>CM069925.1:11279493-12512117 GCA_036172225.1 Cryptocoryne crispatula var. balansae | reverse complement strand
GATTTCTTACTTACTTGGGATCCGTTTGGCAAATCGGTGGGAGGACTTTTCTTAGAAGGACATTTTTTTTGAATGGTATTTCTTTTCGAAGAACTTCTTATTTACAGAAACAAAAGTTGTTTGGATTTCTTTATTTTGGCAAATGAAGGAGTCCTTCGTCGCCAGCACGAGGAGCAAAACTCATGAATGCCCGGAGAAGAACTCAAGACTCATGCTCCACCGGCCTCTCAGTAAACAATTGTGAAGGAGTGCAGTAACAGTGAGAGAGAAAGGAGAGATAGTGGAGAGAGACCCGCTGCTGCACAGGGCAATGGTGGCGGAGGTGTTGCTCCTGCCGTTCATGGCCGATGCCACCTCCACCCGCTTCTTCATTGTGTGCACCATTCAAGTGGCCCTCGCCAGCCGAGCTTGCTCTATGACTCTACTGCCTAAAGGGGGGGGGGGCTCGCGGAGGGGAGGGCTGCGCAGGGAGGGAGTGCCAGAGGGTAGGGGTTCGCCGGGGAGGGGGTGCCGGAGAGGAGGGGGTCGCCTGTGCGGGATGAGGCTAGCTGATGCGAGATGGGGACTCGCGGGCACGGGAGCACTTTTCGTTCGTCGGAAGGAGAAATTTTCTCCTCGGAGCTTCTGCCTCCGAGGAGGAGAAAAAGTGAAAATTAAAATGTAACCAAACGGTACCATAAAAATAAGAAGAACTTCTCATCAGAGGAGGTGAAAAAAAAGCACTTCCACGGAGTTTCCAAACGCATTGGTATATCTTACTTTTAATGTAGTAACTTGAAAGGAAAACTAAAATTTTGTTCCGTTAAGTGTATAGATTTTTTTTAAAAATATGATTAGATATTTAATGTCACTTAAATAATTGTCTGTATTTTTATAAATTATATATAAGTTTCTTTTTTACTTAATACACAATATTGACGTGAAGCTGCATACATTTGGAAATAATTAATTTTTATAATTAGAGTAACTCAAAAACTTACAATTATAATTAAAATTATCTCGTGATAAAATATTATTTATAGGCCATAATTTTAAAAAATGCTTTTAAAAATGTTTAGAATGTATAGTAAATATATATGTTTATTTTTAAATGTTAACGAATTTCTTAGAATTTCAATCAATGGACTCTTTTTAACTTATCAGATATTTTATTTGACATAGTTTGCCAAGAAAATATTTTATTTAAATTAGTGAGTATTTTATTTTATATATACATCTTTTGAATTAACGTCGCGATGTGCAGAAAACCGTTATTTGGTGAGTAGTCAGAGGTACAAGAGTTCGCATTGACTTCCTACTTCCTAGACACATGCAACCAAAGTAGGTATTTCATTTTCCGGAAAAGTAGACTCATGCGTCTAATTTTACAGCGAACCAAACGCATCCGATAAGTATTTTCTCTAGTTATCGACTTCAAATATGCAGTTACGAGGAGGCTCCGGAATTTACTCGTTCGAACAGGGAAAACATCACGTGCCGCCGCCATGCTTGTCCGGTGGTTTCTAACCGCCTGGACCGGTCGCGGATCCGGTGGCCGTCGGAGGCGGGTCCAAGAGTCCCGTAGTGGTAGTCTAGTAAATTTGTGAATGGTCAGTGGCAATTGGAATTACTTACTTAGCTAGCCGCCTTTTATACTTCGCCGCCGTTGAAGCAAGCAGTTGCACGCCGAATCCCTTTGCGAGAGGCCGCAGGCTGCCGACCTCTCCTCGAAGTGTCCGCCGGAGCGAGCGAGATCTGCTCTTCCGTGTTCGTCAAGCTCGCTCGTTCGCTCGCGGATCTCTTCCGGAATGGGGTTCGTTTCATTCGTCGGAAGGGTGCTGTTCGCCTCCTACTTCCTCCTCTCCGCGTACCAGGAGTAAGCTGGTTCTTACCTTTTTCTTTCTCCGCCTTTTAACCTCTGTTTGTGGTATAATGAACAGTGATCTCTGTTCAAAGTTGGGTGATGTAGTGAGTGCCTTTTTATTTGGCAGATTTTTTATTTTATTTTAACCATGTGGAAGAGGATTTAGGGTATCTGGCTATCTGCTGTTTGAATGATCTAGTTGGGTTGCTCAGTCAAGATTGCTTTAATCGTCCGGTTTTGTCGGCGTTTGAGATAGTTTACTTGAGTGTTTGTTGATGCATGGTAGTAGCTGGGAGATCGATGTGCTGTCTCTGATCTTTGAAGAAAAAACATGTCACAAATCTCATTTTGGATGGAGTGTTCTCACGTTTACATTTTTTCTTCGTATTGTCTCGTCGACCACAGTTCTCTTTTATTCCCGTAAGGATCGATGGATCATCAGATTCATCGTATCCTCGCTTATTTCGTTCTTCTTTTTCCACTCAGTCTATTTTGGAAATCTTGAATTTACGGATTCTTTCCTCTGCTTAAAGACCTTGCATTTCTTTTCTAGTAGGATATGGAAAGTCCTGCAGGATTGGGGGAAACAGGGAGTTATAAAGATAGCAGGAATGCCATGTTTTCTCTCTCCAAACAAGGATTGTGTCCTTGAATGTTAGTGGTCTGGTGGTCTGGAGAAACATATAGATTACTTATAGGTCTACGCTGGATGTGATTTGTATTTGGAGCAAAATTAGTGGAGTGGGTGGGTGGACAACATCATAAAGTTTTTGTTGGCTAGAGGGTTTTTAAAAGTGCTTTCTTTCTGGCCATGGGCAGAGCTGAGTTATCATCATGTCAAACTCAAACTCCAAGTTTTAATTCCAAATGATTGGGGTCAGCTATATAGATCCGTCTTTTCTATTCTCCACAATCTTTCGCAAGCTCCTTCCATATACCTAGCTTTTACGAGTCATACTGGATTCGTTTATGCCAAGTAAGAATCGTAGAATCGGAATCGGTGGGGACCGATCGGATTTCGATTCTCAGGAATCGGCCGATTCCTGGGAAGGGAATCGATCCAAGAATCGGCTTGTATCAAATTTTTTTTGGAATTTTTTTATCAAAAAATCAAAAAAATATAAAAATAGAAAATGAGTTAGAAAAAATTTAAAAATAAGATTAGGATGCATCCACATCGAATAATTATTAATGAACATGAAATGAAGTTAAGTACGTATTCAGATGCAAAAATCAATTAATTGATGCAGCATAAAAATATAAAAAATAAGAATATACATGATATCAATCTAATACCAATATCTATGATATGGATATTGGTCTTCTGCCTTTTCTTGTTGCTGTCGATGCTCTTGAGTTGTGCCCAGTTTTGTATATTGTCCGGCACCATATCTATATGAAAATAATGCCGATGTCATTCTATCAAAGTCGTAGGCATCGAACTGTGGGACAACCGGGACGTAGGCAGACTCTGGTGGAGCTAGTGGTGGTGGTGGAGGAATTCACTGCTGTTGAGCCTCACCAAATGTTGGATATTGTGACTCTAAAAAATGATGCTGTGATGTCTGCTTATCCAGCGTGTAATACGGCTTTGGCCGCTGTGAATCAGGTGACTGAGCTATTGATGACTGCGTCGCTGGTATGCACTCCTCATCATCAACTGAGGAGTGAGGAGGAGCCTGGTGTTGTCATCTGGGCTCCCAGGACGCCTGATCTCCAACTTCCTTCTCTTCATCTCTTCAACCATCTCTAAAATTTCACCAGAACCCAAATATTCTTTTAGCTTTGCAAATCCACCTATTTGTCGTGCAGTCACTTTTGTTTTTTGTTTTTCTTGGACTACGAATGGGCTGGGTAGCGGCGGCTGGGGCTAAAGATGGGGCTAAAGCTAGAGGTGGCTGCTCCATAACTGCTGGGGCAGAAGAAGGCTTTGCTTGAGCCTGAGAAGTAGGTGGAGATGGAGCTGGAGCATCCTCCTCGGCTTCAACACCATCCAACTCTCCTTCAGCCCGTGCACGGTCATCGAGATCAAACTCAGCTTGACAAGGATCGCAGGATCGAAATTGGAATCGGGATCGGTGGGTACCGATCCGATCTGGATCGGATCGGATCGGACCGATTCCGACCGATCCAATGGAAGAAAATCGATCTAGAATCGGTAAGAAAAAAAAAGCCAAAAAAAATCGATCCGATTCTGATTCTGGACCGATTTCGGCCGATTCGGACCGATTCTGGCCGATCCTGGTCAATCCGACTGGAATAGCAAAAAAAGAAAAAAATGATCTGATTCTGATTCCGATTCTGATCCCGACCGATTCGGCCGATCCGATTCCGATCCGATTCCGACTGATCCAGCCGATCCCGACCGATTCTGTCGGAACTTTTTTTCGGATCGGTTCTTCGGCCAAGAATCGGATCGGCCGATCCGATTCAGGAATCGGCCGATTCCAATCTGAATCGGCCGATTCCGATCTGAATCGGCCGATTTCGCGATCTATGCAGCTGGTTGATCCCTGACTGTCCTCTCCTCTATTCAGGAGGCAAGTGCATGCTTCTCCTGGAATATTTGATCCATGTCTACCTCCTCAGGTGGTGGTGTGGTAGAGGTATGCCTTTGCTCGTATGGACCACCTGTGAACCGTGCAAATTGCTCCTCATTGATCTTCTGTCGATCCTTGATATTCTTGATGCGCAGTCTCATATTATAATGACAGAAGACCAGTTTCTCTAGCCAGTCTAAGGTCATCATGTTCTTCCTTTTTGTATGTATCAGGTTGAATGTACTACAGGTCCTCACACAATGAGAGAAACTAATGCTCTGGTTGAGTATCTTGATACCGATGGCAGCAAGTGGATTCCATCCACTCCTGGTGTTCACCTGAACCCACCACGCAGCTACAAAAAAAAGAAAAGGTAAATAGTCAGTCCATTATCTTCAATAATTTATATGAAAAGAAAATAAAATTTTCATCATAAATAAGTATACCAGGTGACACTTTGTCGCACGAATATCTCATATTAGCATCTGAGTATACGCCGACCCTCATCTTATATTTTTGAATCTGAAAAAATTTTTAAAAAAATTTATTAGTTGTCTAATAATTAGCTACTCCAAAGTATTAAATAAACTCTAATTTACTTCTATCTCAGTCTCTATCTTGTCCTGCTGAGATCGGCAGAGACGCTGAATAACTAGTGTACCCTGCATCACATCGTTGTTGTTCACCACCTGTCCTCCATATTGGATGCGAGAGTTCACCTGCAAGAATTTAATAGTTAATGTTATGAATAAGACAGTTATTGACTAAACTTAAAGTAGGTAAGCACAAATATTTTTTGATTCTACTAACCTGCAGCAGGGACATTGTTGTGCAAAGTCTTGTCCCATCGGTCATCTATGATCTTCCACCACTTTTTGTAACCTCTGGGATTCTTCTCTTTTATTTTTAATTTTGCCCTGTTCATGGCATCATGTAGCGTGCCCATCTGGTTCTTGTCATCTGAGTCTACCAACCTCAAGACAACTACCAATGGCTTAATGATTGACAAGTAGTAGGCAATCCTCTCCCAAAATCTCTTATTAGTGATCTGCTTTTCAGACCTGACAAGAATTTTCAGTTGATCTTGCTTGTTGTGTAGGTGGTCCACCATATAATTATAATATTCCTCGGACTGCGTGAACCTAACCAATGCATGCCTGTGCTGGTGTAAACTCCCCAGTGCAATGAAGTTCGTGATGAAACGTGTAGGACCGGGCCTGACAAGATCGTGCCCCCATGTGTGTGATCTCATAATATGTAGCAAACGGGGATGCAAATAAATAAATGACGTGATCGTCTGCGTCTACCTGACAAGGGTGGATACACTCTTCTCCTTGCATATATCCTCTAATATGAGATCAATAGAATGTGCCGCATAGGGCATCCGGAACATGTGATGTCTCTTCTCTATCAACTTTTTCCCAGTCGCCTTATATGAAGGTGTCAGTGACAATCTAAACCACATTATCTTCCCCAATCTCCTCCACTACCGCATCCATCAAAGAAAAAATGAAGTCGACATTTTTAATCTTCCCGGAAGTATCCACCGATTTCAAGAACGTGGTCCCCCTCAGAACAATACACCAAGAAGTTTATCATACTCTTCTTGGTGATACCTGTCCACCCGTCACACATAATCGTGCAACTCCTCTCCTTCCACACCAATTTGAATCCATTCATCCACTCCCTCAACTCATGCACTTTCTCATCTAGCCTAGTGCCGTATATATGCATGTTGCCCGGGGCTTGCAGACCCGGTCCAGTCATCGTTTGAAGTAGGGGTTGGTGGCTGCATATACTGGGATGCCTACATCAAGTTAAAAAAAATTTGGATCAGGCAAAAATTAAGCTTAAGTAAATAAAACACACATAAATGTCATTTTAAACGTGATACTTGCATGTAAAAATCATTTCATAATGTGGTGAACGGCTCTCTTTGCAGCCGTTTCTGTTGCCTTCATCCCTTTCATAGCTTGTTTGATCCCCATCTGTTCAGCACTCTGTTTCTTAAATAAATACTCATCACTCGGCGTAAATCGAGTACTGGCAGAATGGCAGTGTGGCTCCTGTCTCCATCCTTTCGTCTCCCAGTCCTGGGTAGGGCGAGCCGATGCTGATCGGCCAAGAGTTGGGTCAACTCTGGACCCTTACCTTCCTGCTCTCCTCCTCTTGTCCTCCTCCGCAGTAGATGCACGCTTGCTAGCGTGCGTAGCATGTCTAACCTTGGAGTTCGTAGAGTCGTCCCCACTCTCTGACTTTGGCTCGGTTGGTGCCTTACTCTTGTCTTTCTCTTTTCAGGTAGGCAAATCTTGGTCCCTCCTTTTTTTGGAGTAGCTCATCGTGCAACTTCTCCCTTTGCTCAATCCTAATAGTTCGTTGAGAGACTCTACCTGTCATGTAGCCTTTCATCTCCTCACTCTTCTCTCTCGGCACCTTATTACATTTTTTTACATTTCCACCTGTTTGGCAATATGTTGTTTCAGCCGGAACACCCTCCCGTTCATCTCCTTCTCACACCATTTGCATTGCATTCTCTTTCTGACTGTGTCTACCATATGCCCGTGTTCCCAACCCATGACAGAAGAGCGTGCTGGTGTTGCATCACCTTGATCGGCCATTGCTTATACCTGCAAAAATTGTAAACAATACATTAAAAATTATTAGGCAACATAAAAATTGCTTTAGGGGTTGTTCGGGAAGTAGACAGCCTGTCAAACACATTATTCGGTATGTTTAGAGGGTTATGCATTTACCGGAAATGGTCGTAAATCGATGTATGGGGTATCCGTAGTTTTTCCCGTACAAAGAACATCCAATCAATGTTCTTACAACTTGAACATAGTTGTTCGATCAAAAATCACCTAGTTTAACTATGTTCGGGGTCGTCGGAAACGCGTAAAAATAGGCGTATGGGATATCCGAAAATTTTTTCGTACAAAGAACATCCAATCGTTTAGTGTAGAACTTAAACGGAGTTGTTTGGTCGAAAATCACCGAGTTTAACCATACTCGAAGTAGTCGGAAACACGTAAGAATGGACGTACGAGATTTTTGGCGAAGAAATCTTACCAATAATCTTCCAAGGATCGAAGAAGAGGTTGAATCAAGGGTGATCGGAGCTTGGATCGGTGGAATCTCTTGAAGGAATTGGCTGGAATCGTCGGAATCACCGTTGGAATCGCCGGAATCGCTGTTGGAATCGCTAGAATCGCGTCGGAATCGGCGCAAGGAGTTGGGATCGAGCTCGGAATCGCTGGAATACTCGATTTCGAGGGTTGATGGAGCTCGGAATTGCCGGAAGAAGTCGCCGCCGCTGCTAGATCGTTGGAATCGACCAGCATTAGTAGATTCCAAACCGGGAATCGAACTGGTCCGGCCAGACCGGTCTCCGGCGGAATCGACAGATTCCAGACAGAATCGCTGGAATCGGATCGATTCCGACCGATTCCAACCAAATCAGCAGAATTCCTCCTGAAATCGGCCCTTCCGCATGGAATTCCGATCCGATTCCGATCCGATTTCGACGATTCTGCAATCAATGACGCCAAATTAACTTGTGCCTATGTCTCTGCTTCTTCTGCACTAGTAACAATTGGGTCTCAACTTATCTAATAGGTGTCTTCAGATGATGCCGCCTGACATGTCCAAACTAACAAAGTATTCTCTTCTACTACTATATCTCTCATTCTCGCAACCCTCGCATTACCATAAAATAATGATGCACTTAAAATAAAGACCTATAATTTTTATGTTGCTTTTTAGGTGCTTTGGTTGCAAAATGAACTGAAGTGCAGTGCACGAAAGTAGCTGTATTCTAGGGATCTTAGCTTCTTCCGTCAAGATTGAGAATGCTGCTCTCCGAGTTATCTTAGTAGTCTTGACAATGTGCATGTTTTGTCCTTTTGGAAGGGTTTTGTAGCTCAACATTTTGCCGCTGTTGTTGCTTCTGCAAAAATATTCTCCTGTACAGCCTTTTGTTATTATGGCTGTTACATTTTGTGCTTTTTTATATATGAATTTGTGCTGAAAATTACTTTCATAAAAAAACTGTCGAGAAAGCGAACCTTCTTTGTGCCATCCCATGCAGCATATTTACTGAGGCTTTGGGTTGTCCGTAAGGCTATTTTGGTGAATGCTTTTTGGTTCAATCACATGGTTATATGTACACCTGTAAACGGGTTGGATCTTTTTAGATCCGAATCCAAATTTGTTAATTAAAAGTGAAACCCGAATCCGATTTTGACATTGAGAAACTTTTTCATCTAAACTTTGCCCCGAACCCATGATCAGCATCCGGATTCGGGTTGATAGCAGGACAGCACTTCTCCTCGTTGAAGGAGATGCAAAATAATGCAAAGCTTGGACCTCTCGCACAGCAACCTCACCGGCGGAGTCCCCTGCGAGTTGGCGGTGCTCACCTTTCTCTCCTCCTTCAGTGTGGCGTTCAATGGCCTGTTCGACGAGGTCCCCTTTGTCTGACAACTGTTGACGTTTAACCGGACCAGTTTCGAAGGGATCCCAACGCTCTGCGGGATGCTGCTCAACTAGATCTGCCCTTCCGAGGACGTGAAGCACAAGGGCGGCAGCAGTGACGGCGACGGCAACAAAAAATAGAAGTTTTATCTTGTCGTCAAAGGGGGAGGGCGATGCGGCAGCGTCTGGCCGGCTGTCCGTGGCGGGGCGGGGTGATGCGGCAGCGTCGGCGCGGTGTGGCGATGCGGCAGCGTCCGAGGGAGGGCGATGCGGCAGCGTCGGCGGGGTGGGGCGATGCGGCAGCATCCGGCTGTCCAGGGAGGGCGATGCGCGGCCGTCCCCCGCAGCCGGGGGGGGATGCGGCAGCGTCGGCCGGCCGGCCGCGGCGGGGCGGGGCGATGCGGCACCGTCCAGGGGAGGGGGCAGGGGCAGAGAGGAGAGGAGCCGGTTGGGTGATTGGCCCGGTAGGGGCGAAGTAGAAGGAGGTGTCGTCAAGCAGGCTGGCCCGTGGCGGCGGCGAAGGTGCAGTTGCCCTGGTACGGTGACAAAGGCGGCCTTGAGGCGGTGTGGGTCTCGAATCTCGATATCAGGCAACCCGAGAGCACCCCGAAATCTCAATTTCGGGCTTTCACCTATCCGGCTATCCCCGAACCCGATACAGGTGTGGTCGGGTAAGCCATTAAGTGTTTAAGATCCAAAAATAATTTCGGACTCGAATTATTTGTCGGGTCCGGGAACTCCATTGACAGGTCTAGTTATATGTAGGGGTGCAAATGAACCAATATATTGTACAAGTAGTTCGAAACTTGACTCGATAAAATCTCAACTTGACTTGTTTATTATGTTAGACAAATAAGCTTAAACAAAAAAATAAAATTTGATTCTTTAACGAGCTTTATTTGTGCAGACCACTGCTCGACTTGATGAACAAGTGAGTAGCTTGATTAACTATTCAGTTGAATATTCATTTAAAAAATAAAATATGAGTATTAATAGTTTTATTGTGTCACTTAAATTTATACAATAAGATAAAATAAAATTTACTTTGAGTTTAAACTTGGATTAAGCTTCATAAATGAGCTCAAGTGTGAGTTTCACAGATGAGTATGGATCAAGATTGAGTTTTATAAACAAGTTATATCTAGTTTGAACTCAAATTTGGATTGAACTTGAGTTAATTTGCTATTTGAGCTCGGCTCCATTTAAGTAGCGAGCCAAGTTTGAACAAGGATCGAGCCTGCTCGTAAAGACTCGAGCTCAAGCTCAAACTCAAGTAAAATAAATGAGCCGAGCTTGAACAACATACTACTCGACTTGGTTCGACTTGGCTCATTTTCTCCCCTAGTGATATGGACATAGCCATTCTAGTCAGTTTTGTACAAAGATTGAGAGTGAAAGCTATGCTGCAATAAAGTCAGCTTGAGATAAATTACCATTGAGAGCACAATGAGGAGAGAAGGAGAAAGAAGAACCGAGTGCAATGAACATGGTTTGCAGAATTGGCCAATCTGAATTGGGATTGGCAGGCTGATCTGATCCTAGAGGGAAGCTTGATCCATCCTTGGAAATCCTTTGGGATCAGCCTAGATTGGCTGGATCGGCTTAAGAATGAATTTGGCCAATCTGAGGCTAAGCATGGTGGGATCTGCTTATCCTGGCAATCCCACCAAGATAGGCAGCTTGGGGCAATGGACTGCCGTGCTTACATCTTCCCCATATGACAAAGTCAGGAGAGCATTTGATATTGGGTTTGATGAACCTGATATCTTATTTTTGATCACTTAAATGACCTAGATCCTCCGTCTTTGGATGGGAAAGATGCAGGGGTGATGGTGCCTCTTCCCCTTCTCCTTCTCTTGGTGTCAATTTGGTCTTTCGGATCAAACCGTAGTAGGTCAATCTTCCATTCTGATTATGTTTTTCATTTTCATTTTTTTTCTGTTTTTGGAAGAGCTGATATGGGTCAATCTTTGATCAGCTTTTCTTACATTTGATCTGCTGATCCGGATTGTGATTGCAATTGGATTTGGCCTGATCCCAATTTTGATCCAATTCTTAACGAGGAAGGGAGGGTTTTGTAGTCGTGTACTTGTGCTTGAAAGATGTGTGTTGGACCCTTTATTTTGCTAACTATTCCTATTGTTGCATGAGCAAGTATCTTGTTTGATTTTGTTAGAGATGATGAATTTCTTATGTTATTCTTGACATGCGTATTATGTAACCTTGTTTTCTTTTATGTAGATTCAGTGAATTTGGAGTTGATGGTGGGCCTGCAGCCAAGGCCTTCAAACCCAAGTTTGGCTTAATGACGAAGCATGTGCATACTCATTTGGGTTTCCAAGTGCCGGCAGTTGAGGTGACAAATTTCTTGGTTTTTGCCACATCATTGGCTTGATTTTACCCTATTGCCTGGAAGGAGTATCCTGAACTGAATTTCTGTTCTCCTCTTCGTCAGATAAAGAATGTGATTGCTGGCACCATAGCGCTTAAGGGACTTGGAAGCATTCTGTTTATCTTTAGCAGTACCCTTGGTGCAAATCTTCTGGTATGTGTTTGATATAGCTTTTGTGCATGTGGGACCCCGTTCAGAAATAGACATCGATGTAGGCTAAATTGCAGGAACTAAACCATTTCATAACTAGTGTACTGATCTAAGGGCTCAACTTTGTAGCATGTACCAGTACATAATGCTTAAAAAATTATTCTGGAGACTCTTTATTAAGAGTTGAGAGCAAGGATGTATGGCTGGTTGGGAGTAGATGGTCCGCTTATGGATTGCCTAAAAAGTTTTTTCATGTCAATAAGGTTCAAGTAAGGTCACACAAATAGCAAAAAACATAAAACTTGTCTACTATCATTCTAAACAAGAAAGAAGGAAACATTGAAATGCTACATTTAAGCCTCTTTTTTATAATGTTTATATGTAAAATTGAATTACTACATCTTGAGCCTCTTTTACATTTTGGATCCCTTACGCATTTAATAGAGAAAGAAAATAAGTACTTGGGTAGTTTAATAGGAGGCAATGGTGAAAAACGTTATCGACATTTAAATTGATTATACATTTTTTGTTTTATATATTTTATTTATGGGTATTAACTACCTTCTTTGAGTATTTAAAATAAAATTTATAGTAAAGTCTCTGAGATGGATATTTTATAAACTTTGATATAGTTGAATCTTTTAAGTTTATATTTAACCCAAAATAGGAACATTAAAGTAGATTAATAAGAATTAATTTTAAAAAAAGAATATAAACCCAGATCAATTGATCTGGGGGCCACAACGAGCTGGATTGGCTGCTACTGCTGGTCCACCTGCTACGGGATGATCCAGGTCCTGTTTGATCCGATGCTATGCATAATTCATTTCATTGATTAACAGTACACCCCTTGAGATGTTTCTATCTCTATTGTGGGGGACAAAAGGTATGTGGAAGGTGGAGTAGAAAATTTATCAAGTTTTTTTTGGCATTTTGTATTCCCAAATGTCACTTAAAATTGCAATTTTTACTTGTTCTATTGTCGTGTAGACTCTGTAGTTGTCTGAAGATTTTTTGTGTATTCAATAATTTTTACCTGCATCACAACCTTCATCTTTTTAAACATTCTATTCTGCAGGCAGTTTATTTGGCATTAATTACTCCTGTTATGTATGACTTCTACAACTACGACTTGGAGAAATCAGAATTTGTACAACTCTTTGTCAAGTTTACACAGGTCTGAGGGTGACATTACTGTGCTCTAGCATTTAAGTTGAAGATCCTATTACCTGAGCCTTTTCTGTTCCTTTTCC
This sequence comes from Cryptocoryne crispatula var. balansae, assembly GCA_036172225.1. Classification (NCBI taxonomy): domain Eukaryota; kingdom Viridiplantae; phylum Streptophyta; class Magnoliopsida; order Alismatales; family Araceae; genus Cryptocoryne; species Cryptocoryne crispatula. The sequence continues at coordinate 12,499,466 of CM069925.1, read as the reverse complement.
ACTGCAGAATTTGGCCCTCTTTGGTGCGCTTCTTTTCTTCTTGGATATGAAGAAATCTAATCTTAAGAGAGCGTCAAGGAAGAAGGTGGCCCCCAAAACAAAAACTACCTAGAAAGTTGAATGGAAAGAAGAGGGAGCTGGTGCCTTTTTAGTTAAATCGAATTTTCAGTGGAATGCCGGTAATTCAAGGGCAGGCATTAAAGCTCCTAGTCATTTTTAGCGAGATTTATCTCGTAGCACGTTTCTGTATTGTTATGTATTTATTATGTTCGTTTTTTTTTCTTATGGGTTTTAGGATGGTGCCCTTTTCAGGTATCCATATTTTGATAGAACAAATTTAGCAACGTGAGGAATGTGGTGTAGGCCTCTCGAATTAGAAGTCCTATCTGTTTTGTTGCATAATAAAAATGAATTTTTACAGCAAAATTTTATTTTTGTTAAAGTGTTTAGCAATCATTACAAAAAAAGTTGCAGAATTTATTCTAGGGCTAAAGAGTGAGACTGTTCACAATTTCTTGTGGTTCGTATCATTTTTTTGTTATATGCCCTCAACATCTTTTTGCTTACATATTGTTATACTCAACTCATCTAAAGTTTTTATTCTAAATTGCTTGGAGTCGGTCATATAGATTCTCTTTCTCCGCTCATGTCGATTTTGTGTTATTTTTTCAGAGATATTTAAATTATTTAAATCATATTGAATTATCTTCCTTAACTTAGGTTTATCACCTTTCTTTTTTGTTTCTATCATTTTAATATTTTCTATCTTTCTAACTAGAGTCTCTTTAAGTTTATGTTTAATATGTCCAAATAATCTCAATCTTCCCTCTTTCAATTTGTCTACCATTCTCGTTACTCTTATATTTTTTTTAATATATTCATTCCTTATTTTATCTAATATAGTGTGATCACTCATCTGTCTTAACATTCTCATTTCAGCAATACTTATTTTAAAAATATGTTTTCTTTTATTGTTCAACATTCACTATCATATAACATTGCGGGTCTTATACTTGTATGATAAAATTTTTTGTTCAACTTTAATAGAATTTTACGATCACATAGAATTCTTGAAGGCAATCTCTATTTTATCTAACTTGCTTTAATCTTATGATTAACATTTTTATCACATTTTTTATCTTTTTGAATAATTGATCCAAGATACTTGAAATGAGTTTTTTGAGACAATATTATCTCATCTAAACTGACGTTCTCACCTACTTCTCTTTGGTTTGATTAAATTTACAATGCATATATTTTGTTTTAGTTCTACTTTTTTTGAAACATTTAGTCTCCAAAATATGTTTTCATATTTCTAATTTTCTATTCACTGCTTCTTGTGTTTCATCTATCAATACGATATCGTCTGCAAATATCATACATCAAGGTATATCATCTTGTATAGTCTTCGTTAATTTACTTATAACTAATGCAAAAAGATAAAGGACTTATTGCAGACCATTGATGTAAGTCAATTGAAATAGGAAAATCTCTTGTTTCTCCACTAATTGTGCATACGTTAGTAGTTGCATCATCATATATGTCTCAATCCTTCGTTCCAACACTCACCGTAGAATCTCTCTTAGTACTATATCATAAGTCTTTTTTAAATCAATAAACACCATATATAAATCTTTCTTCATATCTCGTTATTTTTTTATCAAACTTCTAATAAGAAAAATAACTTCTGTTGAAGATCGATCAGGCATAAATCTAAATTAATTAGTTGAAATATTTGTACAGTTCTATAATTGTCACTCAACAACTCTTTTTCATAATTTCATAGTATGACTTATGAGTTTGATCTCTTATAATTTGCACAATCTTGCACATTTTCTTAAAAATAGGTATAATGATGCTCTTTCTCTATTCATTCGACATTCATTTTGATATTCAGATTTTGTTAAAATGTCGAGTTAACCATTCTACTTTTAAATCTTCCAAACACTTTCACACTTCTATAGGAATATTATCCGGACCACATGTCTTACTTGTTTTCGTCATTTTCAATGCTTTTTTGACTTTTGAAAATTGATTTTTTTAATATAATTTAAATTAAAATTTGTCACATTCTCTATGTTGTCTATGTTTTTAGTAAAGTTGTCATTAAAAAAATATCAAAATAAATTTTTTATCATTCTTTGATATCATCATCGTTAATTTAATTTTTTCCTTCTTTATCTTTTATGCATTTAATTTGATTAAGATCTTTAGACCGTCCTTCTCTCATTCTTGCTAGTTTATAAATATCTTTTTCACCTTCTTTAGTTCTAAGTTTCTCATACATATGTTTAGAGATATCATCTCTTGTTCTTCTAATAAATTTTTTTACTTCTTTTTTTGCTATCTTGTATTGTTCATAGATTATGATAATTTATGTCTCCAGTTATTTTAGATTTTATTTTAATCTATAATATGTCGAAGGAATTTTGAAATTTTATCTCGCAACCGCACACCCTATATTAAGTGGTTTGGCTGCAAGATAACATGAGTTTTCATTGGAAAAATTAGATTTTGTAACAAACCTTGTTTAAAAAGTGTTGAGCAATTTTGGAGATTTTTTCTTAGGACAATAGAAGAGGTCTCACCTTACTTCTTTCTACTCTGCACATTTTTGTTTTCAAGCATAATAATTTTAGGTTTTACACTTTTTTAAATTTTATTTTAATATACATTTTTTTTCACAAAAATGTACAGAAATTGTCTTGCAACCAAATGCTTTATATTATTTCATGAGAACAAGTGAACGTTTACATGAGTACAAGTCCTAGTGTTTCAATGGTCGTCCCAACTTCTTAGAACTAACACAAAAAATGTCATGTTTAAATAATTAGCAGACCGGAGGTATCGCTGTCTAGCTTAATTACTGAAATAGATCTTTCCGTTTCCAGGTACGGGAAAGCAATTTCTCTTGGTGGCGCAGAAATCTATTAATACCTATTAGAAATAAACGTACTCATTTATTTGACAAGCACTTGATCTTATTTCTGTCGCGACATTTTATCATTCGTTGCTTCGTCAGATTTTGGGTGCGTTTGTTTACCTTCATCAGGTTTTCAGGTGAATTTAATTTTTCGTGGATCCAAATGGACCCATTATCTCCTTCCATTTCGGTGGATTTGCACTCTACACTCCTTTTTCGTCCTTCTACTTTAGCTCACGGGTAAGGTTGTTCACTGTTTAGTTCAACCCAAAAAATAAACCAAACCAGTGATTCGGTTCGATTTGGTTTTGAACTACCTATTGATTTGATTTAGTTTCTAGACCCTTCAAGCTAAACTAAACCGTTAAACTGAATAATCCGAATTAGATTAAATATTTATTTTAAGTTATATATAATACAATAGTTATGTGTCTTTTGTTATAAAAATATACTTGTTTCAAGAGTTTTTAAGACAAATTAATGAAATGTATAAAAAAATACACTAAATTTTAATAGAATGTGATTTAAAACAAATACAATGAAATTATATATTGGCATATTTACTCTACCTTAATAAAATATAATTTGAACCGGACCAAACTAAGTCAAACCGAATTAATTTGGTTCAGGAGATGATTTGATTTGGTTTGGTTTGAAAAAAATATTCAAAAATCAAACCAAATCAGACGATGAACACCCTACTCAATGGTACTTTGGATTTGGATGTTTGTTCATCTACTTCTTATTTCGGATCAATTTTGGGTGAGTCCTCCCTCCCTCATGTTTTGATGTTTTGTGCATATTGTCCTGCCCACATTCCAAATTTTTGTTTTTCTATGTATTTAGGTCTCGTTCCTTGTGTTTCTTTGGAATTGTGGTGTTTGACATGTCTATCTTGGTGTTACTAGTCTGGTTTATTCCTATTGTTTGTCGTGTGGGTCTGTTTTGTCTTGTTGTCTTCTAATGTATGTTACATAGTTGTTATCTTTCTCATGAGACTGTTAGATTGGGCATTATTCACACCTTTTTGGTGTATTTATCCAATCTTGGGGCAACTATCAAACTTCTACTATGGAGTCCCTACTTTTACCGAGCGACCTTATAAGCACATCACTGTGCCGGTCGTGTCATGACTATGTTCTAGTTGGTTGAAGATGATTTTAGACAGAGTTACGAGAATCTTCTATATAGTCGTGTCTTCTTGTCTTTTCATTTATCTGTGTCTTTGTAGTCTTGTTTATGTACTCTTGGTTTTGTTATATATAAAGTAGACTGGGATCCTTGTTGAAAAAATTCTATCTTTCGGTATTTATTTTTTACCCAGTCACTTACACGTATTTTGTACGTATTAAGTACCTTGAATCTGTTAGCTTCTACATCCGAATTATTGGCATGGGTCAAGAGACGGAAACTTAGCAACGATGGGAAGTATGGAGTACTTGAAAATGATTGTGTACCTTAACACTGGGAGATGCATATGCGAGTTTAACTTTCTTCTTCGCTGGTCAGTCGATGAAAAAGTGTTTTTAACCACCACTTGCTAAATTTTTTATTACAACTAGAAGATAATAAAATATGTGAAACAAAGGTTAGAGATGAGTGAAACGTAGTAAATGAAAAAAGAATAACATAAAGATGGTAATTGAGTTAGAACTCACCAATTTCAAGGCTAGTCCTAACCATTTTTTTATTTTTTAGATTAAATATGATGATGAAAAATAAATAACAATGATGCTGAGAATTATTCTAAATGATATGAGAATGAAGTCAAGAGAAACAAATCTGATTGAAGGTTAAGACAAGGCGACAACCGGGTTGGACCGTTTCAGAATATGTCGATGCAACTTCGATGAAGAAGCCATCACGAGCAATCCAGAAGTCAGAATGAATTCCCATTTGCTTGAACAAAAAGATAACTCACCGAGAGTGATTTTATGAATGGTGTTTTGGTTTAATTCACCGGTAAGAGGGTGATAATTAACTTAGAACTCAGCGACAGAAAGGTGTAGAGTCTAGATCCGCCTATGTAGCGTTGGTGCAGAAACCACCACGAGCCGAGGAGACGTTGGAATCAAGCCATGTTTGTTGGAGATCAAAGAACATTGGACTAGGAAGAATTCTTCTAAAGGAGGCCTAACCAGAATAAGCTTGGAGAAGTATGTGGAATCTAAAGAACAACAAATAGCACCGTGGAGTGAAAATCAGACTTCTCTCTCTTTAGACCGACTCCTCTGCACCAAGGCGAGGAGAGGATGATTGGAAGAGCTTGGGACAAACCTAGGGTGGCTGGTGGATGTAGGATTCTACCTTAGGTCATTCATATAAGTCTCCTTTTATAGAGGATGCAAAACAAGTCAAAAAATAGCATGTTTTGATATACATGACCATTAGGTTGGATTGCTGCTATTTGATGGTGCTAATTTTCACTATAAAGCTTCCAGACACTCACCTAAATGATATAGAGGACGAAAAAGAAGGGGAGGTCGTGACCTAGTTCATGGCAGTGCCTAAAGTGCTCGGCGTACATGCTATTAGTCTTGATCGAAGACGTGTGCAAACAAAATGGCCAACTGACTTCCAGGGGACACTGTAGATAAACAAGATATCAGAATTTGGTGTTGTTTGGTGCAAATAAAAGCTTATGAGCAGAAGAAACTCCTTCTTCAATAAGATTAGGTCGAAAGCTCTCAATATTTTATGCATGGATACCGAAATATGACATATGGCGGCGATAAGAAATATCTGGTTGCAACCGAAAATATGTGGCATGACTCAGAATGTATTTAGTTCTAAAAACTTGATCATTACTTTCAATGATTGATCATTATGCATCACTCATCGAGCTGGTTTTGTGCATCTAAATTAACATGCAACTTTTGCTCGAGGGATATGATATTGTTTAGAAAACTTATGGTTATACTCGAAGAATCCTTGGCACATCTCCAAAAGTGATCTTGCTTAATTTTAAATGGTCCAATTAAAGATGTTTCCTAAAGAATAAGAGTCTTAAGCTTTGAATCAGACCAATTTTGCGTGTCTACAGCTTATCTTGCCTTGATGTTAGCTTTGCAAGGGAACGGTATGTAGCATAACAAAGCGAATAATAAAGAAGTGTAGTGAAACGAAATGGATTGTAATGGAATCTAGTGGAGCGAAATAGTGATGGACTTAAAATATGACATCAAGGTGTAGATATAGACATGCTCATTAACTAAATTTGGCAGAGTAGATCTCCTCAAGTTCCTAGGATCTCCTTTATGTTTCATCAAGCCTTCTTACATTTGATTGGTAAAAAAGTATGTTGTGGGCACGAGAGAGATAGCATAAAAGAGTAGCCAACCCCAACGTGGTGGGGAGTCCCTGAATCGCAGATTTGTAGGTTCATCATTAACCAAATACCAAAACTTTGTGATGTTCTTGTACTATGATGACATAAAGTATAAAAAAGATTTGTTTGGAAAATAAAAGAATACCAATTGAGTATATTCATGTTCTCAGGTTCATTTGAGTTTTTCAAAAAAAACTTGATTTAATTCAGAATGGAATGACCTTAGATTCCATTGGGTAAGTGTTAAAACACATTAAAAGATCACAAAGGCATTGAGAATTCTATGAATTGCATCTCTACACCAGAACATAGCACATGTCGACCAGGATGGCCAAGTGAAGTAAAGAAACATGATGGGATGAGGAATGATCAAAGATAAAATCGAAGTCGACGGTGGGATGGAAAATGGGATGACTGCCATGGTGGGATGAGTGACAATATAGCGAGGTGAGAGGCCACAGTGGGATAAAAGATGAAATACACAGTGGAACAAAGAGATCACCATGGTGGGACAAAAGATATGGTGGGACAAAAGACACGGTGGGGATATAGAGATGATCAGAATTGGAAGATGAATGATGAGGAAGAAAAAGACGTGGTGGGACTTAGAGAATATGGTGGAGAAATGATGCAAAAGATGACCATGGAGGGATGTGGATGCATAAATGATAAGGAAGATGCAATGGAAATGATGTATGCATTGTAGAATACAAAAATCTATATGATGCATGTTGGAAAAAAATCAAAAATTATTTTAGAAGATAATTGAAGATATATATTGTAAAGATACCCAATTGGGAACCAACGTCTCTTGATATTTAATTTTGGGCTATCCATGAGCACGAAGAATGACTAACAATGGTGGATTTTGATGAAGGGGATCTCGGGTTCGGTCTGATTCGCATTTACAGTCTTCAACATCAATGCATAAATAAATAGTAATGCACTTAATATATGTTAAGAAGGGAAATGGTAAAAGTGAGACTGCTATGTGATGACATGCATTCTCACTAAAGGTTCATGTGCCTTGATGATGACACAAAATGTTGTTGTGGAAATCTTGAAAAAAGCTCCTTGGCAAAGTTAAGATTGACGTTATGGTGACACCCCTTCTTGAGAAATCCTAGGTGAGAGAAGTGGCGAGTATTGGCTTGTTGTGCAAAGTCTTCTACGGTAGTTCTTCGTGTCTGAAACACTTAAAAAAGGAGATTAGAACTGTAATATAGCTTATCTCATTGCATAGTAAGAGCTGCATTTGATAGAAATATGTGCCCTACAAGCTAATTATATATGATATGATTAAACATTTCTATAAATATCTCATTCAATTAATTAGATAAAGATTTATTAATATCTCTTATTAGATGTGTATATCATAATTAAGTTCTTGATCATATGCAACGATGATTGAATGATAATGAAATCATGATAATGAGATTGTTCATCTAAAGGTATGTGATTTAAATGTTCCTACTTATAGGATCCTTGAGATGGGACATCAAGGATCTGGATAGACTAGTACATGTGATATCTGATCATATAATGAGGATGACTAATCTCATTGGTCATTAGTGTGGAAACACTATACACATACAAGTGTTCATTAGTCGAATGAGTTCACTAAACTGATCGAATTAGAAACCCTAAATAGTATTATACCGAATTGTCAATCAGGATTTTCTATCATTATGGTTGCATGATTGAACATTTGATATGAGTCGCCAAAGATGTCTTGTTGGGTGGAACTTGTGCTTTGACCATTGACTTATGGAACACCTTTAATATGCCAGTATATCGATAGATCAGGTACACGAAAAAACTTGATTAAGACAATTGAGCGAACAACAAGGTATCATCCACTCTCAGCAAGTGAAAGTGAATTTCATATGGGATAGTATTTTAAATCCTTAGCCAGGGTTGAAAGGATAATCAGATAAAGAGTTTTCCAATTGATTTGATTTCGAGTATAGGATCTTATAGAGTCAGTACACTAAGGAGTTGACAGTCGATGTCGTACTCCTTTCTTACTAGAACATTGAATGGATAATAGTTTATATCCATGTGATAACTGATAATAAAAATACTATGTGGAGATAAGATTATCCTCATAGTTATTTGAGATCATAGAATATGGCTTGCACCGTTCATGATCTGTAGGTCGATTAATTTGTTATTAGATAACAAATTTTAATTAAATTGAATAAATTTTTAATTTTATTTAGGCCTTAACTAAATAGGCTATTGGGTCTAGTGAGTCATACACATAAAGACTTATCCATAAGTACACAAGCAATGACATAATTTATAAAGATTTTGGATTTGTGTAGAAAATTTTAAATTCTCTATAAATATTAATAGTTTTAGTCAAACCCTATCAAGCCAAAGGTGAAAACCACATCCTTACCCTCCTCCCCACCTCCTTCTTTCATTAGAAGGCGTCCTTGGACGATGAAACTCCGTTCGGGAAAAGTTCTTGAAGTCAGCGTGAAGGGAGAATCTATTGTGGATGAAGTTCTTGAGAAAATCACTAGAGATCGAGAATTTAAATGTTTTAAAGAGTTTCAAAAGTTCTTCTTTCTCTCCAAGGGGTTAGTTGAATCCATATCAAATATATCTGAACTTATTTTGATTGGTTTTTACTTTTCGTCGTTCGGTTTCGATTGAGACAAGCTCAACATGAACTCATAGAAATTGTTGCTTCCGCTATACCAAAATTTTTAAGACAATTCCTTACAACATTGACTCTCGTCATGGGGAGATAGCCTTCTTAAGGGTGTAAAAACAAAGCAAGAAATATGCGATGAAGGAATTGAAATACGAGAGATTTAAAGTAAATATGAATGTGAAGACTAAAATTTAAACCAAACATAGTTATGAAAATTTTTAAATTACAAATTTTTTTTGTAATTTAAAAATATCCATTTTTTGGAGTTTTAAAATTATTCAATTTTGTTGGAGTTTTTTTAAATATTCAATTTTTGAAGCTTTTTTAAAAACATTTATTTATTTATTTTGATTTTGAAATTTTTTTTGTGAGATAAATATAAGTGTTGACGGAAGTGTTCATCGCTCGATTGTTATTCTAAATTCATTGATTTTTGTCATTCATTTTGAATGTTTGTTCTCGAATTGATATATTTTCCGTGGTTATTTTCTTCAATTACCGTAAAATTTTAGGATAAACTTGGGTTATCCCCAAAATTTTGGAGATAACTCAAATTTATCTCCAAGTTATTTCCAAACCAAATACTACCTAAGGGCCTGTTTGGTACGGGGATAAATTAGGATAGACCTGGTTTATCCCCAATCCCCTGTTTGGCACACACTTAAAAATATAGGGTTATCCTCGAATTTATTGTTAACCTACCAAACATAGGATAAGGTTATCCCTAAACTTATCCTAAGTTAAACCAAACATGATGAGGATAGGGTTAACCACAAGGATTTGTTTATCCCTATCCCCATTAAATTTATCCCGATACCAAACGACGCCTAAAAGTCCGTTTAGATCCCTGTAAAGCATGGCATCACGTTTGTTTGTTTATGTATAATATTTTTTGTGGACCAACAAAGTCATCTGTTCACACATTTCTATGAAAAGAAAAGTAGAAAATTTTAATTTAAAAATATATTTTATGAAATAAAATTATGAAGATCAATATAAAATATTTATAATATAAAATAAAATATTTTAAAAAATAAATATTTATTGAAATTAAAATTTTGTAGTAATAAAATAAAAAATGTATCAGACAATCTATTATTAAATAATATTTTTAATGACTTAAAATTAACTAAATAGTTAATGTCATTTTCAAAAAAAAAATTTGGGATGTAACAAATAAAATAGATGTATATTCTTTTTCACAAAAATTTGATTTATTGTAAAATATTTTCATTGTTTTCCTCTCTCGTGGCATAAAAAAGATGGAATCAAATATTTTTTTAAAAAATAAATTTTTACAATAAAATATTTTGCCTAAAATTAAATTTTAGGAAAAATTTTTTATTACTTGATTTACTTTAAAATTATTTCTAAAAAATATATGGTTAAAAAATATGTGATTTTTTATATTATTTTATAACTCTCACTATATCAAATTCCAGAACATTAAAATTTCGTGAATGATTTACAAATCTAATGAGTGAAAAATTTTCAAGAAAATAATTTATAAACCACCAAATAAAAGAATATAATTTTGTTTGCTTAGGAAAATATTTTTACCAAACATGATAATTATATAGTTTAGACTTTAAAAAATTATCATGTTGATACTTGTGATGTAATTTTTTTTCATGAAATTGTAAAAAAAAATAAATTGTAACCAAACACCCCATTTGGTCCTTAATATGGTATCTATTTAACAAGTGTACACATAATATATGAATGTAACGTTTGCTATATTAAAATCCATATACGGTTACCTGTATAACCATATCCATTGTTGGCAATAGTTTGAATGTGGCGACTTGGAAAATACAAATACACAGCAGAAATAATCCATAATATTAAGACAATTTAGGAGAACAAAAATGATTTCACCACATAGGTCTAAACCGATTTAAACAACCTACAATACTCACTCAACTTAAATAATCCACAAAGTGCTATCGTAAAAATCACATCCAATCGATAACGAGACTCAACACCGAGTCAACAAATCAATACAAAGTCAAACCAAATATCTAATAGGACTCAACACATAGTCCAATCGACATCTATAAATTCAAACCAAGTAGATATCAAACCAATAACAGAAGGGAAACTCAAACAACCTAAATATAAATGAGGATCACACGTATTCGAACTCCTCGTCCGTTGGATCCTTAAGTGGCTCCGAATCCTTACCAATATCCTCCTCTTAATCCTTCCCAAAATTCTCCTTGGTAAGAGGCTCCTCAAAATCTGCTGAAAAATATTAACAACTGAAGGGGTGAGTCACCAAAGACTCAGTAAGACTTGCACCCGCACTACCCTACTATAATAATGATTTCTATTGATATTAAACATATTAAGCCTAAAAATTCAGATTATAATATATATAGTTTAAGCTAATTATATATCTTCAATTAAAATGATTACAATGTCTTTCTACTATCTTATAGGTTAACATGATTCTATATTCACTAAACTGACATAACCTGCATATTTAACTAAACTACTACGTATACATACATCACATCAACCTATCATAATGTAAAAGACACAACTGGACCACCAATATCCATGCCAAAATACACAACTAAACACTTGTTTGAGTAAATATCATGCTTCATTTGGACAATGTAGCTATGTCACAAAACTAGCACCAGATTTATCATATAGTAGGAAGTATCATATTGTAAGGAATCGTCCAATAAAATTTGGTGCAGCGGAAGCGACGATTCCTATGGGTTCCTTTAGAATCCGTCTCAATTAGAACCGAACGACGAAAATCGAAAACTGATCAAATCGGGTTCGAATGTACCTGATAGGGATTCATATAATCCCATGGAGAGGAAGGAGATGAGCTTCTCAAGCTCTACAAACCGTTCAAGCGTCCGGTCTCCAGCATATCCACACGAACTTCATCCACAGTAGGTTCTCCCTTCGTGCCGGCCTCGAGAACTCTTCCCGAACGGAGCTCCATCGACCATGGACACCTTCTTGAGAGTGGAGGAGGTAGGGAGGAGACTTGGGACGTGGTTTTCACCATTGGCTTGATTGGGTTTGGCTGAAACCATTAGTATTTATAGAGAATTATGGAATTTTTCATAAAAACCCAAAATCTCTATAAATTACGCCCTTGCCCATGTACTTGTGGATAAGTCCTTTTGTGTGTGACCCACTAGGCCCAATAACCTATTTGATTGAGGCCTAAATAAAATACAATAATTCTATTTAATTTAATTAAATTCGTTATCCGATAACAGATTAATCGGCCTACCGATCATGAAGGGTACAAGCCACATCCCATGATCTCAAATGACTATGGGGATAATCTCATCTCCATTGAGCCTTTCCATCATCATTTACCACATGGATATAAACCCTCATCCATCCAATGTCCCGGTCGGAAAGGAGTACGGCATCGACTGTCAACTCCTTAGTGTACCGACTCTATAGGATCATGTACTCAGAATTGGATCAATTGGAAAACTCCTTTTCCAATTATCCTATCTACCTTGGCCAGGGATTTAGAGTACTATCCCATAGGACATTCACTCTCGCTTACCGAGAGTGGACGATTCCTTGTTGTCTGCTCAATTGCCTCCATCGGATTTTCCTTGTACCCGATCCATCGCTATATAGGACCATCTAAATTGTGATCCATAAGTCAATGGTCAAAGCACAAGTTCCACCCAACAAGGCATCTTTGGCGACTCAGGTCAAAGGTCCAACCATGCAACCGTGATGATAGAAAACCATGATAGACAGTTCGGTAAGATACCATTCAGGGTTTCTAATTCGGTCATTTCAGTGAACTCATTCAACTAATGAGCACCTGTATGTGTATCTCAGTGTCTCCACACTAATGACCAATGAGATCGGTCGTCCTCATCACATGAGAAGACATCACATACACTAGTCTATCCGGATCCTTGATGTCCCGTCTCAAGTATCCTATGACTAGGAACATTTAGATCAAATACTTCTAGATGATCTATCTCATTATCATGATCTCATCATGATTTAATCATCATTGTATTTGATCAAGGACTTCATTATGATATTCGCATCTAATAAGAGCTTATAACGAAGATTTGCCTAATTAATTGAATAAGATATATCTAGAAATGTCAAATCATATCATATATGATTGGCTTGTAGGACATACATTTCTATCACATATAGTAACTAAATCTCATAGTACACTTAGGTAGGGACGTACTTAGGATAAATCGCGATATTCGAGATCGAAAGATTCTCTTTATTCAACTAATCTCCGCTGCCCACGGGCCACTAACATAGTCTGGTGAAGTAAACTTCTATCATAATACAACTCACTACATTAACCATATCTCACACAATGCAAACCTATAAATAACTTAGACAAATAACCATGAATGTGCAATCGGCAATCCAAACATGAAATACACAGAAGGACACTCATGGCTCTATGTACCACATATTTGCATACCACATCACAATTTAGCACAAACTAGAACCAGTCAATCATATGATACATCTAAGTAGAATCATACAAATTACAAACTAGACATATCAATCACATGCTTAGACAGTCACTACTACCTACTGCATACCTGAAACTAAACTAAACTCTAACATCAATATGCCTAAACTTTACATCGGCTTTTTAACAAATCAGGATACACATATTAAAGATTACTGCAATGCAACCATGCTAAACTAACTAGGTTTAAACACAAAAACCTATCATGCCGACTAATATACATGAATAACGAAATAAATCTAAACATGCATGGTTTAATTAAGTTGAACTAACTCTATCTAATCATGTCATCATTACATTAGAAATAACTCACTAATTATATCATATTAATCATGATGATCTAAACATGTTATTACGATTTAATTGAACATATAGGAGTGCTAAGAATAGCCCGTGGGCGCGAGCAGGCGGGGCTGCGGTCAACTGGGCGGCAAGGGCGGTCACGGACTCGCGAGGCTGAGGGCGGCTGAGTTAATGCGCACGCGTGCAGCAGTGCGAGCGACGAGGCGGCAACAACTGGCCATGCGGCAGCGGCTGCGGAGGTTGGCGGGGCGGCGGGAGAAATAGACGCGGGAGGCAACAACATGCTCTCGCGAGCGTGACGACGGCAACCGAAAAGATGCAGCAATGACCAAAAAAGGGAAGAAAACTAGGGCGACCGAAAGGGGAAAAAGAAATGGCAGACGGCCAAAAGATTAGGGTAACGGGGAGAGGAAAAAGAGAGAGACGGTTACGATAGAGTAACCGGAGAGAGGGAAAGACGTGAAGGGTTGAGAGTATTAATAATATTAATATCATAATAAATATAATAACTATTTTTTAACTAATAATTACCCCTAACGTTATATTGATCCCATACTAAAGTAACGTATGCCCTTTTAGAGATTCAATAAGTTTAATGGGTATTATGATAATTCTACCTTGGGAAGACGAGTGGTCCCTAGATGCCGGCCGTCATGGCTGCAAAAGCACGCGGCGCTGATCAGAACTAGGCAGGGGTGTAAACTGAATTTGATATTATGATATTTGATTTAATTTTGATAAAAATTAACATGTTTAGAACTTAATTTTTTATCCTATAAATTATCGGGATCGGTATCAAATATTTTAGTAGCATAACATCGAAATCGGAATCAATTAATTTCGTTTTCGTTAATCCCGATTTTGATAAAAAATAAGTATATATAAATTAAATTAATATAAATTAAATTAAATAAATTATAAATATATAATATATATAATGATAAAATGATAAAAATAAAGTTTTAAAGAGATTATGATAAATTTTAGTAATTATATGTAAATTATTAACTTAGTTTTAATAAAAATTAATATTTAATATGTATTTCAAAAATTATCAGATTCGATTTTGATTTAGATAATAGAATCGAAATCAGAACGAAATCAAAATATAATGATTCCGAAATTATCGAAATTGAAATCTCTTAACCCTCATCGGAATCAGAATCGAATTTTGGTGATTCTGCTACTGAATCCGACCCATTTACAACTTTAAAGCTAAGGGTGTAAAGGAACCAATATATTTAACAAAAAGTAAATCTCAATTTATTTTTAAGTTTAAACAAAACTAGATAGGTTCACAAGTAACTCGATTAAATATCAAATTAAATATTAATTAAAAATAAATTATAAATATTAATAATTATATATTATCACTTAAATATATATAAATAAGTTAAAGAGTTTAAACTTAAATTAAATTTCATAAATGAGTGAAATTTATAGTTTGATTGGTGACTTTAGAATGATTTTTACTTTTATAGATAACTTTGTATTCAGTTTCGACTTGAATGTGAATTGAACTTGAGTCAAGTTGTTACTCGAGATCGAGTTCGAGCTCGACTCGATTATTTAATAAACAAGTTTGAATAAGAGTTCAACATAGTTGTTAAAACTCAAGCTCGAATTCAAACTTACTTAAAATAAATGAGTTGAGCTTAAATAACATTTTAATCGACTTGATTTCTTTTCACATTTAATCATGGCAGTATGCTTGGTGATGTGATTTCAACGTTTGTCTACGCGTAGAACACACCCCACCACGGACATAA
Source organism: Cryptocoryne crispatula var. balansae (assembly GCA_036172225.1). Classification (NCBI taxonomy): domain Eukaryota; kingdom Viridiplantae; phylum Streptophyta; class Magnoliopsida; order Alismatales; family Araceae; genus Cryptocoryne; species Cryptocoryne crispatula. The sequence continues at coordinate 12,483,968 of CM069925.1, read as the reverse complement.
GATATTTTAGAACTTCCGACAAAAATCAATGTCATCTAAGTCACTTTATAATTTTCGAGAGATGCGAAACATAGTTGTCACATATCTCTAATTCTTTTTCATGACTAATGAGACGTTGTTACACAATATGTCGAGTTTTTATTATATTTTATATATTTATATCAATTTTTTAAAAAAAATAGTTAACAATCATTACAAATTTATTTATTTTTTAAAAAAGAACACTTTCTCAAACAAAATAGAGATGAGTCTTTTTTTATTTTGTGGTCCCTCATCTTTTTTTGGTCATAAGAGCTCCCGCTCACTCTCTCTTGTTATCGCATCTTTGACAAATAATTTTTAGCATGAAAACATACAAAATTTATTGAACGCAATCAAAAACACTAATGGGGTGTTTCGTTGTATGATAATGGAGATTTTTATTTTAATTTTTAAAAATTGTAAGAAAATTTGTTAAAAGATGTGCTTGGCAACTTTGACAATTTTATGTTTTCGAAAGTGATTTTCTTCTTAAACAAAAAAAGAGGATCTCACCTCTTTCTTTTTCCTTATGATCCCCCACTTTGTTTGATCATGTACAGTAGTTACTCTTTTTTGTTATCACATCTCTCCAAACATGATAATTTTATGTCATGAGTTGGTTCACTTTTTATTTTAATATACATTTTTATCGTAAAAATGTACAAAAAATTATCATGCAACCAAACACTTCCTTAATAGGGTGTTTGGTTGCATGATAATTTTTTGTACACTTTCATGATAAAAAATTATATTAAAATAAAAAGTGAACCAACTCATGACATAAAATTATCAGGGATGTGATTACAAAAAAGAGTAACCATCCCACATGACCAAATAAAGTGGGGGGACCACAAGAAAAAAGAAAGAGGTGAGACCCTTTTTTTTGTTTAAGAAAAAAATCACTTTCAAAACATAAAAATGTCATGGTTGTCAAACACCTCTTTTAACAAGTTTTCTTACAATTTTTAAAAATTAAAATAAAAACCTCAATTATCATGCAACCAAACACCCCATAAGTTATTTTTACCAAATGAAATAGCTGAGTACTATTAAGTTTTAGTACTTGTGTTATTGCCTATTGTAGTATAATTTTTGAAATCAAGATTATCCCCAAACAGTAAGTAACTTCCAAACACCCTATTAGCAAAAAAAAATGCAACCTGTATGGTGTATACATGTTAAAGTGGGGTAACCCACAAGAAAAGAATTGTCCATAAAAAGATGAGAGAAGACAGTGAGAAATAAGAGCAACATGACAGCATCCGTATGTCGTAGGATCCGTTTGATCCGGGTTCGGATCTCATCAAACTGGTCTTGGAATCAACTCGGTCGCAATCCTATCCAGCCAATTTTCGTGTCGCGACATATAAACGTGAAGGACAAAAACACTGAAACAATAATAACAAAAGATTGCTATTTTAGCATGAAAATAATTGTCAGAAGTGGGATTTGAACCCACGCCCTCTCTCGAGGACCAGAACTTGAGTCTGGCGCCTTAGACCACTCGGCCATCCTGACTGCTTGATTGTTGGGCAGTGTTTTAATATAATATATTATTATTTAATTTTTATTTTGATATTTTTTTAATTTTTAGTATTAATGTTATTTTAGATACCTGACATATATGGTTTTGTATTACATGTGCCCAATTTTAAAAAAACGTCCAAAGTGCCTATAAGTTTCTGGATATATGGTTTGAAAGATTGTTTGACAGGAATTTATTGTGTCTATCTCTTTCTATTAAAAAAACCTTGTATCTACCTTTTTTGTGGAATGAAAAAATATTCGATGTATTTAGTCAGGGTAAGGGCCCGTTTGAATGGGTTTATTCACCTTATAATGTCTAATTCGGTCAGACATTAGAGTTTCAATGTGTTTGGCAAAAAAAAATATCTCTAAAAAATAAGTGAATCAAAATATTTGTTTATTCAGAGTTTGAAAACGTGAACACCGGCAATAGTTGACATTACTTTAATTTTTTTTTCTTTTAGATAAATTATCTAACATGTTAAGTTAAAATCTTTTAATTAAATTAAGTAAAATTAAGTACTTAATTTTACACAAACCAATAACTTAGACATGAAATTAAAAGTTAATGGGGGTGTTTGGTTGCATGATAATTTTTTATACACTTTCATGATAAAAAAGTTATATTAAAATAAAAAATGAACCAACTCATGACTTAAAATTATCATGTTTGGAGAGATGTGATAAAAAAGGTGAAATGCACACTAGGTCCGTTTTAGACCAAGTGCTTTCATCATACATCCATTTTCAAAAACACTTTACTACTAGGTCCATTTTTTCAAAATATCATCACACACACTCCATTTTAGAAGGAAAATATCTTGTTTACCCTCCTTCAAGTCCACCCGCCCACCCCTTGCCTGATTGCCTTCCCCCTCCCTACTGCTCATCGTCGCCACCATTTGGGACCTCGCTGTGGTCTCTGTAGCAAGAGGTGGTGTGGGGGCTCCCTCCCACCAGGTCTAGGGCTCAGCCCAGCCCGCAGTGCCTCCCCCATTGCAGACCTCCTCCGCCACCGCGGGAGCAAGGGCAGCCCCAAGAGGGAAACCAAGCATGTGGCGGCAAGTGTCATCGAGAGGTGCAGATCGGAGTGGCAGTAGGAGGACGAGGCAGCGGCAGAAATCGAGAGAGCATGCCTTAGGTGCTGTCCTTTCTCTTGCTGCGGCGGTGGTAGGGGTGTAAACGGTTCGGTTTGGTTTCGATTTGGAAAAAACCGAATCGAACCGAATCGAATCGAAAGCTGACCATGGGGGCTTTCGGACGCCCTATGTGATCCGATCTGTTGCGGTGGCGAAGGAGGCTAGCAATGGGGGCTCTCGACATCCGCTCGAGATGGGGGCTCCGATCTGCTGTGGCAGCAGAGAAGGCTGGCAATGGGGGCTCCGATCTATGCCTCTTGATAGCCGCTGCCGCCCCATCCTATCGCCACCGCCCCCTCGCGATTGTGGTGGACGTCTGGATAGAAAGGGTAAAAATGGGATTTGGGGATTGAGAGAGATGAAAATAGATTGGGTGACAATTTCATCAGGTGTCAATGGACTAGAGGAAATAAAAATTGGGTCAACAGATTTTTTGGTAAACTTATTTTCTTAAATGGACCTAAAGATAATTTTCCTTAGAAAAAAAAGAGTAACGACCATACATGACCAAACAAAGTGGGAGACCAAGGAAAGAGATGAGACCCTCTTTTTTTGTTTAAGAAGAAAATCACTTTCAAAACATAAAATTGTCATAGTTACCAAACACCTCTTTTAACAAATTTTCTTACAATTTTTAAAAATTAAAATAAAAACTTTCAATATCATGTATCCAAACACCCCACAAGAGTTTCAGACTAAACTTAATCAAATGCCACCTAAGAGTTTGGAGATATTTCTGATAAGAATCAATGATCATGTAGCCAAACACAGCATAAAGGGACATTTGTTTGGGATGACTTTCACTATCTACTTTCCAAAATCTTTGGTACAAAACTACTTTAAAAATAAATCTATTTACTCTTAAAAACCTTTTATGCTCAAATTAAACTTATTGTAGATTAATATTACTTTTGAAACATTTTTCTAACAAGATTTATTTTGTCCATGACTTTTTATTTGTCAAAATCTGTTGGAACGTGCCCAACAAAACTGGTATTCGGTTGGTGCACGGGACCGGCGGAACCGTCCGAGGAAATAGGAGGCGATTATGTTTTGGGGTGGAGGGGATGTTACGATAGACCTCAAAGAGTGAGATTCTCCCTCGTTGGTGTTCAACATTGGAAAGCGTCCATTGCCCTTGTTTTATCTACATTTCTTCCATATATCTTAAAATATCCGTATCTAGATGTATACCACTCAAATGTAAAATGTTGCAACACAAATGTAAGAAATTAATAATTGTTAACAATACACTATTAATTATATTGTATAAATCAAAACTATATATTTAATTAATATATATATATCTCAAGATCTTCGGAAATGACATTTTTCTTCTCTTACAAAAGAGTGATGTAATTTTGTTGTCATAAATTACAATGCACTCTATTGCAAACTCTAAGGTATGAGTCAAATGCTTGGTTATGCGGACCTACGCTTGGCCCCCGATCAATTTCAATATTCAAGGTCTCTCCAGGTGTTAATGCCCTCACATTATACACCTTGGCCGAACCTCTCTCACATCTACATGATGTAGCTAATTAAATACAATTTTTTGATAAATTAAAAAGTGCTATGTTAATTATAAATCTAAAATATTTAATAAAAATATATACTTAAGGCAATGGAAAATGGACTATCTACACATACTGGTGTCATCAAAGTAGTGTGAAAAACCAATGCATGAGATTATCTTGGCTTAGTAGGTGTCCCCAATGTAGAATGAAAATCACCTAACTGAGATGTACTAGGAGGTGTATCTCTCTAAGAATGATGATATTAATATAGATAAATTAGATGTTTACTATCATTTATCACTCCAGACATTGGATTCGGAGTCTAGTTCATATGAAAGACCTCTTGATGCATAGGGCGATGTCCTTTTTGTGTGTATTCAAAATAATTAAGACTATTAGAACATATTGAAACTCTACTCAAGAAAAAATAATAATTAATTTAAATACTAGCAAAATTTATTTCCAACTAATGAATATTTATCATTTCTATTCTATTAGGCATTAATAGATAAATTTTATTGCATTTATTCCTTTCACTAATGACCTCTACATTATTTTAGAGTTTAATAATTAATAAAACATCATGCTTAAATTAATAAGAATTTAAATTAACAATATTTTTTTATCTTATTTTCATCTTTGGCCCATTTATCACACATATAATGCCACTTGTCTGGATCACATTGTGGAGGCACAATCTCAAAGACTTCCTCTAGTGATCGTCCTATAAATTACTATATATACAAAATTTATTAGTTTTAACATACAACGATAAGAGAAAACTAAAAATGTGTTTTTACCTTCTTCTTTAGATGGTTTCTTTGTTTTGTTTGGGTTTCCCCCATATATATTAAAATATATGCGTATGGATGCAAACCACTCAAATGTAAAATATTGTTGAACAATTGTAGAAAATTGAAAATCGTTAAAAATACACTATTAAATCTATTATTTAAATAAAACTATACATATAATCAATAATTCTGCCTCAAGATTTTGGAAAATGACATTTTTTTTCTCTTGTGAAAGAGTGATGTAATTTTATTGTCATAAATTATAATGCACTATGTTGCAAACTCTAAGGTATGAGGTAAATGCTTGGCCATATGGGCCTATACCTAACCCTTTGTCAATTCGATGTTCAAAGTCTCTTTAAGCGCTAATGCCTTCACATTATACATATTGACAAGGCCTCTCCCAAGTCTACATGATGTAGCTAATTAAAAAGAAAATTTTGACAACTTAAAAAGTGATATGTTCATAATGAATATAAAAGATTTAATAAAGATATATACATGAGGCGATGGAAGATGAACTGCCTTCAAATGCAGGTGTTGTCAAAGTAGAGTGAGAAACCAATGACTAGCATAAATCAGGATCAGTAGGTGTCCCCGATGTACGCCAAGAATCACCTGGCTAAGATGTACTAGAGGTGGATCTCTCTAAAAATGAGATCCATGTAACTAAGCAATGGATGCACTTGTGGAACCTTGCGACCTACCACCTGCCTAAGATGGTGTATAGTCCTAAGATGTCCACCGACTTTTACTAAATTTCTTCATTTACAACATAATACAATAAAGTAATTATTAAGTTATTAGAAATCAATTGTGTTTGGCCTAAGAGAAGTTAGAAACCAAACCAAATCAATTTACCGATTTGGTTTTGACTAAAAGACCTAAAAGATTTCTCTTTTTCATTGTCTCTTACAATTTTTATCCACTCCACCTCCAACATCGTTGCCATTTCCCTCGATTCCACGAATTAAGCAAAGTGGCAACGATGTTGGAGGCAAAGTGGATGAAAATAACGAAGGAGACCGAAAAAGCGATTGCTTTCTAAGGACTTTTAGGCCAATCTAACCTAGATTACTATTTTGGATTGGCTTTTATGGCCGTTAAACCAATTTGGATTAGCCTAAATAGCCATGGTTTGAGTACGAACTTTTCCTTTTGTTTTTATAGCCATTTATTTGGTTTGGATTATTTGAAATGGCCATGGTTTAAAGCCAAACTTTTTTTTTAGTTTTAAGGCCATTATGCTAATCCAAATCGGTTTAAGGTTTAGGGTTGGATTGACAAAAATGGTCAAAGTTTGGATTATAACTCTTTTTAGTTAGTTTTTATACTCAGATTTGGATTGGCCTAAAGAGCCATGTTTTGGGGCCTAACTCTTTTTTTAGTTTTAGTTCGTTTAATCCAATCCAAATCGGGAACTGGTTTGGCTTTGGTTTGGGTTCTGACTTTTTTCTTTTTTATTTTTATTGTCGTTTAGGCTTGTCGTTTAGGCCTGGTTCTAGCTCTATTTTTGGTTTTTATAGTCGTTATGGTTAATCCAAATAGGTAAAAATGACCAAGGTTTGAGTTTAGATTCTAACTCATTTTTTTTGCTTTTATGGTCATTTAACTAAACCAATTGCTAATTTGGATTGTCCTAAATAGTCATGATTCAGATTCTAACTCTTGTTTTTGTTTTTATGGTCATTTAGGCCAATCCAAATTAGTATTCTATTTAGATTGGCCTAAAAAGCTATGGTTTGGATTCTAACTCCTTGGGTTTTATGACTATTTAGGGTAATGCAAATTGTTACCAATTTGGATTGACTAAATAGCTATGGTTTGGGTTCTAATTCTCTTTTATGGTTGTTTAGGCTAATCTAAACTAGTAACTTATTTGGAATGGCCTTAAAGGCCATAGTTTGGTTTTAACTCTATTTTTGGTTTTTATCAATTTGGATTTGCCTAAGCAGCCATGTTTGGATTCTAACATAATTTTTTGTTTTTATGGACATTTAAATGGTTTGGATTGACATAAATGGTCATGGTTTGAATTCTAACTCTGTATCTTGATCGCAATCTCTATCTCTATCCTGATCTCAATCCTGATCCCTATCTCAATCCAAATCAATCTCGTTTCAAAGTGGTCTCTATCCCTATCTTGATCTTGATCTCTATTTTTATCCAAATCTCTATTCAAACTAGTCATTATCCAAACCGATTTCTATCCCGATGTCAATACAAATTTCGATCTCATCCCTGTACCGATAAAAATCCACCCCATAACTTTTAACGCATATTAAACAAAATGAAGGTAAAACCATATCAAGAACCTTTAAGAGACTTTACCAATATAAATATAAACTAAGTTTCTTGATATTTCACATCTTCATCGATTATACCAAATGTTATAAATATATTAACAAGTTGTTCTTGATTTGGTTCTAGTTCATCATCACTCTCATTTTTGATATGTTTAAATAATTACAAGGTAGAGATTTTACTGGTATCACCTATTCCTTATACAAATTATCATCTACATAAAAATTTTATTCTACTTGACTTGCACTTGTAAATGGTTAATCAGTTCCAAGTTTTTTTTGTGTATTTAATGATGTAAATTCATAATCCTTAACATTAAAACCTCTATCTTTACTATACACATTCCACCATTCACATTCAAAAAATATTAGATGACTACTGCAATCAAGTGATATCTTAAGTATATCTAATATTTGCCCATAATATCCATCACAACCCGATTGAAGTTCAATGTTTACAATGACATCACATAGTTGAGTTAATTCTATGAAATCTAAATCCATCATTCGAAATCTAAATATATTGCATATATATATATATCAAAATAATGATGATGAAAATCTTGAGGGGCAGAGTGACAAAATCTCAAGCTCCTTAGTGTACCAAGAAGAGGCTATGTTTCTTAACTCCTGAACGTGTGATCTAAACCATATTGAAAACTTTTATTTTATATTTTATTCATTAAAATTTTAGGCATATATATATATCTCAATAGACAGCCAACTAGTTTGAATATTGAACCTTTTTATGATCATCTTCATATGGACCACTATCATAATTTGGATCCCTACTATGTTCACTTGCATCCAGCATATACATAGGAATAAATTGTGCACATTCCTCAGCCAAATAGCCTTGGGTAATTGAGCATTCAACTCTTGCCTTGATGTCCACATAATTTTTGAGCTTCTTTATATATATATTTAGTTGGATTCATCTACCGATATTAAATTGGTCCGGTCATTATGATCATGTGAGTTAAATGCACAACCAGATGAATCATAACATTAAAAAATAATGATGAAAAAATTTGTTCTAGTTTATACAATACTATTGCAATCTTAGACTTATAATCTCTCAAAATGTTACTTTCCAAAACTTTAGCATAAGTGATCTTAAAATAGTAGCATAACTTTACAATGGGACTGAGTACATTTTTAATACGATGTTTTGAAATGTCAGAGGAATAATCACTTATATCATGACATGGTAATCATGACTTTTCAACCTGCCAATTATTCTACTATTCACATACACACATTTACTCAAATTTAAGAAATAACTATACAACACTCGAATATTCTTTATAAAATTAAGTATCTAAGATTTCTATCTATTGTTAAGCCTATAAACTACATCTAGAAACTTAGACAAACTATCATATAGATGTAAATTTGGTTGAATTTGTAAATCTACCAACTTTTTTTGAGTTTAAATTGTCTTTATTGTAACTTGATAGGTTGAACATGTTAAGAATATCGTCACACATATTCTTCCCGATGTGCATGACATCTAAATGATAATGAATAATTTAAAAAGTCTAATATGTGTATGACATCCAAATAGGTACTCAAAAAATTAAGTATGAATAATAAACCATGAACAACAATACGATGCAAAATCTCAACGTATTATAAAAGAACATAGTATTAAACTAAATTGAACCTCCTTCAAATAAAGTAAGTCTTAAATGAGGATTGAGGATCTCATATGAAACTTCTTAAAAAGAAAAAAGCAGAGAAATATGATTAGATAAATATGTCTAACAAGTCCCCAACTAAAGAATATGTTTAAATCAAACCGGTTTAATTATTAGGGTATAGAAATCAAATCAAATTGGTTTATTCTATTTACCAATTTGGCTTGGTTTGAAAGATCTTGAAAATCAAAATAAACTGATTTTGCCATAGTTTAGTGGTTTGGTTATACAAGACACTTCCCAATTCTATATTGATTAAGACATCTAATCTTACTTGAATTAGGACATTAAGTCCTACTTTGATTAAAAACTTATTGCTTTAGAAACTATTCCACATCTACTTCTTATCCATATGTTAGAAATGCACGTTAAGATGTAGTTTACTCTACTCCTCGTCATAAAATAGCCACATTAACATATTAATACATATACATATATATTTTAAAATTGTTCATAAAATCTCAGCACTGCCATCATAATACAAGCACCGACAACAATGGAAAGCATCGACCGCCTTGGCACGGTTGGCGCAACCCACTACTTTGGGGAGTAGTGGGTCGAGGGCTTGAAGCCTGCCCTCCCCCCGGGGGAGGTTACTTGTGGGGATCGAGTCTGTAGGGGTGCTCGATCTCTAGTCACACGCCGAGCTGCGTGCATCCGTGGTCACTGAGCCGGTGTGACAAAAAAAAAAGACAACAATGGAAAGCAATCCCATCTAATCCATCCATCTCTCTCCTTTCCACAAAATTTTCTCTCTTCTTTTTACACGCAAGGCCAAAAAAATCTAAAGTGTTTTTATTCAGTTTGTCATCTGTTAATAATTTACGATGATAGTATTCTCGTCACCAAATAAAGTGTTATTTGACATGTATACTACGAACAATCGTAAATACGGACTCTCGACCTTCTCTTTCCTAGGTTCGGAACTTATTTTGATGAAGTTTGGATTTCACCTTCAGATTAACAATCGCCAATTGTTTTAAAATCCGGACATCATATTGCCAACTACAACATATGCGAGGATATCCTTGTAGATATTCGTTGCCCCTGAAAATCAACAAATCCATCTTCCCTTCCCCCTCCACTGTTAGACGAGACTTCCGGAGAGAAGAGAGCGCCAGAGAGAGCGAGAGAGAGATGGCTTCCGGCCGTCACGAGGTGGAAGTGACGGTGATCTCCGCCAAGAATCTGAAGAACGTGAACTGGCGACACGGGGATCTCCGTCCCTACGTCGTCCTCTGGATAGATCCCACCGCCAAGTGCTCCACGAAGGTCGCCCTGGACGGAGAAAACGACGGCGAGAGCGCCGTGTGGGATGAAAGGCTCACCGTCCCCGTCGATCGCTCCCTCGAAGACGCCGTCCTCTCCATCGACGTCGTGCACGCCAACGCCGAAAAGGACACCAAACCCCTAGTCGGCTCCGCCCACGTTCCCCTACGGGAGATCGTCGACGAGGTCGGCATCGGGGCCAAGGCCACCCGCACCCTCAAGCTTAAGCGCCCATCAGGCAGGCCCCAGGGTAAGATCGAGGTCCGCATCGCCGTCCGGGAGCCCGCTAGGTATTACGATCCCCCGCTGCCCCCGCCAGGGACCCGCTCCTACGGCCCTCCCTACGGTCAGCAGTCCAGGGACTCTTGGGGCGGTGGCGGGGCCTATGGATACGCGCCGACGTATGCCGCGCCTCCGCCAAGCGGCTACCCATACGGTTCGGCTCCTCCACCCTCCGGCTACCCATATGGCGCGCCGCCCCCACCGACCGCGGTCGGATATAGCCAACCGCCGGTGTACGGGCAACCTTCGTCGTATGGGCAGCAGCCTTACGCACCAGCAGGCGAGAAGAAGGGGAAATTCGGAATGGGAACGGGACTAGCGGTGGGTGCCGCTGCTGGGTTGCTCGGGGGATTAGCGCTGGCGGAGGGAGCGGAGTATCTGGAGGATAAGATTGCCGACGACGTCGCGGAGAGGGTGGAGGATGATCTGGGCTACGACAACTTCGGCGGCGACGACTTCTAGAAGGTTCGAATACTATTTTCTCTATTTCTCCTACTTGGTGAATATGGCCTGACAAATAAAACTGCTAGAAAAAATCTGCCTTTTTTCTTCTCGATTGTTTTATCTGTATTTGCTCCCAGAAATTGCTTGTTTGTCAATGTTAGCGGTCTTTTGGAGGTCACACCATCAGTTTGAATTTTTTATGTTTTTTTGTTTCCCCTAGTGGTGTTGTTGGACGCAGTCTATACATCAAGAATAGTATCGGATCATTTTCCAATACGAATTAAATGGGGAGGGAAATTCAAGAGTCCCACAAGAAGATTTAGATTTGAACTGGTTTAGTGCATAGAGAGGAACATTGAGTATTTAGTCAAGGAGTGGTGGTCTGAGTTAAATTTGATGGGTTCTTTTGTGTTAGTCACATTTGTAAGCAAGTTAAAGTATGTAAGGTAGAGAATGAAGGAATGGGCTGAACGGAAAAACAAGCAGGCAAACAAGGCGAGAATTGATCTTGTATTTCAGAATTGAAACTTTCATTCAGTTGTTTAACAAAGGCACCTTCACGGAGCAGAAAAAGGAAAATTGAACAAAAGCAAAGAATGAATACCATGAGTGGAGCATGAGAGCGGAGATAAAATAGTAGTAAAGATCAAAAGAAGCTTGGGAACAAGACCATACTTTTTTTTTGCACAATGGCTTCATTAAGTAAGAAATGGAATGTGCTTAATAATCCTGAGATGGTAGGCAAATGCTACGAAGGGTCTGACCAGATTGATAAGGCGGTGGCACAATTGTATGAGAACTTTTTTAGAGAAGAGGGAAGGTGGAAACCATTGCTTAATTTTGCTTTTGTTAGGAAGTTGACAGTGGAGGAAGTTGGATATATCATTAGTCCAATCTTCGAGTAGGAGATTTGTAGTTCCTTCAAAGAAATGAATCCTCACAAGCACATGGTCTATATGGATTTTGAATGAGCTTTTATCAGTACTCTTTTGGTATCAACAAGGAGGACTTCTTAGCGGTCATTTCGGAGTTCTAACATGACTATAGGCGTGTTAAGTTGTTGAATTCATCTTCTTTGATTTTACTTTCAAAAAAGGAAAATGCCCTAACATCAAGTATGAAGTATCTCATACATATCAGTCTCATTAGATGCAACTATAAGATTGTGACAAGGGTTCTGACTAGAATACTCGGTAAATATGTAGAAACATTGGTAAACTCTTTCCAATCAGCATTTATTAATGGAAGATACATTTTGGATAACCATATGGCAGCTACTGAATGTGTCCACGACTTAAAAAATAAAAAGAAGGAAGTTGTTATGTTAAAATTAGATTTCTCAAAGACATGACATGGTGAGTTGGAAATACTTGCACAAGATTACTAGTCTTGTGGGCGTCAACAATAAAGGGATAAATTAGATCATGAAATGTGTAAGAACAACAAGTTTTTCGATTGACCATAATGGAGAATCTTTTGGCTATTTTGGGAGTTAATAGAGATTTGAGATAGGGTGATCCCATTTCACCTTCACCATTATTGTTTGTTCTAGTTGGTCATATCGTAAGCTACTTGTGAGAAAAGACTTCTCAAAGGGGATTGATTCACTCGATTGAGAGGATTTTTGTGGGAAGAAATAGAGAGCTTATTATCCACTTGTACTTTGTTGATGACACTTCTTTTTGCCTCCAAGGATGAGAGAATGTTTGATTCTAAAAGTTTTGTTATACTTGAATGAAGCAATGATAGGAATGACAATCAACAGGGATAAATGTGAACTGATTGACTTAAATTTGGGTGATGGTCAGCTAGGGAAGTTGCAGTGAATTTTTGGCATGCCTACTTTATTTCCTATTACTGTGTTGGGCCTTCCATTATCTGACAAGGGAATGAGAAAAAAAATGACAGGTTCAAGCAACATTCTTCGTGCAAGGTAAGACAGATGGGGAGGTATTCAATTGGTAAAATAGAACCACATTGGCAGAGATGTCAAGGAAGGAGGAGGAAGGAGGAGCTGGCCTTGTGCCATTAGAAACATTCAACAATGCACCTCTTGTTAAGTAGATCTGGAAGTTAAATTAGAATAGGGAGTAGGGACAGTGTGGGCAAGAATTGTATATTCAAAATACGGACTAGCCAATAGTGACAGATTTCTGCCATCTTTGTAGACTCTGCCATATGGAAAGGAATTTTGCTCAATTCAGATCTCTTTGCTTCTAGTTCAGTGGCTATTGAAAATGGAAGGAAGACATCATTTTAGAAGGATCAATGATGGGGACCGAATCGGACCAGATGAACCGATTATTTGGGGATGGTGCCGTCCAATTTCTTAGAAGGCAATGCATTTCTTTTTTCTCATCTGGTAGTGTCAATGTTTAATTTTTGCATTTTATTTAGATATTTGGAGTTTTTTTAGTCATTATCTTTACTTTTAAGTACTTTAAAGGATTTATTTGTAAATAGTCTTAAGAGGTCCTTTTTTTAAAATGATTCTCTCTATATAAGAGCCCATGCCCATCAATAAAAGTAGCAATGAATGAAATTTTTGGGATGGACTTGACGATTCAGTATCTCCTTCACCTTAAGGATTGCACGATTGGGATCTATCCGATCCTGATCGATTCTCTGGAACAAAAATTGTTTCGAAATCGATCAAGTTTGTTTTTTTTTCAATAAAAGAATTCATAAAAATCAGAAAAATTCAAAAAATAAATAAAATTAAGAAAATTAAAAAATGGTATAATGTTGAAAAAGATTATTATCATACAAATAAAATGTGTTATGAAGTGACTAATAGCTATTCTGATTGTCATACAAGTAACAATTTAACATTCATTCTATTAAATAAAAGAGTTGGTACGTGTAGATTTCAAGATTAAGTGATGGATTGAAAAGATGATTTAAGTACCACTCAAACATAATTGAAAATATACATTCTCACCACCATGAACGAAACTCTCTCATAATTTTTTGTCATGATTTTCAGGCTCAATCTCGTAGGAGAGGGAGTGATTGATTCATGGACTTTGTTGAGTGTGTTGGCTGATCATCGGGTCATATCCATATGAAAATAGTGAGTTGGCCATCTGGTTAAAATCATATACATTGTTTGCCTTAGATTCAGTCGATGGAGGTGATAGGGGAGAAGAATGCTCTCAATGTAAACGAAGTTTTGGATATTTTTCCTCAGCACACTCATAAAAAAATCCATCCCATTAATCTAATGTTATGCTACTGCACCTCCACTTGAACATCTTGAATCTCCCATGCCTTGTTGTTGAGTGGGTGAAATAAAATAATTTTCTTCATTATCATCCGAGAAAGGTGTTTGGGTACTATTATCATCCGCAATCTAATGTCTTTGTTTGATACTTAACTTCTTCCTCTTCATTGTTTCTCCTTTTTTGTACCCATACTAGTATTGCGCTCTATCAGTTTATTGCTCTCTTAAATGACTTGAAGTTGTCAATGAGTGTTGTTTTTTTAGTGCTAAGCCCTACATGTCCGCTATGAGCTGGAGCGGCTGGTGCTGTTCTTTGTGGAGCTATAGTTGGACGTAGAACTGGAGTTGTGCAAAGAACTTGAGTTTTTTGTCCTTCTTCCATCTGCTCATCCTTATCAATGATGCTGTCAAGCTCGCCTTGCCCTCGGGCGTCCATTGAGCAGCCATGACCGCACTAGCCTCACCCCGCATGCCCATGCGACGTCGGGTGACCATGAGCCCTACCCTCCTCCCTTTATGTACGTGGTTACTCGGCACCTCCACGATCCTCTCCGGGACGCTCTGCGTGTTGACATGACTCCTCGCCCATTAGCATGACGTTGGGACCTCCACGACTCTGCCCTGAAGCTGTCCTCATGCAGACGCAGCTGCACCTGCCACGACACTCCCCCTGCCCCCCATGCATTCTCTACCCTGTTGGACTCCACCAATATCTGCCACGACACCCGAATCAGCCTGTTGTGATGGGGGACAAGGACCTAGACCTAGGGGTTTTACTAAGAAATCAATGCACAATTAAAGAATTATATCAGTTTCACTTCAGAAAAATCAGAATTGGCAAAACAGGAAATTCTACTCAGTTATAACTAGAAATTGGACCAGCAAACAGTCACTAATTAAAGTAATTCAGGAATTTGGCAATTAGCATATGCAATCAAAAATAATCCACACTAACAGGATTAATTCCAAACAACTAATAACCAGACCAAGTAACAAACAGGAAGGCTACTCTATCTCAACAATGTATGCCAACAACATATGTAAAGTGGCTAGAGATCCTACCACTCTAGAGCATGGCAAAATTGATATAGCATAATAGAAAAACAAAATCATTTATGCAAGAAAAAAGGACAGATTCAAGAAATACCTTGACACCTTAGGAATAGTAATTTTCTTCTCTTTTAAAATGTCCGAGATATACAGATTATACCACCTGTTAGGATTGAAGAGAAGATACCACAATTCCAGAAAAATCCAGCACAAGAACCAGACCAGCAGTGTGAATACCAATTAGGCCCAAAGGCCTGGAATCAGACCTTCCCTATTCTCTTCAAAAAAAGGTCAGTTGAATGACCAATCAATAGAGAATATAGATTTAAACAGGTTCCGGCATTTTGTATGGGATATACAAGACGCCTGGGTAACCTAGAGGGAAATGGTCATCATATTCAGAAACTATAACCAACCGAAATCCAACAAGTTCCAGCAACATCCATAGGATTAAACAATTCAATCAGCAGACCAATTGAGAACCAACTTTAGCAGACCAATTGATGGTATGTAAACAGGACCAATATCAGCAGAACAATTGATAGTATGTAAACAGAACCGTCATCTCTTAATGAGCTGAGCTCATTTCCAAACCGAATGTCCAAAAAGACTGGAGACTGGACCAGTCATAATATCAAACATACTCATCATCATATAAACGTTCAACAAGAGACGAAAATTCAGCCGTTCAAATAATCAGGTCAATAACTGGAGACGGACCAGTTCTGATATGTATCATCAATCGAGTAATGCGATTGGATGAAATTAACTGTAAGCTCCTTCAAGAATATTCGAAAATATGATATCCATAGAAGAGAAACTCAGAGGCTACCAAACGGAACACAAATCCGGGCAACACTCTTTAGGAGCTAACAAACTTCAACCGAATGTTGATCTAAACTCACAAACAGTAGCCAAATATCTCGGTTCAGACATCAGATCCATAGATCTACTGTTACGAAACCGGACTCAGCTTCGTAGAGATAGGGTTTACCGGCTTGTAGTTGAGAAATAGTTCAAACCAGATGAGAAATCCTTCATACGAGCAGATCGGGACTTTTAATAGACAGAAGCAGCATCGGAAACAGCTTGGAAGAAGTTCCGCTTTGGATCAGCCATCGGGAGGACGTATTCCGGTCAATACCTTCTGAATGTAGGGATTTCCACCACCGAATCCAACCTCAGCTAGAGATGAGCTGAAGAGGAAGAAGATCCAGCTTGGAGGACGAAAGAACAGCAGCTACGGGAGCTCGGAATCCCTTCAATCTTGCTCGAACAGAATGTTTGAGAGAGGGGAAACGTAGATCAGGAGAAGGGGAACATATTTCTCCAAAGGAGCTAACGGTTTCGAGCACCGGAGAGAGAGATCGGAGCTGGGGATAGAGGAGCTAGGGTTTCGCCATCGCTGGAGAGAGGGAAGAGCTCGGCATCGAATCGATGTCGACTGTCGCGAGAGAGAGAGTGAGTCGCGAGCTAAAGGTGAACCGAGGGGTAAAAACGGGAAACAGGAAGCTTCGCGAAAGACCACCAAAGAAACAACAGAGGCAAATGTGGAATCAATCATACGATTTCAATTTTCATTGCATCATGCCATCTATTTACAAGGTATGCTCCTATTTATAGGAGTAAAAATCACCAAATGGGTGAAAAAATACCCATTAAATGGAAAAACATCAGAAAATGTCGTAAAATGCCAAAAAATACAGGGCTTGCATCAGAAAATTAAAGGAAAATTTCCAGGACGTCAGTAATTACAAAACAAAAATTACTAAAGCCTCTAAAATTCCAGGAAATTCCTAAAATGCCTCTGAAAATTATTTTGCTCATCATATAATCTCAGAAAATTATTCTCCCAGCCAAATGGACTCCAATCGGCGTCTTCTACGCCGATAAGTCTTTTCAAATCGGTCTTTATTTCTGGTGTCCTCACCATGTTGCACATGCACACCAGCCGCCCCTAGCTTCCATGACCCCTCCCACGGAGTTAGGTTAAGTCGGCTAACCTAACCATAACTGGTCCAGCCCTGGTTCAGGCTGGGTATCAACCAGTTCATCTTGGCTCGGTCTTTCAGGAGCTGGTTTAGTGGCAGTTCAGTTCATCTAGACTCAGGTTCCGTTCAGATCAGTTCAGCAAATTTCTATTTGGGTCAAGTCTCGGTCTTCTCTCTTTCATCCTGATCAGAGCCATGACAGCGACCTTGTGACCTTTTTGGTCCCACCAGCACATCTGGATGGCAGCGTCTTCTTCTCTGTCCCATATCAGAATGGGAAGATGATGGAGACATTCGGGGGATACTAGGCATACTGCAGGTGTAGAATCCTCCTCGATTGGAGGCGAAACAGGGATCTGTGCAATCAAAGAAGGCTCTCGCCACTCTGTTTCCAGTGTTGAGCTATTGCCACTTGACATTATGCAAAATGAGGAGGACGTTGTTCGTAGCCTATCGGGTGGAGGTGTTGAAGACTTGGAAATATGTGTCAGACAGTGACATCCTTTACATAGGTGATTTGGTAGGGATCTATATTGTTCAAGACATGAGGTGCTCTCCTCGCCTTGCCACAGACACTTGATAAGGGCATCTCAGGTGCTTGAGGCGGATTATACATTTAATGTACATTTATGCTTTATTATTTTATATGTACATATATGAATGACTAATAGCATCATAAACTTAAAATTATGATATAAAATATCACAGATATAAAAAAATAGCCAACTTTCATACCAAGAAATTGAGAAAAAAGTTGTGGGTTGATAAGGACTATAAGAGAGAGGGGAGATCGAGACTAGAGAGGTAGGGTAGAGACAAAGAGGGCCAGCAGGTTGGAAGGGGCTGAGGAGAGAGAGAGTGAAGGGACAAAGGGAGAAGCTGAGGGAAAGAGAGTGAGAGGGGATTGAGAGAGTTGGGATTTTTGAGAGAAGTTATTAGAAGTATACAGGGGTTGCATAAGGCTGGGGTGGGGTTATTAACCTTGGTTTCTTTGTTCAGTTTCAGTCAAATTTCTTACTCAATTTAGGTTGGCACTAATTTGAGTAAGACAGATGAGGCAGACCAGGTGATTGCATAGCCAAGTTAGGTGAAGGAGGCAATTGCCTCAAGTGATCACAGCCAAGGCGATGGCTCGGTGACTCACCACATTGTCTAGGCAGCCGAGGCAATTGCTTTTCATATCATAGGTAGGATTTGCTTCGAAGGCAGAGAGGTGACAGTTTGGGAACTTCCAAAAAAAATGAGGGTGAATCTCAAGTTGTTTGAAGGCTTGGAACCTAAAAGAAGACGAATGGCAAAAGTTCAAGGGAACTCAGGGTTTTAATGGGAAACAATATCATCGTGGAGTCAAGGAGAAAGGAAGGAGGGTGGAGAAATTATTATTTGTTATTGTCATAGATAATTAGTTGGAGTTGCAGGGGCACGTCTATCAGGCGTCCATGAGCGTGTGGCTGAGACCACTCTACTATCTTCAAAAAAAAGTGACTTTAACTAAGAGACCAGAAGTTCTCCGGGCATTTGCATGTATCTTTACATGCGCAGTCCCAACCTAATTGTCATGGTTGGCGGTGGGAGAGAGATGGAGAGTGAGAAGGAAAAGAGTGTGTGTGTGTGTGTGTGTGTGTGTGAGAGAGAGAGAGAGAGAGAGAGAGAGAGAGAGGGAGTGAGTGAGTGAGTGAGTGAGAGAGAGAGAGAGAAGCAAGTAAAATTATTTTGAGTTGAGTTGAGTTAAGAATGGTGTAAAAGATTAACGGAATGACTTATTTGACAATATAATAAGATTTCAGTGAGTTTAAAAACATTGACTGAATTTAGGAACATATGAAAATAGGCATGATTTTAGGGTATATTAAAAAAAAAACTTCAATTGTTTGTGACTATCTATTATGTTGATGAAAAGTAGAATCTACGCAAGCATATTCTTAGATTTTTTTAAGTTGATGAGATACAAACTAGTGAAATTTTGGCTTAACTATTTATGGATAAACTATTTTAATAGAATCTTGAAAGGAAATATTGTACTAGATAACCACACCGCCGATGATATTTTTAAAAAATTGCTAGGTAAGCACTTAAGGTGAAGAATGCTATTGTTGAATGATGACTTGATTTCTATATGCACTGTGTTGCGCATATTTTAAATTTGATTAAGCAAGATATGTGGGCCTCCCAAGATGTCTAATCAGTTTTCAAACGCGTGCAAGTCAAGTAATCAATTTTCAACAATCTTTGGTTTTTGATTGTTCCTCTAGATGGAACTCAATATATTTAATGATTGAGTTACCTGTCAAGTTCAAAAATGTATTCCTCTGTTTCTTTAAGATTTATAAAAATTAAAAACTATAAATTTACTGCTACAACTAGCAAGGAATGGGAGCACATCAATATTGTCCATAAGTATTTAAAATTTTATAGGATATGATCAAGTACTTTTGCTTGTACCAATTATCTTACATCAAATTTTTATTTCGCAATGATGCGTGAGCTACTTTTATACTTGAGAGTATGGTATTATGATGAATCTTTTATTGTTTCTATGACTCAAAACATGTTGGAAAAGTTCAAGAAGTATTGAGATATTACAAATACATTGTCATTAATTTAAAGCATCTTTGATCCTAGCAAAAGTTACAATCAATTGAAATTTATTTTTCATTGATATACGATCAAGATGAATGTGGCTTAGACTTGTAGAGGTGAAACATGTAAAGAATCTGTTTAAGATTATTCTCTGATTACTTGTGTTCGAGATGCTCTGATCAACACGGTAGTCCTTCCACAACCAGCCTCCTGCACGAGGTTTATGCATTAGCAAAATGGAAATACTTGGAAGGTTCATTAAATAGAGCTCCATTATAGTTGTACCTTTATTAATCCATTCTCAGTAGGATTGATCGAATTGTTGAAAGCATAAACTTTGATATTCTTACATGGTAGAAAGAAAATGAAATAAAATATTTTATTTCTTCATCAATTGCATGAGATATATCAGGAGTTCTTATTTTTATTGTTGCATTAGAATGTACTTTTAGTATTGGGGTTGAATTATCTCTAAAATAAGGGGCTTTTCGAAATCATCTACAATAGATTATTTATTTTTTGCACAAGATTGGCTATGAAATGAAGAGGGTAAAACTACTTATTCTAAATGTTGTAGTTTGTATATTTTTTTATGTGTAACACCATGTTAATATAGGTCGAGAGGATGATGAAGTTATAGATGTATTTTCTGGTGTTTAACGTCAGATGTGGATGGTGATACTATAAAAGGAGATGATAATTTAAATGGTGAAGAAGATTATGATATTAATTCATACTGTAAAACCCTATCACGGTATTTAATTTTCTATTACCTAAATGCAAATTTCATATTAAATCCATGAAATGCTTCTAAACTTGTCAGTTTTTTTACACCTTGGTAACCGTAAACACTGTAAGAACCATCTTCTAATTAAGATGTTAAACTCAACTACCAAGCAAGGAATAAGCTTCCTCTTAACCAGATGACAATGTGGTGGATCAAATCAAAGTTTTATAACTGTTTCACCATTTGTGAATTGATATTATGTTACTTAAGAAAATTAAGCTCTTTGTCAGTAGTATTTAATATTTATGGGTGAGCCAACTTGTCTTCTTGTTGTTAATTTATTTTTTTATTTTAAATTTTACAACGTATCATATTGTAGATATCTAGTTATTGCAACTCTGTAAGCTGATAACTTGAATTTATTGTGTTTTATTGTAATGACTTAACTTGTTCTAATGATCAATGACGATTTGAGTTACATAGATGCATCACATGCTACATATCATGTTATTCACCATTAATTAAAATCTGATCCAGAAAATTAGTGAATTGGATGTTTTTGTTGGTGAAAGTTGATCTGAAGGTCTGCGATACTTTTATTTGTTAAAGTTGATTCAGAAAATTCAAACTCTTTGCATGAAGTTTTTACTATATGTGGGTCAGAGTATTAGAATGTAATGATCCCTTTGCATGAAAACTTTTAGTAAAAAATCATATACATCATAGATGAATAAATTCAGATTGTGACTGATCATTTGCTCTATTTTGGACCGGTCCTTTTCAAATATCTCTCTTTACCAAGTAAGCAAGTCCTAAAATAATCTGGCGTGCTCTAGGCTCACAACACATTGTAGTTATAATTTCAAGTAAGTTATTAGGAAATCATTGTTGGCAATATTAAGACAACCGATAGCATTGTAATTTTTTTCTAATTATTGTTTTCTTTCTGTTTTGCAGACTATTTTTATCATCTTCAAAGTCTTTATCTCAAGTCTCAAGACTCTCAACACTATGATAAACAAATATATTAGCATGGGTGTTGTAACTTATGTCGAGAAACTTTAGAAGCTATTTTGGCACTTGGCTGTTTAGTCGTACTATATTATAAATCTTGTACATGTCTGTTAAAGTTTTATTTTTGTGCGTTGGAAATTTCAGCAAAACTTGTTTTAGTTTGTCATAAATTGTGGTCTTTTATTGTGGATTCAGTAATTTCTGAACCCAGTCTATGTCTAGATCGGATTGACCAATCCGTCCCCGGGGAAATGAAATAAACTGAGTCAGCATTGACTCAGCCAGAAACAGAAATAGACAGATTCAATCTAACCTAACGACCATGCATGGTACATTGTAGTTTCATGATTTCATCAACACAACTAACTCTAGGAAGATTTCTACGAGAACAGCCCGGATCTGGATTCACATGTATGGGTTTCAGGTCGAAACATGGTGGATATACTTAGAACTGTCAATGGGTCATTTTTGGGTTGGATCGTTCAGGATCCGAACCCGAATTCAATAAGACAAAACTGAATCCAGTAGCAAATCCGATAAGCTACTGAATTTTGGATCTAGATCCATACCTGGATCCGAAAATTTTCGGATCTGGATCCACCTATTAGGACCGGAGAAGGAGAAGATTTCCTCAGCACCTGGGTGGAGCATGTCGGTGGAGAAGGCGGAGATGGTGGAGTCGTTGGAGTGGCCGCTCGAGTCGCGGGGGTTGTCGTGATCGAGTCGGAGTGGGACGAGCTGGAGGATGAAGCAACAGCCGGGACCACATCATGGACAACCTCGGCGAGAAGTGCAGCGGCAGGAGCTGCCCCTTGTAAAACAACTCATTTGCCAGGTAGAGGTTGGCCACACCGCTCTGCCTAGACATCAGTGACAGAGAGATCGTAACTCAAAGTCCGACAAGGAGGTGGATGACGGCGGCAGCAACGGCGTGTACACCTCCATCTCCATGGCTGCCGCAAATGGACCCAAACGCTCCCTGCCGCCGCCGGCAGCGGCAGCTCTCCCTACGCTTCCCATCTTTCATTAAAGATCCAAATGTACCATAAATGGTAGAGAATGGGAGGCGATGAACACAACAGAACCTTATGCCCTGTTTGGTTAGAGTTTTATTTTTAATACTATATCAATATTGATATTAATATTTTCAAATGTTGAAGTATCAATATCAAAAGTAATACAAGTTGACACTTGTATTACATAATATGCTTTGATTGTACTACAAATTTTAAAATTGATACAATTAATCAAACACCTTTTGATGGTTCCTATCAATATCAATTTCAAAATTGATAGTGATAGAGGTACCTAATAGTGTTACCAAACAGGGCGTTAGGTAGGGCATGTTGCCGCAACCCGCGGGAGTTTGAGAACCCGAAGGGATCGATCACTTGAAACGACGACGAGCTGAGTGTCGACGGAGCGATCGGGTCCAGGAAACCCCGAATTGGGTTCTCAAGTACAACCGGTGATTAGGGATGTCAACGGGTCAGATACGGGTCGAATAATAGTATTATCCATATCCGTATCCTATAAGAAAAAGGTGTATCAACTTGCTGTTCGTTAACTATCGGTATCGGGTGTATCCGCGAACCGCATTGTTCTATCCGCTTAAAAATGGTTTACGGTCGGATAACGGATGGTTATCGAATATATAAAGAGATAATATACGTATAATACAACCTAGCAAAATAAAGAAGTAAAAATAATGTTACCGATAAAGACACACATAAAATATATATATATATTACGATTAAAAGTATCTATTTATAGCAATGAACAAAAAGAAAATTCTTAATTATATATCTACCACAAAATATGAGATATAGAAAAATAATTTACAAGTCCATAGTAAAATTAATTTTTGAGTCTGTAGTAAATAATTAGATGTGCAACACAAAATATGAGATAGAAAAAAAATCTTAATTACATGTCCAAAATAATACATGTCCAATATAAAATATGAGATAGTCGATTTGCAGCAAAAGTGCGTACGTGGATTGCACCATCAAGAAGCAGAAGAGGATGAAAACATCACTGTTAGATGTCAAGACAAGGCTTATCCAATGTTAAGATCTCAAGGAGGAGGGTGAACCGGTGAGTTAAGAACAATAAGATTTTCTAGATGGGTCATATATACTTAGATGTCATAAATTGTGAGTTATATCATATTATGTATTAGTTAGCGAATACGAATAACGGTTTTCGGGTTCGGTTTATGGTGTATCCATAACCGCATCCGCTAAGATAACGGTTAATCGGTAAATGAACGCGGATAGCTTATTCGGAAAATTTAAACTATCCACTTGTTGTTCGTTAACTAACGAACGGGTCGGATAATCGGATAAACGGTAACCATTGACATCCCTACCAGTGATGTGTCATTCAGATTTGCTTCACATATCAGGTACGCTCGAACGGAAACTGAGGGCTAGTTAGGACCACCAACCGAATATCCAAACTCACTTCTCATATTCGGATTCAGGCGAGATTATGGGTTTCTTGAATCCATTTATTTCTCTAGATACACTGATAAACCATGTTTACTTTCCTGCCACATCTAAAAAAGATATCAATGCCAAATATCGGCTTACGAATCCTCGTCGTTACAAAGACCGACACCGGAAAGGTTTATGGGGTGTTTGGTTGCATGATAATGAAGGTTTTTGTTTTAATTTTTAAAAATTGTAAGAAAACTTGTTAAAAGAGGTGTTTGGTAACCATGACAATTTTATGTTTTAAAAGTGATTTTCTTCTTAAACAAAAAAAGAGGGTCTCACCTCTTTCTTTTTTCTTGTGGTCCCCCACTTTGTTTGATCATGTGTGGTAGTTACTCTTTTTTGTAATCACATCCCTCCAAACATGATAATTTTATGTCATGAGTTGGTTCACTTTTTATTTTAATACAATTTTTTATCATGAAAGTGTACAAAAAATTATCATGCAACCAAACACCCCATTAGGTGTTTCAACAAAGGAAAAGAGGTAGAAGAAGACAGGTAACCATGAAGAGCAGGACAGCGTTGTTCTCGCCGATGTCAGTCGTACATGTTTGAGAGGTGTGAACGAATAGATTGCTTTGGTTCACTTTGAGTTAATAGTTGGGTTTAACCGGTCCGGTTCTTTCCAAACTAGAGAAACTAATTAAATTAAAGTTTGATTAAATTATTGCTGCATTATTAATAAAAATATTTTTATGTAATTTTTATAATAAAATATTATATACTAATTATGTATGATTAAAAATGAGTAGGTATATATACATGAATAAATAATTATTTTAAATATTTAATTAATTCTTAGTCTCATTTTAGGCTCGATCGAGTTGAATTGGTTTGGTTTGATTCTATTAAAAAAAACCAAATCAAACAATCCACACCCTTATTCCTTGTTCTTCAGATAGAAACCTCATACGTCATTTCACAAGTTGCTATCTATGCTCGATCTCATCAACGATCGACAGATAGATAAGGGGTGCAAAGGAGTCAAGTCCATATGAATAATATGGTATTTGTGCTTGATTTATTTTATTTTTACTTGAGTTTGAACTCAAGTTCTTACGACCAGGCTCAACTTACGTTCAAGTTGGACTTATTATATAATAGAGCCAAGTTTGAATAAGTGTTTGACTAAAATTCAGCATAAACTTGAGTTCAAGTTTTATATAAACTTGTTTATAAAACCTGAGGCCTCGTTTGATTACGTTGAACCAACCTCTGACCCCTGATTCGGTCAGGAGATCAGTGATTACAAGGTGTTTGAAAAGACCTCTTAAATATTTTGCCATGCCGCCTTTTTCAAAGTCAAAACTCCCATCTGACCTAGGGGTGTCAATGAGCCGGGCCTGGCCCGGCCCGAGGTCGGCCCGCTTAGGGTCCGGTCCAAAATATATTGGCCCGGCCCAACCCGGCCCGCACTACATTGTTGGCCCGGCCCGACACGGCCCGCAAAAATTATTAACTTGACCCGACCCGGCCCAACTATATATATTTATAAATAAATATTTATTAAATATGATAAATTTAATTATTTAAGATAACATTATAAAATTAATAATAATTTAATTAAAATTTATTTTTAATAGTAAAAATGATATTTTTGACAAAAAAAATAAAAGTTATTTGGTCCGTTTTAACCCGCATTGGCCCGCTTCGGCCCGACTAAAACTCGCGGACCAAAATCTTTGGCCCGTCAAATGACCCGTAGCCGGCCCGGCCCGCAAACCCGTGGACCGGCCCGGCTCAGTGCCACCCCTATTCTGACCTGGATCTTTCTCCGATTGACTGGGAGGGGGGTTCGGCTCTATTTTAGATCATTCTTTTTTTATATATAAAATCCGACTGAATCAAACTAGGAGCTTTAATCGAATGCAGTTGAACCAGTTTAATTTGATCTGTGATTATCAATCAACTAAATATTTAAAATTTAATTATTCATAAAAGTTTTTAAGTTATAAATAAATAAAATAAACATTTTTATCATGATAATTGTATATACGTTATATTTTTATTGATAAAAATAAATATATTTTATAATATTTTAATTGAGTTTATTTAATCATTTTGATAGGAACGATAACAATATTTGTTTGTGAGATATTTCTCTTAAAATCCCTTAAACTTATGACTCTGAAGAGGATTTTTTTTTGTAAAGAGATACCATGTCTATTTCTTTCACTTTTGAAAATATTTTCTTTTGGAATTTTATATATTTTCAGTTGTCAGATATTTTTGACAAAAATCTCTCCCCCCGTAAACGAGTACCAAACACGATCTCAATCCGTTTGGCAAGCTGAACGGATTAATGTACGCCCGCCCCTAAATCCACTTACTCCAGACAGCTAGGATGCCTTTTTTTTTTTTTGAAGGGGGACAGCTAGGATGCCATCGAGCCTACTCAGCGGCTTCAACGGTGACCGAACGCTGACGTCAGTCGTCTCCTGGGGCCAGGTCACCGGGCAACCGTTCCACGTTGACCCCACGTGTTTAATTCTGGTCTCAACCGTCTCCCGCGGTGCGCTTCCCCGGCCACGGCGGAGCACACGATCCCCACCAGCTTGGCGCCTGCGCAAGCCGCCACCTGGCAACCGCCCTGCTTTTCTTCTCTTCCTATTAATATAGGCGAGAGTAGTTCGATGGAGCTCGGGAGGGTGATGTAACGTCACCGTTTTTAAAAAAATAAAAGGAGAAAAAATAGTTAATAAATATTTAATATTAATATTTTACTCCATTCTCTCCCTATATATTCTTTTCTCCTTCGGTTACTCTCTCCCCGTCAAATCCTTTTTTTTGACTAACGAAGAGCATTATATTACTAAGAAGAGAAAGTACACTGTTTAAGATCAGCGCTGAGCTGTTTAATTACAGAAGAAGGTAAGCCAGTTAAGTCCGCAGACCAGCCCCGATTCTGGGATGACTCCAACGCCCACCTGGCTAGGGCGTGTGCTGCTTGGTTAGATGCTCTTGGGCAGAATGTAACGGAAATTTGAGAGTTGCACAAAAACCGTTTGCAAGAAAGGATGATAGAGTGAGCCTTCCAGATGTCCGGCCCAGTGCCATTAATGGCCTCAACAACTGTCTTGGCGTCGCTCTCAATGACAGAGGGTTGATCTAGAGAGGAGGCTAAGGAACAAGCTACTTTAATAGCTTCGGCTTCCAAAACAGAAGGTTCAGCAAAGAGGGATGTACGGGCAAGCCAGGACATAATAAGACCTGTGGAGTCTCTTGCCAAAATGGCTATCGCACCAGAGGTTCCATTCGAAGCTCCATCCACATTAAACTTGACGGAATTACCCAAAGGGGGTAGCCAAGGAAAATTAGTCGACAGAATAGGGAGCTTTGCCTGAGATATAAAAAACGACGATTCCCTTGCGGCCATCTGAAAAATCCAACTGGGTGTAGCAATGTGATTCCGGAATACAGCATCGCAACGTCCTTTCCAGATCTGCCAGGAGATGGAGACGCCCAGAGTGCCCAAAAATATGAGATGAGAATCCTGTTGGTTGATCCATTCAAGCCACTGCCTGGTCATAGAGGAGAAACCTTTCATTAGCCATGATTCTTGGAAACCCATAGGAGACGCAAACCACACGGCTTTACTACGTGCGCAACCGTACATAATATGATCCAGAGTTTCCTGCTCAGAGTGACAGACTTTGCAAACTGGGTCCACCAAAGGGCATCTACGGGCAAGCATAGCATTGGTCGGCAAAATATTAGTGAATCCCTTCCAAATAAACGTTATAATTTTTTGCGAGCAGATCTTGGCAATCTTGGGTTGCCATAGGATTTTCCATTGCTCAGAGGTAGAGGGACCAGGAGGCACAGAATTATCCGAAAGAGACTTATAGACAGATTTAGTGGTAAATTTACCATTTATGGTGAAAGGCCACACTAGAGAATCTGAAGGAGCATCTGGATGTAGAGGCGTACTAGTAATTCTAGCCACTGATTCACAGTCAAAGTGTTTGTACAATTCATCTAAGCACCACTGACCATCGTGAATTAAGTCTCCTACAAACTCCGGAGGAGACGTATACGCAGCCAATTTCAAGGCGGGAGGTCCCTTCCGGTCTATGATCCAGTTATGATCGAGAATTTTGATATGAGCTCCATCTTTGATCTTCCAAACAGCATGTTTATAAACAAAGGTTCTTGAGTGAAGGATATTCTTCCAAACCTGTGACTGTGTAGATCTAGCTTTGGCTTCCCAAAAAGTAGAACTCATCAAATATTTCCCACTCAATAAACGTACCCAAAGTTTACTCTTATTTTGGATGAAAGACCACGTTAACTTCATAAGGAGAGCAGAATTCAAAATAGCAAAATCTCGTATTCCCAGGCCTCCTGAGAGTCGAGGTTGCTTGATCCGGTCCCAACTTCTGAAATGGATTTTACTCTTACCATCTGAAGCATGCACCCACCAAAAAGACCTTTGAATCCTGTCCAAAGTTTTGATGACTGCAGACGACAGCTTCTTGAGGGACATAATGTGGAGAGGCAGCTGTCCCAAGGTAGATTTAATTAAAGCTGTCCGACCACTGGTGGAAAGAAAACCAGTTTTCCAACTTGCAAGCTTTTGTTGGAACTTTTCGATAAGCCAGGAGAAGTGGTTTATACGATTATCAGAAATGCCAAGTGGGATACCCAGATATTTATCAAACTTGGAAGCAAGGGGGAATCCAGTAATCCTGCAAATATGTTTTTGTAGAGAGCTGGGTACATTGGAACTAAAAGTGATAGTTGACTTTGACTTGTTAACCTCTTGTCCTGACAACAATTGGTAGACATTCAATATACTCATAAGGTTAAGAATATTATTTTCGCTAGCCACACCACAAATGATAATATCGTCGGCAAACATGAGGTGAGTGATCTTAATTCTTGCTCTACTCAAACTGAAACCAGAAAAATCACCCCTTGCCTCAGCTTCAGAAATCAGGACCGACAGGGCTTCAGCACAAAGGATGTATAAATATGGGGAAAGGGGACAGCCCTGACGAAGCCCCCTACTAGGCTTAATAAAGGAGGATTTCTGTCCATTCAGATTCAAGGAGTAAGTAACGGAGGAAGTGCATGTCATAATAATAGCCACCAGTTGAGGGGGAAATCTGTAGGCCTCCAACATATGCTGAATGAAGTCCCAATGAATAGTGTCATAAGCTTTCCGAATGTCCAATTTCAGTAGGAAATATCCCACCTTGCCTTTCTTAAATTTGAAAGAATGGAGAATTTCCTGGACCACAATGATATTGTCAAGAAGAACTCTCCCCGGAACAAAAGCAGCTTGATACTCCGAAATGAGAGAAGGTAGAAGTGGTTTAATTCTGGAAGCTATAGTTTTCGTGAGGAGCTTAAAAAGGACATTGCACAAGCTAATAGGACGATAGTGCTCTGGTGAGGTCGGGTTGTCCTTTTTAGGAATGAGAGATATAATCGTGTGGTTTAAATTGGCAGGGAGATGGGACGACTGAAAAATGGACGTAATAAAAGACAACACTTCAGATTCCATGACATTCCACAATTTCTGAAAGAATACCGGTGGGAGACCATCAGGGCCTGGAGCAGATTCTGGCCGCATGGAGAAGAGGGCTGATTTTAATTCTAGGGAGGAGGGGGGATGTAACAGTTGGGATGCCTGCTCTGACGTGATGTGAGGTAGAGAAATGAAATTGGGAGGTAAGGCTCTAGGAAAAGTGGAATCAGAAAATATGGTCTTAAAATGGGACACAAATAAATAATGGATGTCTACCGGATCATTGGACCAGCGCCCGTCAGGTTTCAGGACCCCCGGAATCTTATTCCATCTTCTACGTTGGAGAACCTTCATGTGAAAGAATCTGGTACATCTATCTCCAAAATGGTGCCAGTAGATTTTAGCTCTTTGTCTCCAGTGGGCTTCTTCAAAATACTCAAGCCAGCGAAGCTTCTCCTCCAGCTGCCATTGCTTATCTATGTCAGCCTGGTGCTGAGGAGTATTCTTCAAATTAGCTAGATTAGACTTAACCTCAGCAATCTGAGCCGGGACATTGCCTATAGTTTTCCTTTTCCAGATTAAGATCTTCTGTCTAACATTGATCATCCTTTGGCCATAGTTGGAGTAAAGGCTGGGACCAATATTCCAAGCCGAAATGGCCGCAGGGAGAAAAGATGGATGATTGAACCAAGCCGATTCCATTTTGAACCAACCTTTTTGGCGATGAACACTATGGTCGGTACTCAGAAGAAGGGGGGTATGATCACTGAGGTAGGTTGGTAAGGTAAGAATTCTAGCGAGGGGATAACAAGTCAGCCAGTCCATGGTGGCAAGGCACCTGTCAAGCTTTTCTCTGATATGAAAATTGAAGCTTCTACGATTCGTCCAAGTAAAAGCTGGCCCCTCTTGTCGAACCTCAACTAATCTGTTGTTCTGGATGAATTTTTCAAATTGGAACTGATAGGCTTTGTTTGGGATAGAACCTCCCCATTTCTCGTAGTTAAAACGAGTGCAATTCCAATCTCCAATGAGACATACAGGATCTGAAACCTTGTGAATTTCTGAAGACATATGATGCCACATTGCAACTCTATCACGATGGTTAGTAGAAGCATAGGTGGTGATGAGGACAAAATTGGATTGTTGAGAGACATCAAAAACATGACATCCAATCCAAGAACTACACTCCGCAAAAACCTCAACTTTGACAAAATCGGACCACCAGAGCCACATGCCCCCTGCCCGACCAGATGCCGGGACCACATGATAGTTCAAAATGCCCCGACGATTGAAAAAACTCCTACTTATACTGAGGTCACATTTTGTTTCAGACATAAAAAAGATATCAGGTTTAACAGAATGGGAAAGTTTATCTACATACCGGACTGTCGGGCGCCCATTCCCACCGCGACAGTTCCACGCCAAAATCTTCATTTGAGTATTGGCAGCTTATTTGGGTAAGCTGCAGAACCCCGACTGAAATCCGTTGATTCAGACGCTAAAGCAGATGCTGCTGACATTGAAGAGCTAGCAGAGACGGCCACTGAATGATCATCATCCTGGATAAGAATCTTTCTTCTGGACTTGCTTTTCGTCTTCTCTTTCGGGCTGCCTCTCTTCAGGGGAAGGATATTGAGGGAGCTAGAAACATACAGTGGGTTTGATGGTGGGCTAGAGAAAATGAACTGCGGCGTAATAGGCTTGAAAGGATAACTAACCCAGGGGGGTTCAAAACAAGCTTGGATGGGTGAGGAGGGAGGGGAAGCACTGGATGGAGGAAGGTTCGATGTCTCTAGTTGGAGGAGGGCTCCTTGTGCATTCCCTCCATCATTTGGAGAGGTCTGAGGATAGGGAAACGTGTTTGGCCGCTGTGGATATTGACACGGAGAGATGGGAAGGAGGTATTGGGTGAAAGTGGGAAGAGGTGGTTGAAGGGTACGAGAGGGGTTACCGGTAGTAATAGGTCCAGACAAATTGATGGAGCTACGAGGTAATTGTGGTGGTTGAGCCCGAAAAGCTTCTGGTCTGAGTCCTCCGCATTCAACTCTGCCAAAAGTAGAGAGCCAATCCCCAAATTTGAAAGCCAGTTTCTGTAGTAATTCATCTCGGAGATGACTTGGGAGATCAGGTTTAATCAAACTGTTCAAATGAGCTAGTGTCTCGCAATCACCGTGGAGATGGCCCAGTTTCCCACAGAAGTGACAAAAACGAGTGATCCTTTCGTAGGCTAGTTCATAACGCCGAACACTTCCATCAGGGAGAAGTACTTGGACTTCCGTTGGGAGTTGCTTGTGGACATTTAGGGAAACCTTGATGCGAGCAAAGGAACTCCATGCATCCACAATCTCCTTGGCGGGCTTAATAGGATCACCCACCTGGGCTGCAAGCTGTAAAACATTACTTTCCTCAAGATACTCCAGTGGAAAGTCGTAGATTCTCAGCCATAAGTCCACTTTGTTGAGAAGATACTCAGAAGGTGCCGTATTGGCGTATTGGGTCTGCCTTTCTCCACCAACACCAGGTCTTGGTTGAAGAACCAAGGTGTCCGTCTGCATATTTTGTCTACTTCATCTTCCGACTGGAGGAGGAGAATGAACGCTCTATTCGGGTAATCTAGGAGAGACCAAGGGCTAGTCGGGTTCCACATTTTCCTAATCCACTCTTTCAATCCCGCCGGCCTAACATTGGAGCTAGAAAGCACCGAAAGAATCACTGATCGCCTCCATTTTTGGCAGTCGGACAAGATAAGTTGTTGGACTTATCTTGTCCCCCGAAGCCCTAGATTTTTTTTCTTTTTCCCCCTCCTCGGTAGCCCGCCGCCTGCACCCCCGCCCACCCGTGTGTGCGCCGCCCTCGCCCGTCGCCTCCGCCGTCGCGGCTTGCCGCGTGTCCCACCGCAGCCGTCCTTGTCGCCGTCCCGCCGTTCCACCCTCGCGCGCGAGTGCCGCGCCGTCTCGCCCGCCTGCTGCGGCCGTCGCCGCCGTGCGCTGTGCCAGTGCTGCTTGCGCCGCCCGTCCGTGGCCGCCCCCTCCCTCCTGCATCAGCCCGCGGCTGCCGGCGCGTCGATCCTGCCTCCAACGCCTGCGCGCAGACCGCGCCATCTCCCGTGCGCCGTCCCTATGCCTTTGCATGTGCGCCGCCGTGCTCCCTTTCCCTCTTGACGGCCGGTAATACCCCCTCTCTCTCTCCTCTCTCTTGTCGCTCCCTCTCTCTCATATCGCCTCTCTCTCCTATTCTCTCTACTGTTCTCTTTTACTCAATATTCTTCTCCTTTGAGCAGTTTGTCAAGATGCCATTTGGATCAACTTTTCGTCGTCGTCGTCGTGACCGCGACGTACTCGTCATCCGGTTAATCTTCTTTGAAATTTCGTGCGCCGTTCGTCGTCGCCGTTAAGGTAGGCGTCTCGGCTATTCTTAGCACTCTATATATATTTGATTAAATTGTAAAAATTATGCTTAGATCATCATGATTAATAGATTGAAATTAATGAGCTGTTTTGGATTTATTAACATGTTTAGATAAAGTTAGATTAATCTGTTTAAACTGTGCATGTTTAGATTAATTTGGTTATTCATGTATGTTAGTCATCATGATAGGTTTGTATATGTTTAAATCTAGCTAGTTTAGTATGTTTGCATCATGATAAATCTTAAATATGTATATCCCGATTTGTTAAAAAGTCGATGTAAGGTTTAAGCATAGTGTTTGTCAAAGTAGGTTGTAGCTTGCATGATCCTATTTAGATGCATCATATGATATACTGGTTCTGGTTTATGCTACATTGTGGTGTGGTATGCAAATATGTGATGCATAGAACCATGGGTGTGTATCTATGTGTTTCATGTTTGGATTGCCAATTTCATATTCATGGTTATTGTCTGAGTTATTTATATGCTTGCATTGTGTGGAATGTGGTTAATGCATTGAGCTACATTGTGATAGAAATGTACTTCACCAGACTATGTTAGTGGCCCGTGGGCAGCGGAGATTAGTTGAATCCGGAGCATCCTTCGATTCCGGATACCGCGGTTTATCCTAAGCATGGTTCGCCGGGTCGCGACCCGGGCCCGACCTAGTTGCTTTTGGGGCCGACCGACCCGGTCCCGACCCCAAGACCCCGACCCAAAAATAAATATTTTATTATTATTTTTGGCGACCCCAGCCGACCCGGGTCAGTTTTGGGCCCAACCGACCTAGTCCCAACTCCCGACCCCACCTTCCTTGATCCTAAGTACTCCCCTGCCTAGGGGTACTATGGGATTTAGTTACTATATGTTACTTCCTACTATATGGTAAATCTGGTGCTAGTTTTGTGATGTGACTACATTATTCAGATGGAGCATGATATTTACTCAGACAGGTGTTTAGTTGTGCATTTTGGCATGGACATTAGTGTTCTAGTTGTGTCTTTGGTTTTATGTCAGGTGTAGGTGTTATGAGCATACCTAGAGTAGTTAATGGTGCAGGATATGTTGGTTTTTAGTGCATATAGAGTCTTGTCATCATATGGGGTAGTAGAATGATATTGTAATCATTTAATTAAAGATATATAATTAGTTTAAGCTCTGTGTATTATAATCCAATTTTTTTAGGCCTAATATATTTAATATCAATAGAGAATCATTATTATAGTGGGGTAGTTCGGGTGTAAGTCCTACTGAGTCTGTGGTGACTCACCCCTTCCGTTGTTAATATTTTCAGGATTGCAGGTTTAGCGCAGCAGAAGCGTAGTGGTGTTTTGGAAAGTCCGGGGAGCTAGTGGAGTACTTGTTCGATGTTGGTATTTAATTTGTTAGATAGA
The DNA here is from genome assembly GCA_036172225.1 of Cryptocoryne crispatula var. balansae. NCBI lineage: Eukaryota > Viridiplantae > Streptophyta > Magnoliopsida > Alismatales > Araceae > Cryptocoryne > Cryptocoryne crispatula. The sequence continues at coordinate 12,449,611 of CM069925.1, read as the reverse complement.
TGTTTGATTATTATGTTAATAAATTGTAAAGTTTGGAATTATGAATCTGGATTGTGATTTTTAGTCTTGTTTGGTTCCAAACTGATATCCTTCCCCGTTACATCGCCGGATTATCTTCCGCTGTGCATGTTAAAAATCCGGGTCGTGACAGCTTGGTATCAGAACATTAACTCGGCCTGAATGTCTATATTAACATGCCCGGGTTTATGATATCGGTTTGGATTAGATGGAATTGACATTCGGAAGAAAAAGAATCATGGGTGTGAAGAGTTATTTAGATTGTCTATTAGATTAAGAATTTTATTGGTATAGAAATTTGATATCAGATTATTAGATATCTACATTGGATAATTACATGTATCATTTTATGATGATTTAATTTTCAGATTTAGTGGATCTTGGAGTTTAGATTTATGATTATGGGATAAGATTATTAATTTGTATTGTTAGATTTTAATATTGGATGGTATTTTGGGTCATTAGTGTTTTGGATTGAATAATTAAAAATGCAATGACTAATTTTCAGATTGGGTGGATATTGTAGATTTTGTTTGATGAAGAATTATTTTCCCTAATCTTAAGACACAATCAAGATGTACATATTGGATTATCAAATGTTTGATAGGTGATGGTTAATAATTGTCGTGTCGGTTTATAGTTTGAGGAGGAAATTTTCAGATAGTAATTTAGATTGATGGTGAATTTAATAAGTATGATTAGAATTTTGATAATCTCAATTATAATTTAATAAGTATGATTAGATTTTTTTGATTTAGTTAATTCAATTAGAGTTAGAAAATAAAATAAATTTTAAATAAATTATTTTTTATGGTTAGTAGTTATTGAGTTTATCGTTTCAAAGTAATTTTATAATAATAATTTTGAAATTGAAACTTTCACGAAATTGTTATTTAAAAAGTTAATATTTATTAATAACTAAAAAACACACCACTCACAATATTTATGTTAATACAAGCTCCTGTTGCAGTCTGGTCTCTTCGGAAAATGGCATCAGAAAAAAAATTGCAGATGCCAAAATCCACCATTTGCGGGAGTCAACGAATTATATTTACATTGACTCCCATTTTCTAGGCATCCAAATGAGAGCGTGCAAGGAGTTTTCGGGAAAAGACGGTGCAGACGGCCCATTTTACGGGAAACCAAATAGACCCTAAGGTCCGTTTGGTTGGATCCGCATAAAAATAATAATAATAAATTAATAAAATTATTTTTAAGTATATTTTTATAAAAAGATTAAAAATATAATTTATTATTCGATTACATGTTAGTTGCTTCCTTTGAAAATACAGTTCATTATTTGGTCACCTGTAAAATATTTTTTTAAAAATATTTTCAGCCATCTAATTGTTTGCAAATCTTCCTGAATAAATTTATGTTTTGAAACTTGGTGTAGCAAGAGTTGTAAAGTAATTATAATCTGACTGAAAATTACTCCATTATAACTATACTCATCGTTCTGAAATATTTTACAATGTAATATTATCTTAAAATCAAAATTTTCATACAAAAACAGATTAATGTCCATTTTACCGAAACTGACCGGCAAGCGGATGCGTTTGGATGGAATGAACGACGTAAGATGCTCCGATGAGCAGTGCTTAGTAGAGAACAAGATGCAGTACGGTTTTTATACTGCAATAATAGCACAATATACTTATATTTATGGCAATCTATACGGGAGTGATTATACTTGTATAATATGGTGTTTACTGTGGTGTTGTGAGGCCTCGAGGGGCATCCACAGACTAAGACGCTGAGATATGACGTCTTAAATTATGTCTTACATCTGAATATGTCGCATAGATATCTGAACACTTAATGATTAAGATTGTTTGATAAAATATCTGAATTTGAAGTCTAAATAGATAAATTTGTTTAATGAAACATCTTTGAAGATAATCATGTTGATTTTTTATTTGTTTATGTATTAAAAACACTCCAAAAATTATTTTCATTATTTTCTAACTCCTCAATAGTCTTTTTTTCAATGAAATTTCCAACCTTTCAAAAACAATTTAAATTTTTAAATAATAAATAACTTTTAAAATATAAATATTTTAGTCATCTTATTTTTATGATGAAAATATTATAAATAAAAATTATAATTATGCTATGTAAATTTGTCTATTTAGATTATTTATTAAATAAATAAATTTAGAGAAGAAAAGACATACATGGGGCAATTAAACTAAAATTTATTAATAATTTATATTAACATGCGTTGTGACTTAAAAAATTATTAATGAAATGAAAATGCGCTAATAATTGTTAGGGATTGTGAATAAAAATAATCAATTCTTTAAACAGCCAAATGATTTTCCAAAATTTTTCTATAAATGAAGATCACAAGTTGGTACCAAAGATTTTAACAAAATAAATTTTTAACTTTAAGAGGTAGCATAATTTTTTATCTTACATGTTACGTCAGATGAGATGAGATGATGATATTATTATGTATTTATATTTCAATGAGCTTCTCCATCAAATATCCACTCGTTACTTTCGGACCTTCGAAACGTGGAAACCATTTCAGCGTTGAGTGGAGGCATCTTGCTTAATCATTCAGATCACGGAGCCGCCTAACATGGTTGTTCAGATCTTATATTAAAAAGTTTATCAAACTGTCTGAATGGAGTTATGTCTGACCGAATCAGACCTAAGAGGACATTAAGCCAAAACAAACAGGGCCTAAGCCCAAAGAATATAGGGGGGCAAAGAATAAAATAAGGTGGAGCTTGGCACATCTCCCACATGCACATGTAAGCCAAACCCCACACTGCCATCCAGCATCCATGCGTCTGTATTGTTTGCTTTGCATTCATTTGTACTCAACTAAAATAAGGATCCTCTACGTAGATAGTTGAGAGAGAATATGTTGAGCCTCAAATATATTTAAGGGGTCTTAGATTTTTGGTCCTAATTTAGGGCTTAATTTATTTTTTAGTACCACTATTTGTTATTATTATTATTTTTATCCTTATTATTATTATTTTTATCCTACATCTGTTAAGAAGTTAAGTTTTCCTTCTTTCCGTCCGTTCTCTTTTTTCATACTTTTTTATTCCAACTTTGTCCACCGTTGGCCGTCCTATTATTTGTTTGCTCGGTCCAAGTCCCTCCTGTGGGTAGCATCAACTAGGGGCGCAAACGAACCAATACTCTCGATAAATAGCTCGAAGCTCGACTTGATAAAAACTCGACTCGGCTAATTTATTACGTTAAATGAACAAACTTGAACAAAATATAAAACTTGATTTATTAAATGAGCTGAACTTGAATAGACTTCTGCTCGGCTCGATAAACTCGTGAATTAGCTCGATTAAATATTATATTATATATTTATTTTTAAAATTAAATTATGAATATTAATAATTATATACTGTCATTTAAATATTTTAAATAATTAAAAATTAAATTTAAACTTAGATTGAGTTTAATTTGCAATATCTTTTAACCAAAACTAAATCAATTAATAGAATGATCTAACTTCGATTAAATATTTACTTTAAATAACATTATTGATATATCTATATTTTTAACCTAAAAATAAGTATTTTAAGACTTTTAAAGATAAAACTATCATACATAAGTATATACACTGTATGTAAGTAAAATATGATTTAAAATAGATTAAATGAAAATATATAGATATAAATTATATATAATTGCAATACGGCCCCACTAGTGCAGCAGCACCCAGAAGCCAACTTGCGAGGACACAGCGGACGTGAAGTGGGGTAAAAAAGAAAAAATTTAATTATGAGTACGAGGGTTTACGACGTGGTAGGGGCGGGAGTTTTTTTTTTTTTTTAACACTATCAGAACCACCTAATTCACAGATAACATAAAAAGTACACAAGATAATACAATAGTACTTAGAAGGACACACGACCAAACTAAAGATAACTACAGTTCCAGTAAAATTAATTTTTTCCAAGTGATTTAACCATAGCCACATATTGACCGGCACATAAGAGTGCATGTAAGATCGGGCATCAAGTAAAGAGACTCCTATAAAAAAATTTGACAATTATCCCGAGACCGGATGAACACACCAAAAAAGTATGGAGATCGCACGGACTATTGGTCTCAAATTTAGGTAAGTGACTATGAAAGTAACCAGAAAAGATAACTTAACGGAACTCGACCACAAGACACTCAACAATAACACAAAGACAAAAACAACTAAACCAGATAGATAAGTCGAACTCCACATCTCCAGTGCAACAAAAGGAGACAAAGAGCCTAAAACAAATTTAGGCGGAGCACTGGAGAGGGAGTGTGGGAGGGAGGAAAAAAACATTCCTCCATCACAAGACAAAAACAACTACAAAATAAAAGAAAAAAACTTCACAACGAATTGTGCCTCCTGGAACGGACAAGGATGTCGCCGAATAAGGAGCCGCCAAGCAGGAGGACCGCAAAACAGGTGCTGCCGGACGATGAGGTGCTACCTAGAACAGCGAAGGCTCAGTCTATAACGGATGAGGAAAGTGTTGAGCGAGGACCTGCCGAGTGAGGAACTGCTGATTAGGTGCCTTTGTGCTAGAACCGCCGAGCGAGGGTTTCACCTTGAAAAATAGCCTAACGAGGGCCACAGGCGAAGAGCTGTCGGGCTACGAACATAACCACTGGCAAGGTCACCGAACGAGGGTTCCGCCTTGAACAGCCGCCGAGGTAGGGGCGGGAGTTGAAATGGGTTTTAAAATGGAATTATAAATTAAAGAAAAGAAAATGTGGGACTAAAAGCATAAAGTGTCCAAAGAAAAAAGGGGCGAAACTTGATTTGCGCTATATTTAACTATGTAAAATCTATATTTAATAATTTTTTACACTCTTTCATATTCTGTCTCTGGCGAGTTGGAAGATATATTTTATCAGTCGCGCACGGTTGGAGGGATATTGGTATATGTTCCGTTCAAACTCACGATAAAAATTAATGGGGTAAAAAACATATTTCACAAGAAAAATTAAAGTCTCCTTGACTTCAACATAATCACTTCACCGTGCAGTCCGGTGATCAGATTCATGCCTTACAGATCCAGAATTTAAATTTTTTTTCTCAACGTGCGGTCCACTCCGTCGCCTCCCCACTCGATCGGTGGTGCGGAAAGGAGATAGTGGTTTCGATGTGTAAGAGAACACCTACACAAAAGAAGTTCGTGTGAAAATCTCTCTAAAGATCATGCACTTGGATGACTTGAAGAGTATGAATACACTCATTCTTTTTTTGTCTTTAGCAATTGAACGAGTCCCGTGAAGGTATATTTGAAATTATTCAAATCTATTTTTTTGGATATGTTCAATTCTAATTGAGACAACAACATTAAAATCTAAGGAATAGCCATGTTCGTTGTGCCTAGGCCTATTGCCTATAAGATTCCCACGTGGCACCTTACTATAGTGGCAGCAAAGTGGCTACAGATGGACGAGAGAACTCAGACACCTGATGGAGTGAGTGAAAGTGATTGAGCTAAGGGAATGTTGGGTTAGACGATGGCAGAAATAGAAGCAAATAAGATAAACCAAAACGAATAGATGACTAAGATCAATCAGGTAAACGATGCATCGGCATTGAGAACCAGATGACAAAGTTTGAAATAACCAAGTGCTAGGCTACTTCATAAACAATCGATCTTCTCATAATCAGTTCAGCAAGGGGATATAAGGAATCATTCTATAGAAGTAGAAAAGTCTGATGTTTTGGATTTCATAGTAGTTGTCTCAATTAGAACCAAATGGCATAACAGAAAACTGAATTTAAACCAAATTGAAATTTTCTTCATGGGATTCAACCAATTCCTCAAGGACAAAGAAGAATGAAAGTTCTCATGCTTCACAATTAGTCTATGTGCACGTCCTTTAACAGTATCCACATGAAGTTCCACAACTGATAAATTCTCTTACATGTTGAATCTCCCCTACTCATCTCAAATGGAGCTCCACCGGCCACTGATGACCTCCAGGGTTGGAGAGCTTGCTTGGAGAGGCTTATTATGAGTTTGGTACTCTTGGCATGATGGGATTTGGACAAATTCACTATTATTTATAAATATTAAAATTTTTCATAAAAGCTTTTCAATTTCTAGAAATTATGTTTGTCTCTTCATACTTACGTATTAGTTCTTATGTGTGTGACCCACTAGATTCAATAGTTTATTTGGTTGAAACATAATAAAAATAAAACTTATTTTAAATTAAATTTATTTTCTAATAACAAATTTAACTACTTCCGATCATAATGGTACAAACTATATCTCATGATCCCAAAGAACTTTGGAGATGATCTTATCTATATTAAGCATTTTCATTATCAATTATCTCACAGATATAAACTCTCATACATCCAATGCCTTAGTTGGATAGGGATACATCATTAACTGTCAATCAATTAGAAAACTTTTTTTTCCAACTATTGTCTCTACCTTGCCCAGAGACATAGAGTACTATCCCATAGACATTCACTCTCATTTATCAAGAGTGGACTATCTCTTGTTGTCCGCTCAATTGCCCCCACTGAAGTTCTCTTGTACCTGATCCATTAACTGTACTAAACCATCAAATAGGGTGATCTACAAGTTAATAGTCAAAGCACAATATACACGTAGTAAGACGTCTTTGGTGATTTATGTTAAAGATCTTACAGTTTTTAATTTGGTTAGTTCAATGAATTTATTCCACCAATGAGTACCTTTATGTGTATCTCAATGTCTCCGCACTAAGGATCAATGAGATTTGTCATCATTATGATATGATAAGACATCACATATATTAATCTATTAAGATTTTCAATGTCTCGTCTCAAAAATCTGATGACTATATATATTTAGATCACAATTTCTACATAATTGATTTCATTATCATGCTATCATTGAATATGATTTAATCATCATTTCATGCGATTACTGACTTCATTACGGGATACACATCTAATGAGAGTTGGTAATGAAAATATTTCAATTTAACTGAATCAGATACTTTAAGAAATATTCAATCATATCAAATATAATTAACTTATATGACATACATTTTATCATGGACGAAGCTACAAGTGTGTGTGTTGAGAGAGAGAGAGAGAGAGGGGGGGTGCTCATCATATATAGGTATTTTTTAAATAACACACTTGTTTTTAATTTACAAAAGTAGCACAAAAAAATTACACACCTAACATAGTTTCACGAAAGTCATTGTGTACACCAACTCCCACGAGCAGATTTAGAGTCGGTGCGTACCATACTGACTTGTTAAAATGACCATTAAATCTCAATTAAAATCAAAAGTTGATGCAACAAACACCGACTTATAAAGTCAGACAAACTCACTAAAACAAGTTGGATGACATACCTCTGAGTTTATAATAGGGGTGGGCACAAAACGGTTCAAATCGAGAAACCAAACCGAACCAACCCATTCGGTTCGGTTTGGTTCGGTTTGGACTCCCCTTCGGTTTGGTTCGGTTTGGAAAATCTCCAAACCGATTTAAACCAAACCAAACCGTTTAAACCGATTTAATCAAAAAAATATAAAAAAACTATTATAGTATTAATAAAAATGATATTTTTATAAATTTTATAATAAAATAATATTTATTTTCGTTATTTTTAACATAAAAACTAGTATATATATGTAAAAAATAATTAATTTAAATATTTTTATTTATTTTCGATTTAAACCGAACCAAACCGAACCAAACCGAATTGATTCGGTTTGGTTCGGTTCGGTTTGGGAGGGTGATTCGGTTTGGTTCAGTTTGGGAAAAAAATGGTCCAAACCGGACCAAACCGAACCGTGCCCACCCCTAGTTTATAAGGAGGGCACGGGGTTTAACCCTTGTATAGGTTGGACATTCTAACTCTGATTTCAATTGGAGTATCTCATCCTCACTTATTAGTGTCTGTTGCCTTTTTAAACGAAGCCAGAGTGTATTACTCTGACTTATAAGTAGCAATGTTCAAGTTGGACTCAAAGAGCCTGACTTTCAATCTACGTACGAAAGTCAGTGTTAGTTTTGTAAAAAAAAAGATGGTTTGGGTTGCCCAGCGGGCTGGGCTTCCCTTGGGCCTTGATTCGGGGGGTATGGAAGTCGGTGTTAGTTTTGTAAAAAGAAATTTGTTGTGTTTGACAAAAAAAATAATTTTTAAAAATTATAATAAGTTGATGATCGGTAACATTTTAAATCTAATTTTTTTCGGACTCTGTAAACATAGTTTTTTTTAAACAAAAAAATCATGTCATACGAAACAGAGTAGATAGTTGACATAATAGGGTATTTGGAACCTATTCTAGAATGCATACACACCCCCAACAATGATCATGTCTCTTGCAACACTAAGAATACGAACAAACAACATTGTTTATCATGCATTGTTTGCTTTGACACTGCTGTTTTGTTCGCAGGAAGAAACCTTGCAGGTTAAACATAAAAAGGAAACGGATTCTTGAAAACAATTAGACGCACCCCGTTTGCCCTTGCTTTGCGGTCTTCTTGATCTCTGCAATAAGCTTCTTCTCTTGTGCCCGTAGCCCTTCCCTCTCCTCCTCAAATACCCTTGTGGATTTGTCCAACATTCTCTTATAATTTTCCAGTAGAAGCTCTTACCATCCTCCTATACGGTTATCTGCGACCATCAAAGCCAAGTTTCCAAGATCATGCAATATTATTACGAATTATATGATCATATATGTTGAAATTAATACAATCAGATTGCTCAAGATGAATAACTTGCTAGTTTATTTCTTGCCAAATAGGAAACTCAACCCATCAAAAATTGCTCGGCAACGGAAATGATTATTGGCAGCAGATCAACGGGAATATTCAACCTCTCCCTAACAATTTAAAAAGAGAGCAGATTTTATTTTATTTTTTGGTTGTGAGAACTTCGCAACAAATTTTTTTAAGCATGCCTAACATGTTTTGAAGTAGAAATTTACTATAATTTTTAAAATTAAAATAAAAATTGCAAATTATAATGCAACCAAGCATCTCATAACGGTCTGGCCCAACGGGCCTATACGGTTGTATAACTATTATAATTTTTGTCATGTGATCTTAATTTTAGAAAATCCATCACTGTATCATCTTAATAATTAAAGCCTAATGGGGTGTTTGGTTGCATGACAAGAGATATCTTTATTTTAATTTTTAAAAATTGTTTGATAATTATTCTTTAACTATAAATGACAAAGTGTTTGTCGGTGGGAGTTTGATAGATAGTTTATTCACATTATATATGGAAGCTCCTCTGATATGCGTGAATATTCCTTGCTAGAAAAAATGGGTTGATGTTGATCAATCCAATTTTTGACATTATAGACTTGGTCATATTAATGGTAAAGGGCTTAAGGAATTTCACAAGGATGAATAGACTATGGTAAATGATTTAAAATTTTTATCCATATGGAATTAGTCTTATCTCATTGGAAAATGAACAACTCTTTATTTAGTTTAAATAGAGTAAGACCTAATGAGTTATTAGAACTTATAACTTTAGATGTATGTTAGCTCATGTCTATTAATGCTAAAGATAAATATTTTTCTACTTTATTACTTTAATTGAGGGTTTCTTTAGATATTGAAATGTGTGCTTAATGAAGTCTAGATCCAAGACTTTTGACAAATTCTTAAGGTTTAAAAATGAAGTTGATAAATAAATGAAAATAATATTAGAACTCTTTCATTAGATTAAAAAAGAAAATACTTAAGTACATAATTCACACAATAATTGAAGAATAATAGAATCTAATAATGGACACCTTCTTATGCTCCTCATATTGATTATGTAGATAAAAGGAGAAACCATACTTTGTATGACATGGTACGGGCAATGATGACATTTGCTAAATTATCTCTCTCTTTGGAGCTATGCAGACGATATTACCACTTATTTCTTAACTAAAGAACCTTTCAAGTCTATTCCAATTATTTCATATGAGCTATGAAAGGAGTTAAAACTTGATCTTAAGCTTGTTAAGGTTTCAGAATGTTCGGCCCTTGTGAAGAGATATAATCCTAACAAGTTTGAATACAGCCTTAGAAGTGTAAGTTTATGAGATATCCTAATGAAACAATATAATTTCTATCACCTTATGGACAAAAAGTGTATGTTGCTTAGCAAGTTGTTATCTTAAAAGAAGAGTTCCCTCGTAATGAAGATAATGGAAACTAGGTAGAACTAGAACAAAGTTCTAGCCCACAACCTAAAGACATTTATGTTGAAGTACTAGTTAAGAGTTATGCAGAGAAAATTCATAGGTCTTCACTTGCGCACATTTAATTCAACCTAATAGATATGTCGGACATATATCTGATAGAAGGAGTGAGACACGATAAAGTGAGAATACTGATCCAAAGATCTATGAAGAAGCAAAATGAGATATTTACTCTAAATTGAGAAGAGACAATAAGACTTGAAATAAATTTCATTTTCTCTAACTTAGTTTGGAACTTGGTAGATTCTCCCAAGGGTAGAGTACCCATAGGGTATAAATGAATCTTAAGATAGATTGGAGTGGATTGCAAGATAGATACCTTCGGGATAACGATAGTTGAAAAAGATATCCACCTACAAGTCCAAGGGATGTTTGGCTATAATAGTATCAATTATGAAAATTTTAACACAAACAAAATTAACTTATGCAATACAAGTGTCCACTCGTATCAATTTCAATATGTATACTCTATCTTCCGAAAGTATCAGTATGAAAATTAATACAATAACAAGTTTGATAGTCTAACCAAACAGGCCGCTAGGTTTTAGTTTAACTAACCTATAACTTCAACACAAAAATGTATATAAAGAGTGCTGTAAAAAATCGTGAACCGTTTTTATATAGTAGGATCACAATGTTTCCATAGTGCATGCTCTCCTTGAGATTCTGATTAAATAGTTGACAAATCTCAGGCTGTGAGCCACTTCCGGGAATAAAATTGCGCACCACTACGACTTGTAGCTAGGTGGATAAACCCATGGCCTTTAAATTAGTTCTTGACATGACCTTGTTGGGGGAAGCTGTCCCTCCTTGTTGGCAAACAAAGCGTCGTGATTCAAGAAGATATGATACGAGCACACCCTCGCTCATCTGTCTTCCCAAAGCTCTTAGCGCACTCAACTTTCAAATGATCTTCTCGAGAGTGATCTTGTCCAGGTGAGAATTTCTGTGAGCTCTTATGTCGACATGCATTAACACACACACACACATATATATATACACATGGGCTTAATTAATATATATCCACACTTCCTTCATCGTATTATGGATGGAGTTGCGCCGTAAAATTATGACTAGAATAAACACCGTGTTTATATTTTAACAAGTCTTTTTTACAATACTCAATACAAAGTTATCTTTTAACACGTCTCCTCTTATGCAACTGATTATTTTTTTTTAAAAAAAAACTCGAGTCTATCAAGTGAACCACAAACGGAAATATGCGTACATAAGACCTACAATATTGAATTATGGACTCTATATATGCCGTGTTAAATTTATTGGGTCAACTATAGCTTAAAATCCTAAAAGTTGTGAGTGAAATAAACATCATATGTATATATTTTAAACGAGCCTTTTTGCAATACTCAATATCAGATTATATTCTTTTCTTTATTGCAGTGACACGAGAGACTTGATAAAATTTTAGATGTTTTGCAGTGAAGTGAAGACCTGAATATTTAATTTTAGGGTTCAGATCACCTCAGGCGTCCGAAGGACAAAACAGTCTCAGTCTTCAATCAGAAATGACCACAATTCAGGGTGAATCGACATGAATAGCATGAATCATTACTGAACTAGATTTCGTGATGGTTTACATCGTCGTTCGTAACGAGTTACACTATGATTCGTAACGGTTCAGTCGTATTCGTAACGGGTTACACTATAGTTCGTAACTGTTCACCTGTTAAGAACTGCAAAGTAATCCGTTACGAACCACAATTTAACTCGTTACAAACCAGTTGAACCGTAAGGAGTTATATCGTGATTCGTAACGAGTTATATTGTGATTTATAATTAGTGAATCGTTACGAATCACAGTGTAACCCATTCCGAATCATAGTATAACCAGTGAATCGTTACGAATCACAGTGCAACTTGTTCCGAATCACAGTGAATCGTTACGAATCTGGTTGAACAGTTACGAATGACAGTGTAATTCGTTACGAAACCCGGTTCGATAGCGGTTCATGTCGGTTCACTCCAAACCGTCAGTTCAGTGACTAAGGTTGTGGTCGTCTCTGATTAAAGATTGAGATTGTTCTTTTTTTTGAGCATCTAAAGCTATCCGAATTCTTAATTTTAGTGCTTAATGTTGCAAGCCCGTTTGATGCGAGAAATTCTTCGTTTGACCACTGTTGGCACCTAAAAATGTCACAATTCGACTCTGGATGAAAAAATGACCGTTTTGCCCCTATTAGGCCTAGACAAATCCAAGCAGGCCCATTAACAACTGATGCCATCAAAATGTCTGCCCGGCATCAAGAAAAACAATGTCGAAATCGGATCATCAATCCGATTTATATCCGGGAAGTTATGGATGAAATTCAAAAATTTGCGGAGTCGACATGTACTTCGAGATAAGGGCAATTTTGTCCGACCTGCTCGCAGATAGCATTATTTATGGTGAAGACTAAAGTCATGGTGCATATCCATTTAATTACATTTTAAGTGCAATTTTCGGAATTTTTGAAGGCCGAGATCGTACCGATCGGAAACTCTATCAAATCGGTGATCTTCGGACAATTGGAGGGTCATTAACCGCAGATCTAATGGTACACAAGATCAACGGCTATCAGGACATCTTCTGGTTTTTCCGACTATTTTTAGAGCTTAATTAAATTAATTGCACTCGGAATTAATATCGGCCGTTGGATCGAAGTCGTCTCGATCAAAACTAGGTCAAAGCCGACCTAGAGGAGTCAGCCGCCAACTCTCTCTCTCTCTCCTGTCAACGTGCAGCACCCCCCTCCCCTCCCCCCGTTAGCTCCTGCGATTCAGGAGATAATGACAAGGAGTATTTATTTCTTATGATATTTAAAATGATGGGGAAAAAAAGATAAAAAAAGGAAGAAGAAAGGAAAGTTCGACAGCCACTCCACCAACAAAGGAAGGGAGGAGCGTATAACCGCAAGCGGCTGGCAGCAAACGAGGCAGGGTTTCCCTCTCTCCACGTAGGCTGCCAGCAGGAGAATCATGCGCCTACCTCTTTCAAGCATTGGATATAAGAAAAAAAAAGAGGGAGAAAAAAAAAAGGGGGGGGGGGGGGGGACGTCGGGCATCCCGGCGGGGATCCTACAGCAGCCTTGGTCCTCCCGCTCCCAGCCATCATCTTCCCAAGCCAACAGATGAGGAAAGTGTAGCCATGTCTCCTGCCTGCAGCCATCCGCTGTACCTCCTCCTGCCTCTTCAAGCAGCAACAGCCGCAGGAGATCCAAGACTTCCACGCACTGCTGCAGCCCTCAACACGTACTGCTGCAGCCCTCAACAGGAGGGGTAGGAGAAGAGGGGAAGGGAGTCATCTACATCTTCTTTTCTATCCACCTGCAAGAAAGAAGGAAGAAGAAGAAACAGGCCACGTTTCTTCACCTCCCGCTCCACCTGCAACACCTGCCAAGGAACAGGAAAAAGAAGGAGAAAAAGAGAAGGGGGAAGAGGTAAGGTTCATCCACAGCCATGTAGCCCTTCAAGCTTTCTTCTTTCTCCTTCTCCTCCACTCTCTCCCAACCAAATCTGCCCTCCTGGCTTCCCCTTCGACCGTCGTCATTCGGCCTGTCTAAACAGCCCATAACATCCCCTATGCGACCACTGTTCAGACCCGAACAGATCCCGAACAGACCCCTAAGACAGTCCTGTTCGATCCCCTGTCTGGCCCTCTGCGCCGCCTCAAAAAAATATGAGAAAATATCTTAAACAGCCCTCAGTGCACTCCTTGTTCCATGGCCAACATCCCACGACCCACGCTGAGCAGCCTGTCAAGAGAAAAAGGGAGAGACCATCATGTTCGGCCGAGATCGGTCATCAGAAAGGAGATGGCCGCGCGAAAAAAGAAGAAGAGAGGAGTCCGAAGGACTCATCGCATGGGTGGCCATGGATGGGCCTTCCGGTTGCGTCCGCAGTGGTTGCAACCGCCCGAAGGAGAAGCGCGCTACCCAGCACGCACGACCGTAAGCCGCGACCGGGAACTCTGTTGCGGCGCGCTCGCCACCACCTGAGCCGCGGCCATCCGTGGTTGGAGGGAGGCCAACCACGGGAATGGGTCGCCTGCCTGTTGCGGGGTGCTCGTAGCCGCCTGCGCCGCGGCCATCCGAGCCCAAACGCGCGAAGGGGGCCGCTGCCCGATCGCACTCCGACAATGGCCCGGGGACCATTGCGCCGATGGTGGGGCCCACAAAAGACCGGCTAGAGGCAGCGGCAGCTGCACTGGGGAGGAACTGCTGCCAGGCCCATTGGGCTCGGTCTCCACCTGCCGCAAGCGGATTCTTCAAGCCAACAGGAGTTGCTGGGACCGTAGAGTCATCTCGACTCAGCCGAGTCGACTCGCAGCAAGCCTGAAAAGGCTTTGACAAATAAAAAAAATCAAATAAAAATTGAAATGCGAAATGCTATATTAAATAAAGGGTGAGCCAAAAAATTTGACCACCCTAGGACGGCGAACTCGGGTACGTCCCAGTTAGTCGCTCATGGACGTAGGCGCGGGCTAACCCCCATTGCAGACGGTTCCGTTCCCCCGGTGTGATAAGTCAAACTTTTGACGTCGACACTGACTCGATGTAACCCCGACTTGAAATGAAATAAAGATGGTTCAAGTATCGACATGTGATGTTCAAGCCGGGCACGGAACGCTAGCTCGACGAACTGGATGAGATGCGAACTCAAATTAAATAAATAAGATAAAATAAAATCAATCAAAAATGTTTCATTAAATATGAAAGTGTAAAAAGCATATTTTAAACAATCGAAAGATCAATCTAACCATTGAAATTAAATTTCTTAATCAAATGATAATTAAATAACATCAAATAGAATTAAATAAACAATCTCCAATGCATTAAAAATCCATCAAAACAGTACGTAAACACAAAAAAAACAGTTCTTAAGATAAATTTCAAATAACATAAAATACTCTTAAACAACTTAATCAAAGTCTTAAAATACTTGGAACATACCGAAATCAACGTCACAACAAAAAGAACGTATGAAATTAAATGGTCTTAAATAATGTGTTAATCACTAAATCTCAAATCATAACACAGCTAATTCATTTAATCAAACTTTAAACTCAAAACAAAATCTTAATCAAATGGAAATTCAACAAATCAAAATAAATCAAACTCAACCCATTAAACCAAAACATTAATGGAAGAATCAAATTAAAAAAATAAACAACTTGAAAAATCGAATTTAAATCAATTGGAAAAATCACATCTTAATCAAATAAAATCAACGTCAACCAAACGTAACGCAACGTGTTCGCATCTCATCGGTCCCGCAAGGCTTACGGCCCTCTAGTTTATTGTTTTGCATGAATGTGCACTTTCTACCAAACGGATTGCTATGGCGGTTAATCAAGGGCGTTCAAGTACTTGCTCGATGTAAGTTAACGCCGGGTATTCGCACCATCCGGCGGAGAGGAGTCAAAATCAAATTTTCAAAGAACCCGAACCTCGGTTCTAATACTTTTAAATGTATCGTCGGACTATTTAATACATTTATAGGTTAATACCTATTTTCCTAAGTAGTCCAAAGGAGATGCAAAAATGCTTTTGAAAATTAAAACCAAAATGTAAAAAGGAGGTTCTCACAACCACTTAACCATGAACGAGATTGACGTGGGAAAAGTTACACTTGGTACGTGTGAATTAATCACGATTATCATATAATTAATTAGTTTTTGTATTTAAAAAGTTTCAATAGTCTCACCTCCGCGAAGCTTGGTGTGTTGTCCATCAGCTAAGAGTCGTCTAAGATGACAGAAATTAATCTCTCCTTTCCCAAGACGTGAACTGCAAAGAACGAAACAGGTTATATATGCTCTTCTTATTTTTTCGATTTGTTATTTACGTTATCTCCTAATTCAGACGCGTTGGTTTGGTTCGAATCAAATATTAGTACGCAACGGCGCCTCCGCGTTGAACAGGTAAGAGAAGCCCTACGTGTAACAATTAAGGGTCCGTTTGGCAATTAATGAGAGGACTTCGTGTTTTCTTTTCGAAAGCACTTCAAGTCGGAAGGTCTTCTCGTCATTCGCTTCTCGTCTACGAATGTAAAAGTGGTTTGGTTACATTTTTTCGTCAAAATATAGAAGTACTTTCGAGGGAGGCGGACGGCGCCGGGAGGGGGAGGGGGAGTCGCAGACGGCGGACGGCGCCGCTGGGGGGGGGGGCGTTCTTCGCGGGGAGTCGCGACGCCGACTAGGGAGGCGGACTACTCTCTCCGTAAGATACATTTAACTGACTTTGAGTTCTTTTCAACTGAATCTTAAAATATTCAGTGATTTAATTTTTTAACATATTCTCAATTCATATTATAACGATATATCTCCTTGAATCTTTGACATCTTTTATACATCTGTCACCCAAAAAATTATTGAGTCATGTTTTGATATCATCAGTAATAATTAAGTCGGTTGATTAAATCTAACAACTTTCAAGACACCTGCTCATGAACTAGTTAGTTCCAACAAAACATATTTAATTCCACAATTTTTTCGATTTAATTTTTGAAAAATAATTAACTAAAGTAGTTTTAATAATCCATTAATTTAATCTCTGAACATATTGTCGAATCGAAATAGTACGAGACCCGTTTATTAAGATCTGCTTGGATCAGATATCAACCATAAATATCATATTACTTTCAATAATATTAGTTACTATGAAATATAATGCTGACATATCTATTAAAAATTTCAAAGGTAATAACTCGATCTGTTGAATTCATTGTATATAGTGAGTGCTGAGGCACCTTTCTCTTCTTTAAAAATACACCCTCCTCGAGCAATATTTGATAATATTGATGCTTGGTCTGATTCCATGATCAGTAGCTTCGTCCTTTAATTAGCCCCGTGACATGATCAACATTAATGGCAACATCAATAGAGGAAATTCGCCACAATCAGACAACAGGCAATGGGGGTGCCGACCAAATTCTGACGTATATTAGTATTTAATAGGGCGAATGATTAACCTCAGAAATTCTTGCTCCTCCGCCATTAACTAGTGGCATTACCTGTGGGCTTTGCCAGCTGATGCGAGAGAGAGAGAGAGAGAGAGAGAGAGAGAGAGAGAGTCATGTTAACATTATCCTGTCCGGATCACCTCAGTTTTCGAGTGTGGGAAATACTCTCAGTCCTCAATCAAAATCGGTCACTACTTCAGGTCACTTAAGTGACGGTTCGAATAATAAATTTGATGAACGGCTATAGAAAAAGATTGAACTGTTACCGACATCTTATTAACTCATTACTCGTCGGTAGTGAGTTGTATAAAATTTGGTAGTGAGTTTGTAAGGCGTCAGTAACAGTTCAGTACTTATTAACTTACTACCAACGGGATTGAACCGCTACCAACGTCTTACTAACTCACTACCTATCACTTAAGTGACTGGGATCGTGATATTTTTTTTCATTGAAGACCGAGGATACTCTCTTTATCCAGAGACTGAGATGATCCGAACTCTTTACATAACTTTGTCTGGTCCTCCCGTGTGAGATAATATCGATTAGATTAGCAAACTCAATTCTTGCCTTCTAGATTACGTCTTCTCTACGATACATAAATAGCTTAACCTTGGCAGATTAGTGTAGACAAATTGCTTCGTATTTAAAAGTCAACATTAGGGGTGTAAATGAAATCTGATATTTCGATATTTTGATTCGATTTCGATAAAAATTAACGGGTTTAGAACTTGTTTTTGTATTCTATAAACTATCAAAATTGGATATTCCGGAAACTTATTAGAATCAGAATTAGAATTAGTTGATTGGGTTTTCATTAATCTGATTTCAATAAAAAATAATTATATATAATTAAAATATATATTGATAAAATGATAAAAATAAAGTTTTTAGAAGATTATATCAAATCTTAGTAATTATATATAAATTATTGACTCATTTTTAATACAAATTAATATTTAACATGTATTTCGAAATTTATCGGATTTGGTTCCGATTTTGATAACGAAATCAAAATCAGATCGAAATCGAAACACAGTGATTCCGAAATTATCGGAATCAGAATCAGAATGTCTTGACCCTTATCGGAATCAGAATCGAAATTTGATAATTCTGTTACCGAACCTGACCTATTTATATTTTTGATTTTAATGAGACATTGTTATGTAATAAAAGAGTGCTCCAAATATTAGATCAAAATATGTAAAGTGTCATTTCAAACTAAAAATTCTACATAAAGTTATCTTATACATATTATTATATTCAACTCATTCAAACTAGGTGTCTAACATTTTTTTAGAGCACGTGTATTTTGAATTCAAATATAAAATCAAGAAATCCATCTGGTGGTCGATTGATCTAAGTCTAGAGATTGGCTATAATTTGTAGAACAAAGTTATTCATAAGATTTTTAATGGTCTTCCTATCGTGACCTTGAAAATATAACGTACAAATATTGAAACAGTGGAATTATAATTCCAAAATATAGAGAACAACGTAATCTCAACTTCAACAACAACTAATTTTCAAACAACACCACTATCAATTGTCCAAACACAAACACAACTGAGTCATCCAAACATAGATAATATATTCCACCTAAAATGAAATCCAGCACACTTCAAAAACTCATAACAACATAAAGATAAAGAGTAATCACTCATGGCCAAACTCTTTAGCTTCTGAATCACCAATTAATGTATGATCCTCTTCAAATTCCTCCTCTGGCAATAACTTCTTGTAGTCTTCTAAAACATACTTAATAAAGGAATAGAGTGAGTCACTCTTTTTTTTTGAACAACACCACCACCTAATTCATATATAATAAAAAGAGTACAGAGATGATAATACAACAACAGACCCAAATTCAAAGGACACACAGACAAACAAGAGAAGAGTTCCAATAGAACTAAACTTTCTGAAGTGACTCAAACATAGTCACAAATCGACCGGCACAAAAGAGTGCTTGTAAGGTCGAACAGCAGGAAAAGGGACTCCATCAGAGGAGTTTAACCACTGCCACGAGATCGGAAGATCACACTAGAAAGGTGTGGATATCGCCCAGACTATCGATCTCGGAATAAGAGAAGTGACTACGAAGATAACCAGAAAAGAGAACATAGAGGAACTCGACTCTATAACAACAAACAAAAATAAAGAACTTAATAAAACAACGCAACATAAATAAGCCGGACTCCACAATTCCAGGGCACAAAAGGAGACAAAAAACCTAAAAACAGGTTTAGGCGGATCGCTGGAAAGGGAGTATGGGAGGGAACATTCCTCCCTCCCAAATCAAAAACGACTACAAAATAGCGACACAGAACTATCACAACGAGACCTCCGCCTACACTGGCCGAGGAGGGTGCAGAGTGAGGGTGCAGCCGAAGAGGAGCTTCGGGATCTGCCGAAGCTTCCGCAACACGTTGGAGCTCCGCGGGCGAAGGAGGAACAACAGTCACACGAGGGCACGCTGGGACACCCCGAGCAGGAACTCCGCCTTGATTTGTCGCCGAACAAGGGCCGCCGGACTCAGTCGCCGCTGAGATTGGGTGATCCCTCCACTGGCAGGAAAGCTGCTCGTCCCTGAAATGGCCGCCAAGGGCGCCGCAAGATGGCCGCCGGGAGAACTCGGCGAGAAGGCCGCCGGGAAGGATCCACCGGCACGGGCTCCGCGACGAGGGTTTCGCGGTGAGGGCTCCGCGAGATGGCCGCCGGGAGGACTCGGCGAGAAGGCCGCCGAGAGGGATCCGCCGGCACGGGCTCCGCCGGGAGGGGTTCCGCAGCGAGGGTTCCGCTGCGAGGTCTCCGCCAACCAACCCCGGATCCGCGGCGAGGGCACCGCGGCGAGGGATCCGCCGGGAGGGGCTCCGCGGCGAGTGTTCCGCTGGGGCGAGAAGGCCGCCGAGAGGGATCCGCCGGCACGGGCTCCGCCGGGAGGGGTTCCGCGGCGAGGGTTCCGCTGCGAGGTCTCCGCCAACCAACCCGGGATTCGCGGCCAGAGTGAGTCACTCTTGACTCAACAAGAGTCACACCCATACAACCCTACAGTACAAATAATTTCAGTCTAAATATTAGCATTCACTGATTTCATTCCTTATATATTATGTCAGTCTAAATTCTAACATAAGTTGCTCATAATTATTAAGGAGGTTCATAACATAATCCTAAATATTTATAGGGTCAAAATATTCTACAGCATGGTTTATGTAATTTAAATCTCACTCATCCACTTGAACACGATAACGTACATATCTTAATTGAGCAAAGTTAAATTAGATTAAACTTCTAAGTAGCTCCATACACACATTCTAAGTCATATATAAAACACTACTAATTATATTCCATTATCCAAAGTGTTCACCTAACCAAATTTAACTCATTAATTAATGCCATTGTAATGATGTGACTAGCTGTGATGCCTTCTCAACGATGTCAATGACTAACCAAAGTTCAAGGAGAGCTGACTAAACGATGAGCATGGAGCAGCAACGATGATGGTGTGCAGCGAAATAATAGCAACAAGTGTGACGAAGTTGTATGGCACTAGATGACACCAAATGTGCAGCCGCAAAGAGATCACTAACCGAGAGTTGATCGACAGTTCCAATGAGGCATTGGCGTGCTAAATTTGCCACGAATGAGAAGAGTCGGACGCTGGAACGTTCACACATGCCATAAGAAAAAGAGGAGAAATGACGACTTTTGACACACGATGTGGCTGGATCTGACGACAATGACACAGGACATTGGAGGAGGAGAGGGCAGTGGTTAATGGTGACCATGCGGTAGTGTTGGTCATCGAGGTGAAGATGGAGTTGACGGAAGCATTGTCTGGCTTGAAAGAGTTACAGTGAAATAGAGAAAAAGAGACTCTCTGAAGAGGGGTTGGGCTGGGCACAAATGTGCGTGCGTGTGTGTGTGTGAGAAAAAATTGTTTTCTTCATTTCTGAACAAGATATTACATTCTCACCCCCTAAAAATAAATTTTGGTCTCAAAATTTCTAATCGAACTTGCCAAAGAGTTGTGGACGAAGCTAGGAGTATTCATGCAAAACCGGGAAACCAGTAAACCGAACCGAACCGATCAGTTTGGTTTGGTTCGAAGGGCTCTCTATTCGATTTTATGAACCGAACCGAACCAATAATTTCTTATCGATTGGTTCGGTTCGAGGCGGTTGAGCCGGTTTGACAAAGTTTAACTAACTTTATTTACATACTATATTACATTTAAATATATATTATACCAATTTTAAATATATATTATTATAAATTTAAGTTAATTTATATAAATATATAAATATATATTATAAATAAAGTATTAATCTTCATGTTAATCTTAATTAATTATTATAATTTAAATTTTATTTTATTTTTATTTAATTTATTTAAATATCTATTAAATCGATGAACTAAACCGAATCGAACCACAGTCGATTTAGGGTTCACTGAACCGGTTCGATTCAGTTCAGTTTCCCTTATCAGTTCTATTTTAGTTTGGAAAAAAGTGGTGAAACTGAACTGAACCGAAATATTTGCACCCCTAGATGAAGCTGTTTCAACTTCCCAAGTTGACTTCTCAAAAGAGTGATGTTTTCGCAGCACTTTAACTATTAGAATTATCTTCCTCCTCGATTACTTCACCATATAGTCTGTGATCTGGATTAGCCTCTCATCAAAGCTCAAATGTGGTTGCACATTGATCTCATTAAAATCAATCAGATGTTAGATCTGGAGCACACTTTCAAAGTAAAGAGACATAGACCATTAAGTGTATTCTTTCCATAACTGCGGATAGAGCCAACTTGTAAGCAACCACTCCAATACATTTCTTAATTTGAAATGGTCCCACATACCTTGGATTTAATATTCCATACCGACCAAACCCGATAAATTTGGCTTCAATATTCAACTTCTTCTCAACAAAGCAGAGATCTACATGGCCTTCCATACAAAACTTTAAATGGTGTCATACCAATGCTTAAATGATAGCTATTATTACAAGAAAACTCAATAACTAGAAATTGTAAATCTCAACTGTGGTCCTTATCATAAGGAATCAAGATCTAGATCCTGTTTATTCTTAACTATTGTGAATAAAGCCAATGTTAAGTGTATCAAAACAAACAATAGAGCTGAGTTCTTCTTCTCAGTTTTTAAAGAATGTATTAGACAGAATGGTATCATACATGGTCATACATGTGTGTCAACCTCTTAGAAAAAATAGTGTTGTTGAGATGAAACATCAACAGATCTAGACATTGTTAGGAATATGAGGTTTCAAGCCAATCTACCAAAGTATTTAGGGGAACTGTGTTCCAACTGCAACCCATCTCATAAATTGTCAACCGTCCTCAGCTATTGAACAAAACACACCTTATATCAAGTTGTTTAAGCAACCACCTAATTATCGAAGGTTAAGGGTATTTGGATGTTTGGCTTTTGCTTCTACTAGTCACTTAGAATCTAACAAGTTCAATCTCAGAAGTAAGTAGTGTATATTCATTGGATATCCAACATCTGAAAAGGCTTATAGATTGTATGAAATATCTACTCGAAATGTGTTTACAAGTAGAGATGTTGTATTCCTTGAACACATCTTCCGATACACATATGGTAGTATGGATACCAATGATTCAATTCATGTTCCCATTCTTGTTGAGTAAACCAACACATAGTTAATTTGTAAAAGTAAGATTACAACAACAACACAAGATGTTACAGCACCCTCAATCCAAAAACACCAAAATGATTCTACTTATAATATTTTTCAAAAAAGGAAGCCTCCACCATACTTAAATGATTATGTTACCCACTACAAAAATTAGTGTTAATGGTGATGGTGGCAAGCCGTCTCCAAAACTGGAATAGCAGTCACAAATAAGCATGTTGCTGATAGTATCAGTGATGGCTTCACGTCCAACCATCGCTACTAACCTTTAAAGAACTTATAAAAAGCTATTGCACATAAAGGCATTTACGATGGATGATAATCCGTCACTAACAAACATCTATAAGCTATGGCTACTTTGAAGATTAGTAGCTATCGTTGGAGCCATCGCCAAACTAGACCAAAAACACTTACGGATAAATTTAGTGGCTAAAGTTGTCGCATATATGTATCGGAGATAGCTTAGTAAGCCATCGCAACAGGTAAGCAATTGCTGCAAATAGTTGGCCTTCAATGATGGTTTAAGCCATCTCCAACACATATATGCGATGGCTGAAGTCGATGCTAGTTTAATATTAGTGATGGCTACAGCCGTTGCTAAGAATCCTATTGCACAAAAATGCTCTTTTAAATAAAAATAATCTAGTATTTAACATGGATTAATACAATCATTTCAAATATTTGATACATCTACCATACCAAAACATTCATTTTGTACATACATTCCATATAACCAAAAATTTCCAATCTATATAATCATTACACATCTATTTAATGCAAAAACATCAACCATTCCATACATTCATTACATATATCCATACGCATATTCTATACAAATCCATGATAAAACAGATAGAAATGTATGCTGTACAAGCTAATCATATGTGATATAATTTTACATTTTTGGTGATATCTTATTCAGTATTAATAATATTTTCTTCATTACTTGTACTATCTAGATACGTCTGTCATAATGAAGTCCTACGTTGCGTGCAATGGTGATTAAATCATGATAATGAGATCAATCATTTAGAAACATACGATCTAAATGTTCCTACTTGTAGGATCCTTGAGACGGGACATCAAGGATCCGGTAAGACTAGTGTATATGATATCTTCTCATATGATGAGGATGGCCGTTCTCACTGTTCATCAGTGTGGGGACACTAAGACACATGTACATGTGCTAATTAGAGGAACGAGTTCACTGAACTGACTAATATAGAATCCTTGAATGGTATCGTACCAAACTATCGATCAGGGTATTCTATCATCACGGTTGCATAGTTAGATCTTTGACTTGAGTTGCCATTAATGATGTCATGTCAAGTGTACCATGTACTTTGACTATTGACTTATAAATCACTTAGTATTGTGGGCCTTTACAGTTAATGGATTGGGTATATAGAAAACCTAGTGGAGGAATTAATTAGACAATAGGGGATCGTCCACTCTTGGTAGGAGAGAGAGAATGTCCTATGGATGGTACTCTAAATCCTTGGCCAAGGTAAATAGGATAATTGGAAAAGAGTTTTCCAATTGATTCAATAATGGGTACAAGATTCCACAGTGTCGGTATATCTAGGAGTTGACAGTTGACGCTATGATGTCGGTTAACCAGTCTAAACTAGTTTCCAGTTTGGATTGGCCTAACCGTCCATAAGAGGGTTCTAGTAATATTTTCTTAGATTTTTTTGGTCAGTTAGTCCAAAATTCAAAGGATTCGGTTTACCAATTTAGTTTGAGTAATTGAAAGAGCTCACCAAGTTTGGATCAGCCTTACCAGTCATTGTTTCGGTCCTAACCATTTTTATTTTGGTTTATGGCTAGGGGTGAGCATTAAACGGTTCAAACCGAAAAACCAAACCGAACCAACCTGTTTGGTTAGGTTTAGTTCGGTTTGAACCATGTTCGATTTGGTTCAGTTTGGAAGTCCTCCAAACCAATTTAAACCAAACGAAATTGTTTGAACCAATTTAATTAAAAATTTATATAAAACTATTATAATATTATTAAAAATGATATTTTTATAATTTTTATAATAAAATAATATTTATTTTGATTGTTTTTAACTTAAAAACTATTATATATAAGTAAAAATTAATTAATTAAAATATTTTTATATATTTTTGGTTCGATTTGGAAAAAAATTGGTCCAAACCGGACCAAACTAAACCATGCTCACCCCTATTTATGGCCATTTAAGCCAATCTTTTCGATTTTCGGTTTGCATTTGCCAAACTGGTGCTAGTTTGGGTTCAAACTTTTTTTAGGTTTTATAGTTGTTAAGTGAATCCAAACTAGAAATCAATTTGAATTGGCCAAACTGATTGAGTTTTGAGTTTTAACTTTTTTTGTTTATGTTCTATGGCCATTAGACAAATCCAAACTAGAAACCAGTTTAAATTGGCCTAGCTGGCCGTTTCGCCAATCTAATTCGGTTTCTAGTTTGGATTAACCTAACCAGTGCTGATTTTAGGTTTGATGGCCATTAGGCACATCAAGATTAGAAATTGGTTTGGATTGGTCTAACCGGCCATGTTTTCAGTAATAACTTTTTTTGGGTTCTATGGTCGTTAGGTAAATCCAAACCAAATTCTATTTGAATTGGCCCAACTAGTCATATTTTGGGTTCTAACCTTTTTTGTTTTATGGCAATTTAAGCCAATTCAAACTAGTGGCTTTACTGACCACTGACCACAGGGGGTTCTAATTCTTTTCTTTGGTTTTATGGCTATAATCAATTCAAGACAAAAATCCAATCAACACCAAAAACACTAATCAATATATCTTATGCAATCAAACCAACATGCTTATGCAATGAAACCCTAAACTAATCATATATATTAACTCTAAACTAACATGCTTGCTATCAAAATCACAATTACTTAAAGTCTAAACTAAGCATATATATCAACCAATTAAAACATAATTAAATAAACCTTAAATCAACCATAAAAATAAAATTTAAAACAATACTACATAATTTATATTTATGTATACCTAAAGAGAGTTTATAAATACCCTAAATCAAACATATAAAAACCTAAACGAAGATTTAAATGAACAATCTAAAAAAATGCAATTTAGCATACAATCGAGCATCTCATTCAATTGATATTCAAATCACATTTAAATAAGTCTTAAAGCAATGAAATTAATAAAATACCATCAAATCTAATTCAAACCTTAAAGTAAACATTAAAATCATACTTAACAAATCCTTAACGGATTATAGTAATTATATACCTAAAAGAGAAGACATTCAACGTGAGAATGATGAAGGCAGCCACCACTAGTGACAAAGGCAGCTGATGGCGAGGGGCTACAGAAAGGGGAGCTCTAGTAACTTGCTTTGACGGAGCGAGCAAGAGAGAGAGAGAGAGATGCTACATCGGTGGCGACGGTGGTGGCGGCGACAAGCATCGACAACAATGCTGGCGGTGGCAACAAGCAAAGGCAAAAGTAGCAAGCGGTGGCAATGTTAGGAGCTTGCATGAGAGAGAGACAAACAAAGAGAGAGAACAAAGAGGGAAAGGAGTCACACAAGTTAAAAATCTATAAAATCATTGACTTCAGCTTCTTCACCATCGCCATTAGTACTATTAAGGTCAGTGACGATGGTTATAGATGACACCACTTACGGTCGATCTTTCAACGGTCAATTGTGGTCACTAGCGACAGCTTAAGCCATCGCTAGTAAAGCACATTAGCGACAACATCTAAACACGTCACTAATAAGATGTTGTTTCCTCTGAAAACCCAATCTTAGGTTTTTTCTAGTTTTGCAATGCCCACCGCCATTGCTATTACGTTATGTGATGATAGTTGAAAGAAGCCGTTACCAGTTCTTATATAGTCTTGAGAGCTCATCTTTAGCAGTCACCACTTAACATATTATGACAGCTTTTAAAAGCTATCACCAATAAGTCGTCACCAATAACATATTTTTTTAGAGTGGCCTCCTTTAAAATTGATTATGTTTTGACAATAGAGAATACAAATACAAAGACTAAGTATCTCATACAAGGCACCATGGACTATAAAAGGCTCAATCTTGAGTATGTCAATTTCTTGAACCAACTATCAATCAGATATGAGCTAGGTCACTACTATAATGCCCACAAATATCCCAAATGAAGAGAAGCTGAGAAGGTAGTTAATAGCATTGCATGACAATATATAAGACATTGAGTCCAACCACCTTTCCCAATGAAAAGAAAGTAATTGGGTGCAAGTGGGTTTATATGTTAGCATTATCCTATAAGGTGGCCTAATTAAAATAAAGTCTTGATAATATATTTAAGGAGCCTATTAGTGTAAAGGATATATCTACAATTATAATAAGTTAAAGGTTGAGTCACGATGGACTGACTTTATATATATAAGACTGAGTATTGGTCTCTCTCATACTCAAGAAAGGGCTCTCAAATTCTCCATCGACTTTGAGATTGAACGGGAGACGTGAGGAGGGAGGACCTCGTACTCGCTTGGTTCGGCGTCATCGAGAGGCCATCTCATACAGTTGTTCTTGATGGATTCAGGTACGATTCTGTACATCCAACATTATAAGCTTAAGTTTGACACAAATGGCACTATAACTAGACATAAAGCTTGACTAGTTGCAAAGTGTTTTTCACAAATTGAAGGATTAGACTAGAATGAAACTTTTGCACCTATAGCTAAAATGAGCACCATCAAAATTATGCCACCTATTATGGTTGTCAAGAATTGGAAAGTTTTTCAATTTGATGTCAATAATGCTTTTTTTCTACATGGTGAGTTTGAAGAAGAAGTGTACATGCAAATACCTTCTAGATTACACATTGAGGGGGAGTTACCTTGCATGCTACATAAATCCATTTATGTCTTAAGCAAGCCTCAAGGGTGTGGTTTCAAAAGTTGGCTGCAGTCATTATAGGTTCTGGTTTCATCCAGTCATAGTTTGATTGTTCTTTATTCACACATGACAAGATGTCATGTTTATGGTATTGCTTGTATATGTCGATGTTATGCTCATTATTGGAAGCAAAGAGGGTATGATGGAACATTTGCAACAAGAATTGGATCAGCAATTTCACATTAAACAACTTGGAAAGTATTTTCTTGGCCTAGAGGTGGCTTGGTCCGTACATGGGATTTTCTTAAATCAGATAAAGTATGTCCTCGATTTACTTAAGGAGACATGTCTAATAGAAGCTAAAGTAGCTTTATTCCTCTTAGAACAAAAACATGAATTGTATAAGGTAAATTTTGAAAAGATCATTGATGCTTTG
This sequence comes from Cryptocoryne crispatula var. balansae, assembly GCA_036172225.1. Taxonomy (NCBI): domain Eukaryota; kingdom Viridiplantae; phylum Streptophyta; class Magnoliopsida; order Alismatales; family Araceae; genus Cryptocoryne; species Cryptocoryne crispatula. The sequence goes on along the minus strand of CM069925.1, from coordinate 12,421,476 downwards.
TAGTATAGAAGATTGGTTGTAAGTTAAATTATATGACCATCACCGAGCCAAATATTACCTATGTGTCAACATGTTAAGCCAACATATGAATAAGCCTTGTGATGTACATTTGAAAGTTGCTAATAGAGTTATTTGTTTCTTTAAAGAATCATCTATAAGTGGCTTGTTTTTTTCATCTGAAATGATTTTAAAGTTCATATATATGCTAATGCAGATTGGGCTTCTTGTCCCAAATCAAGGAGATCTATCACCGAGTATAGGGTATGTCACGTAAATTGGTTCCTCACCAGTCTCTTGGAGGACCAAAAACGTACCACTATATCTAGGTCATCTGTAGAGTCAAAATACTGTGCGTTTGCTGTAGCAACTTGTGTGGCACAGTGGATCATATATACACAATATTCTCAAAAGATTTTATTCCAGTTTGTTCATAGATACAAGGCAGTCAAGTTATATTGTGATAATCAAGTTACACTGCATATTAGTGCTAATCCAACTTTTCATGAGCTAACTAAATACATTGAAATAACCAAAGAGATGCTCTACTGTGTCTTAATCATGAGAACACAGTTACAAACAGTTTGCCCACTAGTTGAGAAGATCAACACAAGCTCGTCTAGATTAAAATATGGATGAAAGGGCAAGAAACTGTTCGAAAATTAGAGACACCAGACATGCCTGCGTGATATTGTCAAAAAAAATGATGATAATCCTCTCATGTTCTTAAAGCAAAATGACTATTATACATATCTAGAGAGAGAGAGAGAGCAATTGCATGCTTCCACAAGGGAAAAAAATAGCGTTGCTTTCCCGCTCCACTTCAACTATTTTATGTGCAAACACATCTATATAAGCACCCATCTCAGCAGAAAACAAGGCTGCAGGCTCGCACCGTTCTCCAAGATCACACATCTTGCTTGGGTGCACTCTGATATCGCGCGCCCTGATCTTTCTTCCCCGAGTTTTTGCTTTCTTTTCTTTTTAACTTAGTTTCTTCCGGTCTTCTGATTCGATCTTCCTTTGCTTTCAGCCATGAAGCTCCTCGCCGTACTGTTCTCCGTCCTCTTACTGGGACACGGAGCAACAGCCGGAGATTCACCGAAGGAGGAGCATGTCGCCAAGCTGGAATCCCCGCAGCGGCGACAGCGTGAGGTGTCCGGCGCCGTAGCTGGCCTGCAGGCCGACCGTTCGAGCGGCCACGAGAAGGCAGAAGGCGGCGGAAAGAGCAGTGCCGGCGGGGCGACCGTAGCTCAGGGCGAGGACTCCAACATCGATCAGGCGGGGACCCTGCCTCATCGTGCCGAAGATCTGGTAATATGGTGCAGAAGGCATAGTCTCCCCGCGTGCCATATGTTGTATGCTGATCGATCGGGAGATCGCGCTTCGGAGACGGGGGTCACCGCTAAGAACATCCAGAAACCTGAGAAATGAAGGATGCATATGCTGTTATATATTTTATATATAAATATATATTATGTATGTATATTCATAAAGTGGTGCAGACGTGGCCAAACCTAGGGCATGCGTGGACACAGGAAGGTGTACACGTACGTGTGTGACTCGGGGTTGCTGGAAGAAGAGAGAGGTGATGATGCAGCTGGTAGATGTGAAGAAAAGGTATTCAGGTGTGCTACATATCCTGTGACTCGGCGATGTTCGATGATATCAGGGTTTGTGTGTATACATACGGTTGCGTGATTTTAAATGCCTTGTAACATATTTATGTTATGGAGATTGGCGCGTTGATTATCATTATCTGTCGTGGAAATTCTGACCTAAAATTGGTTGTTTCAGAAGGAGATGACTTAATTAGGGTTTTTGAAGCGTATCTTTGCATGTGTATATTAATCCCATGGTGGAACAGAGATATATATATATTCGTCCTAATGTCTTTTATGTGCACCTTTTTTTTTGGTTTTGCAAGAGAAAGTAAAAGTCTGCTTTCACACGTCACGGGTAATGATAGGGCAAGGGAATGTTTGGTTGGGATTATGCGGATTAATCGGATGACATAATTGACAAATAGTTCCTCGAATTTTAAATAATTTGATATTAGAGAAGATAATATCAAAATTTAACTAATAGCTATTTTTAAAATTTTTATATAAATTTATAATGAAGCCTAATGGGATGTTTGGTTGCATGATAATTTTTTATACACTTTCATGATAAAAAAATTATATTAAAATAAAAAGTGAACCAACTCATGACATAAAATTATTATGTTTGGAGGGATGTGATAACAAAAAAGAGTAACTATCATTCATGACCAAACAAAGTGGGGGACCACAAGAAAAAAAAAGAAAAAGGTGAGAACCTCTTTTTTGTTTAAGAAAAAAATCACTTTCAAAACATAAAATTGTCAAGATTGTCAAACACCTCTTTTAACAAGATTTCTTATAATTTTTAAAAATTAAAATAAAAACCTCCATTATCATGCAACCAAACACCCCATAAGTGTTAACAAATTATAATCTAATCACTCAAACTAAAAGAATAATTACAAACTTTAACACTAGCTGATTCTTCCAATTTGACAAAAGTTTAGAACAACTAATATGAGTCACAATACTTTGTTTCGGTAAGCTTTCCATAACCCATATTTATTCGTATTATTAAAATCAAGCATACATGATAAATCTTATCCACAAAGTAAATGATGACATAAGAAGATATATATATATATTTCTATAGTCATAGGTCCAATAAATGGTCGAGCCTGCCTGCGGCGATCTCTTGCTCAAGGTGATATCTACCCACACTTACTTTCTTTTTTAATTACTGCTCTTGCTTCTTGTTCCTGTAAACATTGGTTGAAGATGCCGTAGGATTTGTTTTCATAAGCATTTTGATTTATCTCATTGTGGATGAAAAATAAATGCGGACAACGAGGGATAGGGGGCTTCATGGTACATGGCTGTTGTGGAGGCATCGACGTTGTGCATGTATTTAAACATCCCACTGGGCAGCAGGTGAAGAGACTAATCATATATAGCAGAAGAAGCTAGCCTTCATCTTGCCAATTCATGGTGGTGCATGCTACCTCAATGAGAGAACAAATGGCCACCCTACCCTAGATACGCATGTTAAGAAATCAGATGTTCAACTTCCATCCATAGAACAATTATTGTTAAGTTGCTTAGTCTTACCTTGGATATCGGAAAGAGTATTTTGATGCTTATCAACCGGGTCATGGTTACTTCAATGCCTAAGTTTTGTGATTTTTCACATGGTATTAGAGCGTGTGAGTTTTTAGGGCTCTGTCTCTCTGATGGGCTCGTTCCTATTTTCACTCAGCACTGTCCCGATGCCCAAGCGATAACGTAGGGGGTTGAATGTCTGGAGACCAAGGTTAGTGTGAAACAAAGAAGAGAGAAGAAGAGAGCAGTGGTGACCCGAAAATATCGGGTCCACATCCGTGGCAATCACTGTGGGATAGCTAATTAATGTTTGAAAGTTCTTTTAGTCTCCATCTTTGTTTGATTGAAACACTTATTTGGCAACTTATTTTTTACTTGTATTGCACTCCTTTTACCATGTTAGCATTGTTATTTATTATTCTCACACTTTTATTTAAATTTCTTTAATGTCATTGCAATTGTTCCCCACTATCCCCTTTATTTCATTCATTACATAAAGTGCAGCCTATTTCTAGAGTAGCGGGCACCCCACCACCAAGGTGCTAGGCACCCCCAAAGACAGGGTAAAGTGCAACCTATTTCTGGAGTAGTAGGCACCCCCACCACCAAGGTGCTAGGCACCCCAAAGACAAGGTACCTGTGATTCCATAATCTATTTCTTTCTTTTCTTATTAGTTCCAGCTCATTTCAATTAATCATTTCTAGTGTTTATTGTTGTTAAAGTTCTTTCCCATGCATATTCATTGTTGATTTGCATACTTTGTTTATTTGTTTTTGTCCTACATATCTAGCTTAACTCGTAATCATTGCATTGCATATTTCATGCCTTCATTGCTTCTTATCCTTGTTTATATCTTTGTTTAGTTTGCATTGGGTATCAGGTTCAACTGGCCCGTAGGTCATTTAAGAACAAGGGACTCTCTCTCCCTGCACACCTAGCTTTCACATACTCTTCTTGGTGGTTACCGACCTCTTATCCAAGGATAACCTTTTGGATTGATTGGGTTTGTTTCCACCAAGACCTCCAAAAGTCCCCATATATGAATGATTCTTTCTTCACTAATCGGGCATGTTCTATTAATTCCCCAAAATTCGGAGTAACTATTACCTATCCATTGTAAAAAATTTGTCAACCTTAGATTATTCGGTGTTATGAGAGCATAGGATCCAATCCGTTATTGAGTGGACAATATTCTCTTAAAACTCACTAATTTAAGGTTTAAATAAAAAATTGCATTGATCATTTTAAGTCTCTCTTATCACTTGTTTCTTAATAAAAATCAAAACAAAAAATCTCTTAAAGTAAAAGTAACCAAAAAGAAATCTTTGTTTCGGGTAATACTTGTTTGCTCACAACAACCAAAATAAAAAAATAAAACAAACCAAAGCAAAAGAAAACTTTGCTTTAGATAAACACTATTTGTCAACAAAAATTCAAAACAAATAAATAACTTAGAATAAACCAGAAAAAAAACTTGTTTTAATTCACTTTACATCAAGCATATTAAGTCAGATAGGTTGATCAACAAAGTGGTTGCTACATCACCAACATGCCCTAGATGCTATAAGAAACCATACAAGGTCTCATTCATAATCCTAGTTCTACCTTAGGATACCTATCACCTCCTAATCTATTTCGAATCCTTCAAGCCAATGTAAGCAAATCCTAGAATAGTCTTTCTCAGCCTATGTGCCACATTTCCAATCCTACTCCTTTTGCTTTTCCCCCACCATGCTTGCTACCAAATTCCACTCACTTTGCTACACTAGCTCACCTTACCCCATTTAGGTGCCTTCTACACATCTTCTAGTGCAGCCTTCTTCTTGCATCACTTGAGAACCCTCCATTAGTTAAGCTACATTTGATGAGCATGAAAATAAGTACAAGGAAATTAGATGTATAAAAGTTTATATCCCTTCACTCTCCCATATTCCACCTTCATAAATCCCAATCTACCTCCATTACAATGTGTGACACTGGTGATTTATTTGTTCATGTCAAAGATATCATATATAAATCATCTCAATGGCAAAATGATTGGAAGACCCTCATCTTCTTCTTTAAACGATTATTAGATAGAGTAGCCCTAGAATAATTTATTCACTCAACCTGGCAGAGGCATGTGCCTTTGATATAGTTAGAGCAAGATTTTTATAGTGACATGGAAATTGTGTTGGGCCAGCTTACTTGATTACTTATCTAATGGCCGAGAAAATGAGAAAGAACAAGAAATTTACACAATATGATGATAAAGAAATGTCAATGGCTGAGAAACTTAAGTATTCAATTTCTAAGTAGGAATTAGTTAAGATGATTATCATTAATGCCATACATATTTTGAGAAACATTTTGGCCTTACATCATCCCATGAGTATGTATGATTTATATGTGAGGAAAAGATACATTCAAACTCAACTTAAGGGTACACCAATTATAGAGCTATTTAATTGAAAACATCAAGTCCTCAATGACAGTGACAATGTGAATATTGTAGAGAACCCAATATAAAACTATTGACACCATCCTAGGAGCCCTTCACAGCATAGGGTTGCCCCTCGTTAACTATATCAAACTCATTAACATTATTCTTAGCCTCAACTAATTGTTCAACCTCTAGTCCATCAACTAATTACACAACATGTGGTACCTCTCCCTCAATGAATTGTACAACTGATAGTATCTCTTCCTCAACCAATTGCACTTGATCAACCCCTCCCCACTATTTGTGCACCTAGCCTAGCACTACCACAGACTCTCCCTATTTGTCATATGGTTATGATAATCTCGACTATATCTCATGATCAAGCCAATTAGGAACAAGATCAGCTAGTAGAGGAATCCTAGATCAAAATTAATGATTCTCTCCCATCTAAATCTCTGTTGATCCCTTCTATCTCTTAAGATCAGATAGTGGAGGAGTCCAAGATTAACATCAATGATCCTTCTGCATTTGACTCATTACCAATTCCTTCCATCTCTTAGAATCAGCTAGTGGAGAAATCCAATATCAAACTCAATGATGATTCTTCCTTATTTGAATATTAGCCAATCCCCTCCATCTACCAAAATCAACCAATGGAGGAATCCAAGATCAAGATCAATGATGATCCCCTGGTATTCGACTCTCAACCAATCATTCCAATCCCTCTAGCATTCCTTGAGATAGGCACATCCTCCATCCATAAACAACCTTAGGAGAAATTGATACTAGGTAATGTATGGCAAAAGATCATAGTGGGCAATTAAGAGTCAACTCCTAAGCCAAAAAAGGCAAGACAAAGCTAGCCCATATAATTGAGCATTTAGAAGATCATTTCATAAGAAAAAGGCAAACAAGTTGAGAAGGGCAAACATGATTCACCATTGTCCCATCAATATTTGAAGAGGCATTTGCTAAGCTATCAGCCATGAAGTCTAGAAAGAAAAGGAAACACAGTTATAAACCAGCCATAATCAATGATCACATGGTAATGGAATTTTAAGGCTCCCTCTAATTAGGCAAGCAACTCTTTACCATCGATCCTTGGGTTATGACCTCTACTTCAGCCTCCTCAATTGGGCCCATATGCCATAGTCTCCTTCAATTAGGCCCACGTGCCCACTGTTCAACAAAATCGTTCCCATGCATCCACCTTCTTTCGAAATTGAGCCCACATGCTTATTCTCATCAAATAGGCCCATGCACCTCTCCTTCAACATCATTACAAATCCTCAGGCCATGACTCTCATTTCATATCATTAATGTCTTGTCTCAATGATCCTACGACTAGGCACATTTTGATCACATACATTTAGATGATCTAAATATCATGATCTCATTATGATTCAATCATCATTTAATGTGATTAAAGTCTTCATTATGATGTATGCATCTATTAAAAATTAATAATGAACATTTGACTATTTAATTGAATGAGATATTTCTAAAAATGTGAAATCATGCCATATATGATTGACTTGTAGGGCATACATTCTATCAGAAACTAGTAGAGATGCCTGAAAAAACTAGACTAAGATGATTCCACATTACGAATCTCGGATTACTACTTTTGATCATCAACTATTAGATTATTAAAAGTCATTTGATGAGAAGTTCAAACGACTAACTCAATAGTTTATGTTAGCCCAATTACGGAGACTAGCTAATCTATCAACATTGGTGCTACCGGTCAGACAAAGAGAGGAGTATAATGATGAGGAGGATGTAGAGGATGAGGATGAGGGGTCTTATGGTGAAGATAGTTGACATGTATTATTTTTTTATGGTGTGTTATAAACAAAGATTGTCGTCTTAGATCTTGGCTTTGTTTCGGAAGGATGAAAGAGAAGAGATCTTGTGAGATTCTTGAAAAAAATCTCGGTAGATAGGATCTTGAATTTCATTTATGTAGGGTGTACCTTATTCAATGATTGACACCTTGTATCTCGATTTTATCTCATGGAAACTGAAGAGATGAAATCTTAAATTTTTTTTGAAAGAATGGATCTCCGAAATATCAATCAATATGCATGTTTAAGTGTAAAATGTCAAGTAATCTTTTCAAAAATGATAAGGGAACTCATATTAAACATCAAAATAAGCGGTGAGAGATTTAAAAGAAAATATTGACACATATAGAATGAATTATTGTTAACAAGAGATATACAAGGGATCTTATGTTAGATCTAAGCTTCATCTTGAACAATAGGGATAGGAGATTGATGATATCTTGGGTCAGTTGTACATATATAGTTATAAAAAATTAAGTTATGAAATTTTATCAAACAATAATGTCTGGATGAATATTTTGATGAATTTCATGATAAATTTGGCAATATATTAAGCAAATTTAACAAGGGTTAGGGGTAGTAATAGGTAGAGAAAATCAAGGTATCAAAACTTAATGTATAGATATTCTCATCTTGGCGATCTCGTTTCTCGGATACGTAGAGAGAAAGAGATTCTCAGGAGTTCTTGAGAGATTCTCGAGAGATCACATTCCATGGTTATGAATTTGGTTTTATGTACACTACATGATTTGTATGAATACTACAAGTTGTATGAATGGGTCACTGTGAATCCATTTGAATTGTATATGTACATGTTATATGAATGTTGTTGTTTATTAATTTCAAATTTGTGTATGAATGGAATGAATGAATGCAAAGATGTGTATTTGAATGAATGTAATTAAATATAATATGCAAGTTGATTGCATTTGAATGAAATGCAATTACAGATCATCTTGGATCTATTTTAATTTATATAGTTACATATGTTGTGCAAATCTTCGTATTAATGTATTTTTATTTTTAAAAATATTTTTATAGATTATTGGTGACCACAATTGTTGCCATAGCAAAATAAAACGTCCATGAGTGCATTTCTCTTGCTTTTATGACGACCTATCTAAGGGTTGCTTATAAATTTAGTAAGGACTACTTTGGCATTTTAGCGGTGACTGCTATCATCACATTAAGTGTCTTTATTGTAATGGATGTATTAACTTCTTAAAATATTTCTCGATGCCATTTTCTACAAACTCCTAATAGCATGCAGCCATGTTTACATATCTTTAAAAGCATGTTAGATATAATCATGTAAACTTGTGTATTGGGCCCTCATAAAAGTCAAATTAGCATATTCTTTCTAATTTTTAGGGATCAAAGTAATTATTTTAATTTTCTCACTTGTACATATTCATATTTTTACACTATTCATGTCTAGTATATCAAAAACTATAAGTTTGGTTGCACAATAAATTTGTATACACTTTCATGATAAAAAAATTGTATTAAAATAAAGTGTGAACTAATCAATGACATAAAATTATAATGTTTAGGAAGATTAGGCTAACAAAAAGTAGTGGATACCAACTAAACAAGGTGGGGTATCTCATGATAAAGAAAGAATGAAAACTCTTTTAAAACATTGTAATGGTTATCAAATACCTCTCTTAACAAATTTTATTACAAAACATAAAATTATAACAAAATCCAATTTATCATACTACCAAACACCCATAGACACACAATCAAAACATAAGTAAACTGCACTAATACAAATAATAACAATAATTTGAAAATATTTCATCAGTAATTGAATAGTTAAATTTTTTTTAGAATATTATCTTATGTACCAAATTAGAGATTTATATTTTATTTTTTAAATAATTCCACATAAGTTATTTTTTTTACTTACTTTAAATCAAATGTACCCTTAATCGTTCATATCTACTATTGCAATTGGTAGGCTGTGATGTTCTTGATAATTATGTTTTATTCTACAATTATTCCGAAACTACATATGATAATTTAGATGGTTAGTAACTATGAGAATAGTTTATTTTTGCCCAAGCTCTCATCCTAACTTCATAAATTTTTTAGATGCCTTGTGCGTTAAAATCATCCCAAAACTTTTACATGAAATCAAATAATTAAAAACATTTTCGAGAAAATCACCTGTTAGTGTACCAAAAAGTCTGTTGTCTTTACCTTTTCATGAAAAGGGCATTACTACTTAAAGTATTTTTAATATATATATATATGTATATATTTTGTTTTAACCAAACGGATCCTCCTAGATGTAGATCTAAGTAAGATTTAATTAGAAACATAAAAATATCATGAAAAAAGGACTCGGCAAAACTTAAAATTGAAAGAGTATAATTCAATTGCTTTTGATTAGGGGTGGGCACAAAACGGTTAAAACCGAGAAATCAAACCGAACTAGTCCATTCGGTTCGGTTTGGAGCCCCTTTCGGTTTGGTTCGGTTTGGAAAACCTCCAAACCGATTTAAACCAAACCAAACCATTTAAACTGACTTAATCAAAAATATAAAAAATATTATAGTATTAATAAAAATGATATTTTTATAAATTTTATAATAAAATAATATTTATTTTTATTATTTGTAACTTAAAAATTAGTATATATATGTAAAAAATAATTAATTTAAATATTTTTATTTATTTCGATTTAAACAGAACCAAGAGGGTGATTCGGTTTGGTTCGGTTTAGAAAAAAATGATCCAAATCGGACCAAATCGAACCGTGCCCACCCTACTCTTGATGATTTGAACACCACACCACTAAAAAGCAACTCAAAGTTACACATGAATAGAGAAAGAGCGTCTATATGTCTGACTCCAAATAGTTTAAGATTAAAATTTGAGTTGAGTTGAGTTAAGCTAAATATTATTTATATGTCAACTATGATGGTTAATAACTAGATTCATAATCTAGGTTTCTTTCACACTTCACCCTCATATATTTTTAGCTATTTATACCTCGTACATCTTGACTTTTATATTTCATTCCATGTGACATTACCGTTTCTCAAGACAAATATTTTAAATTAAAATTTTATTTATTATTATATGCTTTCTAATGGAATTGCATGCCATAGCATCTTGAATATCATAGACGATAAAACAGTGGACATGGAATATAAATGTCAATATGTATTACACGACAAAAGTTGTTAACTTTCGTAAATACTACCATGAATACAAATAAAACTTCTAAAAGCAAAATTTCTGATGATGTTATTTGAAATATTAAAACAAAAATCAAACCCCTTGTGTCTGCGAGGGCAACGTTTAATCTGATCTATCGAAGAAAAACCGCTTCTTCCCTTGTCTACGCGCATCTGAGCCAGCGGTCTCAGGAAATCTCCCTTCCCTGCCTACGGCAGCCGTCTCCGTCGCCATCGCCATATCTGTTTCTCTCGACCATCTAAAACCCTAGCCTCCATTTTCTTGCCGGCAATTTTCCTGTCCAGTCTGCACTTCCCGCCTTCCCGGTTATCCTCATGTAGCTATTGCGCTTTTTGATCCCTCTTCCGGCCTTCTTCCGGAGTCTAGGGTTCACGGTTCCTTTCCGGAACCACCGCCGAAGTCCTTGAATTTTCCAAGGTCTTTGGTCTCTTTTCTCGTTCGGATTAATTGTGAGGGCGCCGTTAATGGGCGACGCCGAGGTGCCCGAGTGGCTCAGCTCTCTCCCGCTCGCCCCCGAGTATCGTCCCTCCGAGACCGAGTTTGCTGATCCCATCGCCTTCATCTCTCGGGTCGAGGCGGCAGCCGCTGCCTTCGGCATCTGCAAGGTCATTCCTCCCATCCCTAAACCCTCCAAGAAGTTCGTCTTCCATAACCTCAACCGCTCCCTATCCAAGAGTCCCGAGTTGGGCGGCGCCGCAACTAACGATGGTCAGACGCACGCCTCCGGCTGTGACGCTGTGTTCACTACGCGTCAGCAAGAGCTAGGCTTGAGGAGGACACGGTTGGGAATCCACAAGCAGGTGTGGCAGAGCGGCGAATTGTATACATTGGAGCAGTTCGAGACCAAAGCAAGGGCCTTCGCTCGTGCCCATCTGGGAGCCGTCAAGGGTACCGACCCGCTTCTCGTGGAATCAATGTTCTGGAAGACTATGGAAGAGAAGCCTATATACGTCGAATATGCCAATGATGTCCCCGGGTCGGGGTTTGGAGCACCGAAGGAGCCATTTCGATGTGGTTCTCACCAGCGTAGGAGGCGGGGGAGATTCAAGAGAGCAGGTAGTGGCACGGTTGAGCAGCCTCAGCGTGGCAGCACATCCACGGAGATGCCTGAGATGCAACATTGCCTAAAGGATGGGAACTTGGATTGCGGGGAAGATTGGGAGGGGTCTGCGGGCTGGAAATTGTCAAACAGTCCCTGGAACTTGCAGGTGATCGCCAGATCGCCTGGTTCTCTTACTCGTTTTATGCCCGATGAAGTGCCTGGAGTCACATCTCCGATGATCTACATTGGGATGCTGTTTAGCTGGTTCGCCTGGCATGTGGAGGATCATGAGCTCCATAGCTTGAATTTTCTTCATACTGGTTCCCCCAAGACCTGGTATGCTGTGCCAGGAAGCTATGCGGCAAAATTTGAGGAGCTTGTACGCATGGAGGGTTATGGAGGACAGGTGGATCGGTTAGGTAATGTTGTTAGCTTTGGTTTCCTTGATATCAATAATTTTTGGTTTGTGCTTACTTTGTGCTTTTTCTGTGCCTCTTACGCTAGCCGCTTTGATTCTCCTGGGGGAAAAGACAACTTTGTTGTCACCAGAAGTCATTGCTCAATCAGGGATTCCTTGCTGCAGGTGCTTTGAACAGTATATATATATTTACTTCTCTGTTCCTCTCAAGTTTTCTCTTGTGAAATTTTTAGTCCTTATTTCATGAAATTATTTCCTTGGATAATGTACTTATTAGAAGTTCTGGCTTTTGCTGTAGGTTAGTGCAGAAACCAGGTGAATTTGTGGTGACATTTCCTAGGGCTTACCATGTCGGTTTCAGTCATGGTAATTTTCTGCACCTCCCTTTTCTTTAAATGTTTGTCATTTTTTAGGGTACCTGCCAAAATGGGAACAATTCACTAACAAAAAATGTACAAAGAAGGGGAAAATGGTGCCAAAAGAAATACAGCCAAAAGCTGAGATAAACAGCAGAAGCGACAAAAAAAGATCCTTATACTACTAGGCAAAAACCAAATGACCGAACTTCATCTGAAAAAGGTAGTGCTGGAGAAACAAAACAAAGAAATCTTCGAGGTGTTGAATGTTCCAATAGTGAAATTTTGTCCAATCCTGAAGCAGCCTAAGAGATTTGAATATAATCTATCTTGGATGTTGAAAGAGCCTTTTGAAGCACTTCTTCTTTCTGGAAGTCTAGATGCTTCACGTGATGGCTGTTAAAAAACATCCCAAAGATGAGGATTAACCCTATTAGGAGTCAATAATGACCACTTCTTTTTGAAAGTGGCCGGCCACAAATTTCTATTAATTCAATGTAAAGTACAAAACAATAGATAGAAGAAAAATTAAGACACAACATAATGGAGATTCCATAACTCAACTACCGAGGTGATAGGTGGGGAAGGGGATTACAAAAAGAATGAGGAGAAAATAAGAAAGAAGTCCCTAAGAGTTTCCTCCTCCAAGTTGCCATTGTTAGCAAACATACAATCTCTCACATAATTAACCTTGGGTGCTATCAAGTTAGATTTTATGGCATTCATCAAAGAATTTGAGACTGGCCCAATTCATATCAGATTTTCGAATTCAACAACTTTGACTCTTATACCAAAAAAGGAGTATGTGTAGGATATAGGGGACCTCAGGACGATCAACATTTTTAATTGTAGTTATAAAATTATAATTAAAGTCTTGGCTAATAGACTCTACTTGTTCATCTTAAAATTGACCAACAGTAACCAGTTAGCCTTCATTCTTGGTAGGTTTATCTTGGATAACTTTATGGCGGCCCACGAATGTTTACATGACCAAAGATACAGGGATAAACAGTGCATGCTCTTAAAACTGGATTTTGAGAAGGCTTACAATAGGGTTAAGAGGCCCTGCTTGTTGGGAATTATGCAGTTGATGGCTTATAATAAGTGGATCATGTTGATCAAGTATTGCATCAGCTCAACTAAATTTTCTGTTGATATCAATGACAAGGGGTTTGGTTTCTTTGAAACATCTCATTGACTTATATAAGGGGACCCATTATCATCTAAGTTGTTTGTCCTGGTAAGTCAAATTCTCAGCATCATGTGGGGGAGAGCTAAACAGAGTGAGCTAACTAAGGAATTGAAATAAGCTATGGTAGAGAGTATATCACTCATCTTCAGTTTGTGGATGATACACTACTTTTCTTGTCAGGGAGTTCTGATAAGTGCCTCAACTTTAGAATTCTACTTTTTTTGCTGCAATCAATCATTGGTTTGAAGATTAATAAGGATTAATGTGAGCTCATTTCAATTAACTTGGATGATTTTTCAAAGGGGAACAAGTAAAGAACATGTTCAACATGCCTTACATGCCTCTTCTGATCGAGTATTTAGGTCTACTACTCTTGATAAGGGCATCAAAAGTAGAGACTAGGAATGCATTATTCAAGGTTTGAGAGCAAGCCGTAGGTCTCGAAAAGCAACATGCTGTCTTCTGGAGGGATATGGATTTTTGTCTATAACAATTATGCAAAGCATACCTCTAATTTTATTTTCTATTCTTCGAGTGTCTAAAAGCATTTGTTATAAATTGGAAAGTATAAAAGCAATGTTCTTCTGGAAAGGTTACAGTGATAGTAGGGACCTCCATCTTATCAACTGGAATTTTATATGTAGGTCCTCCAATGAGGTGGGGGGGGGGGCTCAGATCTTGCTATTCTTGAAGACATCAGTAATGCCTTAGTTTCCAAGTGGTTATGGAAGCTGAATTTTAACATTGATACTTTGTTGGTTAAATTAGTTCGGTCCAAATACATAGTTGGGTAGGAAGGCTCTTGGATTAGAAATTTTAGAGGTAGTAATAGAGTTTTGAGTATTTGGAAAGGCATTTTGTAGAATTGGGATTTGTTCAACTTAGCTACTATTATTGAAAGATTTCTTTCCTGGGAAGGCTAGTGGGTTGAAAATGCTTCTTTGGTTTCTACATTTCCTACTCTTTTCAACATCTGCAATCTTCCTAGTGCCAATATTAGCGACTTGCAAGATGAGGAGTCAGGGTGGAGACTTTAACATTCAGGGAGAATCTCAAGTATGAGGAGATCCATGAGTTCTCTAATTCACTTGTTCTTATTTAGAACCGAAGATGTGTTATTATTAAAGAAGATAAATTAGTCTAGCTTCCACGCATGAATTCTCTCTTCAGTGTGAAATCCACTCTGCATAGATTATCTACTCTCGGGATGGAAGTCTATTGGCATCATATTGTCTGGAGGCAATTTATTCCTACTAAAATAAAATTTTTCTATGGAAGAATGCTAGTCTGCACCTCCTAATGAGGAGCCACCTCCATAGGCTTTTTTCGACAGATTTTGCATGCTGTGTTTTGTAGTTTCAAGGAGAAAAGTGTGGATCACTTATTTTTTTAAGTGTGGTATTATCAATGATCATTCTCTTGTGGCGGATAGTTTTCAAATGTTGGAAGATTACTTGGTTGGAACCTACATATACCTTCTCTTTTTTGTTAGAATGGATGGGAATGAATTCGTGGTCCTCAGATCCAACCTCTCTAGGTGTAGGATATAATTTTTCTGGTTATGCTCTTGTCCATATGTTGTAGAAGGAACAAACATTTTTGAAGGCTAGTTTGACAACTTGAACAATATCCTTTATCACATGTCTTCTCATGTCATGGTTTTGTCATTCACCTATTTGGGAAGATCCATGGGCTTGCCATTTTTCAAGGATAATTCCAGCAGTTTTGGCATTTCATTTTGTAGTTCTATCTACTATCTTCTTGGTAGCAGAGTTTCCTTATGTTTCCTATTAATCCTTTTGTCTCTTGATATTTTGTAGACCTTATCCTTACCTTGTTGCATGAATAAAAATGGGTCTTTTAACCTTTCAAAAATAAAGATCAACCTCGGTGTTTAAAATGCTTCTCAAAGGTTTGCCTATTCTTCATTCTCCAAATGGCCCAAAGCATTGCAGGTAAGACAAGACCCTGCAACTTGGAATCAGAAGACCAAGGATTCAAGCTAGACCAGACATGTTGGAGTGATTGTACTTTGGCGGTACTCTGATGGGTTCTAACTGCTGCATCTTCTATTCCATAAACAAAACTTTTAGAGGGAGTTAATCTATCATAGAAGACTCCCTCTGTGGATATATTAAAAAAAAATTAAATTTAAATGATACCTAGTTGCGAGTCGTTGCTTGCGGATATTCCATAAGAAAATTTTGATTTTGATAGGTAAAGGAGACTTCTTTATTACTTGTCGTCATGGAAATGACACCCCCCTAATGTAATCTACTTATGGTATACTTGATGGTGAAAACAAATTTCTTACAAGGCGGCCAAGTAAGTTCTTTCTCTTTGTCCATTATGCATTTGTGATTATCAAGGATCATCAGTAATCTAGAAAGCTCACCAACTTGTCTTTCTTAATTTCTCTTCTAAATGAAAGACATCACTTAATTTCGTCATCCCAGTTGTCTCAAACCTTGATTTGATGATAACAACATAAGCTAAAAAGTGTAGGAAACATGGTAGTTCTAGAAATATGTTGATGAGGACATCTGTGGTCGAGACTGGTTTGACCCTACCCTTGTCTCCAGGCAGTGTCAGCGACGTCGTTGTCTATTTAGATTGATGATTAGATAGCATTTTTTCTATTTTGTGTAGCACATGTTATATTTTTGGTTTATTTGATACTTATTATGTGAATATTTTAGGTGTTTACACATACTTTTGAGTTACACACACCTTACACTTAAAGTTTGGGACATATATGCAATATGTGTCTTTTGAGCGTACTTGTAATGGGTCTTAGTTTCTTTTTATTATATCTGCATGTGTATTCAATTAAGGGCACAATATATGAAAGAATGAAGGGCAAACTTGTGATTCCTAGCTTCTCCACCCCTCACGATCCCTCTCCCCCTCTCTTCTTTCGGCTACAGTAGGAGCCCTAGGCAGTCCCCCCCCCCTAGTGGTGGGGTGGCTCCTCTAGGCAGCTAAGGAGCTTCTTTGGGCAGTTGCCATTCTCTTTGGCACCTCATCCACCTACGGTGAAGAGATTGGGACTTCCTTCTCCACCCCTTTCTCTCTATCGATGGAAGGAGTTCCTGTGCTAGGCTTGCGGCGGATCCCCTCTTCCCCTCCTCCAGCAGCTGCAGCAGCTCCCTCCGGTGGTCTTCCTTCCCTCCTCTGGTCGAGATGGCCTCTCCAGTCCCTGCCTTCACCCTGATAGGTCCTCCTTTCCCTCCTCACTCCCCCTCTTCCCCCCTACAATAGAACAGCTTGCCTGGAGTCCCCTTTCTCTTTCACTTCCGCCCCCCTCCAGCATCCCAATCCCTGTTTAGGGTCCTTTCAGACCCCCTTCCCCATCTTGGTCCCCTTCTTCCCTCGGAGAACCCCACCTGTCCTCCCTGACCTACGCCACCCCAACAAAGCCCCCATTCAGCCCCCTCATACCCAGTTTTTTCTTCCCGACCTGAGCACCCTTTTCGATCCCTCGTTTTTCCCAACGACACTCCTCCCCTAGGCCGCAACCCCTCTTGTACGATAGATGCTTTGTCTCATGGTGGACAGTGTAGTGGCCTGGTGGTGCAGCCCCAATGATTCCGACCGGCAAGCAATATTATGGAGAACATTGATGCAGCGGCGTACATGTCGGCGACCGCGCACTTTCATTCTCCCTAGTTGATTCGAGGACTCCGTAAGCAGTCAACGTCCATGCTGAGATGTGGACGTGTAGTTTCCTAGGTCGATTAAATATACTTGTTCACCTATTATACACCGTTCGCCGTGTCGAAGAGTGCATAGGATTCCTATATAGTTTATTTATCACTGCCGATGTGAGCTGAGTTTATCCTTCTCGAGTTATATAGATCGGTGTTGGCGCACAATTTTTACCAAAAAAAATAAAAAAAAATGGAAAGGGTCTGCGCGGGAGAATCCCAGGTTGCAAGGAATATCCGGATGGCATTCGACCCCTTGTCGGATCCCATTCCGAACCTAACTCTCTCGTACGAGAGAGCCCAAATAAGGAAGGAGAACCTCTCGAAATGGGCTCATCGACGGGTGGGAGAAATCGATCCCGAGTGTGTCGGGATCTTGTTCCGAATCCCTCTCGGAGCTGGGTTCCCTCGTTCGGTAAGTCTCCCAGTGATGGAAGGGGACGGGAGAGCCTATAGAACCAAGGCTATCGTCGTCCGGTCGGAGGGGGAGCAATCGACGAGCAAGAGAAGGCGAAGGAAGAGGGCCCCGAGGCTGCGTCAACACCCCCGAAAGAGGCGAGTCCCGAGAGAGAGCAAGAGAGATAGAGAAGAAAAGGGAGGGAGATAGAGAACCTGCCGTCGCCGCCGGAGCTCCTTCCATAGCTCGCCGTCGCCGGAATCCCCTTCCGCGGCCTCGCCGACCTCGCCGGAAGTCCTCCCCGGCCCGCGATCGCCGGAGATCCTCGAGGAAGACCACGATTGTTGTCGCCGTCCGGAGCAGCCAACCGCGGGAGGAGCCTCGCCGGAGGCCGCAGTGCTGCCAAAGCCCCCCCGGGAACCGCCGAAGGTCCCGCCGCCGTCCGTCGCCGGGAGGAGAAGCCGCGGGCAGCAAGTGAACAGTGCCCGGGGGGGGATGAAATAATACCCTCCCCCCACTATCGTCCACGGTGGAAAAAAAAGGGCGGGGCCCACTCAAAAAAAAAAAAGAAGGGGGAAGCTTATCAAATGTTGACCGGCCGGTGCGTGTGGGAGCTGTTGACCGGCCGGGTCAACGTGAAGTGGGGCCCACCTGGTAAAAGAGTTTAAAAAAAAAAGGGGAGACCTGCTGGACCAGCCAGCAGGCGCAAAGAGGAGGAGATGGGCCAGGCCCATTAGTTTGAAGCATGTAAAAAAAAAAAAGGTCTCTCTTTTAAAATACACGATCGAATAAAAATTTAAATAAAAATTCATTAACTAATTAAACAAACCGATGGCAAGCATCTGGCCGGCTAAAAACCCGCCACATGGTCTCGGCAAAACTTAAAAAAATCAAAACAAATAGGAAAGCAATAAGCCGGCTTTTTAGCACGCTTCTTGACCCATAATTCAAAAATCAAAATAAAACAAACAATTCACAGAAATTAAATAAAAATTCATTAACTAATTCAACAAACCGATGGCAAGCATCTGGCCGGCTAAAAACCCGCCACATGGTCTCGGCTAAACTTAAAAGAATTTGTGGGTCGGTTCTAAACCTTCCCCTTAACTTTTTAAGGTGGACATACAAAGGTCTAATGAAAAGACCCCAATGTCTTACCATGCCCCAAGAGGGAGTTACTTACCCATTATGCCATGGGAAGGCTGTGCATGATCAACATGTCAACATGCCCAAACCATAGGCTAATGAGGATGACCAACCATGGGATGAGTGCCCACAAGCTTATCAAAGGTCGGGACATGCTCAATCTCAAATCAGTGAGTTGATCGCCCACAAGCTTATCAAAAGCCGGGTGTAGTCAATCTCAAAACAGTGGGGGATGCCCATAAGTCTATCAAGACCGAGTACATGCCGCCCATGAAATGACAAGTTCATCAACTCTTGGAGAAGCCATGAAGATAGAGAGGAGCTAATTTCCCACAAGCCTATCAAAGGCCGGGACAAGCTCAATTTCAAATCAGTGAGAGGAATGCCCACAAGTCTATCAAAGATCGGGTGTTTTTCCATCTCAAATTGATCAGACAAGTTCCATGTTCATCAAGGACTCGAAAGGACCTGATTTCTGGTCATTCAAATTGTAATCATGTCTCATTTAAGAGAACAAGCGAACTTCATGATTCGGTGCATAGATTGATGTCACAAAGAGGAGAGGACTGCACCACGAAGTTTTGGAAGGCAAGACAACAAAAAAAAAATCTGAAAAACATAAATCTGAAACCTGTAAAATCTGTAATTTAACTGAAACAAAAAAAAACTGAAATCATAAAATTCTGAACCTGAACTAAATCTGAGATCTGTCAGTCTACCCAAAATCAGACTTGAAGCTGAATCTTTTGAAATCTGAAAATCTAGAAATCTGAAAATCTGTACATTCCAAATCCGAAGTCAGAATATGTAAAGCCCAGAATCTGAGATCTAAGTCTTCACATCATTCCAAACAAATCACAAACTCAATTAAATTCATGAACAAAATCTGAGAATCTGAAATCAGGACCTGCAGTCCGAAAACCTTTGAAGTGCAGAATCTGGACTCCGAGGTCTAAAATCCGAAAATCAATTTAATGTGTAGAATCTGCAACAAAATTGAAATCTGCAGGGGATCCGGGCTAGAAATCTGCAATCTCAGGTTTGAAGACTAAAATCTGCAAATGTGCACCGAATCCATAAATCTGAACTTGTAATCTACAAAAAAAATTGAAGAATCCGAACCCTGTAAGTCTGTAAAACTGTAAAATCTGTAAGCCTGAAACATACAAAAATCTGAAATTCGAAGAGCTCCCGAATCTGAAACCAACTTATTCTGCAGAATCCGCGGGAGACCAAAATCTGAACTTCAACAAATCTTAAGCAACTGCATTCAATGTTACAATCAAAATTGAACAAATTTAATTTAAGCAAACCAAACTGACACCCACAAGCAAATTAAAATTAATAAATCAAACCTATTTAAAAGAACACACATTTAAATCACAATCAACACATAAAAGATCAAATCAAAACTAATTCGGACAACAAACGTTCAAATTAAATCTTCCTCAACTCAATCAAACTTAAAACAATCCATACAATCTGAAAAATCCAAGTTAATGAATAAACAACAAATTGTAATCAACTCATCAAATCCAAAGATGAAACAATCAGTTAAATATCAAAGCAGATTTAATTTCTCCAAATCAAATCAAACAAACTTAACCCAAACAATTTCCAATCTGTACCTTAAATCAACTTGAATTCAAATAAATCAATCTCAAACAAATTCAAATTAATCAACTCAAATTAAATCAAATTCAAACCAAATTCACACACCAAATCTGAATTTCAACCAATTTAAACAAATTCAAATTCAAACTAAATTAAATCAACTCACATACAGATCAAAACTAAGTCAAACATAATAAAACAATCTAATCAAACAAGGCAAAATCCAAATTCAATTCAATCAAAATCAAACCAACAAATTTAATTCAACTCAATTCAATTCAAACCAAACTCCAAACAAATTAAGTGCTTGCCTTCCATCAAATTCATGGAGTTGTTTTCTCCTATATTTGTGTGAATGCTTACTGTGGATGTATGTCTTCTACTTCAATGGATTGCTATGACGATAATCAAGGGTATTCGAGTTATCTCGATGTAATTAACGTCGGATCTTCGCACCATCCGACGGGGAGAGGTCAAAATAAATTTCAAAGAACCTAACAACCTCAACAAATAAATTTTGACCCTAGTTAGTACTTTTATGGAATACCATCTATTTTCCTAATAAGTCAATACTAAGGTCTGATCAAGTCTAATTCAAATTCAAAAAGAAAATGAATTTCCAAAACAAAGAGAATCAATCTTTTTGTTAGATTCGAGGTTACATCAAATGGCACGCCCGGTGGGACCTCTCCTTCCCTTCATCTCTCCGTCATAGCAATTCAAGAGGACATACATCCCAAACTTCATATATATCTAACACATGCTTCTTTCCTTTTTTGCGAGGAGGCGAAAAATGTCAAAGGATGAAACCCGGTGGGGTCCAACGATCCCGCCATGAAAACTTCATCCCGATGTTGCAAACATCTCAAAAAGCCACTCTCGGAGTTCATCCAGCACCGAGAATATTTCAAGGGTCAAACAACTTGATCCTATTTCCCAAGGGGCTTACCATGGAAGCTCCCCAACAAGCAACTCCGGGGGCATGTGGTTATGGATTCTGTTACCGCCAACCCTCAAAGAAGTCAAAGAGGCACCAAACATGCCGTCTCAAGACCCATGCAACTAAATACCAAAGTCGGTTTTTCATACCCGACCAAGGTAATGGGAGGACAATGCCAAGGCAAAGTCTAATTCCTCCATACCCAACAAGTGCATGGCACCGGGGCAACCACAACAAGAGAAGGTTGACAACAACAACAAAAAAAGA
This sequence comes from Cryptocoryne crispatula var. balansae, assembly GCA_036172225.1. NCBI lineage: Eukaryota > Viridiplantae > Streptophyta > Magnoliopsida > Alismatales > Araceae > Cryptocoryne > Cryptocoryne crispatula. The sequence continues at coordinate 12,399,777 of CM069925.1, read as the reverse complement.
GGAAAAAAGAAGAGGCTGCTGGCCAACCGGCAAAGAAAGCTTCTGGATTCAAGCTGGCAAGATGTCGTTCAGCAGGGAACAAATCCCTTGGTCCAAAAAGAACTCTATCAACCAAATGGGGGCAAGGAACAAATCCTTCACCCAAAAGTCATATATGGTCAAGCAATGGCCATGCCAGAGACATATTCTCAACTTGTGAGATTAGCACTGCTGGCCAACCGGCAAAGAAAGCTCTCGGACTCAAGCTGGCAAGATGTCGTTCAGCAGGGAACAAATCCCTTGGTCCAAAAGAACTCTATCAACCAAATGGGGGCAAGGAACAAATCCTTCACCTAAAAGTCATATCTGGTCAAGCAATGGCCATGCCAAAGACATATTCTCAATTCGCGAGATCATCATTGCTGGCCAATTGGCAAAGAAATCTCTCACACTCAAGCTGGTGATGTCGTCATTCGGCAGAGATAAATCCCTAAATCCGGATGAACTCCGTCAATCAAATGGGGGCAAGGAACAAATCCTTCACCCCAAAAGTCATAACTGGTCAAACAATGACCATGCCAAATAACAAATCAAGAAGGAATCAATTCTCAATGCATTGGCTGACCTACCAAAGGCTCAGCATATTCAGGGACAAGGAATCAATCCTGCATTTCCGAACTAGAAATACACTTGGGCCAACCGAATATCAGTTTAGCTCCAAACAAATGCTACTTGGGTAAGGAACAAATCCGCCACCTGAGAGAAAGATGTTGAGATTGATTGGTGGCCCACATTTCATTGAGGTGCCGTCTCTCAATTCACCATGTTACCATGGCTGGTTAAATTGAGGGCTCAAATCATGAGGTATTTCAACTGGGTAAGGGATTAACCCTTGACTCGGGAAAAATAATGTGGCTTCATTTCAGCCTCAAATGCCACTTTGGGTAAAGAATAAATCTTCAAAGCATGGCTGTCCAGTCAACGGCGTATGCCACATGCCATTTCCATGAGGAATCAATCCTCACTCTATGACATGAAGTCTTTATGGAAGGCTAACCAAGTAGGGGAATCAATCTTCTACTCTTGAAATGCCAAAAGGCTAGCGATCATAGGCACAGTCCCGAGATGCTATGCATTATGGCTACCCAACTGACAAACAACATCAAAGTCATGTGAGGGATCAACCCTCTAATCCGAAAATTGACAACTTGGGCCAAGCAATGGCCCAACATGTTGCTGCTTGGGTGAGGGACCAGCCCTCAACCCACAATCTCAACCAAGCTTGATTGGCCAGCAATTCAGGCTCCTCATACTCCTCTTCAAATTGGGAACTAATCCCATACTTGTGCCATGGCCCAAACTGTTCAGTTAGTGGCACAACTCCAAGATATCCCTCGGGCTAGGAATAAATCCGATGCTCACATTAAAACTTGCATATGCAAGGCATCATCACACTCTACTCGGGTGCGGAATCAATCCACCACCCGGTATGCAGTAGCCATTCTCCAGATCGCTGAATAGGATCTTCATGTCAACTATCCAGCCGGGCGGCAAGATGCTCATTTATACATGTCATGTTAATTTGACAACAAGTCAACTTGAACAACTACCGCCAAGATGAGGGGGCAGCCCTCTGCTCCTCGTTCCAAGGATGGCAGGCCGATCAACGGTCCGCGAAGTTATTGATCAACTAAGGGGGTTAAGCTTCAGCTCGATACTCCAACAAGTCATGCCGACCAACGGCTTGGTTAATTGATGCTTTCCCTCGGACAAGAAATCAATCCTTTGTCTGCTCATATGTCAGGGTCAACTAATTCTCAGTTGAGTCCAGAAAAATTTTTGGGCAAGGCAAAAATCAGATGCCCATGCTGCAGCCAACTTGATGGAAGGCTCACCAAACTCAAGAAAAAAAAATTGGCTGAGGGCAATCGCCCAGCCACACCATAGCAACATGGGCCAAGGATAAACCACATGCCCGATACGTTATCAAACAATCATGGAGGAAGCAATCCTCTACCTCAAAGGGAGAGCCAGTACAGATTCCAAGATTTCTCACTGCTAACCGTTATGTCACTCTGGCCCGGTTGGAGAAAAGGGACAAGGCTATTTCCCAGCCTTCCACCAACACTGCTGCAAGGCCCACACGGGGAAAGAAGAAATCTTTCGCCTGTCAAGTTAAAACTGACCAATCAGTGGTCCCAATTATTACTAGAGAGAGGGAGCAGACCTCTTTTCTTAAAAAATCAACAATTTCGGCCGATCAACAGCCCACCAAGCTATGGTTTGGGGGAGGGATCAACCCTCAGCCCATAATTCAAACAGGGGTAACCGATCAACGGTTTCATCCCCACATGCTATTTTCAAGTGAGGGGTCAACCTTCGACTTGTCAGTTCAATAAGGATGACCAATCAACGGTCCTATCCCCCAATACTGCTTGATGGGCTAGGAATCAATCCTAGGCTCACCAATTAAAAAATGCTGCCCGGATATCGGTGCAACTCCAAAATATCCTTTGGTCTTGGAACAAATCCGATGACCACATCAAAACTTGCCCGGAGGTGGCTTCTTTCTAAGGCAGATAAAGTTGAAGCTCACCATACAACATTTAGCCAATCATTTCGCCACTCTAGCCCGATTGGATGAAAAGAATAAGGATGCCGGCATTGCTGCAGCTGCACGGGGAAAGAAAAAATCATTCACCCGTCAATTCATTTCTGACCAATCAGTGGTCCCAATTGCTAATGGAGAGAGGGATCAATCCTCTTGTCTAAAAATCAAGAAATATGGCTGATCAACGGCCAACCATGTTATTTCTTGGGTAAAGGACCAGCCCTTGGCCCGTGACTTCAACCGGGGCAACCTATCAACGGTTCCATCCCCAGATGTCATCTTCCGGGTGAGGGGTCAACCCTCGACTCATCATTTCAAGCAAGACAACCGATCAACGGTTCCGTCCACCAAGACAAGTCGACGAGCTGGGAATCAATCCTATGCTTGCCAATTGCAAAAAAAAAAATGTTGCCCGGTTACCGGTGCAACCCCAAGGTATTCTTTGGTCCTGGAACAAATCCAATGACCACATCAAAGATGGCCCGGATGTGATGCCTTTTCCATGCTCGGGTTCGGAATCAATCCATCACTCGGCATACATCAAATGTTGGGAAGTTCGCTGGTCAACCCACAACGTCACCCGTCTAGCTGGGGGGCAAGCCTCCAAGCCACCCCAGTACAACTTGGGCTGAGGATCAACCAGACGCCCATCATACTGGTAAAGAGCAAGGAAGAAATCCTTTGCGTACGAAAGGAATGCATTCAACCAAAGTGATTGGTCCTCTGGCCACCAAGTGAGGAAGCAATCCTCCATATTTTAACAAAGCCTGGCCAATCAAGGGTCGAAAACATGGCTTTCGGTGAAGCAAGGGATCAACCCTATATTCTTCAGTTCAAAGAGGCCGGCCAATCAAAGGCCTATGATGCTACAGAGAGATCAGCCTTTTGCCTATTCTCTCAACCAATATGACCAACCAATGGTCCGATCTTATAATTCTAAAATGCAAGTGGGGAATCAATCCTCTATCTGGTGAATGGATGCAACTGTCATGATAGCACTTGGGCTCAGAACAAATCTTATGCCCTCGCTGAATGATGTCTATATGGCATCACCTGATAAGGTTATGCTCGGGAGAGAAAGCAATTCTCGACCCATTATGCATCAAAAAAAATCAAGTAGTTTCTTGATTCTGGGAGCTACTCATCCGGCCGGGGGCATGCCCCTAAGCCATGTCATACCAAGTGGGTGTGAGGGAGAACTCTCCACTTAAAAAAGGTGACAGGGGGCAAGAGGACCAACCTCTACCAGTGAAGCCCCAGAAAATCGCCAATCTGCGCTAACTACAAAGGGAGACAAAGAAGAAACCATTGTCTCCACAAGAGACTACATGAAGTCAGTCATGTTATCAGGGTGAGGGAGCAACCCTCCACCCTTCAAGGTAGCATAGCAGGCTGGACAGCGGCCCCCGAGGCTACAATTCAGTGGGGGACCAACCCTCAGCTCAACATTTCAAATCAGTCTTGCTGGTCAACAGCTCGACCCAGTTATGCCTTTTGACAAACATGTCAGCATGCTAGGGCCGGCCATTAGTCCACTAAAAAGCCTAAAACTTGGGCAAGGAAGAAATCCGACACCCGCCCCAAAATTAGGCAAAGGGAATGAAGAGTCCATGGGACAGCCCTCCACAACCCTTCAATTCATTCCCAAAGTAGGCCATCAACCTACCCTCAAATGTCCCCAAAGCAATCTCCTATATGCCCTCACATACCACAAACGAAACAGTCTTCATGGCCTCCGACATGCCCATGTACAAAAACAACCTCCATGGCCTCTGACATGCCTAAATCCCAACTCATGCTAATGGCTGTGACATGCCTATGCCCACATACAAGCCATCCAAGGCCCCCAATATTCCTATGATCAGCCCTACACGGTTCCCCTGTGTGGACTCCAAAGGAAGTTCAAAAAAAAAAAGAAGAAGAAAGAAGAGGAGAAAACAGGCTGAATGGAGGAGGTACTCCCAACTCAAGCAATGAGAGAAATAAATTCTCAAATTGACACTAGCAACTCTCAGAAAGGGAAGAAATCTCTAAACTGAGCTGGACATGCAATCTCGGGCAACCATTTGTTGATCGAGAAAAGGGAGTCTGGAGGTTAGTACAAGGTCAGTTGGCCATCACTAGTATCACCTCAGAGAAGACAAAATATACTGAGGACACAAGGCAACATGCTGGTTAGTGTTTGTCGCGCCTCAAATTTCAACAACTAAAGAAGATGCACAAAGAGGTCAGGAGCTTGAGGTGTCCACCTTGTGTCACTCTCTATCCGGAGCATGACCAAAACTCATATGGCTTGAGGGAAGCCTGAATTCCCTTGTGAAAAAAAAGGGAGAAAGAAAAGAAAGAAAGAAAGAAAGAAAAATGAAATACCTTGACAGACTTGGTTAGTTACACCATTAATTGACCAAGGGCAAAATATGTCAAACAAAAAAAGAAAGAAAAAATCTAGCTGAGGTGATGACCCGATGAGGGCACCTCAGGCAAAAATGGATCACCCTGCTGTATGAAAACCCTGCAAAAGGGCATACAGGCAAAAGGAAAGAGGGGACTAGCTTGGGTGAAAACCTTGCAAGAGGCAGTCAAGTTAGTTTGAAAAAAAAAAAAAAGAGAGTGAGAAACTCTGAAAATTCAAAGTTCAAAAAAGAGGAGACTCACCTCTTCTCTAAACATATCAAATTTCATGCCATCATGACTTGCATATCCACATGGCTTCAAACAGTTTCATACCATCATGACCAGCCAGGTCTACGTGGTTTCCAAAAAATTCATACCATCATGACCCTTCAGGTCCATATGGTTTTCAAATCTCCATACCATCATGGCCCTTCCGGTCTACATGGTCCCCAAATTCTTACGACATCATGACCAGCAAGGTCTGTGTGTCTGTCACATTCTATAACAGTATGACCCTCTCGGTCTATATGGTTTTCATGAATCCCATACCACCATGGTCGTTTGGTCTAAATGTTGTTTGGATCCTATGCCACCAAGGCTGGACATGGAACCATTCTCATGTCCCAAATCCCACCGGCAACATTTGGGCCTTGAGCCTTTAAGTTTGGGTTTTGCCCCAAATTCATACTTCACGGGCCAAGTATGATCATTTCATACTTGCATGTCCCACAACTCTACAAACGGCAGCAAGCCATCCCGTATTTCATCTTTTGGACCGAATGCGACTCCCTCGCATTCATAAGTCTTTAAGTTCAGTGGCATTAAGCCATCATGTCACTTTTCGGCATCAAGCCACAACATTCGGCATTAAGCCATCACCTCCTCTTTGGCATCAAGCCATAATATTCTTTTTGGCACCAAGCCATCATACCTCTTTTGGCACCAAGCCACTACATTCGGCATCAAGCCGTCATGTCCTTTTGGCATCAAGCCATGGTACTGCTTTGACAATAAGCTGTATCTTTCGGCATCAAGCCATCACATTCGGCTTGGAGTCATTCCATGCCACAACCCCTCTTTGGCATCAAGCCACCAAATCATTTTGGCATGAAGCCACAATACCCCGTCACGGCATCAAGCTGTCAACTCCTTTTGGCATCAAGCCACAACAACCTATTTTCCAACATTAAGTCACCATAACCAAACTGGCATCAAGCCATCATCTCACTTTTCGGCATCAAGCCACCACAACACATTCGGCATTAAGCCATCACAAACCATATTCTCTTGGCATCAAGTCAACACATTCCTTCGGCATCAAGCCTCCATCCCTTTTTGGCATCAAGCCACAAATTCATACCCAAGAGGCCGAGTGCGATTTCTTCACACTCACCTGTCCTACGGGTCCATCTTGGCATCAAGCCGCAATATCTTGGCATTAAGCCATCAAACTCATACCCAAGAGGCCGAGTGTGATTTCTTCACGCTCACATGTCCTACGGGTTCCTCTTTGACATCAAGTCACCAAATTCTACCCAATAGGCCGAGTGTGATTTCTTCATGCTCATATGTCCTACGGTTCCTCTTTGACATCAAGTCACCAAATTCCACCCAATAGGCCGAGTATGATCTCTTCATGCTCATATGTCCTACAGGTCCTTTTGGCATCAAGCCACCCAATATTTTACACTCCATAGACCGAGTGTGACTTCTTCATACTCACAAGTCTGCAAGTTCTAATGGCACAAAGCTGCCCCAAAATTGATACCCTAATGCTCATATGGACCGAGTGTGACTTCTTCACGCTCATATGTCCAACAAGTCATTTTGGTATCAAACCACCATATCATTTCGGCATGAAGCCATCATACATTGCCCAACAAGACGAGTGTGGCCTCTCCATACTTGCATGTCTTATGGGTTTCTTTCGGCATCAAGCCATCCAAAACTTGCACTCCAATGGGCCGAGTATGACTTCGTCATGCTCATATGTCCCATAAGCCATCATATCCTCTTGGCATCAAGCCACCATTCTCATACCCAAGAGATTGAGTATGATCTTTCCATACTCGCATGTCTCGCGGGCTCTTTCGGCATCAAGCCACCACAAACTCAAACTCTATGGGCCGAGTATGATCACTTCATACTCAAATGTCCCACGAATTCCTACAGCACAAAGCCACCCCAATACCATACCATATAGACCGAGTGTGACTTCTTCATACTCACAAGTCTACAAGTCCACTGGCGCAAAGCCACCAAAACCTATGGCCCAGGGGAAGCCTAAATTCCTCACCGCCCAAAATTTTATGGCCCAGGGGAAGCCTTAATTCCTCACCGCCCCAAAATAACTTCATGGCTTGAGGGAAGCCTTAATTCCCTGCAAAGAAAAAGAAAAAAAAAAGGAAAAAAAAAGAAAAAAAAAGAATGGGCTAAAAATGGAGATGCCCGACAGACTCGGCCGTTCTCATCCCATTGATCGGTTGAGGGTAAAAATGTCAAGAAAACCTGGCTAGAGTGAAAACCTGAAAAGGCACTCTAGGCAAAATCAGGCAACCCTGCTACATGAAAACCTCTCTTGAGGCATGTAGGCAAAAAGCAAAGGGGACTGGTTCGGGTGAAAACCCGAAAAGGGCGGTCGGATCAGTAAAAAAAAAAAACAAAACAAAACAAAACAACAAAAAAAAACCAACAACAACAAAAAGAAAACAAAACAAAGCAAAGAAAAGAAAAAAGAGGAGAAGCTCTGACCAGACTACAAGAGTCACCTGACTGGGAGTCCTGTACAAACCTATCAAAGGAGGATTTGCAGTTGAGCTCCCTTAGAAGCACCGGAATGGCAGGCAAGCCTGATGTAAAGAAGGCTTTCAACAAAAAGAGCAAAGAGGGCCCAAGCCCTTCTCAGCCCAAAGGTGTCCAACCAACAAAGGAAATGGTTCAACTGTATTCAAACAAGCAATTCAAGAATTTCCAGTCAAGCAGCAAGCGAATGACAAAAAGGGAGTAGACACAGTTATGCGTAAATAATTTCAGAATTTATAGTCATATAGCAGCAAGCAAGTGACAGAAAGAAAAGCATTCAGATATATTTGCATGGTCAAATTCCAAGGTTCAACGAACGACCGAAGAAAAGAAAATGGCATAATTATGTTTGCGGGCAATTCCCCGACGACTCTCGTCTGCGGGAAACCACCCGTGGGGGCATTTGTTGGCGCACAATTTTTACCAAAAAAAATAAAAAAAAATGGAAAGGGCACAACGCGGGAGAATCCCAGGTTGCAAGGAATATCCGGATGGCATTCGACCCCTTGTCGGATCCCATTCCGAACCTAACTCTCTCGTACGAGAGAGCCCAAATAAGGAAGGAGAACCTCTCGAAATGGGCTCATCGACGGGTGGGAGAAATCGATCCCGAGTGTGTCGGGATCTTGTTCCGAATCCCTCTCGGAGCTGGGTTCCCTCGTTCGGTAAGTCTCCCGGTGATGGAAGGGGACGGGAGAGCCTATATAAACAAGGCTATCGTCGTCCGGTCGGAGGGGGAGCAATCGACGAGCAAGAGAAGGCGAAGGAAGAGGGCCCCGAGGCCGCGTCAACACCCCCGAAAGAGGCGAGTCCCGAGAGAGAGCAAGAGAGATAGAGAAGAAAAGGGAGGGAGATAGAGAACACCGTCGCCGCCGGAGCTCCTTTCATAGCTCGCCGTCGCCGGAATCCCCTTCCGCAGCTCGCCGACCTCGCCGAAGTCCTCCCCGGCCCGCGATCGCCGGAGATCCTCGAGGAAGACCACGATTGTTGTCGCCGTCCGGAGCAGCCAACCGCGGGAGGAGCCTCGCCGGAGGCCGCAGTGTCTTGCCAAAGTCCCCTCCGAACCGTCGAAGGTCCCGCCGTCGTCCGTCGCCGGGAGTAGTAGGCGCGGGCGGCAAGTGAACAGTGCCCGGGGGGGGATGAAATAATACCCTCCCCCCACTATCGTCCACGGTGGAAAAAAAAGGGCGGGGCCCACTCAAAAAAAAAGAAGAAGGGGGAAGCTTATCAAATGTTGACCGGCCGGTGCGTGTGGGAGCTGTTGACCGGCCGGGTCAACGTGAAGTGGGGCCCACCTGGTAAAAGAGTTTAAAAAAAAAAAGGGGAGACCTGCTGGACCAGCCAGCAGGCGCAAAGAGGAGGAGATGGGCCAGGCCCATTAGTTTGAAGCATGTAAAAAAAAAAGGGTCTCTCTTTTAAAATACACGATCGAATAAAAATTTAAATAAAAATTCATTAACTAATTAAACAAACCGATGGCAAGCATCTGGCCGGCTAAAAACCCGCCACATGGTCTCGGCAAAACTTAAAAAAATCAAAACAAATGGGAAAGCAATAAGCCGGCTTTTTAGCACGCTTCTTGACCCATAATTCAAAAATCAAAATAAAACAAACAATTCACAAAAGTTAAATAAAAATTCATTAACTAATTCAACAAACCGATGGCAAGCATCTGGCCGGCTAAAAACCCGCCACATGGTCTCGGCTAAACTTAAAAGAATTTGTGGGTCGGTTCTAAACCTTCCCCTTAACTTTTTAAGGTGGACATACAAAGGTCTAATGAAAAGACCCCAATGTCTTACCATGCCCCAAGAGGGAGTTACTTACCCATTATGCCATGGGAAGGCATGCGTACGATCAACATGTCAACATGCCCAAACCATAGGCTAATGAGGATGACCAACCATGGGATGAGTGCCCACAAGCTTATCAAAGGCCGGGACATGCTCAATCTCAAATCAGTGAGTTGATCGCCCACAAGCTTATCAAAAGCCGGGTGTAGTCAATCTCAAAACAGTGGGGGATGCCCATAAGTCTATCAAGACCGAGTACATGCCGCCCATGAAATGACAAGTTCATCAACTCTTGGAGAAGCCATGAAGATAGAGAGGAGCTAATTTCCCACAAGCCTATCAAAGGCCGGGACAAGCTCAATTTCAAATCAGTGAGAGGAATGCCCACAAGTCTATCAAAGATCGGGTGTTTTTCCATCTCAAATTGATCAGACAAGTTCCATATTCATCAAGGACTCGAAAGGACCTGATTTCTGGTCATTCAAATTGTAATCATGTCTCATTTAAGAGAACAAGCGAACTTCATGATTCGGTGCATAGATTGATGTCACAAAGAGGAGAGGACTGCACCATGAAGTTTTGGAAGGCAAGACAACAAAAAAAAAATCTGAAAAACATAAATCTGAAACCTGTAAAATCTGTAATTTAACTGAAACAAAAAAAAACTGAAATCATAAAATTCTGAACCTGAACTAAATCTGAGATCTGTCAGTCTACCCAAAATCAGACTTGAAGCTGAATCTTTTGAAATCTGAAAATCTAGAAATCTGAAAATCTGTACATTCCAAATCCGAAGTCAGAATATGTAAAGCCCAGAATCTGAGATCTAAGTCTTCACATCATTCCAAACAAATCACAAACTCAATTAAATTCATGAACAAAATCTGAGAATCTGAAATCAGGACCTGCAGTCCGAAAACCTTTGAAGTGCAGAATCTGGACTCCGAGGTCTAAAATCCGAAAATCAATTTAATGTGTAGAATCTGCAACAAAATTGAAATCTGCAGGGGATCCGGGCTAGAAATCTGCAATCTCAGGTTTGAAGACTAAAATCTGCAAATGTGCACCGAATCCATAAATCTGAACTTGTAATCTACAAAAAAAATTGAAGAATCCGAACCCTGTAAGTCTGTAAAACTGTAAAATCTGTAAGCCTGAAACATACAAAAATCTGAAATTCGAAGAGCTCCCGAATCTGAAACCAACTTATTCTGCAGAATCCGCGGGAGACCAAAATCTGAACTTCAACAAATCTTAAGCAACTGCATTCAATGTTACAATCAAAATTGAACAAATTTAATTTAAGCAAACCAAACTGACACCCACAAGCAAATTAAAATTAATAAATCAAACCTATTTAAAAGAACACACATTTAAATCACAATCAACACATAAAAGATCAAATCAAAACTAATTCTGACAACAAACGTTCAAATTAAATCTTCCTCAACTCAATCAAACTTAAAACAATCCATACAATCTGAAAAATCCAAGTTAATGAATAAACAACAAATTGTAATCAACTCATCAAATCCAAAGATGAAACAATCAGTTAAATATCAAAGCAGATTTAATTTCTCCAAATCAAATCAAACAAACTTAACCCAAACAATTTCCAATCTGTACCTTAAATCAACTTGAATTCAAATAAATCAATCTCAAACAAATTCAAATTAATCAACTCAAATTAAATCAAATTCAAACCAAATTCACACACCAAATCTGAATTTCAACCAATTTAAACAAATTCAAATTCAAACTAAATTAAATCAACTCACATACAGATCAAAACTAAGTCAAACATAATAAAACAATCTAATCAAACAAGGCAAAATCCAAATTCAATTCAATCAAAATCAAACCAACAAATTTAATTCAACTCAATTCAATTCAAACCAAACTCCAAACAAATTAAGTGCTTGCCTTCCATCAAATTCATGGAGTTGTTTTCTCCTATATTTGTGTGAATGCTTACGTGGATGTATGTCTTCTACTTCAATGGATTGCTATGACGATAATCAAGGGTATTCGAGTTATCTCGATGTAATTAATGTCGGATCTTCGCACCATCCGACGGGGAGAGGTCAAAATAAATTTCAAAGAACCTAACAACCTCAACAAATAAATTTTGACCCTAGTTAGTACTTTTATGGAATACCATCTATTTTCCTAATAAGTCAATACTAAGGTCTGATCAAGTCTAATTCAAATTCAAAAAGAAAATGAATTTCCAAAACAAAGAGAATCAATCTTTTTGTTGAATTTGAGGTTACATCAATCGGTTACATTAATAGTTTTGCGATATCCTAGCTTGGTGGTATCCACGCATGCTCAGCCCTTCCACCTAGTGGGACCGTCACTCGGGCTCCTTCGGTTTGCTTTAGTGGCAAGCTTGAATTTCTTAACTTGTTAAGTACATTTGAGTGTGTTTGAGATTTATTACTAAGGCTTGGCACCCCGTCAGTCCCGCATCGTATTTCTTATCCACCTACCCTTTCAGAAAGAGGTCCTCTTACCATTGCCTACCTTGATTTGATGATGACCCAAGGGTCAAGATTTCTTATTAATGTGCAAGAAAATTACAATAAGAGTAAAAAAAAAGAAAATGGAAAAAACAAGACATTTGGGTACATCTACCGAGGTGGTAGAAACCAAATGGAGTTACAAGAAGAAGTTCTTAAATGGTAAAAGTTTCTCCCTGGCAGTGAACCCGCTTATTGTTCTTTCCCATGAAAGCAAATATTCAATCTTTGACAAAGGTTGTCATTAAGAAGAGAATAGATATAGGGTGGTCAAAGTGATCTTCAAAGATCCTTTTGTTTCTAATCCTCCATATAGCCCAAAGCATAGCCAGTAATAAGAGTGCCCAAAACTTTGTATTTGAATCCCAGGGGTTTAAGGTTGGCCAAATGAAGAGAAGTGAAATTATATTATTTGTTTCCATCCATTGCCGCTCCCATTCTTTGAACAAAGCACACCAAAGTGAGGAAATGATCCTACAAGTAAGAAATAGATGTTCAGCCATCTTGTCCTTCATGCCGCAAAAAACACATCTCAAGGGTAAATAGGAAGAAATCTACGAAGATAACTTGTTGTAGGTAGTCTTTTCTTGCAAACCTTTTATAAGAAAAGTTGTATTTTGATGGGATAAGAAGATCTCCATACCACCACTGAACCTCCACGCCACCCATAGAAAATTTATCCATAGCCGATTTGACAATGAAAGCAGTGTTATTATTAGGCCACCAGACAAGCTTAGCTTTTTTACCAACAATGCATTTATAACTGTGAAGTAGAGCCATAAGGGTTGAAAAGTCACCAATTTTTTCATCTTTGAGCACCTTTCTAAAGGGTATGTGCCAATGTGTTCTGGGGTCCCAATTGCAACTAACCTTCACATAAGGGTTACAACAAATTCTGAAGAGATTGGGAAGACAAGAGTGAGAGAGGAGTGACCACATCAATGATCTTTCCAAAAGGATGTTTTGTGGCCATTGTGCACCTCAATGAAGTAAGAAGAGTTAAAGAAATCCCAATTACCATAGATTCCTTTCCATAAAGTCGAAATTCTGCTTCTACCCCTAAAGTCTTTGATCCACATCATCACCTTCTATCTCATATTTAGATGTAACAATTCAGGTTCACAAAGAGTGTCTATTATTGTTAAGTTTCTAGATCCATTTAGAAGAAGTGCATAGTTCATACTTTCTAGAGATACCAGACCAACACCTCCTTTAGTTGATCTGCAAATATGGTTCCATTTGATGAGTTGTAAAATTTTTTATCAATAGTTTCTTGCCAGAAGAATCTTGCTCTGTTGCTCTTTAATTCAAGACATATTTTTGACACTTTGAGAATAGAGAAGAAGTACAGCAAAATGATTTGCAGCACGGCTCTGGACAACACTCGCTTTCCTCCTGGAGACAACATCCTTCCTTTCCAACTTTGAAGTTTTTGTTCCATTTTATCAACCACACATTGTCAATTCTTACTCTTGATACCTTTATTTGCAAATGGAAATCTAAGGTATTTAATTGGTAAGGTGGTCCATGGCATATTAAAAAAACCTTTAAATTTGGATCCTCTGCTTATCTGACAAGTTGATATTCAAGTTCACATTTTTCCTTATTGTAGAAATAACATGACTACAAGATGAAGACATTTATCAATGTCTCGTGAGGAAAACAGTAAGGTATTATCATTAAAAAGGAGATGTGATACTCATTCCCTGTTTAAGCCCACTTCTTTGCCTTCAATTAGGCCCTCATTCTCTGTCTTGTGCCACATTAAATTGAGAATTGACTAATAAGAACAAATAGTAGGGGATAGATAGGATCACCTAGTCCAAGTGCTCTGGAAGATGAAAAGAAACTGAAAATCCTCCCGTTAATATCAACTGAAAATCTAACTATAGAAATGTGCAACGTTTAATCCACTGAATCCACAAGTCTTTAAAACCCATGAACTGCATGATATGTAGGAGACATTTCCATTTCACTGTATCATATGCTTTCTCAAAGTCCAACTTCAGCATGAGACACCATGTCTGATTCTTTGATCAAGAAGGCATTCATGAGTTGTCATAAAATTATCTAAAATATATTTACCAAGAATGAACACTGATTGGGAATCATGAATCAACTTATCAATACATTTACTGAGTCTAATAGCAGGAATTTTGGTGATGATCTTGGAATTGTAGTTTAAGGGGCTAATGGGCCACAACTTTTTGATATTCTTAATGATCACTTTTTTGGGAATCAAAACCAAAGTGTTGGAATTCAAACATTTGATGCAATCTGGGTTATTTTCAAAATCTCTAATCAGAGCCATAAAGTCATTTTTAATAATGTCTAAAAAATTAGCATAAAAACCTACATAAAAGCCATTAGGGCCAGAAGTTTTGTAAGGATCCATCCCTTTTATGACATCAAGAACCTCTCCCACAGTGACAAAATGTATAAGAGAGTTAGCTTCGTCATCTTCAGTTTCTTGGTCAAGTTGAATGTCCATCTCTTGTCATCCTGAAAAGGACATTTATAGAAGTTTGAAATTTTCAAACCTATTTGCTCAGTACCTTTGCAATCATAGCCATCAGCTTTAAGCTTAGAGAGTGTGTTCTTCCTCTTTTTAATAAAAGTCTTGATGTGGAAATATCTGGTTGTCACCTTCATCAAGCTAATGTTCTTTAGATCTTTGTTTCCATTTCATCTTTTTTCTTAGGCTCCATTTCTTGTAATCTTCTCTCTGCCTATTTCATTCTATTCTTTGGTCTTCAGTAATTTGGTCACTGTCATTCAATCTTTCATATTGATCAATCTTCGAGGCCCAATTTTTTCTGATAGTAGAACTATTGAAGTTGGATATAGCCCACTGCTGGAAACATTTCCTAACACCCTTAAGTCTTCTCACAAAATTTAAAGAAGCTGAAATGCTGTTTGGATTCTGTTCAGTCCTCCAATCTTTAAATAATTTCTTAAGTTGAGGGGGTCCCCACACCATGTTAACTCAAACTGGAATTTGTTAACGCGATCAGAGAAAAAGTTGCCACATTTAATACTTATAGCACAGTGATTCGGAACAACCCTTGGGATGTGAAGTCCCACAGCATGACTGTACATGTCAAACCACGAAGGGGAAACAAAAAATCTTCCAATTTAGATTTATATCTCGAGTTTGACCAGGTGAACTCAAGCCCAATAGTTGAAATGTTGATGAGACCACATTCATTCATGAACTCATTGAAGAGTGCCATCTCTTGGTTCAAGCCTCTTGACCTTATCTCTTACTATGTTTGAGAACCGCATTGAGGTCTCCAGCCACACACTAACGTCCTTCAATTTGATTAACAATCACATTTTTGAGGTCAAGGAAAAAAGTAGGCTTATCATTAGTGTCTGCATGTCCGTAAAATTAGCAAGGTACCAAGGAATGTCATTTTCAAATCCAAAACTTTAAGCATATTAAAGTGTCTACCTGTATGAAAAATCGTAACTTGGAATCCATTGTCATTCCACTTAACTGCTAGCCTTACCAAATTTGAGAGGCTCAAAGGTGAGTCCATTGAGATTCCTATGCCTTACCAAATTTGCCAAGTTTTTATCTTCAAAGTTAGAAATAGTTTCCTAGAGTCGAAAGAAATCTGGAATGTGTAGCATAGTCATATTGTGTAATTCTTTAATCTTTTCTTTCCTAGAGATACCTCTGCAATTCCAGCTGATAATATTGATCAGGTAAAAATGATTATATTCTTTTTTTTTCTTTCTTCTTCTGCACTCTGTCACCATATCATTGTTCAAGATGAAATTGAGTTCTCTAGACCTGACACTATTGCTCCCTTTCTTAACATCAGAAAAAAGATCCTGATCTGATATATCATACTTCAGAGCATCGAAGAACCTCTTAATATCTTGCTTATGTCCCATGAAACTCAGACTGATTGTTTTCCCAATAGAATAAATCCAATCATCAGAGATTAAGCATCCTGTATGAACTTCACCATCCCAAGTGGCTTGAGCGATCACTTCCTTATCACCCAGGATAAATGCAAGTGGGATTTGTTCAATAACACTGTCCGCCACATCTAATTGTAAGCCGGTCATTCCTTCTAGATGTCGGACTGAACTATCAGGTTTCCTTTCTGCCAATGCCACAAGCTGAGAATTCTTATCAATCAAACCCTCCTCTGTTGTTCCCCGGACTGGAGAAATTATATTCTCTTAGGGCCTATCGACACTCCCATTTACATTGTGTACCATTTCAAATGTTGGACAACCTACCTTTGCCTTTGAGATCTCTGATTCATTCACCATACACTCCTATCCCATACTTGGATAACACAATCCTAGCCCACAGAGCGTGTATATTCAAATTTAATTTCCATAACCACATGGATTGGAGAACTTTGTTGATATTCTCCAGACTCTAGGGGCACTAGACCTACGTCCTCTTCCTTAGTTGGTTTGCACATATGACCTCACTTTATGAGACGTAGGCCCTTTTTGTTGGTATTCCCTTGCCAGAAGAATCTCCCCCTGATTGTCTCCATCTTGTTATAGATTCTTTTGGAACTTAAGAAGGAAGAAGAAAAGAGAGGAATGCTTTACAACATTGTCTTAGATAAAAGTCATCTACCACCAACGCATAATATTTTGCTTTTTCATCCTTGCAGTTTGTCTTTCAACTTATGTATCACGCATTGCCAGCCTCTGCTCTTGATGCCTGAGATAATTGATAGGTTAGGAGGTCCAAGGCATGATGAAAATACTTTGTAGATGGACTCTTTGGTTCTCATTTATGTTAATGTCAAATTGTCAACGAGTTTGTTTTTCTCCTGGTTGATTTTCAGCTGTGTCAATGCCTGTAGCTTATGGATCAAAATACTTAAAAAGAGGCATTTATCAGCTTTGTCTGTGAAGAAAGGTTGGGTGTCACCTGTAAAAGGAAGATGTGTGATCTTTTCTTTGTTGGCTCCCAACTTAATGTCTTCTATTTGCCCTGTTTGCTCAGCTTTCTTCCACGTGATATTGAGAACTTGTCTAACCAGATCAAAAAGAAGGGGAGAATCGGATCCCTCCTATCTTAGCTCTCTCAAGGAAGATACGAAGTCAAAAGTCCTATTAATGTCAACCTAGAACTTAGCAGCAGTGATACAACACTTGAACCACCCTATCCATTTGTTCTTAAAACCCATATGTTTAATACTTTGGAGGAGACAATTCCACTTGACCTTGTCATAGGCTTTGTTGAAGTCTAACATCATAAGAATACATTCTCTTTGTCTCACCCCTTTGGTCATGTAGGCATTCATGGACAACCATAAGTCTTTTCAGGATATATCTTTCCGGAATAAAAGTAGTGTGTGAAGGGAAAGTCAATTTGTCAATATATCTACTCAACTTGGTTGCAAGGGCTTTGATAACAATCTTGTAACTGCAATTTAGAAAATTTTTAATGGTGGCCATAAACTTTTTTTTGATAATATTCTAACAGTGTGAATAAAGCCCAAAGGAGAAACCATCAGGTCTAAGTGTTTTGCAGGGTTCCAAGTTCTTGATGATCTTGTGAATAAAACCCATTGGAGAAACCATCAGGTCTAGATGTTTTGCTGGGTTCCATGTTCTTGATGGTATCAAGAACCTGAGATTTAGTAAAATTGCAGATAAGAGACTCAACTTCAGCTACTTCTAGCTTTCTGGGTATAATGAAGTTGATAAGAGGGCGAAAGATGTCTATAAAAGTTTGTAGCTTGAAGGCCAATCTGTTTAGTTTTTTCATAATAAGTTCAATTCTCTCTTAACTTGCATATGACATTCTTCATCCTGATAGAAGCCTGTAAAAACATGGTGTTCTTATCACCTTCATTCAGCCAGACCTCCTTTGACCTATGTTTCCATTTGATCTCCTCCTTAAGACACCATTCTTTCTATGCATCCTTCAGGCTCTTCCATTGTCTCTTTGTTCGTCCATAATCATTCCTTCATCATTCAGTCTTTCAAAGTGATCTATCTTGGATATCCAGTCATTCCTTATGTCGGCTGGTATATTGAAGAACACTTCTTGATTCACTTGAGTTTGTATATGGGACCTACTCATTTCACCACCCTTTCACTAGATTTTTAAAATTAGGTTCTTTGCACAAAGCAAGCTCAAAATGAAATTTCTTAGCCTTGACATAGTTGGACCTACCACATTTGATGCCATCGATACAGTAATTGGAAACCACATTTGGTTAGTGGAACTCCTCAGGCAATGCATTAGTCTGCACCCGTGAAGGAGAGACTAAAAATCTATATAATTTTGATTGGCTCTCACTTTAGACCATGTGAAATCAAGTCCAAAGTTTGAGATTTCAATCAGCCCACATTTATTTACAAAATCATTGAACAATGTCATCTCTTGCACCCAAACCTTCTGCCTTAATTTTTCAGCCTAAGAACATTGTTGAAATCCCCACCAACACACCATGCAAGATCGGAGACTAAGACTGCTATGAGATTAGAAAAGAAAGTATTTTTTTCAGCAGCCTCCACCGGACTATAGGCATTACAAATAAACTAGAAATTTCCATTCTTAGTGTCATTGACCTTAAGGACCTGTATATGTTTATCCTTATGTACCTTCTTTGCAAGAAATATGCTACTGTCTTATATCACTGCCATCCCTTCACTTCTTCTGCTTGAAGGCACCCAAGAGATACCTACTAGCCTACCACGCTTCATGACCGCAAGCAAATCACTATTGACAAAATTTGTTTTGGCTTCCTGCAGAGGAACAGTATCCATATTACGTAGAGTAACCATATTGTGTAATTATCTTTTTTCTTGCCCACTATCCCTTGACAATTCTGGTTGATCACATTAATCATGAATATATAGTAGTACCTTTCTCTTCCTTGTTCCTCTTTCTTCCCTCTGTTTTAACATCATTGCATATTAAGAAATTCAGTTCTTTGGATCCCACTACCTGCTAGTTGTTTTTTTTCTAGCTGAAAGCATTCCCTGGCATCTTGAGCATCTTGTTCTCTGCCCGGAAGGCTCAACCAGATGATATTTTCAATGGATCATACGTTGTCATTAGAGATATGCCAGAACCCCTTGGTTTCCTCAGCTCATTTTGACTGAATAGTATTCTTATTACATGCAGGAATAATAGCTAACCGAAGGTGGCCTGTACCACCATCCGTTGTCCCACAGAGATATCAGTTTCTGAATTGTCAACATGCGGCTCAACCAAGGATTCCGGAATCGGAATCGGAATCGGAATCGGTTGGGACCGATTCCGATTCCGATTCCCAGAATCGGCCGGAATCGGCCGATTCCTGGGAAGGGAATCGATTCCGGAATCGGTCGGAATCGGTTTTTTTTTTGGATTTTTTTTTTCGTCAAAAAATTCAAAAAATTCAGAAAAAATTCTAAAAAAATAGGAAATGAGTTAGAAAAATTTTAAAAAATCACCAATGCATGATATCCACAAAACCACATCATACAAATACTAATGAACACCAATTGAAGACTTGAAGACTTGAAAGTTAAGTACATGTTCCAATTCCATTTATTCAAATATCAAAGAGTTGATACATCATCAAAAAAAAATTACATCATATCAATCTACTACCAATATCTAGGATAAAGATGTGGGTCGTCCTCCTCTCCCTGCTGCTCGTGACGCTCCTCCCTCGTGCTCAGTCTTGAATACTGTCCGGGACCATATCCATATGAAAATAATGCCGATGCCATGCCATCAAGGTCGTATGGATCGGACTGCGGGACGACCGGGACGTAAGCAGAGGATGGTGGAGCTGGTGGTGTAATCCACTGCTGGTCAACTTGGCCAAATGCTGGATACTGTGGCTCCATAATATAAGACTGTGGTGTCTGCTCACCAAGCGTGTAATACGGCTGTGGAACCCGTGAATCGGGTGACTCGCCCGCCGCCGATGGCCGCGTCGGCCGGGTATACACTCCTCGTCATCATGACCTGAGGAGTGAGAAGGAGCCTGCGTACTGTCATCTGGGCTGACAGGACGCCTGACCTCTAACTTCCTTCTCTTTACCTCTTCAGCCATCTCTGAACTACCAGAAAGTCCGGAACCCAAAGTTTTTTTCAACTTTGCAAATCCTCCCATTCTCCGTGCAGTCACCTTTGTTTTCGTCCTCCCCGGACTGCGAATGGGCTGGGTAGCGGCTGCTGGGACCCAGCCGGAGCCGGGCCGGGGCCAGCGACGGTGGCTGCCCCATAGCCGCCGGCGAAGAAGGCCCTGCGTGAGTCGGGGTAGTAGATGGAGGTGGAGCCGGGGCATCCGCGTCGGCTTCAACACCATCCAACTCTCCTTCGCCCGTACGCACGGTCATCGGGATCAAACTCACCGCGTGATCCCCGGCTTCCCTCTCCTCTATCCAGAGGCAAGTGCATGCTCCTCCCGGAAAATTCGGTCCATGTCCACCTCCTCGGGAGGTGGTGTGGCGGAGGAATGCCTCTGCTCGTACGGGCCACCTGCGAACCGTGCAAATCGCTCCTCGCTGATCTTCTGCCGATCCTTGATGTTCTTTATGCGCAGCCTCATGTTATAATGACAGAAGACCAGCTTCTCCAGCCGGTCTGAGGTCAACCTGTTCCTCCTTTTGGTATGTATCAGGTTGAATGTACTCCAGTTCCTCTCACAGTGGGAGGAACTGGTGCTCTGGCTCAGAATCCTGATACCAATGGCCGCAAGTGGATTCCATCCACTCCTGGTGTTCACCTGAGTCCACCACTCAGCTACAAGAAAAACACAAGAAGAGAAAAGGAAAACAATTAGCCCATCATCAAGAATAACTTGTATGAAAAGAAAAGAAATTGCTCATCAAACTATTACTATACCAGGTGACACTTTGTCAACTGAATATTTCAGGTCAGCATCTGAGTATACACCGACCCTCATCCTATACTTCTGCATCTGAAACATTTAAATAAAAAATTTAGTTGCTCGCTAATGCTAGTCCAAGGTATTTAATGAACTCTAACTTACTTCTATCTCGGCCTCTATCCCGTCCCGCCGAGATCGGCACGTACTGCCGGATAACCGCAAGTGTACCCCGCATCACCTCGTTGTCGTTCACCACCTCGTCCTCCATCTTGGGGGCGGGGGTTCAAAAAGTATCCAGCAAGATTTTATTAGTTAACACTGTGCATATAAGATAATTATACATCAAAAATAATTTAAGAACCAAGTTACCTGCAGCATGGACATCGTGGTGCAAGGTCTTGTCCCATCGGTCATCAATGATTTTCCACCACTTTTTGTAACCTCTGGTTTTTTTCTTTAATTTTCAGCTTTGCCCGGTCCATAGCATCATACAGTGTGCCCATCTGGTCCCTGTGATCTGAGTCTACCACCGTCAAGAGAACTAGCAGTGGCTCAAAGTTTGCAAAAGAGGAGGCAATCCTCTCCCAAACACTCTTGTCGGTGATCTCGCTTCTCGTACCTCGACAAGAATCTCCAATCGCTCTTTTTTGTCGTACGGGTTGTCCACCATATAGTTGTAATACTCCTCGACCGCGCGAACCTAACCAATGCAAATCGTGCCGGTGTAAACTCTCCAGCCGCAATGAAGTTCGTGGCAAATCGTGTCGGACCGGGCCCGACAAGATCGTGCCCTCTGTGTGAGATCTCATGATATGTAGGAGGCGGGGATGCGAATAAATAAAGGAACTGATGGTCTGCGCCTGCCTGACAAGTGTAGATACACCCTCCTCCTTGCCTATATCCTCTAAAATGAGATCTATGGAATGTGCTGCACAGGGCACCCAGAAGATGTGCTTCCTCTTCTCCATCAACTTCCTCCCAGCCGCCTTATATGATGGTTCGTTGTCAGTGACAACCTGAACCACATTCTCCTCCCCCATCTCCTCCACCACTCCATCCATCGAGAAAAAATGAAGTCGGCATTTTTAATCTTCCCGAAGCATCTACCGACTTCAAGAATGTAGTCCCCTCGAACGCACACCAAGAAGTTTATCATACTCCTCTTGGTGATACTCGTCCACCCATCGCACATGATTGTGCAACCCCTCTCCTTCCACACCAACTTGAACCCGTCCATCCACTCCCTCAACTCCCGGACCTCCTCATCCGTGCCGGCGCCGTATACGTGTCCGCCGCCCGGGCTTGCAAACCCGGTCCCGGCCTCACCCACGGCATCCACCATCGTCCGGAAGTAGGGGCCGGTGGCCGTACGTGCCGGGATGCCTACATCAAGTTAAAAAAATGGGATCGGGGTAAAATTAAGTTTTAGTAAATAAAACAGGCATAATGTCAAATTTAATTTAAAAAGTGATACCTGCATGTAAAAACCACTTGACAATGTGGCGAACGGCTCTCTTTGCAGCCGTTCCTGTAGCCTTCACCCCTTTCATTGCCTGCTTTATCCCCGTCTGCCCAGCACTCTGTTTCCTAAATAAAAACTCGTCACTCGGTGTAAATCGAGTGCTGGTGGAAGTGGAACGGCGGTAGGGCTCCTGTCTCCTGGGGTCAGGCTCTCGGTCCCGAGTAGGGCGAGCCGATGCGGATCGGCCCAAAGCTGGGTCAACTCTGGACCCAGACCCTCCTGCTCCCCTCCTCCTGTGCTCCTCCTCAGCCGATGCACGCTTGCTAGCGTGCCTAGCACGTCGCAGCCCGGAGTCCGTGGACTCGTCCTCGCTCTCGGCTCCGGGCCGAGCCGCCGCCTTCCCCTTGCCTTTCCCTTTGGAGGTAGGCAAATCGCGATCCCTCCTCCTCTCGAGTAGCTCGTCCCGCAACTCCTCCCTCTCGCTCGATCCGAACGGCCCGTTGAGAGGCTCTACCGTCATGTATCCTCTCATCTCCTCACTCTTCTCCCCGGGCACCTTGTCACATTTCTTTACATTCCCACTGTTCCGCAATATGTTGTTTCACCGGAACACCCCCCGTTCATCTCCTTCCCGCACCACTTGCACCGCACCCTCTTCCCGACTAGGTCTACCATATGCCCGTGTTCCCAACCCACGTCGGAAGCACGTCTTTGCTTGATCGGCCATTGCTTATATCTGCAAAAATTGTAAACAATGCACTAAAATTGATTAGATAACATAAAAAATGATTTAGACGCTGTTCGGGAAGCGTACAACCCAAGTAACACACCATTCGGTATGTTTAAAGGGTTACGTAGTTGCCGGAAATCGTCGCAAAATAACGTACGGGATATCCGGAATTTTTCCCGTGCAAAATGAACTTAAACGGATAGTTTAAAACTTGGACGGACTAATTCGGTCGGAAATCACAAGGTTTAACGACGCTCGGACTCGTCGGAAACGCGTAAGAATGGACGTACGAAGTGTTCGGCGAAGAAATCTTACCAAAAACTGGTCAAAGATCGAAGAAGACGTTGATTCAAGGCGGATCGGAGCTTGGATCGGCGGAATCGGCTGAAGGAATCGGTCCGAATCGCTGGAATCGCCGGAATCGCCCAGGGAATCGCCGGAATCGCCGGAATCGGTGCTGAATCGCCCCCGGATCGACGGATCGCTGCCGGAATCGGGCCTGAATCGCTCGGATCGACCTGGATCGCCGGATCGATGCCGGAATCGCTGCAGGAATCGCCGCGGAATCGCCGGAGACGAGCCCTACCGCCGCGGGATCGAAGGAATCGACCGCGGCGGTCGATTCCGGCCCTTTTAGGGCCGGAATCGGTTCGATTCCCGGTCCAGAATCGAACCGGGAATCGAACCGGGGCCGGTTCGACCGGTCTTCCATCGGAATCGGTCGGATCGACCGATTCCACAAGGAATCGGTCGGAATCGGATCGATTCCGACCGATTCCAGTCGATTCATACCGATTCCGCGGAATTATTCCCGGAATCGGTCCTTCCGCCAGGAATCGGATCGGAAACCACCGATCCGATTCCGGAATCGGTCGGAATCGGTCCGATTCCACCGATTCCGTAATCTATGGGCTCAACTGCCTGAGCATTGCTGGCATACAGGTTCGATCACATGTTGAGCCACTGGTAACTTAAGCGGATTCTTCATCTTCTGGAATGCTAACAGGTTGCAAGACTTGGGAGAGCAACGCTGAGGTTGTCCTCTCCACTTGATAGAGCTGACGGCAAAGATGGCTACCAAAGAGGGTAAGTCCCTGCCGACTTACCCAAACCTTTTGAAAGATCATGGAAATCCCTCCTGCCTTCCGAAAATCTCCTAAAACTGGAGTGTCTGGGATTTCAAAGAGAGAAACTCTTTGTAACGAAGGAACACCAGCAGTTGCAGATTCCCCCTCGACCACCAGCCCCTATGGAATCAGGCACATGTTGACAGTTTATTGATCATCTTATACAATCATGGGTAGCGTGAACTCAGAACTGAATTCCAAACAACTTTCAATGTTGACTCCAACGGCCTCCATCATAGGTTACCAAAATAGATTTCTATCCACAGAAATTAGCTTTCTAAAAGAACTAATAATTCTTGAAATCAAGGTCACAAACCGAGCAAACACCAGAAGACCACTGATCTTAACCTAGATCTGACTAGAATTCCTTGTTAGCGTAACACCAATAGCTTTCTCCTTCCTTGGCCTGATCCAAAACTCCCTAGCCTGTTCGTCATGGTGCTTCACCATGAAATGTTTACCTCCCTCTGAGTACAACAAGTTTGTGAATGAATTGTTTCTCACCAAGAATTCTTTAACAACAGAGGTACCAATCCACCATAAGCACGTTTCGGGCCAGTTCTTTCTTAGAAAAGAATTGTGTAGAGCTTTTTTTTTAAGAGCCTCAGTACCACCCGCAAACACTCGATGGCACTGCCTTAACCAGGCCTGTTTCTCATGCATACCATGGGGCACAGGTACGTGGATTGCCTCAACACCAACACCCCATTTGAAATTCTTATAGGACTGGTAGGGGGAGGACACGGGCCTTTCTCTAGCAACTGGGTAAAAACTCCTAATGTTTAACCAAGGATCGTGGGATCAGAATCGGTCCCCAGATCGGTGGGGTACAATCCGATTCAGATCAGATTGGATCGGTCTGATCTTGGGCGATCTGCCAGAAGGCAGACTAATCCAAAATCGGTCTAGATCAATTTTTTTTTCTTTAATAAAAATTCTGGAAAAAATGCCAAAAATTCTGAAAAGTTTTAAAAATTGTGAAAAATTGTAGGAAAGAAGAACATAAGTAAGTTTTTCAATCTTGGACATTTCCACACAACTTTAACATTGACTTAATGACATACATTGGCACAAGTGGTTATAAAATACAAATTGTATCATATAATCATTCAATCTCATAATACAAAGTGTACTTAAAATTCATATTACACTCCATTAAATAAAAGAAACAAACACAACTAATATCATAAACATCTCATCATGTCATCATCACCAACTATGAAAACATCCCGGATCCCTGTCCTGGTCATCCTAATCTTCTTCAATTCTCCTCAAGGGGCATACTGTCACCCCTTTAGGGGTGACTGTTCATCACCCCCGAAGGGGTGATTAGCACTCCTTCGGGGTGCAATTGACCCCCCAATGGGGGTGAATTAATCCCAAGGCCCCCCTTCGGGGGGCATATTGTCACCCCTTAGGGCGTGCAATATCCCCCCCCATCTCAAGGGGGGTGAATTAAAGCCCCAAGCCCCCACTTGGGGAGGGGGGGGTTAAGGGTCACTCAAAGGGGTGACCCTGTTGAAGGTGGAAGGCACCCCCAGTAGGGGTGCCGTGGAGGGGGAAGGGGGGATCGGAGGTCCCCCCTAATTTACCTGTTGTAGGGGTGGATCGGCCCAAAAAAAGGGTGGATCGCCTTGAAAATAGAGGATCGCCGGGGTTGGGAAGCAAGGGGAGCCTTGGATCTCCCAAGGGGAGGGGGACAGAGGAGGGTCGAAGGGGGGCAAAGGACGCTGGAATCGGTCCTTGGGGGAGATCGGACCTTAAATAGGTCCGGAATCGATTCCAAAATCGGATCGATTCCGGAACTTCCGGTTTTTCGGGGAATCGGTCCGGATTGACCGATTGTAGAATTGGCTTGATCAGTAATTCTGTGAGGAATTGGATCCGATCCGATTCCAGAATCGGTCGATCCAGATCAGGATTGACCGATTTTGCAATCTATGTGTCCAACACCTCCACATCTGTGACACTTAAAGCCAGTCCTGCAGCCAACCTGGACGTGGTCAGAGACAGCACCAGCCAAAGGTCCAACACGTTCTGCCTCCCTTTACCACACCAAACAGCACTGCATCTTGGATTGAGACCTGCTGGGCAAAACCTTCCTCAGCAGTAGGGACCACCTTCCCCACAAGGTGGTTCGGGTGTCCATCATGCCCTCTGGGTGGAGGTTCCCATGGACACATTTCTTCACCCCTTCCTCTGAGCCACCCAAGATGATCTCTCCAACACCTGAGCAACTCTCACGACCAACCCGGGCATAGACTTCACCTTGACGGAAGGGTTGAGGGCAACACCCTAAAAGCTCCCTTGAGGAGTTCTAGAAACATTGTCTAGAGAGCTGAATCTATAATGACCAATTCTTTAGTGAAAGAGTTGTACTTTTCTTTGGCATTGGGATCTTTGCACCATCACTGAGTAGATTTGCCATAGAAATTTAATTATGTCACACTTCAAGAACAAGTTATCTTGATCTTCTGGCAACACTCCACATAATATACATAGCTGAGCTTTTGGATCTCTTAACCAATCCAATCTGACATTTGTAGGTAATCTCTCCCTTGCAATTTTCCATTTGAAGATTCTGATTTTTAATGACACCTTCTGAACTAACAGGGCCCAAGAAGCCTTCACACCACCTGAGCTTAGGTCTTTAAAGACTGGACTAGAGGTATACACCAAACTGGAACTTCAAGACCAGATTCTAGAATCCGGGCTTTGTTCCAAACCTTTGTATTACTGAACCACATTAAACAGTTGGTTAAATGCCACTTTTTCATTGTGAAGAACGTCCATGTAGAAAATGAATTTTTAGCTTGTGGAGAGGATTCATCCACTCAACCATGGTTCGCCGGGTCGGCGACCCGGTCGGCCGGGTCGCCCGACCCGGCTGGTTTCCGGGCCGACCGGCCCGGCAGGGGGTCGCGCGACCCAACTTCGGGTCGTGTGACCCGGTCGGCTGGGTCGCCCGACCCCGGGGCGACCCGGCTTAGTTCAAATTTTTTATACTATTATTATATACTTAAAATTTTTTCTTCCCCCTCCCCGTTACCACCATTAAAATAGCATTATTATATACTATTATTTTCGATCCGCGACTACTCTGCACCGCATTTAATAATAGTATAACAATACTTCACTATCACTTATACCATCACATGTATATAAGAATTTTAATCATAAATATGTATTATACACTCAAATTTTATAAAGATCTATTTTAACTCTCTTCTCTTTCACACACATCATCAAATTTGTCAAGAATAATTATTTTTTAAGTGTCCCATTTATTAATTGTACAATAATATTTTACTATCATTTATATTATTATGTATGTTTAAAATTTATAATTATAAATATATGATACATCTTAAAATTTATAAAATTGTTTGTTAAGTATCTTTACCTTCTCACTTATGATTAACTCTTTTTCAACATATATTAATACAACATAATCACACAAAAAATCATATTTACTTGTATACATAGATAAACACTCATATTCAATTATAATATAAAAAATATAAGTATATTTATGTATATATTTTATGTATACATAAATATATGACATAAAATTATTATTTCTATTTGTTTCTTATTTTTATATAATATTTTATAATAAAATAAATAAATCCGACCCCGCCCGACCCGGGGTCGTGACCCCGTCCGACTAGGTCGGTTTTGGGACCGACCGACCTTGGGCTGACCCCCGACCCTGCCTTCCTTGCACTCAACAATATGCAATGGGATAGCCCTTTTTTGCCTCAATAGAGTACAAGCAAGTGAAAAAAATTCCTTTACATTTCATTACTTGCTCACCTGTACTAAAATCTCATTATCCTTTTCCCTATCTGAATATGAGAAACACCTTTGAGAATATCAATATGAGATATTATTTTTTCACACTTTAGCCCATCGAGTTGACAGAGTAACAAAACCGACCCAGCTACATTGCGATGGTCGATATGAACTCATAGCTACCGAAGATCATAATGATGATTGACCGTAATCATTACTTGCTGACCCCCTAGGTAACCTGGGCCGAATCGAGGCGGGAAAGGGCCACCTCACCTCGCCTCATCACCTAGGTGGTCACCTCAACCGCCGTTGATAATAGAGGTCCCTATTCCAACAATTTCTATTCTATATGCTTTTAATCTTCTATAATATTTTTGTTGGATAGAACTGAACACACCAACACCTGCATCCTACCTGTTGATAGAAGCTTGGCTTTCTAACCCCATAATCTATCGTCATACTTTCTGAACAACTGATTCCAATCATCTTTTTTGAGAGATTAGCAGAGAGAGGCAATTCAATTTATCCATGGGAACCTACTTGATACCTCAGACAACAAGAAATATCACTAAGCTCTTTTTTTGAGAGATTAATGCTCATCACTTCACTCTCATTGATGTTAATTTTCATCTTTATGGTTGCCTGTAGGAACATAATAAGGGTCTTGAGGTTAACGTTTTATCCAAGGAGGAAATAAGGAAAAGCAAAGTCATGTTGGATATGTGTAATCGGAACAACATTCAGACTCGTTTTGGGGGTACTGCTCCCCCTGGGGCTGACAGTTCTGGTTATGGTCAGTTCGAGCGGGGCTCATTTAAACCATTCTGAGATGAGATCTTTGGTTCAAAGGGTTGATCTGGGATGAGTGGACCCACCCGATCATCTGTCATCTTTCTTGGGCTCATGCCCTCATCCATCGTCTAGTTTTGCAGAGCTCATCCGGGTGCAGGGGATGGCAGCTTCTGTCTAGCATCTTGACCACGATTTTCTGGTGGGGATTGGATCAGAAAGTGCTTGGGCTCCTCTTCCAGCTCCTGAGTCTATGCCGGAGAGTCCTAAATTCAGGTTTAAGGATTTTTGTTTCAGTTGCCTGCATTCTTGCGCCGGAACCTCTGGCAGTTCTTTCAGCTGTTCAGACTATGCCTTTCAAAGTGATCTGTCCTTTGAAGGCTAGGGTCCAGGGAATTATGATGTGGTACCTTTACCTGTAACCTTTCCAGTGGGGGATTCCGACGTAAAAAATCACCCACCACCACTATATCGGAGGTTGACTTCTTATGCAGGAGTGAGGTTCTTGAGCGGCAGAGAGATGTTGACTCAGGCTCACATCTAAGCCTTTGACTGGTTCCCTAATTGCTCAATTTTTGATGACTATATTTTAGGCTTGGCGTGAAGGTGCAGCAATGTTTACAAAGTCGTGAGGTGGTCATGAGGTGTTTTGTTAAAGCCTCACGAGATGCAAGTCTCAAAACTTACAATGTCGTAAGCCTTAATTTTAGGGAAAATGTAATATATGAATATTTAAATAAATAATCATGCAATTCACAAACTATTTAAAAGACTAACATCAAAATGATTATTCATTGTTTAAATTTCTATATTATATGAATAAACAAAGTTTGATTAATACTTTAGAATATAATCAAATAGTAAAATTTTGTTTCAATAATATTTAAGTTTAATAATGCATTCCGTATTGTACTTTATATATCCTTGATATATTTATATAAACACATAATTCCACAGATTCGGTAACAGTCCTAAAAAAAAAGGGTCAATGTGTGTCCTTTTAAAGAAGGAAAAAGTGCGACAAATGCTTACTTGATAAACAGATGAAATATTCTTTCTCTTTGCATGTGTAGATGGTTTATACTTTTATATTTTATTTTATAAATTTTTGTTCGAATGCTCTCAATGTTGAGGCTTATGTTTTCTCACAACATTTCATCAAGAGAAAGATGTAAGCCTCATGTTTTACCAACAAGGCGTATACTACACGAAGGAGGTGGAGCACTTTGGTTTGAGGCATAACACCCTGAGGCAGTGCCTTTTAAACAATGGATGGTGGAGGTGTCTTTTATTGAAAGAGTATAAGTGGTTAGAGATTTCTTTTTCCAGTTTGCTGAAGTGGAAAAAGTCCAGAAGGCCAATCTTACTTTCAAAATTGGTGCAAGGGAATTAATTTTTTTTTCTAATCAGCCAATTGATAAGGGCAAGATTAGATATCAAAAAGGGTTGGAGCTGATCATTTACACATGATGAAGCTGCCATCATGGAACATTGGGGGGGTCAAGGAGATTGCAAGGTCAGGGAAGTAAAGAAATTATGGTCAAAGCACAGATTTGATATTATGGCATTTCAAGTCAGCACAGATTTGGTGGAAGGAGCAGGTATCTTCGTTCACTTTGGCAATGGGTAGATTTCTCAGTGAGCTCAAGACAATCAATAAAAAAAAAGCAGTGGGCAAGTAGTCATTTTCATACTTCGGGAACTACTGAGTAGATTGGATGTCTAAGCTTGATCAGTTTAAAAGATTATATAATGGAGAAAGGTAAAGGATGAATACAAAGAGTGGTCACTTTGGGAGGAAATCAAATGAATACAAAGAGTGGTCACTTTGGTAGGAAATCAAATGGAAACAGAAGTCGAAAGAAACTTGGCTGAAAGGTGATAAAAACACCAGGTATTTTTACACCATTGCCTCTCTGAAAAAAAATAACTTTATTCACAGATTGAGGATTATAGGAATTGAGTTTGTGGGAGAGGACTGAACAAGTTGGAATTAGCATTGCTTTTTTTAAAAAGAAAGAGAACTTCATTCACAGATTGAGGATTATAGGAATTGAGTTTGTGGGGACCGAACAAGTTGGAATTCATGCTATTGAGTTTTTTAGGGGTCTTTTTCATGGAAGACAAACAGTGGAACCCGATGATTAATTTTGGCAGGATTAAGAGACTCGATGATGTTGAGGCCGAGACCATCATTGACATTATTTCCGAATAGGAGGTTCTAGCTACTATTTAGGGTATGTATCCTTACAAAGCTCCGGGCCTTGACGGCTTTTTCACTGGCTTCTACTCTGCCTACTAGGATATAATCAGGGGGGACTTTATGTCTATGATCAAAGAATTTGAAGACAATATGAATGCTATCAAACTTTTTAATTCGACTACTCTTGTCCTTGTGCCTAAAAAAAGACTTCGTGCAGGACATCACATATCTCAGGCCGATCAATTTTCTCAACTGCAGCTATAAGATCATCACGAACGTTTTAGTTTCTAGACTGATCAAGATTATTGATAAATTGTCACTTCCATCACAGTGTGCTTTTATCCCTGGACGTTATACTTTTGACAACTTTATGACTGCTCATGAATACTTGCATTATCAAAGAACTAGACATAAAGAATGTCTTCTACATAAGCTGGATTTTGACAAAGTTTATGATAGGGTGAATTGGGACTGTTTGCTTAGAATGATTTACCTCATGGGCTTCATAAACAATTGGATCTTATGGATCAAGAGTTTTATCACCACTGCCAGATTCTCTGTCTACGTTAATGGCAAAGACTTTGTTTTTTTCTCTTCTAGAGGCTTGAGATAATGAGACCCCATCTCTTTCCTCCTCTTTGTCATATTTAGTCAAGTTATGAGCATCATGTGGGAGAAGGCTTCTCAAACCAATAATGAGCTTGTAACACATCTACTTTTTGCTAATGATACTCTTCTTTTTGCTGCAGCCAAGACTGACAAGTGTCTCAGTTTAAGAATACTTCTCTATATGATGCAAGTAGTGATAGATATGAAGATCAACGAAAGGAAAAACAAACTTATTGGGCTTAACATCAAAGAAGAACAAGGAACCTCCATTCAAATGATTTTCATCGTGCCATGGTCTGATCTGCCTATTAAATATCTATGTCTACCTCTATCGGATGGGCATCAAGCGTAGAGATTGGCAAGGGGTGTTTCATAAGGTGGAGGCTAAATTGCAGGGGTGGAAAGGTAGACTATTATCTGCTGGTGGGAACCTGGGAGGTGTATTTATCTAAGAGTTTGCTTCAGAGTATCCCACTTCACTTTTTTGCCATTTTGAAGGTCCCTGAAGGGGTGTGCAGAAGATTAGAAAGCATTATAGCCAGATTCTTCTGGCAAAGAGACAAAGATAGAAAGGGTCTGCACTTAGTCAAGTGGGAGCACGTCTTTTGACCTATCAAGGAAGGGGGAGTGGGCCTTTTGCCTTTTGATATTTTGCTACAACACCCTCCTTTGTTAGTGGTTGTGGAAGTTAAACAAAAATAATGAGGCCCTGTGGATGCAAATTGTGAATTCTAATTATGATATAGGTAATAATGGAGATTGGATCACTAATTTCAGCATTTATGGCATGATATCTAACATTTGAAAAGGTATATTACAGAACTGTGGCTTCTTCTCATCTTCTTGCATGATCAAGATCAGGAATGATATTAGAACTACCTTTTAGGACAGTTGGGTTGGGCATGCTATGCTGGCTAATTCTTTTCTTTTACTTTATAATCTATGCATTTCACCACATGGTAGGGTCTGTTTTTTCTGGTACAACAATGCTAAATGGTGTATTCAATTCCGTAGAAACCTCAAGGATGTCGAGATTTTGGAATTTGCTTATCTTCTTTCTATCCTGGAGGAGCCTAAGTGTGTTGAGAATAAGGATGATGAAATCATTTGGTTGATGAGGTGGAATTATTGTTCCATTATACAAATGCATCTGGAAGCCATCTTTACCTAACAAAATCAAGCTCTTCCTTTGGAAGATGTGCAGAAATCACCTCTTGACAGAGGTCCTCTTAAAGGGCTTTTTCTTGATATCTCCTGTGTTTGTGTTCTATGTGGCAATAAGCACGAGAGTATTGATTATCTATTCTTTCAGTGCGGAGTTATAAACTACCTTTGGAAGACTATGTTTTTGAAATGGAATGCCCCTTGGAGGGAACCAGTTAGTGTTGGTTCCCCTGTCCTCCAATGATCCTTTTTCAACGCATGGCCACCGGACACTATGTACTTCTAGCATTGTTGTGGGCTATTTGGTGTATGAGGAATAAACGAAGTTTTGAAGATCAATTCGAGCTCCCAAGATGATCGTCAAGATGATGGGTTGGCTTATCAAGGACTGGTTGTTAGCTTTCAACTGCAGCTACTTGGATGAGGCTATTTTCAAGGAATGTCTCTCGTAGTTTTGACTCCTTTCTTTAACTCCGTTTGCCAGCTACCCCCCTCGGTAGTGGCAGAATGGATATTCTCTTGAATTTTCTGTCATGCACTGTACTTCATTTTCACTTATGTACCTTTCATTTTGCTTAATAGAAATCGTGGCCTTTGTGCCACATTCAAAAAATAAAAATAAAAACGAAGAAGCTAAAGTATCTGAATTTGAAGTTAGCTTTATTCATGACTTATCATTGAATAATCACAAGGTTTTTGAATACCAACTGGCTATCGGAAGAAGTGGGAAGCTGCTTGTCGTTTGGAATGATGATAAGTTTAGGGATTCACTAAACAGAAACACAAAATTCTTATTTTGGGGAGGCTGAAGAGATGTAGTCATAGCACCTCCGGGGAGGCGTCTAGAATCAGGCAAGAATTGCTTGGTAAAATTCAAGATTTCAGTATTTTGGATGATAAAGGAAGGTTGTCAGCTGATGATAGAGAAAAATGGGACAGAGTCAAGCTTGAATATCAGCAATGGTGCTTAAGGGAAACGATTAAATAGAAATAAAGGGTCGAAGGAAACTTGGCTTAGACAAGAACACTAACACTAAATTTTTCCATGTGTGCCAGGAAAAAAGAACACAATTCAAGCTCTAAAGGTAAGTGGTCCATTGATTTCAGGACCTGAATAGATGGGATCGGTGGCTGCAAAGTTCTACAAAGGATTGGTTACAGAAAGTGAGTCTTGAGGCCGTTATTGATTATCAATGACTTCATTAGTATTTCTTCTGTGGAGGCTAATAACTTGATTGCTCTTATATCTTTTTAGGATGTTAAAGAAGTGGTGGACTCAATAAGTCCTTTAGTTCCCTGGATCTGGCAGATTTAGTATTCCTGGGACTAAGTCTTCTACCAGCATTCTGGGATATAATTTATGAATAGTTTATGACAATGGTGAAACAATCTGAAGCTAATGTAAGATCAATTTTCTTACTTAATGCCATTTCCTCGATAATGATTATGGAGGAGGATGCACGTGACAAGATTTCAGACCCACAAGTCTTTTGAACTGTGGCTATAAGATTATTACCAAGGTGCTAGCTAACAGACTTAGAGGTCACATGGAGAAATTTATTAGTGAGAGGTAGTCAGCTTTCATTGTGAGGTGATTCATTCTGGACAACTATATAGGGGCTAGTGAGTGTATTCATGATTACCATACAATAAAGGAGTGTCAGATTGATGAAAAGGCATATGATAAGGTGAATTGGCCGTGCTTGCAAAGGATGTTACAATTAATGAGATTTCTGGGTGACAGATTAGGTGGGTGATGTGGAACGGCACAATGGAACCGTGCTAAAAGCTGCAAAAGTGAAATTAGAATGTTGTAAACGATTAAAACTGGACCGAACTAAAGAAAACCAGGCTCAAACCAGTCTAAATGGGGCCTGACCAGCTCTGAACTGCCTTGAAAAGCTATGAATAGTTCTGAACCGGCTGAACCTTCTTTAAATGGCCTAGAGAGGCTTGAATCGGCCTTGGACTTGGTGGAACTGGCCTGAACTGGGATGGTCTTGGTTTGAACCTGGCTGGACCTGCCATCTTTCCTGCTGGGCCAGTGCTTGACCCAGTTGGTCCAGCATGACATAGCCAGGGTATTGTGGCGGCTCCACCTGAAGGAGCATCGCGAGGTGCCGCAGCTACACTACGCGACAAAACAATCAGGGTGGGCAACTGTAGCGTCATCTTCCTCATCGAGAAGTGAGACTGGAAAAGCATAGGTGACAGGCACATGGAGTAGGCGATGGCAGCAGGGCTTTCTCATGCGGCTAGAGGCTGTTGGGGGAGGAGAGGAGGGTCTGGAGGATGCCGATGCAAAGTAAGATGGTTGGGAGGAGGGGAAGGAGGGCTGGATAGCCACAGGGAGGTGGTGGGGCTTCATGGTGTGTTCCAGTGGAACCATAAGGGGATGATGGGCAAAGGGGAAGGAGAAGGAGCCAATGATGATGAAGGGGGCACCGGGATGAGATTGGCAGAAAAGGGGCGGTGGGAGGAAATCTGGGTATTGCCAGATCTGCCACGTTGAGTGCCGAAGATTGAGTGCAGTGTGGGTTTTGGTAAGAGTCTCGGAATGGCGCAAGCGCCGGTGCTTGAGCTTGTCGATGAACACTATCTTAGGATCACTGTAAGTGCGGGGGAAGCTTGGAGGCAGATAGGAGAGTGGGGAGGGAAAGACTTCTCAGCCAGATGGTGCAAAGGGAACCAGGCACTGCTGGGGGTGAAGAGGAGCTGGCCTCCTGCTGGTGGCGATAAGAAAACCTTGCGATGGAGGGGATGGAGAGAACTTACGGGGCCAAGTCCCCTTTTGAAACCCAACAGCCGAAGGCCAATTTCTAAACTCTCTTTTGTTTTTTATTTACATTGGGACTACATGGCTTCTTTATAGAGCCATTCTTTTACAAAACAGGTCCATTAATTAACTATTTATAAATATATCCTCTAAGGATAGAAATGTAATTAAAATGATGTAAAAGGAATTCAAAGTATTTACAAACAAGTCCAAAGGAACTGAAATTTAAAACGATCTCTAAAACTTAGGGAATTGAATTCCATATTAGTGGGTGTACAACTGCATAAGTTGGGCAATCAATTTGAATGGAACTTCCTGATTGCTTTGCTTCTTTGAGAGATTTGAGATGGAGGGACCTCTATTTTCATTGTTGTTGCGTTTGTAGGTCAAATTCTGAGCAGTATGTTGGCCATAGTTAAAGATGAAGGCGTGACCCAAGGAATTGTGGTGGGAGGAAATAAAATTTATGTATCTTATTTCTAGTTTGCATATGATAGTATTATACCATCTTTCTTAGCTTTCTAGATATCCACGCATCTGCATTTTGAAACTATTGATAGCCCTCTTCGGAAAGGTTGTTGGACTCTATCATTATGGAGATGAGTGAGCTATTGGGCATAATTGTGAAGGAAGATGATATACATGCTATTACTTCGGGGGAAAGAGTGAGTGAATTTCCTATCAGGTACCTCAGCCTTCTTCTTTTTGTGCAGAAGGTTCAGTAACAAGGATTGACAACCTCTGATAAATGTCTTTGAAAAGTGATTAGAGATATGGAAATTAGTGTGCTTCATAGTATGCATTAATACTTCTCTATTTTGTGCATTCCTGTTGGAATGTGTAAGAAGCTGGAAATGAGCAGAGCAAACTTCTTTTGGCATGTTTTGAATGATAAGAAAGGTCTTCATCATGTTTCTTTTAAATGTGTATGTAAAGCAAGATGGGAAGGGGGTACAGGCTCAGTGACCTTTGAAATTCAAATTTTGTTTTTTCTTTCAAAGTTTCTATGGTGATTGAAGTCTGAAGATACAGGCTTGGGCCATTGACTCGAAATATCCAGATTTAAAAGATGATGACTGGAGATGCTCTACAATGATCTTGGGGAAGTTTTCTTTAATATAGGGCATTATTCTAATGAACATGGACTTCTGTAGGTCCTCAGTGGCTATCTTCTTGAGGAATGGGTAAAAGCTCCAGTTTTGGGATGAAAATTGACAAAACAATGGCTGTTTAATGAATTGGTTTCCCGACTTATACAATGTTCTGTCTTGTAGGGGAGCCAAAATCATAGATCTGAGAGATAATGAGGTGGAATGTTACCTTCATGAGAGGATTGAATGATGATAAAGCTTCAAGTTTTAGAGATCTCTTCATCAAAATATGCAACATCAGAAGTTCCTACAATACAGCAATTAAGACGAACTTTAATGGACTCTTGGGAGGAATAATAAATTCTCGGTTAGATCACCTTTATGATTATGTTGGCGGAAAGAGAGGTGGATTGGGGAAAATTAGTGTGCAATCCTATATCTCTGATAAAGAGAAATATATTCCTTGAGAAGATTCATGTGCATAGATTTTCGACTGTACTGTACTTGAATCATACTTATATAATCTAAGATAAAAGTGCTACTTTTGCTTGATCCGTGAGGATGTCATTGAGCAGTTTTTTTGGTAATGTGAAACAATTAAAGCACCATGGTAGACCTTAAGAGCAACTAATTTCAACACAACAGATCATTTCAGCATCCTATGGGTTGGGACATTGTTGGCTTTGTTAAATCCTTGGTCACAGTGGTTGGGAACTATTCTTCCCGATAATTCCATAGGCCGTATGGATAGAAAGAAACCAGAGAATAGTCAAGAATCAAATGGGAAACATCCAGGATGTTTTGACCCATGCTTTATACTTGGTCTGGAGTTGGTTGTTTACACTTTACACATTTCAAAACTTCTAATGGCATCTTTCGTGGGACAAAATTGAGTGGCTGAACCTTTGTAGGAAGATATAGGAAATTTGTTTCGCTTTATGACTTATGTTCTTTCCTTCTGCTTTTAGTTATTTCATGTTGCTTGCACTTTCTTTATTTTGTATGTAAAATTTGACCATGGCTCTGTCTTGGACCACCTTAGGGAAAAATCGTTCAGTCTCATTTCAACACCTTTGATCAATTCACTGCTAGCTGCCCTTTTCTAGAATGAGTTCAGCACCCGACTAGCCAATACAGAAAAATAAAGATAAAGCGAGTCACCCTGACGTAAGCTTCCCAAAGATGGGAAATCAATTCACTGACCTTCTAATCAAAATGGAGGCTGCTGCTGCCAGATCCATCTAGTATCAATTTAGACCAAGAACTTTACATAGACAAGTACAATGGAGTTTATAGTGTGTTTTTAAAATCCTGCTTCACAATCACACCCTTCTTTTGTCTGCACCTTTGATCATGAACATTCTCCTGCACCATCATGAAGCTATCAATAATCGTTTCACCCTTGAAGAAAACCCACTGAGATTCATCAACTAGTTTGTTGATTACCAGTTAAAGCCTATTTATCTGAAGTTTTGTGAAAATCTTATTAGTTTCATTAAGCAGACCACTAGGATTGAAATCTCCAACTTCCAGAGCATCATCCTTTTTAGGTATCAATGTAATACAGGTTACATTAAAATACTTGATGAGTTGTGGAAATCTTCATTAGCTTGTATTGCTGTGACCAAGTCCTCAATGACCTGCCAAAGTTGCTGGAAAGATCGTCATTTAATGTTAGATATTTATTAGCTCTCATTTGGAGGATTGTTTTCTTCACTTCGTGGGATACAATCTTGTTTGTGAGATGCAAATAATCATCTGCTGAAAGCATAGAAAAAATGTGAGAGATCATAGATGGTCACCAGGTGTCCTCCTTGAATAAGCTACAATAATAGGTCTTTTTAAGTAAGGTGACATTAATTTTTAATGAGATCAAGTTCATCCTGTTTTTGATGCTAGCCATCGCATGGAAGAACTTTGCATTGTTATATTCTTTGAGCTAGTGTTGTTTAGTCTGCTGTTGTTATTTGAGCTCCTCCCGCTTTATCAGCCTGTTGAACTTATCTTTAGCTTTTTCTCATGCCTCAAAAATCTTCGTCAAACAGCCCTCATTCTTATTTCTTGTTTCAATGACCTCTAATGGTTGCGACAACTCCCTGTTTCCCTTTTGGTTTTCAGTACTTTTGCCATCTCTTCTACATAACTTTAGCTTTTCATGGAAATTCACTTTTTTTTAAAAGGTGGCAAAAGCCATAGTTTATTGCTAAAACTAAAAAACAACAAAATATTGGAACGAAAGAATGAAAGGACATGAGGAGAGGCTATTACCAAGACGGTAATAATTTCAAACAAAAAATCACATGTTTCTACATGAGGAGCTTGTCTCCATAGGAATTCCTTACCTTGTAGGAACCCAATCTTTAACTAGTTGGCTCATTTTGAAGAATTATTGAAGGATTGCTGAATTGATCTTCAAAGATGCTTCTATTTTCTGCACACCAAATTGACCATAACATTGTTGTAAGTGTCATTTTACAATCCCAGCTCCCCCCCCATAAGCACTCTTTTATCCAATTGATAATCATAGCGATTACATCACCCTCATCGTTCCAAGTGTCTTCCAAATTTTGAAAAGATTACGCCAAAAGGGAGTTGATAATGCCACACACTTGAAATAGATGGTTAATATCAATGTAAAGCACCCGCAGAAAACACATATAGGTGACTGATTATGAACTAGTTTTAGGATCATATATTTGGTTGGGAGCTTTCCTCTATAAATCTTCCATAAGAAAATCTTGATTCTGAAGGGAAATTCAGGCTTCCATGTTACTTTCCACCAGAAAATCTCTATACCTCCCGCAGGCGGATTAAACTAACAAGGTCTTCATTCTACTAGGCGGCCAAATCAACTCGTCTTTCTTAGACTCAATACATTTTTGATCTTCAAGTAAGCTCATCACTCTTTGCTATCTCTTCTTTGATTCTCCTTCTGAACTAACTCATAGTTGTAGGTGGGAGCCTAGGCGTCAAGGAGCCTAGCTAGGTCATCTTTTTGAAGCCCAAAAGATGTCCACCTAGGCGCCTAAGGCACCTGGGCTACATCCCAAGTCTTTTTACACGACTAAAAAACTTTTCTTTCGGGAGCCTTTCTTGGAGCCAAAAGACGCCTAGTTAGGAGCCCTCAAGCACATATGGCTAAAAGTTATTCTTTTGGGGGCGTTGCCCCCTGAATATCTCCCAAGGGACATTGCCCCCTTCATCCTTACAACTTGTCCATTCGCTGTTTGTAGGTGTCCATTTAATGATATGTAAATATATTAACATATTTTACTATCACTTATGCTATTATATATGTTTAAGATTTGTAAAGTTCTTTTAATCCTCTTTTCTCTTCCTCTCACTTAGTTTGACAAGATTAACTATTTTTCAAAAAATATTTGCATATGCATACGTAATTACACAAATAAATCGCGTTTACCTATATGCACACATAAACACAAATTCAATTATTACCTATAAATATAAATATATATTTTTATAGTTGTGTGTATATGTGAATATATATAGTATTTATCTAATTATATATATGTTTTATATGTGTATATGTATATATATTAAATATATGCTATATACTTAAACTTTAAAAAGTTCTCTTGACTCTCTCTCTCTCTCATTTAGTTTATCAAGATTAACTCATTCCCAAAAATATATACCCACACATGCATAATTGCATAAATAAATCATGTCTAATTCTCTCTTAACCCTCTTCTCTCTCTCTCTCTCACACACACACAGTTATCAAGATTAACTCATTCCTAAAAAATATATACCCACACATACATAATTACATAAATAAATCACATTTACATTTATGTACATATAAACACACATTCAA
Organism: Cryptocoryne crispatula var. balansae; assembly: GCA_036172225.1. Lineage (NCBI taxonomy): Eukaryota > Viridiplantae > Streptophyta > Magnoliopsida > Alismatales > Araceae > Cryptocoryne > Cryptocoryne crispatula. The sequence continues at coordinate 12,359,267 of CM069925.1, read as the reverse complement.
TTATAAAATATAATTATATTTATATTTATGTATATATGTTTGCATGTATACATAAATATATAATATTAACATCTAATTATTCAATTATTTTATATTTATATATGTATATACCAATATGTGTGTATATATATAAACATCTAATGTTGTGATTGCATAGGCGATGATTATGCAGTTGTCTTGTCGCCTAAGTGGAATGAGCACATTTGAACAACTTGGGCATCTTTTTGCCTTGATAACTGACTGAATTGACCAAACCTCATTTCCACTCTTGGAAGAGCTGATAGTCTCATTCTTTGTGCTAGTTATTCTATTTAGACGGGAAAACATTTTATCTAAAATCAAGGCCCTACCCAACGATCCTTCCAAAGTTAGGTCTTCCTTTAATTTTTAGTTGTTAATGATGTAGAAGAAATAAAGAGTTTCCATTTACACAAGATACCCTTCCAAAGTAGTGGTTATGATAATTGAACATTAATCCTGCTTCTTTGTGTGCCAAAGTAGTCTAGTCCAAGTACATAACTGGTCCGAATGGGTCTTGGATTAGAGACTTTAGAGACAATAGCAGCGGAGTTTTTAGTATCTGGAAAGGCATTTTGCGTACTTGGGGATCTTTTCTACTCTGCCACCAAAATTTAGTTGGGAAATGGTAGAAGAACCTCTTTTTAGGAAGATCGATGGGTGGGACCTACTCCTCTGGTGATTACTCTCTTCGTTGTTCAACATTTTTTGTTCACCTTCAGTCAAGGTTTGTGATACCTGGGATGATAGGTTTAAATGGAACATTACTTTTAGAAGAAACCTAAGGGATGATGAGATTCACGAGTTCATCTTTACTTGCCTTACTTGATCATTGTAGCTGCCATACTAATAGGGAGGGTAGACTACTTTGGTTACCCGGTAAGAACTCTTTGTTCAGTGTTGAATCTGCTTTGAGCAAGTTGGTCATCGGAGATATAGGAGTTTCCTTGTATCAGGTTGTTTGGAAGCTTCCTGTACCTATTAAGATTAGGATCTTCCTTTGGAAAATTGCAAGGCATCGCCACCCCACGAGAAGCCATCTTCAGAGAAGTTTCCCAGATGTCCAGTCTCGATGTGTCTTTTTGTGGTATTGGGGAGAAAAACTTGGATCCATGGAATGCAGGGTCGCGACCCAGGTCACAACCCGGGCCCAACCCAGTCGGTTTTTGGGCTGACTGACCCGGTCCCGACCCCATGACCCCGACCCAGTGTATGTTTTAAAATTATTATATTATTATTTTTTTATTGCGACCCCGGCCGACCTTGACCCAACCCGGGTCTCGACTCCGGCCGATCTGGGTCGGTTTGGGCCCAACCGACCCGGTTCCGACCCCCGACCCCACCTACCTTGCTGGATCACCGCTTCTTCAAGTGTGGCATAACTCACTCCTTATGGCAAGTACCGTTCAGATGTTGGAACTTGGAAGATTGCTTGGGTGGTACTGCTAGACATTATTTCACTTCTGATCGAGTGGCAGAGTTTCAACCCTTGGTCGGCTGATACTAGCTTTCCGATATGGGAACTTATCCTTTCAGTCATGATCTGGTTAGTTTGGCATGAGAGTAATCAACACATTTTTGAAGAGCACTTTCATAAGTCGAACATGATCCTGTTTCTCATGACAGCTTTTACCAAGGATTGGTGGTTCGCTTCCATAGGATGTGCTTTGGATCTTGATTTTGTAGCGGGAAATTTGCTTTGCTTTAGGAGTTTTTTCTTGTAATTGGTCCCCTTTACCATCTTGGTAGAAGGGTACCATCTTTTTGTTTCGTCTTCTCGTAATTTGTATTCTCCTTTTAATTTATTCAATAATGTTGATCTTTTGACCTTTAAAAAAAGATACCCTTCCAAATGGCTGATAGTCTCCCAAGGTGGCAGAAATCAGTTATTTATCTGTCACTACTGCCTAGCTCATATTTTGAATAAACAACTCTTGCCCAAAATGTGTCCCTGTTCTGATTTAACTTTCATATTCACTTGCCAAGAAGTGCATTCTTAAATAGTTTTGAAGACATGAGGCCAACTCCTCCAAGCAGCCTTACTTTCTAGAGCCTTGATCTACTAAGCAGCTACCATATCTGATTAACCATCTAGCTTGATCCATTCCCATTCATACCTAAAGAACCTGTGACCTTTGACACATCCCAACTAAGTGGAAAGAAGAATAGGATGATGGTACGACATAGTGAGGCACCCGCAGCACACCTATTAGAAACATGCTACCAATCCTTGGGCATAAAAAATATTGTCAAATTTGCACTTCCCTTCCTTAATCACCCAAGTAAACTTTTTATCAGATTGAAGTCAGAAATCCACTTGTTAAGCATACTCATTTGTTGAGTTCACTTGTGCTAATTGGATGTTTTTAGGTACCAACTATATTGAAATCCCCCAAGGATATGCAAGGGAGATTGCATATATTGGAACTTGATTGCTCTCATTGATTGGAACTCCAGTGTCCCAGTCTTCGTCCTTGTGAATACCCTTCTGCTCCCATCCTTGGGTAGACCACTTCCTCCAGTGATAAGCCCCTCTCCTCTCCCCTCACCGCAGCTCTCCCGAGTGGACGTTTGTCACTCATATACATCGCCACTCTCTGCACCTAAGGCTAGGGGTGTCAATGGGTTGGGTCGGGCCGGGCCCAAAGCCAACCCAATAAAAGTCTAATTCAAATTATAACGGGCTGGCCCGGCCCGGCCCGCATTATATTCTTGTCCGACTTGGCCCGACCCGGCCCGCATAAAATTTAAATTTGGTCCGGCCCGACCCGTCCCGGCCCGATTTTTCAAAAAAAAAATTTTTTTTTAATTTTTAAAACATCTCCTACCAAAGAAAACTAAGATTCTTTTTTGGAATATTAAGATATGATAGATTTGATAAAAAATTTTGAAACATGATTAAAATAACAATAGTAGATACATTGTATGTATTCATAATTTTTTAATTTATAATAAAATATATAGATTTGACCGGATCGCTTACTTTTTCTAGTATATAATAAAATGTATATCATATTTTTAAAATTTTTAGACATGAAACCAACTGCCGAAGAAATATTTTGAATCTAGAAATAAAAGTAGATACATAGATAGAAACATACAATTTAACACCCAAATAATCATAGATATGTAACCAGAATTAAGCAAAGTATATGTTTTATTATTTTAAAATATTACTCTTTTTTTAAAATTTCTCTGATACCTTGACCTATGCTTGCAAAATATTTCATGAAAATAAAATACAAAACAGACAACATCATGATGTCTGCGTTGTGATGGAAAGACTTCTGCACGTTGTTTTTTTTAAAGACTTCTGCATGTCTGCTTGCGGACTAAAGGGACGATGACCGACTGACCACTGGACATTGCTGCTCAACACGGCCCGCAGGCCTGGTTTCTCGGCCCGAGTAACGGGCGAGGGCTCATCTCTCTGCCCCAAAACAAGGCCCAGGGCTGGCCCGGCCCGCGGGCCAGCCCGGTCCATTGCTGCCCCTACCTAAGGCATATGGCCTCCAACCATCCTCATCCTCCGTCTCACCTGCCTGCAAGAAAACTTAGCCCTACTCATTGTGGTTGCTGTTTTGTCAGAGGTCATTGGGTGGCCAACTGCCACAAAAGCCTCCTTTGCCGTCTCTGCAAGGGGATAGGTCATTCGAGTGGAAGCTGCCTGAGGTCCTTGGGCGGTAAATTTATGCCTCTCAGCCATGCATTTCACTCTGTTCTCATTGTCCCATTTCCAGCGAAACCAACCACGCTCAATGAGGTGATCAATCTCCTATTGGGTGTAGATTTTACTTGAAGGATTGAGTTTCCGGCTGCTTGATGGGACTATTTTATCCCCTCCAACATCTGGGTCACTGGTGGAGGCAGTGTTTCAGCCACTGAAGAGCCTGTGGCCGAAGAGTCAGGATTGGTGGTATCTGAAGATGAAAGAGGATGTATGTCTTGTCAGGAATAATTCCTTCTGAGCATGGAGAGAGTGGGCATTAGATTATTCGGCTCTGTGAAAGGTGAGAGTTTCCTTCGGCAATCGGTCTTTGGATTTTGGTGCTTCCTTGGCTCTACCTCCTTTGATTTCACACCATCTCATCTTGGGGCTTCCACTGAGCATGGAAATGGTGAAAGTGATTATCTGGCCATTTGGGCACCTTGTAGATATTCAGCGTGGTGCATTGGTGGAATTCACAATCAACAGAATTTCAGTTCGTGTTGAACCAATGATCGGTTTGGTTCGATTTCATGAACCAGTGAAACTGAGTAGTTGTGTTATGGTGTCAATTTCTATGCTTGTGCGCCTTGAAGAATGTCCTTTAGTTGAGAGTTGGAAGTGATTAGAGCATCTTTGGAAACTTAATTTTTTTATCATGTTGCTTACTTATTCTTAATAATATCTTGTGATTATGCTTGAAGGTATATCAGTGCGTCAGTTTTCATTACCCTGTCTAATTCATCAGTATATGATTTGAAAATGTTTTTCACATTTTGTCTATAGAAGTTCTTGGTTATTATGACAATGCTTCTGAGATGTTTTTAATTCTGCAACTGGGAAGCAGGGTTCAACTGTGGAGAGGCTGCTAATTTTGCTACTCCTAAATGGCTTAACATGGCAAAAGATGCTGCAGTGCGCAGGGCTGCTATGCATTTTCTCCCCATGCTCTCTCATCAACAACTGCTCTACATGTTGACCATGTCTTTTGTTTCAAGGTAATACTGCAGTTCATGATTTGTCAATTCTGGAATTTAGATAGTTTAATTGGGCAATTAAATGTATTGAATTACCTCTGCACAATAAAAGATTGAAATGTTGACAGTGATGGTGAGATCATCAAAGTAATTTTCTATCTAGGAAGCAAATGCATTCTTTTTGGGAGGCAAATCACTTTGGACTCTGCTTTGTCTACTGTTCAGCAACATGACTTGTTAATGTTCTTGATTCCCAAGTGTCTAAGCCAGAAAATTGATGAAATTATTCAACGATTTTCTGGGGATTATCAATGAACTGATAGCTGGTTGTATGCCTTTGTCCATAATGGAATAATGTTTCTAAGCCAATTAAGAAAATGGCCTTGGTGTCAGAACTTAAACCGTGGTTTCTGCATGGCTGTAGAAGTTCTGTGAATTTGTGAAAGACAATGGTTTAGATTCATGAAAATGTTAGGAAAACATGGATATTTTACATCAATATGAATAATAAAGTTGATATTGCTGATTTGTGGTGGTCTTGTTGAAACAATCCAACGTGTGGAATAAGGTATTGCTGAACAATGATACTCAAGGAAACTCAACTTGAGCCTTAGTCCAAATTATTTAAGGTCGGCTATATGAATTCTCTTTCTACACTCACATCGATTTTGAGTTAAATCATCCAAATCATTATTAAATTACTTTTCTAAAAGTTAACTTGAGTCTATCACGTCCTTTTTTGTTTTTGTTATTTTAATATTTTTTACTTTTTAAAATAGAGTCTCCTTAAGGTTACTATTAATATGCCCAAACCATCTCATCCATCTCTAAGAAATGTGTTTTTTGTTGTCCAACATTCATTATCAAACAATATTATAAGTTTTATAGTTGTACGATACAATATTGTATGTCTTATAGTTTTATGATAACATTTTCTTTTCAACTTTAGTGAAATGTCACTAATCCTTGTATCACATCTCCACTTCATCCAATCTATGACTAACATCTTCATCATATTCTCCATCTTTTTGAATACTTGATCCAAGATACGTGAATTGATTTTTTTCAGATAATATTACTTCATCTAAACTAATTCTCTCACATTCAGTACCATATAACATTGCATGTCTCATAGGTGTACGATAAAATTAATTTTTCAACTTTAGTTGAATCTTACGATCACATGGAATCTTTGTTGCAAATCTCCACTTCATCCAACTTATTTTACGCTTGTGATTAACATTTTCATCACATTCTCCATCTTTATGAATAATTGATCCAAGGTACTTAAATTGAGTTCTTTGAGATAGTCTTACTCCATCTAAACACACCCACATACTTCTCATTGGTTTTAATTAAATTTACAATGTATATATTTTGTTTTGATTTTGCTTATCTTGAAATCTGGATTCTCTAAAGTTTTGTTCTATAGTTTTAACTTCTTTTTCACTTCTTCGTGTGTACCATCTATCAATACAATATTGTTTGCAAATATCATATAAAAATATCATTAGAATATTCTATGTAAAAAATTATTAGAGAAAAATGAAAAAACCTTAAAAATAGACTTAGGTAGATTTTTCATTGGATTTTGGACCGATCTAATCTATTTGGGTCAATTAGGTACCGAAATTCAACATCGAGGCAGAGCAATCACCATAGCACCATGACTATAGTTTCCTCACCCTATCTGGTATGGAAGACTCTTGTACTAGGTCCACATGGATTCAATACGAGAGGATAGTCATTGGATTCATTGGTATCGATCATGTCTACATGGCCTGATATCATCTACCTAATGACTTAAGTCTTCGGATAAGACGCCCAAGGCAAGAGACTCCACACCTTGCCTCAAGCTCCTGGGGCAGGTGCATGAGGCAAAATATTATTTACATATATTTTTTTTAACAATACATATATTTAATACTAATAAGTAAAATAAATACAAAAAATACTTATAAATTTGAAATGGATGTAATATTTTAATAGCCATCTAGGCATAAATAATTAAAATGCAACAAAAAAGATATAATTACTTTAAGAATAACAAAAAAGACCAATAACATTAAAGTAAAACTTAAAACAAATGGGAAAGGAATACAACAACAATAACGAACATACCAAGATAAGAGTACATAAAGTTTGCAAACAAATATTTTAATAGCCATATATGCGTGAATAAATCTAATGTAACAAAAAGAGACCAGCTACATTGAAGTAAATCTTAAAACAAATGAGACATGAATAATACAACAGTAACAAACATAACAAAACTATAGTACATAAAGTCAACAAATAATAAACATAACTCCAATCATGGTTCGTCGTCTCGCCGAGATCTCGCGAGATCTCGGTCTCGCGGGCACGGCGAGAAACGAGACGGCCGAGACTGGACAGTCAATCTCGCGGGCATACAGGGGCACAAGTGTTGCCTCCCGACATGCGGGCAGAGAAGGGTAAAGAGAAGGATAGGGTAGAGAAGGGCCGCGGATGCGGGCAGAAGGGGGCAAAGTGAAGGATGTTTACCTCCTCGCCGGTCGGCCACTTCGTCGATCACACCGTACGCGCAGGGTGGTAAAACCCCTCGCCAGACCACCTCGACGGAAGGCAGAGGAGGAAGCAACTCGCGACGAATCCGGCGATCTCTCCGGCTCTCACGGTGGCTTCCGAGTGCGGCAGCATCATCGGGCTCTCACGGCGACAGTGACCAACGACGGCGGCGACCTCCAGCTCTCACGGCGGTCTGGCTCTCACACCGGCGGCAACCTCCGGCGGACAAGCTCTCGCGGCGAGGGGCTCCGCAGCGGCAGCAGCACTTCGCGCGATCCAGATTTAGGCGCTCGACAATGACGCCCACTCGGGTGAACAGGGTAAATATGGTTTACATACACATTTATTGTACGGACTCAACATGTTAAAATTGTTTTAGAAATTCATTATTATTACTCAGTTTTTTATTTTTTTATAATTTGTATATTTTAGTTTAACTATTTCAATTATTAAAGATATAAGAATTAATTATTACTTTACTTTTAACTTTTTTACAATTTGAATATAGAATGCTAAATAAATAAATAAATAAAGATAAAAAGATTACACAATGATTAAACATAAAATAAATAATTATAAAATAAAAAGATAGATAAATTAATTAATTAATAGATCTATAAGAATAAAGTATTACTTTGTTTTTAAATTTTTTATAATTTGAATATAGAAGATTAAATAAACAAACAAACAAAGATAAAAATATTACACAATGATTAAACATAAAATAAATAATTATAAAATAAAATAATAGATAAATTAATTAATTAGTAGATCAATATAATAAAATAAATTACAATAACATTATAAATATTTAAATATATAATTTTAATCTTAATTAAGATTTTTCAATCTCAATATTAATTATATGATATTAATTTTTTTTGTTTTATTTAGTTGTTTGTAGTTTAATATAATAATTAAGTATTACTATGTTTTAAATTTTCTTATAATTTGTACATTGTAGTTTAAATATATAAATAAAGATAAAAAGATTACACAATGTTTAAACATAATATAAATTATTAGATAATAAAATAATTGTTAAATTTATTATATGGTAGATCAATATAATAAGATTAATTACAATAACATTATATATAATTTCTATGTGATAAAAATTATTAAATATTAATCTATTTTTTAGTTTTATCATAGTTCATCAACGAAATAAAATTATATAAAATTTATCTGTAATACAAAGTATTAAATACTAATATATTTTTTAGGTTTTTAAGTTTGTAGTTTAAATATGATAAGATTAATTATAATTACATTTTATTGTTGCTAGTTTTGTAGTTTAAGTGCAATAAGATTATATAAGGTTTGTGTTTAATAAAAAAATATAAAATATTAATTATTTTTTAGATTTATAATAGTTTGTAACTTTGTATAAATATAATAAGATTAGATAAAGTGTAAATATAACACAAATTATTTAATATCATTCTATATTTTTATTTTAGTCTAGTTTTTAGTTTAAATATAATATTATCAATTATGATACGTTATATTATAACATTTAAATATAATAGAAATTATAAAATATTAATCTACTTTTTTGTTATTTTGTAGATGGATGCACATTGCAGAATATGTTAAAACTATAAATTTTATTTTATACTTTTAATATAAGTATTGTGGTCAAACTTTTATACTATGTAGTTAAATTTATATTGTAGATGGGTGCATATTGCACAGTTTAAGTTATAAAATTTATTGTATATTTTTAATATATTGTTGCCAAATAAATTTAATATAGTACATCGCCAATTTGAAGAGTCAAATATTGTAGTCAAATTAACATATTTAATACTATATAATCGAAAAGATAAAGTTTAAGCTATAAAATCTATTTTATACTTTTAATTATCTACTATGTACATAGGTGCACATTACAGAATATAAATTATAAATATAAACTAATATCGCCAGAGTATATATTATTGCTAGAATATATAATGTAGGTAAATTCACTGATGTACTTCCATCCTTATAACATATTATGTTATGTTTGTCATTTTATACATATTACGTATATACATTTTGATCCGAGAATCCGAGATCCGATCTCCCGAGATTTTCCCGAGATTTCTCCGAGATCTCTTCTCTTTCACCCCTCCGAGACGAAGTCGAGATCCGAGATGGCAAACCTTGACTCCAATGTTTTTAAGCATAACATCCAGTCTAACACTCTAATCTCTCTAAGAAAATAACATATTACAAAAATCAATCATTGTCTGAATCAAGATTTGATTGAGTCACTTGATCATCATTGTTAGTCTCATTAGAATCTTTATCAGTAATGCGATTTCTTTTTTTAGAAGACCTTGCACTTAGATCTTCATCTTCATTAGTTCTCGTTGTAATTTCTACATCTCTTCGTGTCAGCTCTGCATCTTCATAGACAAAGTTTTCTTCTTCATTTGTAATCCACTCACTAGATATCAATGTCATATAACGAGATTGGATCAAGATTTGATTTTTCCATCCTTAACTATCTATCCCTTAGCCTTTGTTTATGTTGAACAAATACAAGCTCATTCAATTTTTTCTACTCCAATCTACTTTTTTGGTATGAATCTATGCAAAGATGTATACATTATCGTATTGATCAATATGTGAACTAACAAAACACTACCAAATTTCTTTTTAAAAAAACATACATATTCAAATGTGCTTCAATTATGTTCACAATTGCAAGCATTGCATGTAAGGCTTAAAATATGAATTGTTAACTTTTGCAACTGGGGAGTCGTACTTTCCCAATTTACCCACCAATTTGCTACACTAACACAAAAGAAAACATTTGTTAACTTTAAATAATATAGTTTACAATCTTAATTATAAAAATAATATACGTACTAGGAGTGGATGCCTTGTGTTTTTGGATGGCCATCTCTCTACTAAATAAGTCTTGTGCCTTTCTATACATCGATAATTACTTGAAAAGTAGATTTTGTTCATTAGGTGAAGATACTAACTTTTCAATGCAATCATACAAGCTCTGGTTGATTTCTCCATTACTTTTAATGTTGATATGGGCATAATATAATTGGCGATTTAGATAATATCCCACTACATGTAAGGGACAATGAAGTTGAAAATTGCTATGATATAAACAATAAATGAAAAAGGCATATGGGTGTCACCAGTTGGATGTGTATGCCTCAATTCTAAACCAGTCCCAGACAAGGCGTGCAAATACTTAAAATAAACCGAGATGTTAAAACAAAAAAAAACCATCTCTAATTGATCTTATTGTCGTGAAGATGTTTAGAAGAAGAAAAAAACTCACTTCTAACCAATCTGTTAGAGTGTTGAGAAATACCGGTCAAAAGCATATAAACTAGTTCCAGACTCTCTGAATAGCAGGGCAAATAACCTATATTAAACTGACATGTTAGAGTAGTTTTTAAACTCAATCTAGATGCTTAGAAGAACAAAAAAAAATATTACTTTTAACTTCTAGAGTGTGCATTGGAAGTATGAATTTGAATTTTAGGATTTGTGAAGAACCATGAAACAACACTACGAAGTATACAAGATGCTTAGAAAAAAAAACTATAGAAGATGTGAAGAAAAACCAAAAAGAAAAGTTTTAAACATTATCTGAGGCGCTCACCTCAGGTGCCTAGGCGCTGAGGCGAGGCGAGGCAAAAACGCCTCGCTTCGGCAGATCTCGCCTCGCCCGAGTGAGGACCCTATGAAAGTCAAATTTGGTAACTTAAATCCTCCTTCCATACCCCGAAACCCCCAATGCCCAGTCTTCCACCTTGAGACTCCAATATCTTGATGCATTATAGGTCTTAGAAGTGAATTTTTTGTATTTTTTATGTTCTTTTTCAAAAGTTTCAATGTTATATGTATATTTTTTGAAAAATTCTTCAATAAAAAAAATGTCGCCTCGGGCGCCTGAGGCAAGGCGAGCCCTCCCTCGCCTCGGTCGCCTCTCGCCTCTGACTACATGAGTCTCAATATCTCTCGAGAATTTCTCTCTCGAAGTCTTCAAGAAACGAAATCCCGAGATGAGATCTATATAAATTTATATTATTTTTTCACAATGTGTTGTTTAACTTTAAAGTTCCATACCAATGTTAATTGTCTAGATCATTCATATTATCACTCATTCTTTTTCTTATTATTAATTCAGGAATGTGACATTATTAAGTTTCTACATGTTAAAAACTCTATTATTGTATCTATCCAATGTCTTCTCAAGGTGTTGTTGATTAATGCTTATTGTATTTTGTAAATTAAAATTTCTATATGACTATATATGTAAAAGTGATTCAAATTGTCACACTCTCAATTTTCAGGGAGATCTCTTGATATTGCTAAAAAAAATCTAGATCTACGTTAGATTCAATTGATGTATCTTCTATTAACAATGATCATTCTTGGTATGTCTGTCTTGATTCCTCTAATCAACTTGTCAAGTTTTTGACATCTCGTGTCATGTCTTTTTTGAAGAGAATATAATGTCATTTTACACTAGGATATCGAGATCTAATCTCGAGATATTTTTCTTTTTCAATCACCTCAAGATGAAATCGATATGCGAGATGACAATCCTTGTCCCCCAGTGGCCCTACGTGCGCAGCAAGAAAGAGGAGACAGTGGCAGCGTAGGGAGCTGGAGGAAATGACGGCTGCAACGGGGTTCGGCAAGAGTTCTGATGGTGTTGGGATGAAGTACAAGAGCTTAAGAGTGGGTTCTTCAGATGTCGGGGGCCGAGGGTGGGAAAGGTGGGTTAAGCGATTTGGATCCGGTTCTTATGGGATTTGAATCTTGACGAGGTGGGGTGCCTCGCCCCACCTTAGTCCTAGGGCACTTTTGGGCAAACACGAGGTAGTTGTCAGCTGCCTCACCCTTGCCTAACCTCCACACCTAGGACCTAAGGCAAAGTGTCTCTAACAACGGAGCGGATAAGCATTATAGCTAATTTGTGACTGGATCTAGTCATATTGGGTCCAAATGGACCTGATTTGATGCTATCAAGTGGGGAAAAACACAGGTGCTACTTGCAATAGATGCCGGCTTGGTTGCGACCAGCTTTTGTGACTGGGCATTTGGAACAATCTTTTCAGTTCTTGTGGGGTTTCAAGACCGAGATTCTTAGGAGAATCTTGCGAGATGGCAAACTATGAACTATTCCACTCATAAAATTTTCAAACATTTTCATGCTTCAATAGGGATGCTGTTTGGACCACATGTGTTGTTTCTGTCATCTTAAATATTCTTAAACTTTTGAATTTGATTCTTCTGATATAACTCAAATTAAACTTTGTTATATTCTCTCTCTTTTATATTTTCAATAAAATTGTCGTCAAAAGTGGATCAAAGTAACTTTTTCATTTTTCTTTGATGTCATCGTCTTTAATCAATTTTTTTTTACCTTTGATGTATTTGATTTGGTTAAGATTTTGACACCTTCTTACTCACATCATTGCTAGTTTATAAATATCTTTTTCATATTCTTTAGTTCCAAGTTTCTTATTCATCTACTTAAAGACTTCATCTCCTGTTCGTATAATAATCTTTTTGCTTCACTTTTCTCGATCTTGTACTTTTCATTAGTTTCATTGTTATCATATTTAGGGGAGCTTTTATACTATTATCTCTTAATCTTGTCTTTTGTACTTTTTGTTCCACAGCCAAGTTTCTTTTTTAGGTGGATTGTGTAGAGTTTAGACTCTCCATGTACCTTTTTAATGTTCTATCTAATCTTTGTAACTATGTGCATCTACTTATCATTAACATCTATATCTAACTTTCAATCATTTATCTTAAAGTTCATTCTTAATGTTTTTTGTTTCATGTCTTTTAACTTCTACCATTTTATTTTAGGATAAAATTTTCTTGTAAACGTGTTTGTTTGTATTTTAATTTTATCATATAAAACCACTGACATATATTGGTTTGTTAAATTTTATCCTAGCACAATTAGACTTTATTGTGAAAATGAAGTCAATTTAACTTTTATTTTGTTCACTTTTAAATGTTATTAAATGAATTTTTTTTTAATATAATGAGCACTTGTTAGTATAAGATTAAAGGCCATAGCAAAATCAAGAATATATATTTTTTTCCAAAATTTTTAGTTCTACTGATTGAAATGGTTTTTTATAATTGACTACAAGCATAGTTGTAGAATTTAAGTATATACTTATAATTCAAAATCTAAAAAAATGATATTATAATTGATAATGAAAGATCTTAATATAATTTTATTATCATTAAATAGATGCCCACTATTTGTGGAAAGGTTCCTGGGTGCCTACTGCCTAGGTAAGTGCCTTGGTGCCTAGGCAGGTGTCTTACAACTATAATGGCAAGATAGATTTCTAGCTATGTTTAGACTGGGGATGAACAAGTGCAATGTGATTGATTTGTTGCCTTTTTTAAAAGGTGATCGGTAGACTATGATTCATTACAGATTGGAAAAAGAAACAGATGATTACAAGATCAAATTGGAAGTCTGTCGTGATGAAAGAGGGGTTACCATATACAAAGAGTGAAACAAAAGGATCACCCTGATTAACACTTTTAGGAAAAGAAAATATCAAGCCTTTTTTTACAAGCACCCATGAAACAGTTAAGACAGATTAAATAGAAGAAGAGTTCTGTTCTGGAGATCTTCAATAAATGATGTTTCTTTAGCTGGAGCCTTTCCCCAGTAGGCAAGCATTCAAATGCCAAGAAAATAAGGCCATTTGGCCATCTGAAGCAAACCAGTAATCCATTAAATACTTTTTTTGTTTCTGCTTGCTGGCATCCTCTCTATCTCTGTGTTCGTATGACAAAGGTAGGGTGAAGGAAAATTAACGAGGACATTTTTAATGTAGTTGTTGGCGTACTTTTTTTCAAAAAAAAAGGGAAAAGAAAAGAAAGGAGTAAAACAGATGGCCTGGCCTAGGAGTTGGCCCAATTGCTCATGAGATTAGCCACATTTGAGCCCAATTGAGCACCCCAGCAGGGGCCGGATTCATCCAGCCCACAATTGGCACAGATAGGCCAAGTCCAGGCCATGTGCGCAGCCCACAGAAGGGCCTGGGCCTCTTCTCAGCCCGCTGGCCCAGAAATCTGCCCAATTGGGCCAGGCCCACTCCAGCAGCAAGGCCATCAAGGCCCAGCCGCACCCACTTGCCACCTCAGCTCCCTGGTGCGCACCCAGCTGCCAGCACAGCCTCCCAACAGTCAGTTGAAGGAGAGGGAAAGCCAAGGGACAGCCACTCAATCAATGTGATTAAATGGAGTAACTCCCATGGGGGAGGCCAAGGGTCACCTGCGCATACAACTCCTGGCCCTTCACCTGCCCTCTTCACTCTCTATAAAAGGGAGGGGGACGCACCAGCCAAGGGGGAGGGAGTTGGAAGCGCCGACAGGCTGCCGGACTGCTACCTCAGTGCTGCTGCCATTTGCGCCTGCAACCTGCTGCCGCCAGGAGAAGGAAGGAGAAGAAGAAAAGAAGAAAAGGTAAACTAGGCTGCTTGGTGCGCCCATGTAACCCCTGAAAGGGGTCTTCTTTTCTGCCTGTTCCAGGTCCATCTCCAGCCCCTGGTATCTCTGCGCAAATCATCTTGTATAGCCAGTGTCCGGACCTAATCCAGACCCCCTGAAAGCCCCCTTGCGCAGGTCTGTTTCAGCCCAACCGAACACCCCATCTCAGGCCCAAATCTGGCCCCAATGTAGCCTGCTGAACAGCCCCTGCTGCAGGGCCATGGTCGACCCACTCTCAGGCCCATATACAGCCCATTTAACAGGCCTATCCGCAGGCCCATTTGACCCAGCCGAGCACCCTCCCACAGTAGGGAAAACTCCCCATCTCGGCCCATAATCTGACCTCTGTTCAGACCTAGAATTGGCCCATAACCTGACCTCTGTTCAGGCCCATAATCAGCCCAAAACAGGCCCCTTTACGGCCCACTCAAATACTCCCTGAGCTGCACCTGTTTTAGCCCATTGAGCACCCCCTTTAACAGGTCATCTCCTAGCTATCTGCGCACCCCAATTCAGGACCATGTCCCAACATCCAATTCAGGCCCAAAGCAGGTCCCTTTGTGACCCAGTTCCGGCCCCCAAACAGGCCCATTCACCGGCCTCAAACTAACCCCAAATCCAGGCCCAAAAACAGGTCCCTAATCGGCCTCCTCTCAGCCTGCTGTCCTGGCCCTCCTTACGGCCCATCACACAGACCCCACACAGCCCCTGACCGGTCTCCAAAAATCAGACCCAGGTCTGGCCATGTTGCCCTCTGTACAGGCCTGTTTAGCCCACCAATCAGGTCCCAAATCAGAGCCCGAAATGCCCTCTGTGCAGGTCCATCTCGGCCCACCCAAAACCAAACCAAAAGCACCCCTTTGTGGCCTATCCAGAAGACAGCAGTCCAGGGGGTTCCAAACAGGAGGACAGCAGCCAGAAGGTGGGCCGACTTGAAGGTGACAGCCCGGCCCCCCTTGGAAACCGTACGACGGGCCATGGGCTTAGCCGGGTGGCCTTCCAAGTCGGTCCGGTCAAGCAGCTCCAGAAGTGCAGCAGCTCCCCAACAGGCCCTTCCGGCCCAAACAGTACAAGACAGGCCCAGCGGGCCTATGAAGATTGAAGGCCGGCTCGGAACGCCGATGAAATTGAACTGGCCTCCATGGCCTTGTTCCATAAAATGAACAAATAAAAAATCCAGAATGCGAAAGCAATATTAAAATAAGGACTCCACCCTTCACGGGGACTCCAACCTTGGACGACTCCCCCCGGGTACGCCCCGGGATGTCGATCCGGACGGTGGCGCGGGCATGCTCCCGTAGCCAGCGGTTCCTTCCCCCAATATGGCTAAGCTAAGGCTGGCTATTTTGGATGGGTAAATTTTCACTAAGTTGGAAAAATAGCCGGCATGTCGTTGTAATGCCAAAATTTTTTCAAAATAGTGGAGATAAACCTATATTGGGGGAAGGACCAATCACACTCAACATCATTGTACTTCACCACATGAAATGAAAGTGACCTTCTATGTCAATTGGAAATGCATGAAGCCGGGCATCCGATGGCAGCCCGATGGGACGAAGGTGATGCAAACCGCCAAAACCAAATAAACAAACTGTTTTAAACAATCTGAAAAAATAATAAACAAGGCAAACCAGTTTCTGAAATGGGATTTCTCTGCCACATTTCCAAGTTGCCTGCAGGTCTCTATCTCGACCCGGTTTCAAGCCCTGCCTAGGCCCATGACTACCCACCTGCTGGCCCAGTTTAAGCCCATAACCCGGTCTCTATCCGACCCGATTTAAACCACCTGCAGCTGCTCCAAACAGGCCCATGAACACCACCTGTCCGGCCCACCTGTTGCCTCCCTTGCCAGGCCCAGTTCGAGCCCATATGGTCAGGCCCAGGAGCCGGCCCAAGTCCAGTTCAATTTAACCTGCAATCAGCCCATCCGCAGGCCTATGTCCAGAGCCTAAAACCAGTCCCCTTGTGACCCGGTTTCAGCCCATCAAGGACATCCCAAACAGGCCCATATTCCTGCCCACCTGCAGGCCTATGCCCAGAGCCTAAAACCAGTCCCTTTGTGACCCGGTTTCAGCCCATCAAGGACATCTCAAACAGGCCCCAATCGGTCTATTCAAAGTCATCTGAACAGACCCCTTAAGCAGGTCCGAAGCTGCCCTTGCTCAGCCCACGTTCAGGTCCTGGGACCGGTTCCAAATCAGCCTGCTGTCCAGGCCCATTTCAGCCCACCTTAATCCATTCACCCCAGCCCCTTTGTGGCTCGGTGAAATCCCAAACCGATACTTAAGTAAAAATCAGTTTTTTTTAACCAAATTCAAAACAGATGAAATCCAGAAATCAGGAAAAATCAAAATCGACCCAACAAACAAATAAAACAAACCCGAACAAAACGGTTTGCATCTGATCGGGCCCAAAAGGCCGCTGCCCTTTTGAGTTCTTTATTTTATGTTGTGGATGTGCATGTCTCCGAAAACAGGTTGCCGCGACGGTTAATCAAAGGCGTTCGAGCCGTTGCTCGATGTAAGTTAACGCCGGATACTCGCACCATTCGGCGGAGAAGGGTCAAAAAATGAAATTTTCAAAGAACCCGAACCTCGGTTCTAATATTTTAAACTATAACCGGACTACCTAATATTTTTAGGATATCACCTATTTTCCTAGAAAAGTCCGGAGATGTCTTTCTTTCTAAAAGAACAGACACAGAAAAAAGAGGTTCACACAGTAGTCTTGGGTTTTTAGTCTCTTTTTGTCACAAATATATACTTGTAAATGTCCTTTTGTTTAGGGATTCAGATGTCAAATGGTTCCCCTGTATACTCCCCAAATCAGTGGTAAGAGAAGCATTTTTGGAGCTGATTGGCATTCGCATGGGGGCTTGGCCGCGGTATCCACCTCCCTCTCTCGTTCTCCACCCCTGTTCTGCCAAGGAGGCCTTTGTCACTCTCCTACTGAATTCTTTCTTCCTCACCCCAGCAATCTACACTTTTCCCTTTTCTCCTCTTCTTCTTCTTCTTCTTCTTCTTCTTCTTCTCTATTTCGATCATCTCCTTCTCTCCTATTTGACCTTCAGCATTGTGACTGGCGTTTCTCGTTGCCTGCACTCTGTCCGGTAATCCCGTATGTGTGCCACATTGGCCTCGTGCTCCATCAACAACACAACTCCCCACAGCATCCCGGTGTTTCATGCCATTCAGCACCCAGACAATTGAGCAGCTCCTTTTCTTGTCTGCCTTTGGGTGAGTTCACTTTCATGGCAGCAAGTCCATCTGGCAATCCTTTGTCACAATTATCTTCTGGTTGTCTTCTTCTCCATCTCTGTCTGACAGCAACCTTGGCGTCCGCTGGAGCTCCCAATCAAAGTGCCCAATGCTGCACTTGTCTTTCTCTGTGAAATCAGCTGGTCCAGTGTCTTCTGTGCTGTGAGATCTGTGCCCAACATCAACCTCTTTGTATCCGCTGTCCGTCCATCATGCACCTGACATTATCACCTTTACGTGTTCGTCAAACTTCATACGAGATCTGTGCCACTGTCATTGCATCACCAGTGCCATCAAGAACCTTCACAGTGCCTGTGCATGTTGAAGCACTCTGCCGGTTGGCATCCACATGCCGCCTCTTTCATCCTGTGATGCCACTTGAATCTCCCTGTTTCAGTCCTTTGAAACCCCTGTTTCCACGAAGGAACTGTACCATCGCCCCTTTGCAAGGTGGCCAGTCATGTCACCCCTCAGTCATGCTTTCTTACCCATAATTGTCAAGGTTGGCGCCTAAGCTGCTTAGGCATATTCTGGGGCTTGCCTTGAGCCTGCACCTAGTTGCTCCTCAAAGATAACTGAGGGCCTAAGGCACACAAGGTATACAACAGCCCAGCTATGTGAACCGTGCACCTGGTCCTTTTTTTTAGCTCAGGCCACCGGCTCACAACTTAATGATCCCATGCCTTTCTTTCTCTCTGACCCCCGACAGAAGGAAGCTTGCTTGCCCTAGTTGCTCTGCCATGCTGCCATCTGTGCCTCCTCTGTCGTCCTCTGCCAGAGCTGCAGTTGCTCTCTGAAGTTTTTTTCACTGCAACACTTTGTGGTCCTCAAACGGCATAGGCTTTGACTGCAACACCTTAGCGGCCCTCCGCCAATGTAGGTATGAAGATTTTTCCTTTTCATCTCCATCTTCTCTTCTCCCTTCTTTGGCAAGCCAAGATCCAGCCTTCTCTCCCTCCTCTTTCCCAGCTAGCCAAGTTTCCAGTCTTTTTCTTCTTCCTTCTCCGGTGAGCCTAGGTTCCATTGTTTGGAATTTGTTCCAGTCTTCTTCTCTTCCTCAGCAAGCCTAGCTCCCAATCTTCTTTTTCTTCTTTTCCTCTTCTCTTCTCCAGCGAGCCTATCACCTCTCGGTGCTCTCTCTCGCTCTCTCTTTCACATGCTTTTCCCCTATCCATTAAAATTCCAATCAGCATCCATCATTCTCCAATGTCCTAGCCAAGCACACTCCCTGTCGGTGTCAACTTATCCTGACCCTCTCCCTTCCCTATCTGACTGTCTCAGTCCTCTCCCTCTCCTGTTTAGTTGTTCCATGTCCATCAAACTCTTGATCATCTTCCTTCCAGACCCTCTCCTTCTCTTGTCTACTGTCCAGTGTGACAGTGTCCAGCAAATTCCATGTTTAATGTTTGCAAGAAATTGAGTTTACAACAAACTGAATTTTCTTCTAAATTTATAAAATCGAGTTTGCACCCTTTTTAAGATTATATATAATATATTTTCTGTAAAAATTTTATTTTTATTATATATCACTTTTACTAGTTATATATCATTCTTATTAGTTTATGTAACATTCTTTTAAATTGTCATATAGTTGTCTATGAGACACAAATTTTGCTTAGGTTTATCATTTTTTATCGCCTGGGTGACACCTAGGTGGGTGCCTTATCCCCTAAGTAGTAAAATACTCTTCGGGTGCCTTGGGTACCTTGTTACCTTGACAACTGTGTTCTCGTCTTCCCTTCTCTCACATCTCACGTGATGGCTCCCAGCCATTTGGATGTACGTTCACAAAGCAGTCCCCCTCCTTGCTCCTGGTCAAGGTGGTTGAGCATTGACAGATTGCATCACATCTTTCTTACCTGCTGGACCCTTCACTTGTGCAATGGGACGTGCCCCTGGTCAACATGGTCTAAACCGATCTGACCGGTACTGCTTAACTGGTTTAACCTGGTTCAGCTGGGTTTACACTAACTTCGGCCGGTTCACCTTGGTTTTGACTGGTTCATTAAATCTAGTTTAGGTCAGTTTAAGCTCGGCTTATACTTGGTTTAAATTCGATTAGGCCAGCTTTAGTCAATTTGGTTTAGTTTACCTCTTTTTCAACTTAATTCAGTCTTTTATTTGCTTTATCTCACATCAATTTGGTATCAAAGCCTTATTGATCAGATCATTCTTATGAATTGACTATTGGACTATTAGTTCAACATCAGCACATGTAGTATAAATAAAGATGGTGATTGAGATGCGGCATTACAAGCTTGAGGATGAGTTGTTTGTTAGTCAGGGAGTATAATGGAAAATTAACAAGGATATATTGAATGTATTTTTGGGTTTTTAGTTTTTTTGTCATGAAGGTATACTTGTACATATTCTTTTGTTTAGGGTTTAAATGTTAAATTTTTGACTCTATAAATAATGCACGCTATGCACTCTCCAAATCAGTGATAAGAGAGTTTTTTGGAGCCAGTTCGTAAGGGGTTTGACCGATCTCTCCCCCCCACCACTGCCTTAGTTACTCTCCCTCTATAGAGTTCTTCCTTCTTTTCCCCGGTGATTTTCACCTTTCACCTCTGTTCTTTCACTCTGTTCAATTGTCTCCTCCTCTCTTCTATTTGAAGTTCAGTGCTGTGACCAGGGTTTCTTGATGCCTGCTGATTCATTCGACAATCCTGGACGTGTGCGGTGTGCCATGTCTACCTCCTGCACCATCAATGATGTAGCATCCTGACAATATCCTGGTGTTGCATCTCATCCACCACCAAGACAATCGATTGGCTCTAGTTCTTCTAGGCACTCGAGCGAGTTCCCTTTCCCAGCAGCAGGACTGTCTGGTGATCCCTAGACGTGAACCTCTTCCAGTCATCTTCTTGTCCAGCTCTGACAGCAACCTCCGGATCCACTGGAGCTCCCAATTGAAATGCTCAATGCCACACCTGACTTCCCCTGTGAAATTGCCTGGTCCAGCATCTTCCTGCATCATCACATGCTTTCTTTGAAGTTGATCTTCTGTAATACTAATCAATTTGGATGGGGTTGGGCATCTGGGTGTGTCCTGGTTCATCCTGATGTAGGTTCTCTCATCCTCACCTCATATGTATGGAGCATCCTCCTTTCCTTAGTTTTCTTTCTGTTATTGGGTATGTTGTGTTTCATTGTTGGTTTGACCCAGCTATAGGCCTTTACCTGTTCCTTGCTTTTCTGTGTTCTATCTACTTGATAGAACCTCCAGCTTGCTTTCCTTTAGATTTTGAATATTGTTATGTAATCTGCCTCAGTTTTGGGTTGGCTTCATAATGTTATTTTAAAAAAAAAACCTATCCATTTTTATAATTCCCTCAAGCCCATCTATTTGAAATAGAGTTATAAGCTTCTCTTTTAAAGCTTTCTAACTTTCTTCTTTTTGCCAATAAAGTATGATCTTTCCAAATCTCCCATTTCTCTATATTATATGTTTGGACCAGTTTCTTGCTGTAATAAAAGCAATTGGGCATATTTCACTTCTAGCAATTGTTTGTCAAAGTATTCACAATCATTATTAGGAAAAAATGACTCTAGCTGCAGTTTAAAGGCTATTAAGCGTGTCTACTGCTTATTATTCAGTCTGTCTTATCCTTTTTCTTCCATTTTTTTATCCCTCTTGTTGCATAGTGGCTTGGATTGTCTTCTCCAACTGGGAAATAGAATGTTTATATATTGAATCATGGAACCAAATTTATATCTGGGCCATAGACAAGAGGCCCCGATCAAGTTAAAAGAAGTCATCTTGTGACCCTTTCATCATGCAACCTGGACAAATATGACAAAAACCCTGAATGCACAAGTGGTTCAAACCTCTAATAACCTAGTATGATGCCTATTTTACCGGTTTCACCCATCAACACCCTGGTTTGCCACTTACCATACTAGGTGAACCGTTCAACATCGTATCCAAACTTGTACTCTCTCATCCCATAAGGCCCCATGTCCCAGCTTCTTGCCAACCTCCCAGTCTTTTTTCCCTGCCTGTCAGTCATGCCCATGTTTGGAGGATTGGTCAATCCTCGATTGTGATTGGCAGGTGTTGCTGGCCTGATCTAGGGGGGAGACCAATCCTTAGGCCCACTTACAGCAGAATCAGGCTAGGTTTGGTTGGATTGACCACAATTTTATCAAATCTGAACTGATCAGGGGCTGATCCTGGCAGGATCACTGCCGGGCGGTTGCCTTGACTGTCGGGCTATTGACCTGTCATATTGTGCCTTCCCCACCCTAAAAACTGGTGGGGAAGGATCATATCTGGACCAACAAATCTGACACGCAGGGTATCCACCAACTTCCTATGGACCCAATATGAACCTCAACGGGGAAGACACAGGTGGCGATGACACCCCTCCACCATCGGAGGTCGCAATTACATTGGATCCTGGATGCTCCTCCGTCAGCAATTAGTCCAAATGTTTTTTGTTTTTTATTTATTTTTTAATTTTTTGAAGGATGTTCATGTCGAACCTGGATCAGTTTTCTTTCATCGGATTGGCCTAGCTGACCCATCCGATCTAGATTGGGGTTGACCCTAGCCAATCCACGGGCTGATCCTGACCTGGAATACCTTGGCTTTGCCTATGGAAATCATTATCTTGGGAGCCAACTACCACCCATGGTAGAAGCTTCCTACCTACAGTGAAACTCCTCCTTCATGATTATCTTCATTACCTGATGGAATGATCATTGGGTTACCTTTGACCAATTCTTCTCCAGCACCACTTATCATCTCCTGCTGAGGAATTATTTTTGTCTTCCTCATATCTGATATTACTTGCACCTCCGAATGCTGTGAAGCCCTCCTGCACCTTCCCCTTTCGCCTCCCTATCTCTTGTCAGCCTTGCCATGTCAGCCTACCTTTCTTTTCTCCAGTAACTATTCCTTTTTATTTTAAATCCAGAATAAGTACCCTATCTTAATCTTCACCTTGCAAGGAGGGGACTTTCACAGCTCTAAGCATTTCTTACCTTGATTGTTCTTCTAATCAACCTCCTTAGTATTCCAGCTTTGCTGGTCTCCACATGTCTGATATGAAATGGAAGTCCTTTAATACTTGAAAATTACTTGGCACAAGTGAAGGGAGCCACTTTGAGAAGGAAGTTTAATTTATTTCTTACTGCATGCCTTTTTCCAAACTACCATCTTCTCACACCAAGAGTTCACCAGCCTTGCCAAGGCTTTAATCAGAAAAGAGGAGTCTCCCACCTGAGCCTGCCACCATTGGACACCTGATGTCCACGAGGACTCCAATTAAGCTTTCAAAAAAATCCGCTTCCAATTGTTCTTTAGTAACAGATTCAATTAGATGCTTTCAAAGCATTTCATAGCCAGTTAGCCTTCAATACTTATGGAGACTAAGGGATGACTACCACTTCTTTTAGCAATGTGGAAGGTTCTATCATAGCAGAGCCCGTCCAGGATATGATGGAGCTTTTCTAGATCTACAACATGAACTCTGATAAATGAGTCACCTACAAAGAAAGCGCTACACTGTGTTTCTGCAAGATGATGCCCACCGTCACTTTTGAAGCATCTCTGACAGCTGTTTTTAGCTACTTGTTCCAAACCATACCCTCTCCCCTTTCGTCACTCCTTGACCAAGAAACACCATGTCTGAACACTCTGAACCTTCCAATGCATGGTTCATTTGTTTTCTACCTATTTTTTATTGGTGGCTGGAGCTGCAGGGCACTCTGGATGATCACCCTAACCAGTTTCTTGAATGTAGATTACCATTTGTTACAGTTTTCAGAGTGAGTTTGAGAAATGAAATACATTTTCTTTGCGACACAGCTCAGAAAAAGTCAAAACAACTTATAGTCAGATCTTGCTAGCAACTCGTATTTGCTAACATATTTGGAATGCTACTGCATCCTTTAAATATTGAACAGTTGAAAAAGTCATAGAAGGAAACAGAGACATGTTACAGGTTGCATAATCTGCCATTTGTTTCAGAAGAACATTTTCTGACATTGGGGTTGAGTAAAAAGGTTTGGGATATCTTATGCCAGTTACCAAGACCACAATCCAATTTCTTGACATTTAACTAATGTGAGGGCTTTTCATCTGCTGGTCTGCATGGAAAGAACAAAACAGACAAACTTTCCCCTACCTTATAGTAAATCATTCTGTTGTTATTATTCAATAGTTCTTTATTAATCTTTCTTTCTTCATCTCTGTTCAATCTTCTTTGTTTTGCATTGAACTTGAATTCCGTGCAATAAGATCTTTGATTTTACATTTAAATATTTTTTTTGTGGCTCTTTCTCTTTGAAGTGATAGAACTCTATTATACTCTCCTGTAGAAGAATGTGATGAATCTGTTGTTGGAAAAATGTCAGATAATTTTTCTTTTCTTTTGAATGTTCATCATTAGATGGTTTTTGTTACTATATTACTGTGCTGATGATAAAGTAACTAAGAAAATATGCTTGTAAAGCCTGCTGTAAATTTTCGATTTTAGCAATTCTTCTCTTTTATAATTCTGGTGTCCAAGAGTATTTCAAATGGGCACCTAATCCTGATGTTTTCTCCAGTTTGAATCTGCTGGAATTATTTTAATGCCAGAATTCCTCAAGACTTTCTACCAGGCGTTCGAAGTTCTCGTCTCAAAGATCGCAAGAAAGAAGAAAGAGAAATTCTTGTTAAGAAAGCATTCCTGGATGACTTTACAAATGAACATCACTTAGTTCATATCCTCCTTGGCAAAGATCCAGAATTGTATGCAGTGTTGTGGCATTCTGATTTGTTACCTTACCCAAGTGATGATTCACAGATGCTCCTGTTATCGCCTGTTTTATCTGGTGAAGATGACAATAATGTAACCCAGGATGCAGAAGGATGCAGCTATACCAAAAATGATATGGCTCATGAAGTTGCTGGTAACACTATTGACACTCCATGCACAGGTCTTTCTGCAGAGAGTGACAAGAATGGGCTTCTTAGTCACTCTAATATTGACATTATTGAGTTGGGACATATTCAGAGGTCATATGCCAATGATGATGACGACTTGCCATGCAGTTTTGACATCGACTCGGGGACATTGGGTTGTGTTGCATGTGGAATTCTTGGCTACCCATTTATGTGTGTTGTACAACCTGCTGTTGATATATCAGAAATCTTTTCAGAATATGAAGTTAACTATGAACACATGGGAGGTCAAGAGTCAATTAATCCTTCTTCTTCCTGCCTTGTTGATGTCATCACAGAGTCTGCTAGTTCAGGTACATTAGTTATAGCCTCGTGTACCTTTTCTGATTGGAGGTTAAGTATGTTTAACGTTGATTTTCATGAATGGTTAACAATGAAGCCAAAAGCTTTGAATATGCTATTCTTGTCTCTATTATATTCATCTGTAGTTTGACATCACAGTTTTTCAGGTATTCAAATGTTTTATTAATAAATAAAGCCGGCAATAGGTTGATGTAACCTCGATTTTATCATAATTTAAGAAATTCATGTTTTTATTTTTTGGAAAATAATTTCATTTTGTTTAGCTTTAGCGACTATGAAAATATGTGATATTTTATAGAATATTAGCTAATTCGTGACATAAATATATCGAGGTTGTTAAAGTTCTTTGTATTTTTTTTGACCTCTCTTCATCAGATTTGCGAAGTTCCAACATTAATTACATTGAGCATACATTTGAAAACCCTTGATTAGCTATCACAAGCATAGTTGTTAAGGCGGCCAAGGCGATCAAGGCGACAGTACCGCCTTGGTGCCTTGGTGATAAGGCGAGGCGACGCCTTGTTTTATATAGTAAAATGGATAAAATAATAAAGATATATGTAAAAAATGATGCAAAATAACTTTGACACCATGCAAATCAATCAATAATGTGGGAAGTGCATAGTTACATAGACTAAATAACTTGACAAATTAGTTAATTTTACTATTTAAATTATATCATCTATTAGTAAACACTTAAGAAATCATTTAACCCTAGCTATTATTTCATCAAAATGTTAATTTATAGTCAAATTAACTATTAAAACTAGTTGTTTTTACTCTAAAACAACTTAATTATATGATATTGACACTTAATTAGCATTATTTATTATTAAAATAAATAAAATAATTATTTAAGGCAATGGGCGCCTAGGCGCCCATCGCCTTGCCCCCTTTGGGGGCGCCTTGTCGCCTAGGCGACGCCTTGAAAACAGTGATCACAAGAACTCATATGTTGGAACCATACATCCATAAAAATCAACACATGGGAGAAATAATTCCATAAACTCATTGGAATGCAAATTTAATATCTTAAGTTTGGTTTAGGTTATTTGAATGTCATTTGAGATGTGTTTTATTTGGTTTGACTTAATGTCTTATTTTTGTGATTCATTTCAGTTTGATTTTTGTCATGTTTGGCCTAATGCCTTTTCAATTTGGAATGTCTTGAACTTTTGTCATTCGGATTTGACATTTTTAAGGGGATTCAATTTTGAGTTTGGAATGTGATGAGTTTTCAGATGTTTGGAGTTTCAAGTTTTGAAGTTTCTATGATCGAGGATTTGTTTTGTTTTGGATTTGAGATTTTGTACTGAGGGTCTTTAAGATTGGAATTTTGAATCACCAACTTCTAGATTTGGAATTTCTTTAACTTCACGTGTTTGGGTTTTATCTCATATTTTCTTAAGATGGAGACGTATTTTATAGATTGAATTTTTTATGTTTGATTTGCAGATTTTTATTTATTTTATTTAAAATTTCAACCTTAGACATTTTTTTTGTTTGGAGTTTGAGGAGGTTGACATGAACTAAATATTGTAGGAGGAGCATTCACTTGCTTCTTGGATAGAGGAGAGAGCAACCAGAGATCATCGAGTTGAGTTTGTTCTCGAGGACTATGTATGGGCATAAGGAGAATTAGATGACGTTGAGGCTGTGGATGTTCCACCTACTTCTCAGGCAACTTCATCTTCTGCCCCAACAGCTATACATCAGCTGCCTCCAACCTTAGCCCTAGCTATGTAGCCATTTGTAGTTTAGAGAGGACAAAAACAAAAGTGAAATCAAGAAAAATGGGACGCTTTGCACAATTGAAAAAAATCTATGGGTCGTAGGTCATCACATGACATTGCAAAAGAAGCGAAGAGAAAGAAGTTAGATACTAGGTGACGTCTTGTGAGTCTAGATAACAACACAAACATCTTCACACTCCTCAGGTGATGTTGACAATGAGTGCATACTAGCCACCCAGCCAAGAGGAGGAGAAGATGTACGCGGGGTAGATGCAGATGTAGCAGTTCGAGACTCATCTAGTTTTCAACAACCTTATTTCTTTGATGAGCAACCACTGTATCATTATATAGAGCCAGATTCTCTAGTATTGGATGAGCTTCAACAACCATGGATTCCACCTACTGAACCCACTTATGTGCCACAGTCCAATGTCTATGGGTGCGTTTGGGAACTACGTGGAAGTACTTTTTTTTTACTTCTCCTCTGATCAGAAGTTCTTCTTATTTTTATGGTGCTGTTTGGTTACATTTTTTTTTCACTTTTCCTTCTTCT
Organism: Cryptocoryne crispatula var. balansae; assembly: GCA_036172225.1. Taxonomy (NCBI): domain Eukaryota; kingdom Viridiplantae; phylum Streptophyta; class Magnoliopsida; order Alismatales; family Araceae; genus Cryptocoryne; species Cryptocoryne crispatula. Next base: position 12,331,715 of record CM069925.1, on the reverse strand, counting down.
CGGAGGTAGAAGCTCGGAGGAGAAAATTTCTCCTTCCGACGGAAGAAAAGCGCTCCCGTGCCGTGCCCCCGCGAGTCTCCATCCCGCGCTCCCGTGCCGTCCCCTCCGCGAGCCCCCCTCCGCGGCACTCCCTCCCCCCCCTCCACGGCGCAGCCGTCCCCTCCGCGAGCCCCCTCCGCGGCACTCCCCCCTCCGGCACTCCCTCCCCTCCGCGAGCCTCCCCCCTCCGCGTCTCCCCCTCCGCGACCCCCCCCGCCGCCGTCCGCGAGCCTCCCCCCTCCGAGCCTCCCCCCTCCGCGGCACTCCCCCCTCCGCGACCCCCCCGCCGCCGTCCGCGAGCCTCCCCCTCCGCGAGCCTCCCCGCCGCCGTCCGCGAGCCTCCCCCCTCCGAGCCTCCCCCCTCCGCGGCACTCCCCCCTCCGCGACCCCCGCCGCCGTCCGCGAGCCTCCCCCCTCCGCGAGCCTCCCCGCCGCCGTCCGCGAGCCTCCCCCTCCGAGCCTCCCCCTCCGCGCCTCCCCCCGCGCAGCCGGGCGGCATCCCGAGTCCCCCCGCAGCCGGAGTCGCCCCCCCCCCCCCCGCGCGGCGTCCCCCTCCGCAGCCGGAGTCCCCCCGGCGACGCCCCCGCGCCTCCCCCGCGCGGCGTCCCCCCTCCGCAGCCGGGTCCCCCCCCATCTTCCACAGTCCCTCGCATGTGCGGAGAAGCCAACGCACGCGACGGTGCGGGGATCCCCGGCGAGGGCGGGCACCGCGGCGGAGAACCGCAAAAGCGGTAGAAAGAAGCGGCCTCTCCGTCCCGCGCTGCTGCTCCGCTTGCCTGCTCGGCCCTTTCGTATTCCCCTACGGCAACAGCCTTCGCGGGACCGTTTCTCCGCCGCCACCGGGCGTGCCCTCATCTCCCGAGCTGCCTCACGCCGCCCGCGCTGCCGCCCGCTCCCCGCCCGCTGCCGCACCCCCCCGCGCGGCACTCCCCCTTCCCGCCGCCCGTGCCTCGCCATCCTTCTTTTCGTCGGCCACGATCTCCTGCGCCACGAGGGGCTGCATTCCTCCCCCACGCGAACCCTTCCAATGCGAGCTTCTCCTGCACGGTTTTCCGGACGTCGCTCTTCGGCGTTGTTGCGAGCCTCTCGTTTCGACCACCGTCGCTGCACTTTCTTCCACAGCTGAACCTGCATTGCCCAACGGCCATCCATCATCCAAGCTCTCGATTGCTTTGCTCATCGCCCCCAGCCGGGCCCCCCCCCCCCCCGCACGCCTCCGCGCCTCCCCCGCGCGGGGCCGGGCGTAATACGCCTACGGCAAGAAGAAAATTAAAAGAAGAGTTTTTAGACCCAAAATATAACCAAACTACTTTCACTCCCACAAATGAGAAGACCTTCTAATTGGAGTGCCTTCGAAAAGAAGGCACTTCTAGAAGAAGTCCTTCGAGAAATTGCCAAACGGACCCTATGACTTCACTGACATGGCAGATGCATTCTTTTTATATAGATATGTGCTCATACTGACAAGAAGACAAGGGACAACTTAGTCATGGCAGGAGCAGAAGAAAGAAGATGAAGGTCAATATCATAGATATTGGTGAACATGAGTCATGAGATGTATAATTATTAGCATTTTATTATGTTATTAGGTTACGTGTTATTATCTTATTAACATCTTATCATGTTATTAGCTTATTATCATGTTATCATATTATAATTATTAACATCTTATCTTGTATGAATAACACTTTAAGTATGTTTAATGTTACATTTCTTTTTATTTTAATTTTTTAGTTGATTTCCTTTTTTTTGAAAATTTTATGATTGTTTAAATTGTTTTAAAGAAAAAAATTAAAAGAACTGATTCTGGATCGGCCGGAATCAGTTTTTCTTCTCAGGAATCGGCCGATTCCAGCTAATTCAATTCAAATCAGATCGGATCGGTAGTGATCGATTCCAAGTTCGATTCCAAAATTGTTGTATTAGGGTGTACCTAATTGGAAGAGTCTCACAAAGGAGAATTCGTTTTGAACAAAGAGATGAGTTGCATGAGGAGCTTTTAGGAAGAAGAGATTAGAATGATATCCAAAAAGACAGACAAAATAAGAGTTGAACCTGAATCATCCACATATTCTTAAGAAGTAGATGAATTTTTGATAAGAGCAGTGCATGCTAGAAGACAATTATAAAGAGAAAATGAAAAGAGAAGGAAGTGAGTATGAGACTTTGGAGCTGGAGAGCCAACATATCGTTGGTCACAGTCCAAGTGACCCACACCCACTAAAGATGTAGGAGCAAGAAAGGGGGCTTGTCGTCAATCAGTTTCGAAATGACTCATTGTCATTAAGGATCTTCATATGTTCAGGTGTCAAAACAGCTCGCAAAGAATATAAAACAAGTATTTAAAGAGGTAAAGATAACCACCTATGTTGCAAAACGAGCAATCAAACATCCTTTCCGCCATTGGAATTCTCAAGGTGAATATTTGAAGTCCTAATTTCTTTTCCTTCTCTTTGATTGATCTCCCTCTTCCAACACCAGCCCTGATACTTAATGCCATTGTAACCTTGGATCAAAGAACTTAGGCATTAGAGGACGGCATCTGCATTAGTATTGTCAGAGGGCATGAAGGGAACCAGCGAAGTCCCCTGCTATGAGCTTTGACATACGCTATTGTTACCACCTCAACCTGCTGAGATGCTAGAAGAAGAGATAGGGCAAGAGGCACCACTGTTTATCGAAGTGAAAATTAGACAAGTCAGCTTGTGGCGGTTCTTAAATTGACTTTTTAGTGCAGTAAAGAATAATAAAAAAATTTATTTAATTGGTTGTCAAGATTATTAATATATCTGGGAACTTTCGATTGGTAGCACATAGAGAGGGAAATTATAGATGATAATTTGAGAATTTAAGAAAAAATGCACTGAGTGAATTTTATGAGAAGTGAATTGTAGATTCCTGATAAAAATATTAGTGGTATTTTATTATTTAATTCAAATATATAATATTAAATTTACCTTTAATTTTTTGTTTTGTGAAAGTTAAATATGCGGTAACTGACAAGACGAGGTGCAAGTGGAAAATTGGATAAAATTTTTCTTTCTTGAGAGTATCATTTTTTAAATAGAATACTATATCTGATATATATGTGAAATTGTTAGTATTTACGTTTCAAATTCATTATATGATTATATAAATTATTTTAAAATATAAATAATTCATTCTAAGTACATGAAATTATAATATATTGTGTTGATTGTAATGGCACATTCAACTAATATTTATATATTTATGACAAGACTAACCTCAAATTTATCTCTATCATGCCAAACATAGGATAGTTTTATCTTAAAGACCTATCTTAACTTAAACCAAACATAACGAGGATAGATATAGTCACAAGGAATACTTTATCCTTATCATATTTATTTTTATCTCAACACCAAATGGGGGCATTAGGTCTTTTCTCACGGCTGACATGGTCTGACAGAAATGGGGCTACGGCGCCCTATGCCTTTTGATCTTGCATGATAGACCATGGCAGGGCAGAATGCCATTTGGTGGTGGCCGCAGTTGTAGGCAGCCGATTCCCTGGCTAGGTAGGTGTGCAGGCGGCTAGTGCAGGTGCCCTACCTCCTATGCCTCCCCTTTCTCTCTCACCCCTTTCTTCTTTCAGCCAGAGATACAAGGGGAGTCATCTTCCTCCCTACTGTTTCTTCTTCATCTTGTCCCTGAGCATGTCAAGGGGGCGGGTGAGTCTCATCCATCTCCAGCAGCCTATGCAGGCTTCACAGGTGGAGTCCCTCTGTTCTCCTGCTTTTATCCATATCACCACTTCTGGTTGTGGTGCTAAGGGAAACTGTCCGAGCTCTTCTTTGTCTACTAGAGTGATGCTTGTCTTCTTGATACCTTTGTACTCCATCACTCTCTCTCTGTTGCGACCTATTAGGATGGGCAGCTACCTCTCTGTTGCATCTTTCTAGATGCAACAAGGCTACTTGTCGATGCTTACTTTTGGGTGTGCGAAGGGGTGTGTCGAAGATGGCGCATCCACTATTTTCTCACTGACTCGTTGCTCCTACCCCTGCTCTGACTGCTGAGGATGTTCTTGTGTTCACGGAAGCATCCTTTGGTGCAGCGGTGGCTGACCTTGACCAGCCTTTCCTACCAAGTCCTGGGTGCACCAGGATCTTCTCTGGCTATCCCATTGATTCGTGAGAGCCCTACATTTTGTATCGTGGTGTGGGGTATTCTCTCTTGGGATCTTTTTCTTTCTTTCTGATGTCATCAAACCCCCATCTCTTCTTCCCGCATTGTAACCACCTCTCTTGGGATCGAGCTTCAACAAGCTCTTGCTTTGGCCGTTCTCCGGAGGGGTGATCTTAACTTTATATGGCCATCAGTGGTAGACTACATGATTGACCCTCCTGGTTCTTTCTGGTGCTTGGGTCTTTTTCGATGCCCTACCACAACGCATCTCCTAGCTCTATTTACAGTGGCCGATCAATTGTGAACTATTCCCAGTGAGTTATTTGCTTACTTCTACTTCTGTCTGTCTTCTCCTTTTTTTGTTTGGTTCAGTAATTATCTCCTTCCCTTGATCTGATTAGTGAACTTTGCCGTAATGCAGCGTTCGGCTTTGGAAAAACTTGATCAAACTTGGGCCGTTGTTAACACTAAATGAGTTTGGCTCTGGTCAAACTTGATCAGTGTTTAGCTCTAGGAGGCTAGAACCAACAGATGAATGTACATGTAGATTTTACAACTTAATGGTAAACCATAAATCTGTGTTTACATTTCCATTAAACGACTCAAGAACTCAATGACAAGCTCAGTGGGCTTACTACACAACCGATGTTAGCCTCTCTGGAGGAGGATGCCAGTTGTTTGGTTTGGACAGTTGGCAAGTCGGCGATAGCCCCTCCAGAGGAGGACCATTGCCTTTTGGTTTGAAGACTTTGGCACTGCTTGCGGCAACCTCTCCGGAGGACTGTTGATGTTCAGTTTTAAGACTTGAAAAATGGTTGTCGGCAATCCCTCTAGAGGAGAACCGTTATCGTTCAACTTGAAGACTTGAGAAAATGGTCATAAGCAAAGAAGGAAAACTTGGGGTGGGGCCCCCAACTCAGCCTGATCGGGTCAATTTTTTTAAATGTTGAAAAAATAAAAAATTTAAGAAAAATCAGGAAAAATGCTCAAAATTTTACAAAAATTAAGAGATATGATTGCAATGTGATTCATTCAACATTCACTCAAACATGATATTATATTGTTCTTCTACATACTGCATGTACTCTGCTCATGACATTGTAGAAGAGTACGACGCATTAAACATGTAGACAAACTGATTATAGTCATCAATACCCCATGTAATCATCTTACGATAAGACGAAAATGAATCATTGTAGCTATCATGTGAGTAAGTATTAGATTTATTGATATTGGCAAGATGATGCCTCAACCGGTAAGTTTCGTCATAAAGAACTTTGTCACAGTATTTACACTTGACTTTTCTTTGTTTCATTGACACAATCGTGCATTGGAGTCAAGCTGGATCAGTCTGAGTGGAACGAAAAGTATCACGGCTTGGAGAAGACATGTTAGCAAAATAATTCACAATATAAATAACACCAAACAAAAGTAGAGTGAAAGTTGAGTGTAAGAAAGTGAACAAGATTTGACAATAAAAGAGTGAGATTTGATGGATTAAGATGTTTGAGAGGGTCAGAGACACTGCTGGAGAAAACAATTAGGAGCTGGTAGAGGGATGAGTCGTTGAGGGGTGAGGACTGAGGGCTAGGTGGAGGGACTAGCCGTTGAGGGTTGAGGACTGAGGGCTAAGTGGAAAAGTGGGAAGTTGAAGGCTGAAGACCGAAAAATGATGAGTGAGGAGGTGAATGTGAGAGCGTTTGGCTGCTGGCGACCCAGTGGGCCAGGACGTGCGATCCCCCACGAGACCGGCTTGGAGTCGGCCCGGAGTGGTCGTTTTCGGGTCGACGACCGGGTTGCCGACCCAGCGAACCATGGTCGTAACCACTCCAGAGGCCCACCATTGCCATTCGGTTCTACTTGGCGGCTTCATTTGGACATTGGAAATGTTTGGACCAAGGAGGGTTCATTGGGCCAGCCCATCAATTTGAAACTCAAGGTCATTAAAAATTAGGGATTTACCGGGTATTAACTATCCTTTTATGGGTGATATAAATATTACAGTTACGTCTCTTAGGTGGACATTTTATGATTTTTTATGAAGAGTCTTTAACGTAGTGTTTAAAATAAAAATAGATTAAAATTGATATAAAATAAAATTATAAGAAGGAATTTGGACCCGGATTGGCAGATCGGCTGCTGTGGCTGGTCTGGCCCATTAATCCTGTCCCATGATGAATCAGCCAATCCGTCGTGGTATCGGATTGGTGTAGCCAAAACCTATTGGATTGGTCTACGCTGGCCGATCCAATCTGATATGGTTGACCTCAGGTTCAAGTATTGTGAAGGAAAGAAAGAGGGGAAGGGAGCTGCAAGGTGTTCATCTCGACAGTTTATGACAGTTAGCCACATCACATGATACAGTGTTTTATTAATTGTTTCATTTCTAGATGAAATGATTTTCTTTATTTTCTTTATTTTTTTCAAAGACATCAAATGGAAAGGGGGCTTACTATAGTGGTAGAACAAAACTAGATTAATTTACACAAACTTGTGACTGACAAGTCTTTTATGTTGACTGCAGTTGGTAATTTTGGACTATTTATGCTTCTATGTTTTATAATTTCCCATGAAGATGAAAAGTTACTTCCTTTCTTACTTGAGCTGAGATAGGATGTCATATTTTTTTTGCATATGGTCTATCTAGAAATTATGGTGTCTGATTCACTTAAAAAGTTTACAGGTAATTTTGGTTAATAGGTAATTGTTGTGTGGAGACCAAGTAATATATAATTTTTAACATGTTTCATTTTTTTCTATTACTGCAGTGGACTTCACAATGTCATATCCTTTGCCTGTAACCTGCATTTCTGACGGTGGAGAGGATCCCATCATGACACTAGTGGAGAAAGAAGCATGTGAAATTGAAGCAGAGGACAGGAGTCCTAGAAGAACTAACTCATCAGTTGACATGAATGGAGGTATACTGTCAGATGAGGATAGCATGAGCGTTGAATTTGTTCATACATGTGGAAATGACTTTGAGAGCCTAAGCGAAGATTCTGGTGACTGCTGCAAAGAAGCTAATCTAGATGATTCAGATGTTAAAAGCAAGTGGAATATGTCTAACAGGTTTTTAAGGCCAAGAATTTTTTGTTTGGAACATGCTCTAGAAGTATTGGAGCTTCTGCAACGCAAGGGTGGTGCAAATGCACTGGTTCTTTGCCATTCAGGTGAGGCTTTAATGAATGTCACGTTGTATTTACAACATACTTTTATGAATTATGAAAGTTATTTCTTCATGCTTGTGGACGTCCTAATTTGATTAACATTACAGGATTTCTTTGGATAGATAGGGAACTTTTCTTTGAGTCTGGATATTAGAAAGCATCACTTTGTCATGGTTCAAACCTTGCAAGTGGTGCATGCTTCGAGTGTGAACAAACTGATTTTCAATGGTATGAAATAACTTTGATTAGGTGGAAACAGAGTTCCAGACCCTTGCCGGAGGGGTGTGTGGTCTCACAGCCCCCTGAGGTTCAGACTATTCACCCCTCTCCCCCTGCCATAGCCGTTGGATCAAGGAAAGGTAGGATCAGAATTGGGGACTGGGTCAGTCTGGCCAATTCAAGGGGTGAAGATTATCTCTGGATCCAGCCCAGATCTGTTCTTAAACAATAGAAAAAATTTAAAAGCATAAAAATGTAAGAAATGAATTCCTAAGGAGATTTTGATCCAATCTGATCCCCCTCTTCAGGTAGAATTGCCGTGGGGATGCTGCCCCTCATCTATCTTGTTCTATCTAGCGCAAGGATTGCAGGATCGGAAACGGGATCCAGATCGGTGGGGTCCCGATCCAATCCAGACCGAATATCCGGCAGAATCTCAATCTATAATGAATCCAAATTGATAAATTTTTTATTTTTATCTTAAAAATTTATGAAATTTTTGATAAATTAAAAAATGACTCTATGGAATATTTTTAAAATAAGTGGATACAAAATAATATCAATATTCATGTTAATAAATAAAGAAAAGATTACAACTCATATGTGATAAAAAATACCTTTCTATCACCACCATCTACGGAATATTCTTTCATAGTCTTCTTTATCCTAATTCTCCTAAATACTCCATTGAAACTGGTTAGTCATAATTAGTCCGCGACCATATGAAAATAATGAGTTGGACATCTGACTAAATCATGCACATTGTTTTTTGTTAGAGCTGGAGATGTGGATGGATAACGCCGCTCATAGTTTAAAGTTTAAAGTGGGTTCTAGAAAATTTGTTGTCGCATACTCATCAAAAAAAATTTCTAATTTCAGCGTTTACTTCTTCTATTTGATTTTTTTTCTAACCCAAATCATTAGTATATGCTTCACTCATATGAAGACTACTCGAAGAAGCATCTACTCATTCACCTTCACCTCCACCTAAATCACCTACATCTTACTATTGTGCAAGTAGAATGAACTCTTTCTCATCATTATTTGAGAAAAGTGCTTGAGTACCTGCTGTGAGACTCAAGTTTTTGCTTGACAAGAAGCTTCTTTCCTTTTTACCACTTCTTCTTCTTATTCTTCTTGTATACTGTGGCCAATTCCATACTGATATACCTTCTTCAATGATTTAAATCCAACAAATATTTTCTTCTTTTGTGAAGTCTTCTGGGTAGTAGTACCTACAACTGAAGCAATATGAAAAGTTGTGGTTGGAGTTATGGTGTGGGATGGATCTTGGACTAGAACTGTACAAGGAGCTCGAGTATCTTCTTCTTGCATTTGTTCATCCTCACCGATTACACTGTCAAGCTCTCTTTCGAGCCATGCACGATCATTGGAGCCGAACTCTAGAGTTGGTTCGGCATCCTTGTCATTCATCTAAGCTGAAAGTGGATGCTTTTGGAAGAGATATTCCAAGTCAACATCGTCTTGTGATAATTCATTATCATCTACATCGTGTTTTTACTCATAAGAATCACTTACAAAATTTGCAAACCTTTATCCAGAAATTTTTTGTTGATTCTTAATGTTCTTGATTCTTAGTCTCATGTTGTAATGGCAAAACACTAGTTTTTCTAATCTCTCTTCAGCCTGTTTCTTCTTTTCATATGTATCAGGCTGAAGGTGCTATAGTTTCTCTCACATTGTGATAAACTAGTACTTTGACTTAATACACATAATGCAATAACGGCCAATGAATTCCATCCATTTATGTTGTTTACTTGAATCCACCACCTAGTTGTAAAAAAACATGTAAAATAAGTGTAATCTTTTTATAAAAATGTTTAACATATATCAAATGTTATCACATATTAGGAGAAATCTTGTCATATGAATACCGTAGATTTGGATCTCTGTTGACGCCAATTCGGTGCTCATATGATGTGGATTACCTACTGAAGATGTTAATGTGGATTACCTCTTCCAAATGTTGATGTGGAGAAGGCGGGCAAGGCATCACCAGCATAAGATTGAAGGGAAACTTAATAATGTTGAGGTTGAAGTTAAGTATATGCAAGAAGAAATATATGCTACTCTACCTACAGTTCAAACTTTATTTCTAGTTCTAGCCATAGCCACATAACTAACTCTCACCAAGATGAAGACAGAGACCATGGAACCAACTACCACCATGATGAAGATAAAGACCATAGCAATCAGATAGGGATGCTTCTCACAATTGAAAAGATATATCAACGTGGCATAGGCTTTGGGAGTTCTTCATCACAAGTAAAGGAAGCAACAAATAAAAGAAAGTTGGAGATCGTGCGAGGACCTATTAGTTCAACAAACAGTACCGAGGCACCTTTCTCAGATGACGATAAGGAAAAGTTCATTCCCCCTATCCAACAAAAAAATGTTGAGAGTTCAAGTGGAGGCGGTAGTGGAGTAGGTGGAGGAGGAGGATCTTCTAGTAATGCATGCACCAATTGAGCAGAGGCCGATGATTTAGGACAAAGACATCATTTCAATGGGAGAAGCCAACACTGGAATTAGGGCTTTGATCAGTGCGTAGCAACAAATTATCTAGAACTCCCTCGTGACTTTCACCCTTATATTCCAATAGCATCTCCATCTCCTTAAAACACTATCTATGATTTCTCTTAGATGATCGATTCATTATTTTTATATGGACCCAAGCTGATCATGGTAGGTAGTTATTAGTGGAGCATACAAGAGAAGACGGAGAATAAGTTTGAAGGTGGAGGCATCCACCAAGTCCGCTGGGACACAACCTCGAGCACAAGAACCCTCATACAGCTTGCACTCAGGAAGAGTTGGAGTGGAAGCCACCCTCATCCAACAACTCGGCGTCTTTCCGTGGGGTACAAACAGGGAACACCTCGCTGGTGTCCGCAAGAGGTAGGCTGCCCGTGCTAGAGAGAGCAAGATCGAAGGCCAAAATGTTGAATCAGGAGGTAAATGCAAGAGCGGCAAAAGAGTCCAAGGTCTTGCTAGAGTGGCCGGGTCACCATCGGTAGTGAGAGATAGGAAGGTGGGTGGCAATGCGGGAGGAGGTCAGCTCGACTGCTACAGAGGGAACAACAAGAGGTAAGGTGCACTGGAGCTCGAGGAGACGGGTGAGGTGGTTGTTGTCGGTTTGCAGCATGGAATGCCATCTTGCCGAGATCTCGGTCTCGCCAAGGGGGCCGAGAAACGAGATCGCCGAGATCTCACCCCATATAGCCTGGTCCGAAAAAAAAAACTTCTTCGAGGAGGGGGGCCCGCCGTTTATGATAGTGTAAACATATTAATATATCTCACTATCACTTATACTATCACATAAAAATATGTTACAAGTTTAATACCATATTAGTATTTAAATGAGATTGTATACAAGTTTTAATCTTTTAGAAACACAAAAATCATTATTTCAGTATCAAGAGTGCTTTGTAATTATTCATTCACATAGTTGATGTATAAATATGTTATATATTTTCATATAAATTCATTGATGTACTCTTATCTTTAAGATATTATGTTATGTTTCATACGTATATACATTTTGATCCGATAATCCAAGATCCGATCTCTCGAGATTTTTTCGAGATCTCTTCTTTTTCAACTCCCCCCTCCCCCCCCGAGACGAAGCTGAGAGCCGAGACAACAATCCTTGGCTTGCAATGTGGTGAAGGTGATGTGCTTGCCAAGAAAGGGAAAGTGTGACTCGAGCATAGGGTTTGATCTGAGGAGTGGGAAATGAAGACGCATGGGAAAATGGCAAGGGTTTTAGTTTTCTGGGGGTCTCATGGTGACCAAGATCAATAAATCAATGATCCATATCCATTCCCTTGAAATCTTATTGGTATCAATATATATTGGAATCAGTATTAGGTGATTCCAATTCCGATAAGTTATCAAAAATTTTATTGAATCTTTATTTAGCGATAAGCTAATTAAAATCGAGTCAAATTATCCAGCAAAAATAATGTTGATGCCCAGGATAACAAAATAGCCTACCTGAATATGATCAGGATAACAAAATTGCCAACGTTAATACCCAGCATGATAGTACATCAAGTGTACCCTAAAATGTATATAATATATATTCAACATATGATAAGGTTTTCTTCATGTGGCCTAAATGACTTCATCTTGGGCTAACCCATACGACAGATCCACTTGCGGATGCATCTAACTCAAATGGAGCACTGCCTTACCTGGCTTAGACCCTATTTAAGGCGTTTTGATAAATGTTGCAAGAATATGTCACTAAATCTACTTTTTACCTGTTTCTCGATGGAAACACAATGTCTGATCAAACTGTATTTGGTATTTGTTGTTCTAGCCATTATTCCCTTGACATCAGACTGCTTCCCGCAATTGACTCAATGAAGAATTTAAATTCTTTATAAGCAGCTAATCCATGCAATTCTCTGGAAAGTGCATTATCTAAATAATTTGAGCTTATTTGGTTGAAGTGGTTAAATTTTATTTCTCCTTTTCAACCATAAAACTGTGCTCAGATAAACCTTATGTTAATATTCTAGTAATCTTTTGTTACTTGGCTGAAATATAACCATCTTTGGGAGATATGTGAAATTAACTCTCCTAGTTGCTTAGACTGGATTTTTGAAAGTAATCTGTGTTATTTTATCTTGGTCTGTCGATACTGGTGATCCTGTATATCAAAGTTGTATATTTTAGGACCTATACATGGCTTATCATCTGAAGGAGAGACTAGTCAATAGAATTAATTAGTGCCTGCCCCATCAGCACATTTTTCTAGGCCACCCAATTTGATGTTTTATGCAGTCAATATGTTGTGGTGGAGCTTATGAATCTGATGTCACTTTGCCTGATTTTCAGACTTTGTATTTTAGTAAATGCTCTAATGCAGAAAAGAGCTGTGTCATATTTAATGCATTGTAGTTGGTGCACTTTTTCTAGCATAAATTTTTTATCTTGATTTTTCTGTGATATATTGATTGATTTCAGGCATTTCACATATGATATAAATATGGCATTTTTGTTGAAGTTAGATACTTATTTTTCTCGTTTTTTTGGAAATAGAGTCAAATCAGACTTTTCTTCGCATCTAATTCCTGGGCTGCCAGTTTGGCATTTGAGATTGAAGCATCGAGTACCTTGATGGTAGGCTTTGGCCTCCCAAAATGGTTGTGCTTTTGCTGTAGCAACAATTATAATACGGGATATCAGTGGTTCTACATTCCTGGACTTAGTGAAACTTTTTTCTTTTATTATATTTCTTAGTACTAAACACGGATAACCATTACTGCAACTATGTTACTTGAGTTTTTTTGTACAATTGGTGTTATCAGCAAGCTTTCCCTGACCATATAATTCTGTGATTAGAATAAATTTATTGATTTTATTATCTATTGGCAATTGTGTTGATGAGAAATGGACCATCATCTTTTAAGTAGTGGTGTTCTAAGGTCTTGGAGTCTACGTCCTTCAGCTGACGCTATTTGCTTCTGTTTGGCTTGTCTTTCTCTGGCATGTATGTCCCTGGTTGTAATCTATGTATAATTTTCAGTAATTATTTGTACGTACTGAGTTTTAAAAGTTGTCCCTTTCTTGTCACGTTGCTTTTATCTTGAATAGAGAAGTTTCTTGGTTGGGTCTCCAAATGAACTGTTTTATTTGGTGATTTGACCTCCTCATGATTTTTTTTTGTGTGCACACTAAACATCCCCGAGTTCTGCTTTGAGATTTTTGACATTATCAAGTAATGTGCACTATAAGAGTAGGCAAACATTTTTCCTTTCCAGTATGAAGATTATATTTCTTTGTAGTCCAGTCAGATTTTGTTTCGTACATCTCACGTGTTTTGCATGAATGGCATCTAACAGATTACCCTAAAATAAAAGCACATGCTGAATCTGTTGCTGAAAATGTTCATGCTCGGATTGATTGTGAAGATGTGCCACTGAAGACTGCTTCTTCACAAGATCTGGAATTAATTTATGTTTCAATTGGTGATGAAGAACATGATGAAGATGGAGAAGATTGGACATCAAGGATGGGTCTAAATTTACGCTATTGTGTGAAGCTTAGAAAACAATCTTCATCAAATCAGGAACAGCTCACCTTGAGTTTAGGTGGTTTATTCTCTGAGCAAGGCCCTCCAATTATTTCTGCTCTTAGGTGGCACTGTAAAAAAGCTCGGACACATCACAGGTGTGCTGCCCCTGGCCATCTCAGAGCTCGAGGTGCTGCAACCATAACCAATGATAAAGCAGACACCGTAGACACATTTGTTGATAGTTACTTAGGAATACAAGTTGAGAAACCTGTCAACAGTGAGGTAGAATGCAATAGACATCATGGACACTCAAGGGAAAACCTGCCAAGAGAATCATTTCAGAGAATGGATGATTTAGCTATCAATGCCATTAGTCAGGAAGAATGCAAAAAACGTCGTGGGCGCCCAAGAAAACACCCACCTAAAGAATCATTTAACAAAATGGAAGATTCAGTTCCTGACTTACCTGGATATTTGGTCTGTGAAGGCAAGGTCTCAGATGATGAGATGTCAATATATGCTGGTTTAAAATTTTCTTCATGTCTAGATTCTGAAGATGTGATAACGCATCAACATCAGTTGAATCTAGAAAGAAAAGAAATTACCACTTGTACAGTTCAGAGTTCTTTGGTGACTGACATGACAACTGAATGTCCTTTCCCAGCCCAAGAGTTGACACAATCTTTAGGTCACACTTCAACTACTACAGCATCTGGACAACACTTGCAACAATCTGAAGTTAGTTCTTGTGCTAAGGAAAGTAGTCAAAATTGTGATACCGATTACCTTGTGGAATCAGACTCTCAGCAAAGATTTGGACCACAGACGGATGCAGATTTAGGTAAAGGTATTGAACGGGAAAACCATCTTGGAACCAATATGGCAGTAACAGATTATCCTGCAGGGCCTGCACTGCTGCAAGATCTATCGGTAGCAAGCAAGGATTTTTGCAACACCAATCTCTGGGATTATCAATTAACCAGATCTAAGTGCATAGTTGATGATTCTGAACCACAGGAAGCGATAACTGAGCTCATCACTGTTCCAGAAGAGCAACAAATGCCGGCCTGCACAGACTCACATACGAGGATGGAGGGTCCTCATCCAACAGACACAAATTCAGGCATTGGAGTTTTGGGTCCTGGAAATTTTGAAATGAATCAGGCTCTTGATGCTACTACGGAAGAACATTCTGGCAAAAGTAAAATTGATGTACTGCAAAATTTCAGGGAAGATGGGGTACAAGTGCAGCTAAAGTTGTATGAAAGGAGGAGAAAGAAGAGACAAGGAGAAGAAATTAGAAATAATCCTGCTCCTACCATGACAGAGAAAAAGAAAAGAGAGGTTGATCACATATTGGATGTCCCGTTAAGTTCCAATGGGTTCATCCGTAGCCCATGCGAGGGGTTAAGACCAAGGAAAGGACAATTATGTCGAAATGGCTCCAGTAGTTTGAGCAAAAAGATGTCTCAGAATGAGGTATCTCACAAGGGACATGGTAATTTCAATCTGGTTTGTCACAAAGAGAAAGAGGAGTGTGGATGTTCTTATCAATGTGATCTGCAGGGTTGTCGTATGAGCTTTCAGACCAGAAGGGAACTTAACCTTCACAAGAGAAATCGTTGTACGTACAAGGGATGTGGAAAGCGCTTTATATCCCATAAGTACGCGATGCGCCATCAGTGTGTTCACGATGATGACAGGCCCCTTAAATGCCCTTGGAAGGGCTGCAATGTGAGCTTCAAATGGGCTTGGGCAAGGACTGAGCATGTTCGTCTGCATACCGGAGAGCGACCTTATAAATGCAAGGCTCCCGGCTGTGGTATGACCTTCAGGTTTGTTTCTGATTTCAGTCGGCACAGAAGGAAAAGTGGACATTCTCAGTGCTAACTCTCTATCTCCGCCGTAAAATGTATATATCTGATTAGAGATGCTATTGATTCACTTCGATCAGGGCTGCAGTTTCTTTTGGTTGTCATCGGCATGGGTCTAATACTTGGTCCTTTTGAGACCCATGAATTTTATTTACATTGTACTTAATTTTATGTTGTTCCAAGCTGACGTTTTGCTCCTAACCTCTGAACTGTTTGGAGCCTCAGTTACCTGTATCATTATTCCCATTGGACATCATACAATCTAGCGTAGCAGGATCATGGTGCTGGGAACTGCCTTCTCTTGGGTTAGTTTTTATGGTTGCCTTGGGAAATTGCTCTGGAACGGTTCAAGGGGTAACATCAGGCTCTTTTGAGGACACCAATGAGCCAACAAATGGAGTCTTTGATAATTAGAAATGTAAGTAATTTTTTTTCCTTGTGGGACCACGAAGTATCAAGGCTGTGTCACCCGTCGCGACCGGGTTGGCTGGGCCCAACTTGACCCGGGTTCCCCAGTGTCGGTGACCAAAGTCAACCTGGTTCTGATCTGCTCTGATTAGGCCTCATATGAAATTTGGAAAAATCAAAAAATGAAAAATTTTTAAAATTTTAAAAAGGGGATGAAATTAGTTAAAAAAATTTAGATTTTTTCATCGTTGTCATGATGGTTTGTCCGTATCTTTGTCATGTGACTTAAAAGATCTACGTACGCGTGGGTCACATTTGCTGGGACTTGGGAGATCATAGATCTCTTATGGGGTGTTTGGTTGCATGATAATTTTTTGTACATTTTCATGATAAAAAATTGTATTAAAATAAAAAGTAAACCAACTCATGACATAAAATTATCATGTTTGGAGGGATGTGATTACAAAAAAGAGTAACCACCGCACATGACCAAATAAAGTGGGGGACCACAAGAAAAAAGAAAGAGGTGAGACTCTCTCTTTTTGTCTAAGAAGAAAATCACTTTCAAAACATAAAATTGTCATGGTTGTCAAACACCTATTTTAACAAGTTTTCTTACAATTTTTAAAAATTAAAATAAAAACCTCAATTATCATGCAACCAAACACCCCATTAGCTTCATTGGTAAATTTTTGTTCACTTTCTGATCCTTAACTCATGTATCATTGGTAAAGATATATGTACGAGTCTTCGTACACGGGGCTGTTTGGTATTGGGATAATTTAGGGATAAATCTAGTTTCTTCTCAAATTTAGTGGATAAACTTAGTCTATCTCCAAAATTTTATGATGTCAAATGGGTCCTAAAAGATTTGCAAATATTGTACGGATCAAATCGTCTATTCGAAAAATTAGTTACCAAAAGACAAGACGAAGAAAGTTTGATATTGATGAATTTAATTAAGATATAAACTAAATGCACCATCATCAACGTTTTGATAAGCTATTACTCTTAACTTTTGAACGTTTTTGTCTAGTGCAATGATTCCGGAATTGGGACCGATTCCGATTCCAGAAATCGGCCGGAATCGGCCGATTCCTGGGAAGGGAATCGATTCCGGATCGGTCCGGAATCGGGTTTTTTTTTGGAATTTTTTTTTCGTCAAAAAAAATCAGAAAAAATTCTAAAAAAATAAGAAATGAGTTAGAAAAAAATTTAAAAATAACCAATGCATTCATCCACAGGACCACATCGAATAAATACTAATGAACTCCAATTGAAGACTTGAAATTAAGTACATATTCCAATTCCATTGATTCAAAAATCAAAGAGTTGATACATCATAAAAAAAATTACATCATATCAATCTACTACCAATATCCAGGATATAGATATGGGTCTTCCTCCTCTCCCTGCTGCTCGTGACGCTCCTCCCTCGTGCTCAGTCTTGTATACTGTCCGGGACCATATCCATATGAAAATAATGCCGATGCCATGCCATCAAGGTCGTATGGATCGGATCAAGGACGACCGGGACATATAGAGGATGGTGGAGCTAGTGGTGTAATCCACCGCCGGTCAACTCGGCCAACGTCGGATAACCGTGGCTCCATAATATAAGAATGTGGTGTCCGCTCATCCAACAGGTAATACCAGCTTTGGAAGCCGTGAATCGGGGAGACTCACCGGCCGCTAATGGCCGCGTCGCCGGTATGCACTCCTCGTCATCATCACCCGAGGAGTGAGAAGGAGCTCGCGTGTCGTCATCCGGCCGACAGACGCCCGACCTCTAGCTTCCTCTCTTCACCTCTTCACCATCTCTGAAGTACCGATGACCGGAACCCAAAGTTTTTTTCAACTTTGCAAATCCTCCCATTTTCCGTGCGGGCCACCTTTGTTTTCGTTTTTCCCCGGACTGCGAATGGGCTGGGTAGAGGTCGCTGGGGACCGGAGCCGGAGCCGGGGCTAAAGCCGCAGTGGTCGGACAAGAGCCGCCGCGTAAGAAGGCCCCGCTAAGCCTCGAGAAGTAGATGGAGGTGGAGTCCGAGCATCCTCCTCGCTTCAACACCATCCAACTCTCCTTCAGCCCATGCACGGTCATCGGGATCAAACTCAGCTGCATGATCCCTAGCTTCCCTCTCCTCTATTCAGGAGGCAAGTGCATGCTCCTCCTGGAATATCTGGTCCGTGTCCACCTCCTCAGGTGGTGGGGTGGCGGAGGAATGCCTCTGCTCGTACGGGCCACCTGCGAATCGTGCAAATCGTGCCTCGCTGATCTTCTGTCGATCCTTGATGTTCTTTATGCGCAGCCTCATGTTGTAATGAGACAAGACCGGCCTTCTCCAAATTTTCGAGGTCAACTCGTTCCTCCTTTTCGTATGTATCGTTGAATGTACCCGCCCTCTCACAATGGGAGGAACCGGTGCTCGCGCAGCATCCCGGGACACCGATGGCGCAAGTGGATTCCATCCACTTCTGGTGTTCACCTGAACCCACCACTCAGCTGCAAGAAAAAAACAAGAAGAGAAAAGGTAAACAATTAGCCCATCATCTACCATAACTTATATGAAAAGAAAATAAAATCTTCATCAAGCTATTACTATATCAGGTGACACTTTGTCAACTGAATATTTAAGGTCAGCATCTGAGTATACGCCGACCCTCATCTTGTACTTCTGCATCTGAAAAATTTATAAAAAAAATATTAGTTGCCTGGTAAGGCTACTCCAAGGTATTTAATGAACTCTAACTTACTTCTATCTCAAATTCTCTATCCCCGTCCCGCCGAGATCTAAGACAGTACGCTCGAATAACCGCAAGTGTACCCCGCATCACTCGTTGTTGTTCACCACTCCGTCCTCCATATTGGATGCGGGGGTTCAAAAAATATCCTGCAAGATTTTATTAGTTAACACTGTGCATATAAGACAATTATACAACAAAAATAATTTTTTAACCAAGTTACCTGCAGCATGGACATCGTGGTGCAAGGTCTTGTCTCATCGGTCATCTATGATCTTCCACCACTTCTTGTAACCTCTGGGATTTTTTTCTTTGATTTTCAGCTTTGCCCGGTCCATGGCATCATACAACGTTCCCATCTGGTCCCTGTCATTCGAGTCTACCAACCTCAAGACAACTACCGTTGCAGCTCAATGATTGCCAAGTAGTAGGCAATCCTCTCCCAAAACCTCTTGTCAGCTGATCCGCTTCTCGATTCGACAAGAATCTCCAACTCGTTCTTTCTTGTCATGCAGTTGTCCACCATATAGTTGTAATACTCCTCGGACCGCGTGAACCTAACCAATGCATGCCTCCGTGCCTGCTGTAAGCTCTCCAACCGCAATGAGGTTCGTGGCAAATCGTGTCGGACCGGGCCTAACAAGATCGTGCCCTCCCATGTGAGATCTCATGATATGTAGGAGGCTAGGGATGCGAATAAATAAAAGATGTGATGGTCTGCGCCTGCCTGACAAGTGTAGATACACCCTCCTCCTTGCCTATATCCTCTAATATGAGATCTATGGAATGTACTGCACAGGGCACCCAGAAGATGTGCTTCCTCTTCTCCATCAACTTCCTCCCAGACGCCTTATATGATGGTTCGTTGTCAGTGACAACCTGAACCACATTGTCCTCCCCGATCTCCTCCACCACCCCATCCATCGCAGAAAAGATGAAGTCGGCATTTTTAATCTTCCTGTACATCTACCAACTTCAAGAATGTAGTCCCCGCAATGTAAGACACCAAGAAGTTTATCATACTCTCCGTTGGTGATACTCGTCCACCCATCGCACATAATTGTGCAACCCCTCTCCTTCCACACCAACTTAAACCCATCCATTCACTCCCTCAACTCCCCGGACCTCCTCATCCGTGCCGCCGTCGTATATGTGTCTCCGCGTCTGCCCGGGCTTGCAAACCCGGTCCCGCCCTCACCCACGGCATCCACCATCGTCCGGAAGTAGGGGCTGGTAGGCCGTGTGCCGGGATGCCTACATCAAGTTAAAAAAAATTGGGATCAGGCTAAAATTAAGTTTAAGTAAATAAAACACATATAATGTCAATTTTAATTTAAAAAGTGATATCTGCAAGTAAAAACCATTTCACAATGTGGCGAATGGCTCTCTTTGCAGCCTTTCCTGTTGCCTTCACCCCTTTCATTGCCTGTTTAATCCCCATCTGCCCAAAGACTCGTTTCCTAAATAAATACCGTCACTCCTGTAAATCGAGTGCCGGTAGAAGTGGAACGCGTAGGCTCTTGTCTCCGGGGCCGTCTCGTCCCAGCCTCGAGGTCGGGCGAGCCGATGCCGATCGGCCCAAAGCCGGGTCAACTCGGGACCGGCACTCTCCCCGCTCCCCTCCCTCCCCTCCTCCTCCTCGGCAAATGCACGCTTGCTAGCGTGCCTAGCACGTCCAAGCTCGGAGTCCGTGGACTCGTCCTCACCTCTCCGGCTCCGGCTCGGCTCGGTGCCTTCCCCTTGCCTTTCCCTTTTCGGGAGGTAGGCAAATCGCGTCCCTCCTCCTTCCGGAGTAGCTCGTCGTGCAACCTCCCTCTCGCTCGATCCTAATGTACCCCGTTGAGAGGCTCTACTCGTCATGTAGCCTCTCATCTCCTCATTCTTCTCCCTGGGCACCTTGTCACATTTCTTGACATTCCCACCTGTTCCGCAATATGTTGTTTCACCCGAATTTTGAACACCCCCCGTTCATCTCCTTCCCACACCATTTCCCGTACCCTCTTCCCGACCGGGTCTCACCATCCGCCCGTGTTCCCAACCCACGTTCGGAAGCACGTGCCGTCGCATCACCTTGATCACCCATCGCTTATATCCGCAAAAAATGGTAAACAATACACTAAAAATGATTAGATAACATAAAAATTGATTTAGATGTTGTTCGGAAACGTACAACCCAAGTAACACACCATTCGGTATGTTTAAAGGGTTATGTATTTGGGAAACGGTCGTAAATTAACGTACGTGATATCCGGAATTTTTCCCGTGCAAAATGGACTTAAACGATAGTTCAAAACTTGACGGACTTGTTCACGGAAATCACAACGTTTAACGACGTCGACTCGTCGAAACGCGTAAGAATGGACGTACGAAGCTTTCGGCGAAGAAATCTTACCAAAAACCGGTCAAAGATCGAAGAAGAGGTTGATTCGATGCCGGTCCGAGCTCGAATCGGCGGAATCGGCCAAGGAATCGCTGGAATCGCCGGAATCGCCGGAATCGCCGGAACCGCCGCGGAAGAAGCTAGAATCGCCGAATCGATGCCGAATCGCCGGAATCCTTCCGGGAATCGGTGCTGGCAGCTCATATCGACGCCTGGATCGCCGGATCGAAGCTGGAATCGCCACGGAATCGCCGGAATCGAGCCCTCCCGCCGCGGGGTCGACGGAATCGACCGCGGCGGTCGATTCGGTTCGATTCCCGGTCCAGAATCGAACCGGGAATCGAACCGGGCCGGTTCAACCGGTCTTCCGAAGGAATCGGTCGGATCGACCGATTCCAGGCGATTCATACCGATTCCGCGGAATTATTCCCGGAATCGGTCCTTCCGCCAGGAATCCGGAATCGGTCCGATTCCACCGATTCCGTAAACCATGGTCTAGTGTCATAGACGTGGACTCCCTGACCATTGAGATATGTTGATGTGCTCTTGAGTGGAGCATGTGTCTGGGGCGACGTTTTTCTTTTATTCCCCCAAGGTGGTGATTCGATCAGAAAAGTTCATTGTACGTAATATTCTCAAAACATTTATAATGTAGTTTTTTAAGTTATGCAATGGAGTTAAGTTAGATCATTTTGGTTTGCATCAGAGGTTTGGATGTCACAACTCAGAGAAGATATTTTGAATAAAAATAGATATAATAATAATCGAAATGAATTAATTTAACACAAAAGGGTCAGTACGGCAATTAACTAAAAGGAACGTTCAAATAATCATAGTGTTGGGAGAAATCGAGAACTGTAGAGTGAATGCTAGAGTGAGAGAGGAAGACATTTTTGAGTAAGAGGTTGCCAAGGGGGGCCTTGGGACGTACCTGGCTGGTCAGTCTGGCAAGTTGTTGGCGATGGGGTGGGTGGGCCGACCCAGATGGCCTCGAGTCCCGACCCAAGCATATCTGCGAGGGTGCTGCGTGTATTTGAAATAGCACCAAAAAGGGTTGAATCAAAGGAATTCTTTTTTTTTGTAAAATAATTTTAAAAATACATTGATATAACAAGGATCAAGAAAGGCCGGGTCCTGGGTTGCGACCGGGTGAGCCCGGCCTCGGTCCAACTCTATTTTGTAATTTTTTTGAAAAAATGAAAAAATAGAAGAAAAAATCACAAAATTTTGAAAAGAGGAAATATGCAATCAAATTATTATTTGGTCTACATCTTCTATATAATCTTTGTACTTGGGAGTCCCTTGTAAAATTACCCTAATCTCGCTATTGGGTCCCAAAAGGCTACTAAAATAATTATCGAAGGGGAATTAAATCAAGGTGTCTAATGATGATTTATAATTCATCTCACTCCACTTTTAGTCATATGTAATAAACTAAGAGTCTTGGGATAAATCATACCTATAAGTCAGTTGTTCATATCCATGATATTGATCTTCGTTGTGCTGGGTATGTTATGATCTTCCACCTTACCCCATGGTTCATGTCTTGGGTATACTACTCTTCTTTAGTGAAGCATTCTACCATTGTAGGAGCATTCCCCACATAAATGGACCTCTGTCCACTCGAAAGGTGCCTATGTGCCCCTGGTGTCACACTCTATCATCATTGTTGCTCTTCGAAAAAGATCCTCCAAAGTTTGATATTGCACTTAGATGTTAGGCTCTAGAGTGTCTTCTTGAATGTCGTCAATTGTCTCTACATTTGCTATGTCAAGAGGATCAGTTAGAACTTGCTTACCCTTTCACTTGTTTTGCAACCCCTACTAGATCCTTCACCTATTTTTCTTCTATTCACCATAGAGGGCAGAATTTAAAATTCTTGCAATAGAGGGACGTCATCGAGTATTCCTTCAGCCCATTACCAATATTCGGGTCTGAACTCAAGCTTGCGCATCCTTTCTTGGTCATTCACCCACTCTCCTAATGGATTTTTCTCATCAAAGATTTGAACCAAGTCGATGTCTTCCTCTTGTAGTGTTGGTTCCCCAACTTGACCACCTGAAATGGCTACCCTCCACTGTTGTTCTTCCCTTTGACTATGCTTGACTTTTTCTAAATTTTTTAGCATGAGCCTCATGTTGTAGTGGCAATACACAATGTGCTTAAAGTCTTTTTGATGTTAGCATGTTCCTATGTGGATCAAGCTGAATGTCGACCAATTCCTCTCACAACTGAATGCTAAAGTGGTTTGGCTAAGCTCTATGTTAGCCACATCCGCCAAATCTTTTAATAATTTGGTGCTTTGTCAATGGTCTATCCATCAATCAATTACAAAAATAGAAGAAAGTATTGTGAGATAATTATGTTTAAGGATAGTAGGCACTGATAGATATGTGCCCGGACTTAGGAGCATGATAGCTCGCTCCACTCTTGATGTACCAAAATCATTAAACTGCATCATGTAGTCATACATCTTGTTACAGATAATTATTGTCCGGTCATCATCACCGAGCATCTCTACAATGGTGCCCTTGACATCAGTAAATAATTCATTTGTTGATCTGAACTGTTGACTGTAGCAATAACATGGGTTGAGAAAGTAACCTAACAAGATGTACATATTAGTAATCAATCAAAACATATATTTGAATTATGTATGAATGAAGTAAAACACTAATGAAATATATATGCTACATGTATTGGCAAATGTAATGTTCGCTCTCACCAACAATCAATAATGTCCCACTTGTCATTTGCTTTCTCATTTGCATTGTATGGATAGTGTAAGGAATTAATACATGGTAGCAGAAATCTCAAGAAACCTTTCAGATCTAAGTTTGCCCCCATAGTAGATCACCTTCTTGAGGAGAGAAGAAAGGGAGGCTGCTTGGGACATGCTCCATCCCTATGGCTTGTTAAGGTTTGACTTCATAAACCATTTATTTATAGAAGTTAGAATTTTTCACAAAAACTCTGAACTTCTACAAAACTACGCCCATTATCTTATTGATCAGATCTAATGTGTGTGACCTACTAGATCCAATAGTCAATTTGGTTAAAACTTTAATTAATTTAAAAGAACTACTCCTTTAAATTAATTCAAATTTATTATCCGATAATAGTTTTTATGTTTTCCAATCATAAAGAGTATAAACTACATCTTATGATCTCAAATGACTTTGAGGAGTTAAATAACATCCATTGATCTTTTCTATCATCAATTACCACATAAATTTAAATCCTCGTTCATAGAATGTCCTGATTGGTCAGGGATTCAACATCAACTATCAACTCCTAAATAATTTTATTATATGGGATCATGTACTCAAGTTCAGATCAATTGAAAAACTCTTTTTTTAATTATCAAAAGTATCTTAATCAAGGATTTAATGTACTATCATATATGATATTCTCTCTCTCCTACCAAAAATGAATGATCCCTTGTTGTCTGCTGAATTATCTCCACTGAGTTTCTCTTGCACCCGATCCATTAACTATACTAGATCATCAAGATGGTGATTTATAAGTCATTAGTCAAAGTACAATATATATTCGTTAAGACATCTTTAGCAACTCAGGTCAAAAATCATATCGTGCTATTGAGATATAAGAATAACCTAATAGACAGTTTGGTAAAATACCGATCAAGTTTTTCTAAATTAATTAGTTCAATGAACTTATTCAACTAATAAGCACCCATATGTGTATCTTAGTGTTCTCACACTAATGATCAATGAGATCGGTCATCATCATCATATGAGAAGACATCACACACAATAGTCTATCCGGATCATTGATATCATATCTCAATGATACTATGACTAGGAATATTTATATCATTTATCTTTTGATGATCGATCTCATTATTATGATCTCATCATGATTCAATCATCGTTGCACGGGATCAATGAGACACTCTCTAAGCATGGAGGCCAATTCCTTTCACCATGGAAGAACATCCTTGGTTTGATCCAGAGCAACATCGGCCAAAAAAGAAGACTATCATTTAGGCCCTGTTTGGTAACACTATTTGACACATCTATCACTATCAATTTTAAAATTAATATTCCTAGTAATCACTAAGAAGTGTTTGGTTAGTAATATCAATTTTGAAATTGGTAGTGAAAACAAAGCACATTATGCAATACAAGTGTCAACTTGTATCAATTTTGATATTGATACTCCAACTTCTAAAATTATCAATATCAATATTGATATAGTATCAAATTTAAAACTCTAACCAAACGGGCCATTAAGTACCACTTGGTAGAAGAATCTCAGTTCTTTTGTTGTTTTATCACACATTAGTATTCATGTCTCAATTGTATTGCAAAATTCAAAATCGACATCAATTTTCATATGATGATTTATGTCAATATCAATTTTAAAATTAATAGTAATATTTACATTTAAACCAAAAAACTAGTCTTCTTGCCGTTCACACGAATATATTAATTTTAATTTTCTAATATCAAGATAGGTCGGCGACTAATCGAAGCGGCCAACTGGGCTGTCTGAATGGGCCAAACGAAACGGCCAGGCCCCTCCGAACCTTCTGGAAGGCGCCCGTTATCCAAAGCCCTCCGGTGCCTCCTCAGAGCAGCCTTGTACAAAACCCTGGCACCCCGCCTTATCCTTCTCGCTTCTCTGCAGCGGGCGTGCACGCTCTTCATCCCGTCCTCCTCCATCGCCGTTCAGAGCAGAGGCGAAAATGGCCACCGCCAACGCAATTTCTACCGCCTCCATCATCGGCACCCCTCGCCAAGTTCTTCACCTCTCCCCTCGCTTTTTTCTTCTCGCTCTCTGTCTATCTCTTTCTCTCTGAAATTGCTGGTGGCAGCAACAGGAAGGAACGAGGAGGGCGAGCCTGGGGCGGAGGTCCAGCTGGAAGGCGCCGGCAGGGGGCAGATTCGTGGTGCGAGCCAACAGCAAGGAGATTGCGTTCGGCCAGGCGTCTAGGAGCTCTATCCAGGCCGGCGTCGAGAAGCTTGCCAACGCCGTAGGAGTCACGCTTGGTCCTCGAGGTATCTATAATAAACTGATGCCGCAGTCGGTCTGGGGACGAGGAGGGGGGATTTTGGATTTGGATCCCCTCGTTTGTGTTTGTTGCGGGAAATTTAAACTTTTTTGAATTATTCGAATTCACCTGATTGGGGGATATCTGAGTGCGGTTGTGTTGTTTAAAGAGTTGGTCTTGATTTGAGTTTGCTTGTGGTTCGAAGGAAGAAACGTGGTGTTGGACGAGTTTGGGGCACCCAAGGTTGTCAACGATGGGGTCACCATTGCGAGGGCAATTGAGCTACCCAACCCTATGGAGAATGCAGGAGCTGCCCTAATTAGAGAGGTTTGCTGCGTTTGCCTCCTCTTTCTTTGTCCCAATGGTCGCTTGTTGTCGTATTAATTTCTCTGATTTAAAACCTGTACTTCGATTGCCAGCGCTGTGAAGCTGCTGCCCTGTAGTTAGAGTGCTGTTTTTGAATGTTGGTATCCTATGCTATATAGGTTGCTAGTAAAACAAACGACTCGGCTGGTGATGGTACAACCACAGCCTCAGTCCTTGCACGAGAAATTATTAATCTGGGACTACTGGCTGTTACATCCGGTGCAAATCCAGTCTCTATCAAGAAGGGAATTGATAAAACCGTCATTGATCTCATAGAAGAGCTCGAGAGGAAATCACGGCCAGTAAAAGGGCGAGGAGACATCAAAGGTGATAAAATCCAAGGGCCCTCAACTGCGTACATAGTTGGCATTCCTTTAATTCAGTTTGTTGCAATATAACCAGGGATGTGGTTAATGCGTTGCAAATTGTTTGTTGTCTGTTTGTTGCTATGAAAAGGAAAACGGGTCTCTACTTTCCTGTTGTCATTGCTGTTTACGGTAATAGATTCACTAGTAGCAGATTCTTGGGTTTCTTTAGTGGTGCAGTTTGTTGTACATATGAACTTGTCAACAGGCCGGTTTGTAGGAATAGTAGGGATAGCCCCATGTCGATGATATCTGAGAAGGTTTAGTTGCTTATGTATATTAGATACGTCAACCTCAATGCCATGGTTTTGAGATTTGTAAGATGGTATCAGAGTATGGCAGTGATTTTATTATAAATTTTTTATTATCTTAGTTTTTTATTCCCACCGCTAATATTGGCAGTGAGGGAGAGTGTTTACATGGTGGAGATACCACATCGATGATATAGGAGAAGATTTAGTTGCTTTTATAACTTGGGCCCTTCAACCTCAACTCCGTGGTTTTGGGGTTTGTAACATTGGTCACTCTTCACGTGAGAATGAGAAATGTACAAATGGTTTCTTTGTGTCTTAGAAGGTCTTTTCTTAGCGATCGAATTCTCACTACCATTGTTTACGATCACTTCAAAGATAGTTTAGTGGGTATAGGGCTCTGTCTGATTCATATTACCATTATAGGACACAACTTATGACTTCCAGATGATAGTGATCTTTCACCAAAACAATAGAAAAATCTGCATTCTTTGTCCACGTTGAGTCTTTATCTAGGACCTTTCTGTAGTGAATGTACACACATGGCAAAGAAATCAGTGTCCATTGTCTGAAAGCTCGGTAATATGAAAGCTCAGTTATGAGGTTTTTGTCTATGGGTTTCTTTAAAGTGGGATTTGCATGAAGAATCTTGGAAGCCATTTATCTCTCCAAGGAAAAGATTTTTCAATGACACATTTTGCTCAAAGAAATTCTTGGAAATGAATGTGTGCTGCTGCTTTATTAGAAATATCTTCTGCAAAAGAACACAAGTAGAATGTTGTAAATTCACTGCACAGAAAAAAATTGTGTTCTTATATTTTGGGCTAACGAGTGGGGAACTCTTTTGCAGCTGTTGCCACTATTTCAGCTGGTAACGATGAATTTATTGGCACGATGATTGCTGATGCAATTGATAAAGTGGGTCCTGATGGTGTTCTGTCTATTGAGTCCTCGTCATCTTTTGAGACAACTGTCGACGTTGAAGAGGGAATGGAGGTGGGTACTGTTCTTAGTCATGGTGTATTTCACCTGTTATCTCTGTGTTATCTTCCTGAAGCAATTTTTTTTTTCTTGACATTATCTTGAAGATTGATCGTGGATATATATCTCCACAATTTGTGACAAATCCAGAGAAGCTGACTGTTGAGTTTGAGAATGCTAAAGTTCTCATAACAGATCATAAGATTTCTACTATAAAGGAAATAATTCCTTTGTTGGAGAAGACTACACAGTTGAGAGCTCCTCTTCTCATTATTGCTGAAGATGTTACTGGTGAGGCATTGGCCACTCTTGTGGTCAACAAGCTTCGGGGCATTCTAAATGTTGCAGCAATCAAAGCACCTAGTTTCGGTGAGAGAAGGAAGGCGGTACTTCAGGACATTGCCATTGTAACCGGTACTTCCCATTCCACAAGATGTTCTAGAACTTAAATCAGATTGTTATTGCGGCTTTCTTTTTTACACGATGTTTTTGAAGAATCTCTGAACGGTTGTTTGTTTCTATACCTGTCTGCGTTGCTAGTGTACTTCTTAGTTAATGATGCATATACGCGTATATGCAACTCCATTGGCGCTTGAATCTTTTATCTGCACTAAAAGCTTAAAACTCTTGCCTGCTTTCAACACCAAGTGTGATCTTCTGAAGCTCCTGTATTCCTCAGGAGCTGAATTCCAAGCCAAGGATCTGGGTCTGCTGGTGGAGAACGTATCTGTCGACCAGCTCGGAACCGCAAGAAAAGTAACCATCATTCAAAATTCAACCACCATCATTGCCGATGCTGCGAGCAAAGATGAGATTCAAGCTCGAATCGCGCAACTAAAGAAGGAACTAGCCGAGACGGACTCGGTCTATGATTCCGAAAAGCTGGCCGAGAGGATAGCGAAGCTCTCCGGAGGCGTCGCCGTCATAAAAGTCGGCGCCGCGACGGAGACGGAGCTGGAAGACAGGAAGCTGCGGATCGAGGACGCCAAGAACGCAACTTTTGCCGCCATTGAGGAGGGGATTGTGCCCGGCGGCGGCACAGCCTACATCCACCTCTCCACCTGCGTCGCCGCGATCAAGGACAAGCTTGAAGACCCAGACGAGCGCTTGGGTGCTGATATCATTCAGAAGGTATGGTATCGTCGCCCTGCCCGTGCAACAGCGCAGCCCTCGGCTGCTTGCTCATTCAAAATGGGACATAACCGGCGGGACATGAATGAAACAGGCTCTGGTGGCGCCGGCGGCGTTGATTGCCCGCAACGCCGGTGTGGAAGGCGAGGTGGTGGTGGAGAAGGTGAGGGGCGGCGCGTGGGAGGTTGGGTACAACGCCATGACGGACGAGTACGAGAACTTGGTGGAGGCGGGGGTGATCGACCCGGCCAAGGTGACCAGGTGCGCTCTCCAGAACGCGGCGTCGGTGGCCGGCATGGTCCTGACGACGCAGGCCATCGTCGTGGAGAAGCCCAAGCCCAAGGCCCCCGTCGCCGAGCCCGCCCCCGGCACCTTGGCTCTGTAAGATCGGATCCAAGCAGAGGCTTTGCCGTCTTTCGTTTGATTCCGGTGAAAACCTTTTGATGGGTAGGTGGAGAGATCCGAGGGAGGGACGACCCTTACCCGTTGGAACACCAGTTTTGCTCTTGCCGGGTGATGCCGGGTAAGTTCGATCCTGATGCTGCCGAGCATTCAAACATGGTATTAATGATCAAAGATTTTGTGGTAATTTATAATTCTAATATTAATGGTGCGAGAGGTACTTAATATTGACCTGTCGGTGCGCGGAGGGTAGTCTGAAAATGCGTAATTTTTGAGTTCAAAGATGAAATTCATAAGATCTTGTTTTTCTAGTAACTACAGTTTGAGACCCTGGTTGACTCCAGCATTCTTTAATTACAACAAGTAGTAGTTATCAGGGGTATTTATGATTTGATCTGGTTTGATGTTGAGAAAGAAATTTAAATCTAAATCTAACCAGTCAAATCAAATCAAATTAAATTAATTCATTTTGGTTTATCTTGATTGAGTTCATATTTATTTTATCCGCATACATATATATATATATATATGTATATATAGTCCGCGCAACCTGTGGAGTTGGATTAACCAAGGGTCCTATTGGTTCAAGATTAATTTTGGAGGTGAATTTGATTTATCTCTAAGTTTTAGTTGTTTCAAACGGACCCTAAATTAAGATCTCACCATCTTTTATTTTTCTTATGTCGATTCATTTCTATAAATTTTAAAGTCCTGCATCTAGGTTTGCTCATAAGGGTAGGGCAAAAAAAATGAAAGGGATAAATTCCAACTTTATTGTTTGTTCATTGGGCACTTAGAAGTACGATGAGTTAAAAAATATTTACAAAACCTAGATTTCCACATATCTAGAATTTAACGTCATTTTTTTCGACTGGGAAATGAATCACGAAATTTTTTTTTGAAAGACATCTTAATTCATTACTAAAATAAAATAAAAACAGATTTGGGATAAATATAAATGCTCTAACATATATTAGGGTTAAATAAGCTCGAAATAAGCTTAAAATTTAGTAACTTAATCGTAAAAAATAATTTATCTTAATATATTGTTTATTTTACATACAACACGGTAACCTTGAATCATGTAAAATAAAAAGTTGTAAATAAATTATTAGGAAATAATAATCTAACTTTTAAAGGTACATTCTTTATGATATAGTTTATGCTGCATCATCACCATATTATGAGCATAATATGTGTCGTTGATAAATTGAATATTTTTTTTGAATGTTTGAACATTCATTTGTGCACTATTAAATGGATAAAGATTTCCATATAATGAAATATAAGATCATGTTTTCATGGAAAATGATATACAAGCAATAGAATGGTGGATAGTAATTTCAGTTGAAAATGATAGCATAGCACATGTTGCTTGGTTGGGATGCTGAAAGCAGTATCCTTCCATTAATAATCTTTTAGCAGCATGTGGGATGATTTACAAAGATAAAAAAAATCTATGATGTGAGATTATTCAATATTTGAAAAAATAATAGACGGCATATCGAACTGTATATTTGGTAGGAATCATACGAGGGCATAAAAATTTATAATGAGATATAAAATAGTGTCGCGACCCGAAAATTAAGCAACATAAAATCAAAACTTGTGCAGTGAAAAACATAACGTCGTGATAGTGGGAGAAAATTATCATTCGGATTCTATAACTCAAACAAGTATGTAGATCAACAAAATAATCAAATCCGCATAATTTCACAAGGTTTTCAAACACGGAGTCAACGACTTAAAATCAAGCCAACTTCACCTAGTTCAACTCCAACCAAAACTTGAACATTCAAAACAACCAATTTTTTATAAACCAAGTTCATTCATATGTTCCATCTCTGAAGAAAATCACTAGTTTAAATTTAACCACACAACATCCTAAAAGTTCAAAACAAGTAACCTGATGAAAATAAAATATCACTCTGCTCCAACTCTAGGAGATTCTGGTTCTTCCATGGCCTCTACTTGAGTCTCCAAGCTAATCTCCTGATCTTCAAAACATGTTGAAAATATTAACTCACAACGGGGTGAGTCCGGAGACTCCGTAGGATTTACACCCTTCACCCATCAATCGGGTAACTAACATATAATCAAGCAATGGTATGTAACATATCTAAATTGAGATGTAATACAAAAGTATAGAATGTTTTCTATATTAATCTCATAACCCATATCCAAACATAATTATCTTCAAAGAAAAGATTATGCCAAAGCCAATTAATTCTAGACCAATGCATACAAGACCATAAAACTAAACAAAAATCAACTAGGTGACCTCCATACTTAACTTAACATGACCAATCTAAAATGGGACATATCTAAATTTTCTAACTTATCATGCTTTAACATCTAAACATAACATGCAATGAGCATAATTTCATGTTCTTTCTAAACCCATAGTCATATAGCAAAGAATTGGTCGTCTTGCCTTTTCACATCAAATATACAGATCACTTTCACCAGCTCTAATTTATATAATAATAACATATACTAAGCTAGCTCTTAGTGCACCTAGGCAGTGGTGACACTTAGGGAAAAACCGCGGTAATCCAGGATCTATGGGAGGGTCAGATTTATCTAAGATACCCGTTGCCCATGGGCAATTTGACTAGAATAGGCAGGTGAAGCCTCATAACATGTGGTACAAGAGTTCATAATAATTTTTTTCAGATCATGACACACCTGATTATCATATACACAATACATAAGCATCTCATTCTAATGTCATCCATGCAAAACAAACTGTTTTTATCATAACTAGACAAGACTTATACTAACCGACATGGTTAACATATTCTAAACAAAACTCATATCAAACTTGACAATATGAACCTAACCATATCATGCAAGACATATTACATAATCTAGAACCAAACCAAACAAATTTTACATGATTCATACACATGCAATATCAAACCAAACTAGACATGCTTAATTACATATACAAGATAATTAATCTAAATCAAGTTTGGCATAACCAAAACAGACTAAGTTCTGATGTCAACACCCATAATCTAACCTAAACATGTTTCAAAAAGTGTAATTTGATGACTTATGATTTTTTCAAAACTCCACATAATTATATTTCAATTCTAAGTTCATTCTAGCACATAATCATATACATAAATAACATATGGTCAAATCTCATGAAAAATATTTCTATCCATCCAGAATCATACTAAACATGTTTCATAATATTCAAAAAATCAATTTCAAGGTTCTGGTTTCAAGAATTTTTTGAGAAAAATCACTAATCTTAAGTCCAAAATCTAAACTTGTCAAATCAAGGTCCATAAGTTAAATCATGCATATTTTCCAATCAAAATGGAGTCAAATACATAGATGAGATTGTGAAACTTACTTGGAATCTTCTGTAAATTTTTCTGATTTTTCTAAAATTTTTTGCTATTTTTCTTGATCTTAAATCTAATTTTTGGA
Source organism: Cryptocoryne crispatula var. balansae (assembly GCA_036172225.1). Classification (NCBI taxonomy): domain Eukaryota; kingdom Viridiplantae; phylum Streptophyta; class Magnoliopsida; order Alismatales; family Araceae; genus Cryptocoryne; species Cryptocoryne crispatula. The sequence continues at coordinate 12,298,731 of CM069925.1, read as the reverse complement.
ATTAATAATTCCAAAAATCAGAAAATATCGAACCGGTGCCGAACCGGGTGGTTCGACCAGCTGAACCGGGGCGGCTCGAAGACGTTGGACCGGACAGTTGAAGGAGGTGGACCGGGGTGCTGGGTTGGGCTCAACCGGGGTGCTGGGTGGTGCTCGCGACGGAGGGGCGGCGCTCGCGACGGAGGGAGGTGGCCGGCAGAGCTCGCGGCGGCGCTCGACGGCAACAGGGCTCCGGCGACGGCGACCAGCAAGGGAGGTGCTTGCCATGACGGCGACGGCGAGAGAAGGGCGAAGGCCGGCGACAACGGCGGCGAGAGGACTTCTCGCGACGATTCTGGCTGAAACATGGGAGGTCGACGGCTGCTTCCGGCGGCGACGATAGGTAGCGCGGGAAGGGGTTGGATGGCAACGACCTCGATGGCAAGAGAGGTGCCAGAGGTTGGAGACAGTGATGGGGTGAGGGGTTGGAGGCTGCGGCGGCAAGGGGGGGTCTGGTGGAGCTGGCTTTTGGAGGCGACGACAATCGTGACCGGCGATGATGACGGCGACGGAGGAGGAAGGAAAGAAGAGAAGTCCGAGGCAGGGGAAGATGGCACGTCGTGAGGATCTGAGAGGGAGGCAGCCGGCGTGACGGTGGCGACGAATCCGGGAGGGGAGGGAAAGGGGGGGCGGTTACAAAAAAAATATATATATATTTTCAAAACGCCAGATATTACAAATAGGGACTGAGAACGCAAGTTTGAACGAGAGAAACAAACACAAGACATACATAGGTAATAACAGCGGGCCTTCTCATGATGAATTATAAAATTAAAAAGTATGTTGTGCAGAAAATGGGAAAATACGTAGCTGTACGTGGTTTTCAACAATTTAAAGGATTGACAAGTTTTTAAAAGTGATTTTTGTTCAAGGTGATTCTTAATGGGTCATCAATTTAATTAGTTGTTTTTATGTTTCTAGGAAATTAAAGTAAATCAATAAAAATATTCTATACAACTTTCCCGGATTTTTTTATAATATTTATAGTAATTTTCTCCACCTATATATCAATCTCTTTAAGTTATTTTATTATGAATTATGAATGGATGCATTTTAACCGGTATATGATTGAATCAAACTGAATGGATTCAAACTCGAATTTTAAATTTCGTTCATTTAAGAGCTCATTACATTTGGATCAATTTGTGAATTTCTATCTAAATTTCAGATAAAAATAAATTGCATAATGCCCTGGAGGCTGCAACTAAAACGATGAGAAACAACTAAACCATGATCCCTCACGTGATGTGAGGGAAACGACGAAGAGACAACTGCTATATTTGAGTAGATAGAGTTTCAAGCTTTTGAATCCAAGTCCAACTACTTTATATGTAACATCGACTAAAGGAGGAAAATGTCCAGTAAAGCATAACCTCCAAAAATAATCCCTCTAGTTTGAATGGTTTATGAATGAAAAAAATAAATATATTTTATATATTTAATTTAATTTATGATTTTTTTAACTTTTAAAATCCCTCTAAAAATTTAAAAATAACTCGAATTATTTACAATTTAAAAAATAAAATCAACTTAAATTTATAATTTGAGATAAACACGTCTCTGAATGATAGAAATATATATCCTACGAATTAATCATATATAATATTATATATGATAGAAAATTTCTCTAACATCTCTCTTCGTAACTTTATCATGTTTTAAACTAGTTTTTTCTGTTTAATGTTATCTAATACTCCAACTTTGGTTAGAGTATCAAAAATGAAAATGTTATTGAATCAATTCTAGTATTGATATTTTTAGACCCTGTTTGATAACAATATTAAGTACCTATATCAATGTTAATGTTAAAATTTATATCGATACATGTCATGATTAGGTGTTTGGATGCTAATGTTAGTTTTAAAAGTAGCAGTTGAAAGGGGAGTCAAAATCAACACAAGTCCCGACCTATATTGAAATCAATACTCTAATCTCTTCTTTGTTAAACCTCGCGCTTAATCTCCTCTCTCCATGAAATGTTCATGCCACGAATGCAGAATCTCATGTCCATATGCTTCTCCACCCCTAAAAATTTAGGGCTTTTGATTGGTGAAGGGGAATAACTATTTCTTGCTTCTTTGATTTTTGTTCTCTATATAATCAGATGATGCTTCTAGAATTCATTAATCTAGGTACATCATTGATTCTAGTGGAGAAGTGGAATATGGACTCTTTGTGTGGAACCATCTGAAGGAAAAACATCCATCTTATCTTCTAAACAAGAGGACCATAGAGCTTATATATATTTGGTGCCAGCTTGGTTTTTTTGCTCTCAAGGGGCAGTGGATTTAGATCTTTGAAGAGTTGAAAAGTTCTACAGACATCCATGTTGATGTGTGACTTGAGATCATTTATGTTGGTTAGCTTGTGCCAATTCCTTGATAAATAGTTGAGTGGAACAAAAATATTTTGATGAGAGAGGACCTGGTTGGAAGAGTTGGATTGTGCTCCTACTGTTTCTTGCATTTTAAGTCAATTTTCTACATGCAAGTATGCTTAATGATAGTTGGCATGGTAGACATGGTTCTTGAAGGATAGATGGATAGGTGGTCAGCTTTTGAGGTACATATTTCCAAGGATCAACGTCGAGATGGTTTTTTGGGTGTCACGCGTAATATTTCTAAACCAGTTCACTTTTGGATGTTTGTCTGACCAGGAATCTGTTAGAACATAAGATGCAACCATTTTTTGCTTTGCTTAATCTGCTAGAACATGAAGATCTCTAAGCAAATCTTAGGACTCTCTGTTGTACTTAGAATTAAGGAAATTTAATTTATTTATTTTTTGCAGTATCATACCTTAGTGCTTTTTTTGAGACTTGGTGCTTCTTGAGGTTTGCATTCTTCATATGGTCTATCTATCTACCGGATGGATCATTTCTTATGTTTTGACGCATAGGTCATTGTCTTTTTATGAATATTAACCTGTGACCAAGTTTAGTGAACGTTTGATATAGTCTATGAATTAGACATGCTTCAATTGTTGCTCATTCCGCTATTTATGATTATCGTCATGTGTTTAGTAGGAAACACAACTAGAGCTATGAATTCCATCGGTTTAATCTCGCTCTCATTGTGTCAACTTTGAATTTCGATTAGTGTCTTTAAATAGGCATGAATGGATAAGATTGTTGTAGATTATTTTGTCATGGTACAATTTTATATGACCGGTTTGGTTAGAGTATCAAAAATGATACTATAGTAATATACTAATATTGATATTTCTAAAAGATGAAGTATCAATATCAAAATTGATACAAGTTGACACTTGTTTTATATAATATGTGTTGTTTATAGTACAAATTTTAAAATTGATACTATCAGTCAAACACTTCAAGGTGATTACTAACAGTATCAATTTTAAAATTAATAGTGATAGAGGTGTCTAATAGTGTTACGAAATAGGGCATTAGGTACAATATTTCATCTAAATGAATTAGTCTAAACATTTAACATATCGCGGGCTATGGCAGGTTGAGAATGCTTTAAAAAATATTTTTATATAGGGTAGCAACTAGACCACAAGGAGTTAAATAGAAATCACAAGAATGGACCAGAAGAGTGTGAAAAGTGATAATGCCATCGCAAATGGAGCAGATTTAACCACCTTGATGAGGTCTTTAAATTGTTCTACTTGCAAATTTGGGTAATTTACTGTTAGATAGATGATGGTCCGCACAAGATGAGATAAATAAATGTTGTTTTATTAATCACATTGCTAAATGTAATTATGGCCTTCAAGAGCAGAAGCTGTTATATTGTTATCACATTCAACTTGTTAGTACTTTTATAAGTGAAAAGAATATATTTTTCTCATTTACTGAATGTAGGAAATAGGTTGAAGAGTCACATAAAAATACATCTAGCAAAGCTGTAACAAAATCATTTTTTACTTTAATTTTATTATTTAAATTTATAAGTATGTTTTATATTTTTATAAATATCATTACTATTTTTAATAATATATTTTTATATTAGTGTTTTATTTTGATATCAATAATATATTTGAGTTTATAATCGATCAAATACGTAATAATCATTTTGATATTGATATAGTGTTATCAAACACCTAATATCGATTTTAAAATTGACATAGTGTTATCAAACAGTCAAACTCTTAAAAGATATTTGATATTATCACTTTTAATAATGATATTCCATCTTCTACAAATATCAATATCAAAATAACCAAATAGAGCATCAAAGAATAAATTTGTAATAACAAAATTCATGTAAGTGAACACTTGTGCTTTAATTATTGCATTGTTTGTATTAGATATTTCAAAAAAAAATATTAATCGTCTAACACATGGTGATGATCAAGATTAATATCAATTTCAAAACAAATAAAATAGAGGTCTAAAATTTTTACCAAACAAGTTGTAATTATTTACTATTGTTTCAATTCATATCAATGGTTATTCACCAATTTCTCATCACAAATTTTACAATTTTTTGTGCTCTTTCATAACTTTTTATTCATGCTACCTTTTGGGTGGCCTAAGTTGTTGTTACTAATTGCATGTGGCCACAGTATGTTTTAGTGGCAACTAACATTGTCTTTTTTTTCTAAGAGTTGCTGTAATGATTGCGGTGGCAAGCATGCAACATTGTGAAATAACTGACTTTGTGTTAGCTTCACCTTTTGATAAATATTTGGGCATGCCAATTGGGATTTCCGATAACAGAATAAACCATTATGATTGGTTGCTGAACAGAGTTCAGAAATGTTTAGCGGGCTAGAAGACAAGTGTGTTATCTACTGCAGGTCGTACGGTTCTCATAAAATCAACTTTGAGTCAATTACCCATTCATATCATGTCTTCGAAGAAAATTCCGAAAGCTATTATTAGCAAAATAGAATCTTGGCAGAATAGGTTTTGATGGGCTCATCAAAAATTTGGAAAACAGAAATTTCATTTTTATGCTTGGGATTTCATTAAAATGCCAAAATGTAGAGGTGGGTTGGGTATTAGAGATTTAAGTCCAGTCAACCAAGCTTTATTATTAAAACTTACGTGGACTTTTTTGAAGGAAAAAGGTAAATTGTGGGTCAGAATTTTGGAAAGTAAATATACGAGACGGGCAAACTTTTGGAATTTACAAGTAAAACCTGCTAATTCACAAGTGTGGAAGGATATTCTCAACTCTAGAAATCATATAATTAAAGGATGTATACGGAAAATCAAGGATGGATCTCATGCTAACATATGGGATCATAATTGGATTCAAGATGGAATTGGCCCCCGGCTCCTCTGTCAGGTACCTCTGAAAGGCCGACTTATGTATGTGACTTAATTAAGAATGATGCTTGGAATTTGAATGTTCTAGAGAGTTGTTTTGATTAACAGTCTATTGCTCGGATTCTTAAAATCCCGATTTATGTGGACGAACAACAAGACATGTTGATGTGAAAATTTACCCAGGATGGAAGTATTAATACGAAGTCTGCTTATCATTTCTTTGTCCAGCACAAATTTCTGCCAAGTTCTTCCAATATGTCAATCTGAGGAAAAGTATGACTTCACAAGATGAATAAGATCTTTCCATCCAGAATTCTACTTTTCTTATGGAAGGCTTTAAACCACATTCTTCTAACAAATGAAGAAACTGCTAAGAGGTGTTCATTTATCTCATCGGCATGTTCTATTTGTCAAGAACCAAAGGAAAGTATTGAGCATATCTTTTTTAAGTGTTCTCATAGTAGAGCTATATGGTTCTCCTCTAATATAGGGTTCGATCATCAGTGGGTTCAAAAGGAATTTAATGTTATTCTTCTATTGCTTATTGACTGGATTTTAATGAAAAACAATCATCTTATTTACCTTGGAATACTGGGTATATCTATTTTGTGGCAGTTATGGAAAAATAGATGTGAAACATCCATACATAGTGTAGAGAGGGAACCATTATGGATTCTCAAAAGGGCTATGAGCGATGCCTCATTTATATTCTATTAGATCGACCAAAATGAACATATTCAGGTTACACAGTGGATACCACCTTCACAGGATCGAGTAAAAATAAATGTTGATGTTGCTACGAACTCAACAAAGGGAGCTTTAGGCATAATAATCAAGAATTTTCATGGAAATATACTTGCATGGAAATCTTGCTTATCTACCTTTATGGATCCGTAGATATTGGAGGCTAAAGCGATCTTTGAAGCATGTTCGTGGGAGCTCTTTGATTGGGTTCCTTCTTCCATCGAAAGTGATACTTTACAGGTTGTAAATGCCATTAAAACTACGGGGCCTGATCTCTGGAAGGCCAGCTGCATCATTCCACGATGTCGGCATCGCCTGGAGGCTTCATCCTCATCGCTGGATTTTTTTGCCTGAGGCAAGCGAACGAGTTTGCCCATCGTCTAGCTAGATGGACCTTAGCGTCAGGGTGTGCATAGTTGTGGACTTCGTCTCTTTCTAGGTTGCCGTTGGATGTAATAGATCAACTTTTGAAGGATGCGATCTTTTGAACGGTTGCGATCCTTTACTTGTATTACCTTATTACTTTAATATATATAAAGTGTGTGCGTGGTCAAAAAAAAAAAAAGACAAGCACGCAACACAGGTTCGAACCTGCGTCTCCCCTTTTCAAAGAGTATGGCCGACATCAGCATGTCCACTATAGCACACACAGCTACCAGAATGCAAACCAACGTTATTTAGCTAACCATTTCCTTTTAGAATGTGTTCATATTAAAACATGATGAACCTAGAATCATGTTAAGAAACATAATGTTTGATGCCCTGTTTGGTCATAGTATTAAACATTTTTATTAGTATTAATTTTAAAATTGATATGAATACAAGATAAGTTTAGGTGTTTGGTCCTAACTGTATTAAAATCAATATTGTGTTTGTGGACCTCTGCTCCTCCAGATTGCCTCCCCTCTCCTCTCGACGAACCCTAGTGCCTCCTCGAGCCTCTCCTCCTCCAAATTGCCTCTCCTTTTCTCTAGACGAACCCTAACGCCTTCACAGGCCTCCTCTTCTTCTTACTTCTCTAGATATAGTGTTACCAAACAGACTTTCCATCACAATCTTCGCTCCAATGTCCACCTATTTTATTGTCGTGACTCTCTTGCTTTTCTCTCCTAATCATCCAAAGAGTAATAGATTCCAAATATGTACTGTGCTCCCACATCGTTCCCCTAATGGTACCATAGAAGAACATGATTCACACCAGAGATGATAGATCCTATAAGTAGAGGAAGCGACGAAAGGAGAATCCAATACCCAGTAGATGAGGGTGGTTGGATCATGGCAAGACCAAAAGAGGGTGGGGTGAGGAGGTTCTTGTAGCCATAGACGATTGGGTCAAACTTGAGTTGGATCACCTCGACATGGCGGATCTGGCGTGTGCAATTGTCCTAGTAGTTTAGATATGGGAAGTGACCCTACGTGTAGCCAACCTCTGTCTTCACGACACCATCCAAGTGTTGGAAGGCAAGCTCCACACCCTAGAAGCAGCCGGCAACAAACTATGCAAACTCCATTCTAGGGGACTCATGGACGTTAACAACCGCATGATAGTACCAGGTTGCCGCCATCAACCTACTCTCCTCTTGCCATCTCGGTCACCTTGTTGCTCCATCACTCCAATGAATGTGTCTCAATGTTGAAAGTCAACACGATAGGAAAAAATCAGCATACTTAAAATATATTAGACATGAATCAAACTTCTCAACTTATGAAAATCTGGTATGATTTATTCTTCCCTCGATACTTAATATATACTCTATTGTTTTATAACCAGAATTACTCATTTGATATGCAATAACTTGTAGATACATTCTGATATGTGTATATATTTGGTTAGTGACTTTGATTTACTTGCAAAGAATATTCATATCTCGAGATGCTATTTATTAGAGGGAAATGAATTAGAGTAAGAGTAAATCAAATCAACTGATAGGAATATTGTACTATTATCAAACACTTGATCAATTTAATATTATCACTTTTGATATTGATACTCTACATCAATATCAAAATTGCATCAATTTAAATACTCTAAAGTAAATTTGAACATGTTAAATGTATTGTGAACGTCGAAAATTTTTATATGCTTTTTAGGGCCCCAAAGAGTGGTTGCCACACAATTATTTATTTATTTATTTGAAAAAGATCCAGACATAGAATGTGACCTATCAAATTGTTGTTTTCTCAACCCACCTACTAATCACATTAGGGATAGAATGTCAAAATCTCATTTAAATCAAATTATATATAATTAAAAACTAATGATACATGATTACAATCTCTAATAAATTTTAAAAAGTGCGAGTACATTGAAGATGAGAGAGAGAGAGAGAGAGAGAGAAGATAATAACTATACTAACTATTTCAAAATCAATATCGAACTATAAATAAAATATGATTCATTAACAATATGTTGAGAAAATGAATGAGAAAAACTGTTGGTCATAGTAGATAATTTTTCTGAACTCTACAATGAACATACAAAAATATGAACGTTTTTCTGTATTCTATAAGAACTTTTATAAAACAACAATGAACACTGTGCACAAGTGACAAATAAAAAAATCTAAAATTTGAAATATAAATGAATTAAAAATTAAAACACAAATAAGGATCTAATGCCCTGTTTGGTTAGAGTTTTATTTTTTATACTATATCAATATTGATATTAAAATTTTCAAATGTTGGAGTATCAATATCAAAATTAATATAAGTGGACACTTGTATTACATAATATACTTTGTTTGTACTACAAATTTTAAAATTGATACAATTAATCAAACACTTAATGATTCCTATCAATATCAATTTTAAAATTGATAGTGATAGAAGTACCTAATAGTGTTACCAAATAGGGCATAAGTGTCTAATCACATAAGAATTTGGAATAAATAACTGTGGTGCCAAGGTATTCTGTAATGGATGTAATTTGCATGTTCTTAGAAAATATTATCAAACACATTTTTAATCAAGACTATGGTGTGTGGACAAGCTGGCGTCAGGTCGAGACTCATTTTTTTATTTCAAAATAAAATATTTTTATTAAATTTTAACTAATGTAACTATAAATAATAGCACTCTAAGATTGTCAAACTTAAATTGTAATGCATTGTCCAACAAAGGGCTTGCCTAATTTTTACTGCTTCAAAATCACTTCATTGAAAATAAGATTTTTTATTTTAAAACAAGGGTTTTTGTTTTATTCATTTTGTAATTATATGATTAAGATAATTTTTTAATCATAACATATTTTTTCTTGATTTCCACCCATGTAACTTAAAACAAGAACTGTTATTTTAAAATACAATATATAATAATTGGAACAATTAAAAATAATGTAAAAACAAGTATATTATTTTTAAAAAATTTAACAAAAGAAATAACTAATTCTAATTGTAAGAACTAACAACTTTGGATTGTGACAGAATCAGATGAAGTGATAAAAGTACATGACAAATCGATAAATTATCAGGAAAATAGTAAAGAACATAACAACAACAACCACAACAATAATGTACACTGTTCACTCATCATTTCAACCATTGAACTGAGGGTTGAACTAGACTCTTTGGTTCACCTTGATTGGAATGGAATTGATAATCAATTTGGTTTGATTTCATAAATTGTTGAAACTAAATCCAAGCACTAACCTTAATTAAATTAAAATAACCTAAAAACAAGTTATAATATAAAAAATAACAGTATTGCATAAATATATATTATTTATAAAATATATATTTAAAATTTTTAACACATCAAATGATGTTTTAATATTTATAATTTATTCATTTACTTATGATTTGAAATAATTAGAACGGTTCAATTTAATGGTCAGACAAAGCTTATCGGATAAAGTCCGAAACCCATTTAGATTTAAACGGCGGACTCAGACTCGAGCAATAAAATAACGCCCGAATTCCGATCTCCGGCCGGCGCAGGACGCCGCGGTCAACCAGGAACGGCGCGGGGAGGTGCAGTGTGCCGGGACGTGGACACGTTATATACACGGCGCCGTGCACCGGCAGCGGCATGGCCGTCGCCTCGCCCCCTCACCGTTGGCAGTTCCCTTCCTCGCTTTTCCCGCCCAGCCCGCGCGCGTCCGCGTCTCCATCGGTCGATCGAACCCGCGCGCTGCACACGGAAGAAGAAGGGGGAGGCTAGGACCAGCCGAAGGTCTCCCGTTTTTTGTTGAGTTCTACCCTGGGCAGTCACATTTCCCCCCTTTTGCTTTCCCGGAAAGTGGCACTGAGGGTGGGATTTGGAGGTGCTTGCCGTGGTCGGAAGGGAATTTGAGGGAGTGAGCTCGGGCTCGCCGCCGTTGTTGTGGCGAGGTTGTGTAGTTCTTGCTTGTTTTTTGGCCAGGTATATCCCTAATCTATTCTCTGTTCAATTCTGCCAAAGCACGAAGGACGAGGTTTGTTTTCTCTTTTCTCTCTTTTTCTTTGTTGCCTTTCTACCGTTTCTGTTCGCCCTTCATTTAGTTGCAGAATCTTTATGATGTGATCTTGCTGTCAAGGGCATACCTAGGTTTCCTTGGGACGGTAGTTTTTCAGAGAGGTTTCGTATTGTAGGCCGCAATGGTGGAGTATACGTATTGTGTTTAGTTTGGTGTGCTGTTACTCTCGGTTTTGTTTCATTCAAATGCAAAAAATGAAGATCCTGCAAGTTTGTTCTTAATTACTTGTTCACTAATAACCGACGCCTTTGTTCTTTGGTTTTGGTAAGATATTAGATTTGTGGGATGTAAATGCCTTAATGTTCTTGTGCGTAATCATCATCAGTCATTAAAAATAAAACTTAGTTGTGGCGCTTTAGCTTCAGCCATCTTTCTTTGTCTTCATCTGGTGATCTGCTTAGCTAGTTTGTTTCTTGGATGAGAGATGCTTATGGGAGCCCCCTGGCATCTCTTTATTGAGGTGTTTAGAATGTGAAGATACCTATAATAAACTGGTTGTTTTACAAACATATGCTAAATTTGCAACTCTATTACTTTAGCATATTCACGAAGATGGCAAAACCTGCTTCTTAGGGAAGAGAATTTTTCCTTCAATTTGAAGTACTTTTCTTTTTCTTGAAGGTGGTAAGACCACATTTCTTCAATTCAAATAATGGAATCCAAATTACATAAAATAATGTAAAAGGGAAAGGAAATGACAAGGATCGAAATAAGGCTAGCTAGCCTACTACTGAGCTTGTAGTAGAATAGAACACTAGCAAAAAAGACACTTCCACTTGATGAGGTCTCCACCAACATAAGCCCAAACCGAATGAGAAGCAAAGCATGTGAAAGTCCAGTTCTTCACCAAAAAAACCATGCACCGAAGAATCCCTGCTTCATAACTATCATTAAACACTACTATTCTGAGTCACTGAAGTGGTTGACATGAACATCAGGAAGATAGTTTTTCACAATCCGGTGCCTTTCTCCATGGATTCTTTTTGTCCCAATGGAGCAACAATAAACACATTCTTAGCTTTGCCCCATTGTAACTTCCACCTTTTGAATAATGCCCACCATAAAACATTGATAATGCTGCATCTCAAGAACACATGATCAATATTCTCAGAAAAAGACTCACAAAAAACTGACTGAATTGGCAATTCTCTGAATCAGTGTTCTTGTTGGAAGGCTCCCCCTGTAAATTTTCTAAAGGAACAACCTTACTCTGACAAGATTAACCAAGTACTAAACAACTCTCCACCAATCCGCTTCCAAACCACCCCAGTTTAACTTCTGATAGGCAGATTTAACTAAAACAATGCCTTTCTTTTTGGGAGTCCATGTTAACTTGTCCACACGTGAGTCTATGCAACTTTGGTTCATGATAATGCCTAGCAAGTTTGTATATTCACTATTTTTTCCTCCTTAAGGTCCCTTTTGAGTCTAATATACCAACTCTCCTCCGAGCCCCAAGCAAAATAAACTTTTTCTTTCCTATTTGCAATGATCCTAAATAGCTTGGGAAATGTTGCAGAAAGCGATTCATTGTCTACCCAATGGCCATTCTAGAGTAAAGTTCTAATATTACCAATGCCAACTAAAATAGAAGACCTTGAGAAATCCCAGTTTTTTGAGATTATCTTTTTAGATGCTGGAGATTTTGCTATAATCACTAAAGTTGGGGATCCAAGTGTCCTCACAACTCAGGTTATACTTCGAGTAAATGATCCTGGCTCATGAAGAATTAGTGTTGTGGCTTAGTTTTCATAATCATTTGGTTAGTAGCGCATTATTACTAATTTTCAACAGTATGAGGTTAACCAAATAAATACCCTTTACACCTCTTTACTTTGCCAGAAAATGCAAATCTCATGCTTTCCAACTTCTTGCACAAACCCTCGAAATTTTGAGAATGGAGAACACTCTGGAGAACACACTTTGACAGGATCTACCTGGCACCTGCCAACAACAGTATACTCTTCCAACCATGTAACCATTGTTGTCAAGACAACAAAGTGACCAAGGTGACCAAGGGGTCTTTGACTGCTTAAGTGACAAAGTGTTTGCATAAGTGGTAAGTCTAGTGTGGTCATATAATCAAAAAAAAATCTTATTAAAGGGAATATGTTAGCGTCATATTTTTCATAAAAAAGAGGGGGCAGCAAAAAAAGAAGAAGAGGGAAAATAAGACCGGACCAAACTTCAGTTGGCCCAATTCTTAATTGGGCCAAAACAAGCCATAAATTAGCCCATGGGCACAATCCACAGCAGGCCCACCCCTCATTTTGATATAAAATAATTATCCTCCAGCTCCTTTGAAGCCCATTACGTACAGCCCATTGAGAGGAAAGGAGAAATGGGCCGCGGCCACCTGCGGTCCCAATTTGGGCCAGACCATCTGCAGGCCCAGTGTGAACAGGCTGCTGGCCCACCTGCCACATCAGCAGGCCCCAGCCGCACCAGCCCATCTGCACACCTGTCACCTCACCCGCCAGGTCACTATGCCCAATTGATGGCGTGGGCAAGCTGAGGGGACTGGTCAGGTGGGGAACTCAAGGGTCAGTCAAGGAGTTAAAACGTGGGGGGAAACTCAAGAGGCAGGTCAAGCATTAAAATTCTGGGAAAATTTAAGAAATTAAAGTTTATTGACCCCCACCAAGGCCATCTTACGTACTCCACCAGATGCCCCTTCATCTCTCCCTCAGCTCCTATAAAAAGGAGAGGACCGCCCAAAGGAAGGGGGAGAGAGGCTTTAGATGCCGGGAGGTTGCCAAACTGCCGCCTGCATCCTGCTGTCAAGCCACTGCCGCCTGCATCCTGCTGCCAAGCTGCTGCACCTGCTGCACCAGCCGCCTACAGTCAAGAAGAAGAGGAGAAGAAGAAGATAAGGTAGGAAGGAGATATACATACATAGCTATGTAGCCCTCTAAGGGCACTCTCTTCAGCCTGTTCTAGCGCCCCTCTCTTCTGCCTTATGCTCATTTGCAGAAAATTCTCCAACTCGGCTTAATTAAACCCCCTTAGAGTGGACTCCACCGACCTTCCTGAACAGACCCATTTTCTGCCCCATGTTCAGCCTCAATCCAAGCCCATGAACAGCCCCTGTTCGGCCCCAATCCAGGTCCAGAAACAGGTCCACAACTGGCCCATCCTCTAGTCCCTATCCAACTCCACAGCCCCTTCATGGCATCCATTAGAGTCCTAGGTGAGGGTGGATGACCCGGAGATTCTTGGAAACCGTCCGACGGGCCAAGTCTACTCCGGGCGGATCCTCAAACCTGTTTTCATGCCCTTTGCGCACCCCCATGAGTAGGCCCAAAGCTGGTCGAAAACAGCCCTCTAAACAAACCCGGTTTTAGCCCACCTGCAGGCCCATAACCTGACCCCTGTTCAGGCCCACAACCAGCCCATTTTCTGGCCTCCACTCTGCCCATACTCGGCCCATGTCCGACCCCAGTTTCAGCCCCTTTGTGGCATCCATTAGAGCCCTAGGTGAGGGTGGATGACCCAGAGATTCTTGGAGACCGTCCGACGGGCCAAGTCTACTCCGGGCGGATCCTCAATCTTCCTACTCAAAACAGCCCCTTTGTGGCTATCTTTATTACCTCATTTCGGTCCTCTTTGGAGCACCTTCAAACACCCCTGTTCCACTGCCCCTTGTGCAAAGCAAAAACAGGTCCGAAGTTGCCCCTTTGAGTGGTCCCAAAACAGGCCAGTTTCAGCCCATTTTTTGCCCACACTCCATGTCGCTGCAAAAAAAAAAAAAAAGAACAGGTCCTGCAGAGGTGAAATGAAGCAGAGGGCAGCGGTTTGAACATGGGCTGGCTGGAAGGTGATGGCTCGGCATCCCTTGGAAACAGTCCGACGGGCCAAGGGCATAGCCAGGTGGCCTTCCAAGCTGGTCTTACCAGGAAAGCTCTAGCAGTGCAGCAGATTTCCAGCAGGCCTTTCCGGCCCAAAACGGTCCAAGACAGGCCCGTTGTGTCTATGAAGATTGAAGGCCGGCTTTGAACGCCGATGATGATTGAATCGGTCCAAGAGGCCTTGGTCCAAAAAAATGAACAAATAAAAATTCAGACTGCGAAAGCCATAGTAAATTAAGGAGCTCCACCCTCCGCGGGGACTCCAACCTTGGACGACTCCCCCGAGTCCGCCCCGGAATGTCGATCCGGATGGTGGCGCTCCCGTAGTCAGTTATCCTTCCCCCAATATGGCTAAGCCAAGGCTGGCCACTTTGCATGGGTAAATTTCACTAAGTTGGAAAATGACCGGCATGTCATCATAATGCCAAAAAATTTCCAAAGTAGTGGAGAACCTAAATTGGGGGAAGGATTGACTACATTGTACACCGATGTACCCCAATCTTCTATGCAATGGAATGACTCGTTTGTCAACATTGGAATGCATGAAACCGGGCACCAATAGTAGCCCGATGGGGTGACCGAGATGCAAACTATCAAACAAAATAAACAGCATTAGAAATCTAAAAAATAAAAAAACAGAAAATCAGACCTAAGACAGATCTGAAAATTCAAACAAAGTCTGAATTTAAACAAACCTGAAATTCAAAACTTGAAATCATACCAATTCAACCGAGTAACCGAACCCCAACCAAAAGTGAACCGGTTCTAGATTAAATCAATCAAAACCTGATTCCGATTGAATTGCAGACTTAGATCAAATCTGTCAACACCTGAATTTCAGAATTTGGAAACACAAAAGAATTCAGATTCAAACAATCTACAAACACACAAAAAATCAGATTTAATCAAGTATATAAACACAAGAAATTTCAGATTTCAATCAGATCTGTAAAAAAGAAAGCACATTCCAACTGATTTAAAACACATCCAAAAAAATCTGGTTTTGACAATCTGAAAATTCATTTAAAATTCACCGAACCTCACCTAAATTCAGAATCTGAAAATTCAGAAAACTTAAAAAATCAGTCAAATCAAAAATCTCAAAATGCTTAAAACTTTTTAAGCATATCCAAATTGAAAGGAAAACTTGAACCGATCAAGTCCGAAATCAAACAAATCAAAACTAAACCAAAACAACAAATCATTCAATCAAACAAATTGATTCAAACCCCAAAACTCAAAACTGACTTCAAGTCAACCAACAAACAAACAAAAATCAATCCAAACCAAATCAGTTTGCATCTCATCGGACCCAAAAGGCCGCTGCCCTTTTGAGTTCTTTACTTTTATGTGGATGTGCAGTTATCCAAAAACAGGTTGCCGCGATGGTTAATCAAAGGCGTTCGAGCCGTTGCTCGTAAGCTAATGCCGGATATTCGCACCATCCGGCGGAGAAGGGTCAAAATCAAATTTTCAAAGAATCCGAACCTCGGTTCTTATATTTTTAAACTATCACCGGGCTACCTAATATTTTTAGGTATCATCTATTTTCTTAGATAAGTCCGTGGTATCGAAAAATGTATTTCTTTATAAGAATAGACGTAAAAAAAAGAGGTTCACATAGAATATATAAACACAAATTTTGATATTTCACTCAAAGAATAAATGCAAGAAACTTAATTTTAATGTGATATCTTAACAATTAAAATTTGTATGTAAAAAAGTGACTTATCAAATAGTTTTGACTGTCTTCAAAAAAATTGCTAAATATTTATTCTAAACATATAATATGGAATCTAATTTTTTCCAATATAAAAAAGTATATCAAGTAGATAACAATGATAAAAAGCAAATTTAAGTAGAACAACAATATGAGTATAAATTGGAACCCGATACATGTCTTTTCCATCATACGGATTCGGTCCGCTTAAAGCGACTAAGCACTCTCTTTGGGGTGTTTTGGTGCTTTAGTGCTTTGAGTGGGAACTTTATCTATGCATAGAAAAGCGGTCAGGCGCTCAACAATGCCCGGACTGCTTTGGCGCTTAAGCAACCACTTTGACAACCATGCACGTAACTTGCACTCGAATGTATAATTCAATGATTGTTAGTCCTCTTTTCTTGTACCTCTATCTGACAAAAGTAAACCCAAATATTTCAGCAGAAAGGATGACCTGGGCATGTCAAATATCTTTTGCAAATGAATTATCTAACTGTTTTGCATTTTCATCTTAATCAGCTCACATTTTTTTGTTTATTTTCAAGCCAGTCACCCTTCTAACAAGTGCAACAGCTCTCTCAGATGAAACACTTTTATCCATCAACCGAAACAAATAATACTGTGTCATCAGCAAATTGCAGGTGACTAACATCCTCCCCACTTGTCCCCACAAAGCTCCTCTCTATTAGACCACCATGATTAGCATTCTTCTACATTGCGTTCCAACACCTGGCCAACTAGAATAAAAAAGAAGGGGTGATAGAGGGTCTCCCTGCCTTAAACCTTTGGAACAACCAAAATAATCGTATGACTTTTTGTTAAGCTCTACAGAGAATGTTACAGTATTGACATAGTTCATGACTCGGTCAATTTATCTATGACCAAAACCATTAAGCCCCATGATCCTGTAGAACATTTCCATCTTACTTTCTCATTTGGTTTCTCATAATCTAGTTTATGCAAGATATCTTTTTTCACTTTTTATCTTCTAATCGTGAATTCGCCCGTGCACTTTCATGAAATTATCCAAAATGTATCTACCATCAACAGAGGTTGATTGAGATGTGCTAACCAGTTTCTCGGCAAACTTACTGAGTCTACTAGCTAGAACTTTTGTCAATATCTTGTATGTACAATTTAACAAATTAAGTGGCCTTAAATCTTTGATGGCATATACATGTTCTTTCTTCCGTAGCTTGACTAGATGTGTTGAATTAGTAAATTTAATCTTACTTGGATTCTACTCGAACTATCTCACCATTGCTATGAAATATCTTTTGAGAATACCCCAAGGTTTTTGGAAAAAAAAATAACGGAATAACCATATGGGCTAGGTGTTTTATAGGGACTTATGGACTAGATAGCACTAAAGATCTCATTTTAGAGAAAGGCCTAGTTAGTGATAATGACTCCTTTTCGGCAAGTTTGATGCATGAATCAAAATTAAGTAGTGTACTCCACTCACTGTCATCCCTGAATAATTTTTCATAAAAGGACACAGGAGCATCACCTATTTGGTTTGGCCCCTCACAAGAAGACCCCTCCACCTGAAGTTTATATAAAAAACTCTTTTTTATTTTTAGAGAAGCTTGAGCATGAAAAAAATCTTGTATTTGTGCCTTTTTCCTTCAGCCACGTCTCCTTAGTTCTTTGTTTCCATTTGGTCTCTTCTCTTAGCACCAGACTTTTGCTTTCATCCACTTCATTCTTTGCCGATCACTTAACTCACCTGTCTTTGAGCTGCTCATAAAAGTCAATTTCATTGATAAGAGTCGTCTTTTCTGTGTTTGCTGATTTGCTGTGCAACTTCACCCATTCCTTTAATTTTGACCTTACAAATTTGAGTTTAGTCACCATTGTCATAACTGTCAATGTGCCCGGCATGCAACATCTACCAAGATCTCATAAGATCCATAAAATCTGACTGTTTGCATGAAGACAGCCCAAATCTGAGTTTTCTTATGTACTTTCTGTTTAGAGGACAAACCACCATGATCCCCACTAACTGGACATTCATCTCAGCCACAGCCATGCATGGTCTGAGTTAGTGGAATGCTGAGAAGAGCTAATGGTCAAACACATCTTGAAAGGGGGAGGGAGCAAGTACTTAGCTCAGGGCCCTAGATGCCACACTTCACCTTAAACCCAAGGTTATGGCATTGGCAAGGATTGAATCCCCGACATCTCTCTCTCTCTCTCTCTCTCTCTCTCTCTCTCTCTCTCTCCCCCTCCCTTTTCTGTTATCTTTTTGTACTCTTTCTATGAATCTTGTCTTGTTCAGTTCTATGAAGTTACTCTTTCGTTCATGTTTATCTGTGATGTGAGACTTTTATTTAACACCACATTTGGGGGCATGTGGCACATCACTTGCAGAAATATCTTCCTTTCTTGTTTATTTCTCGTTACACTTTGGCCTAGCGTGTTGTAAGTAGAACACATCTCAATATTTTTAGAAATAGAATCTATATCATAGGATGTAACAAAGTTCTTACACTGGCTATATCGTCTACTGTAGCTTTCCTCATTTATATAAGATTGGAACCAATATAGAGCAAGTAAGACAAGTAAACTTGAACTTAGGTAGAGTTTTAGATGGGATGCCATTTCAAGAATATTCATCTCAGGGGTATGAATATATGATATATTTAGTGTTTATGGTAGAAAACCTTCTCAAAATTGAAGTTATATTAGTTATTTGTTCCATTATTTGGAAATGGTGGTACATGCATTACTTTCTTTATTGTTCTTTTATTTTGCACAAATCTCTATATTATAACTTAAGTTGCCTTACTATCCTATTGTTCTTGAACCATAGTTATTGATAAGTTATAACTCAATCAACTCGAGCTTTAACCTAAATTATTTGGGGTCGGCTATACGGATTATATTTCTCCACTCTTCGATTATGAGTTATTTCTTCGAAGTGAAATCATTCAAATCATACTGAATTGTTCTTTTTCATGTTAGCTTCGGTCTACCTACCACATCATTTTTACCCCCCTCTACTATCTTAATATTTTCTACTTCTCAAATTGGACCATAGTTACTGATAGCAAAGACAGAAATAGGAAGCAAAATAAGAAAGTTAACTGAAAAACCATTAGCCAATTCATTATGAGGCATCTATATTGCAGCAGCCGGTTAACTATTGGAATGAATATATGACATAGGCAAGAATTAATGTGAACTATGTTGACATTTTGATTGTCCAGAATATGAAGCAACAAAATGATAGGTCATGTCTATGAAGGAAGCCTAATCTTTTTAATCGAAGTCAGTTGATAGCAAGGATCGCGGAATCGGAATCGGAATCGGAATCGGTGGGTACCGATTCGATCCGGATCGGATCGGATCGGACCGATTCCGACCGATTCAATGGAAGAAATTCGATCCAGAATCGGTAAAAAAAAAAGCAAAAAAAAAAAAAAAACGATCCGATTCCGATTCTGGACCGATTCCGGCCGATTCGGACCGATTCTGGCCGATCCGACTGGAATAGCAAAAAATGAAAAAAACGATCCGATTCCGATTCCGATTCCGATTCCGGACCGATTCCGGCCGATTCCGGACCGATTCCGACCGATTCCTACCGATTCCGACCGATTCCGCGGAATTCATGCCGGAATCGGTCCTTCCGCATGGAATCGGATCGGAATCGGATCGTTTTTTTTCATTTTTTGCTATTCCAGTCGGATCGGCCAGAATCGGTCCGAATCGGTCGGAATCGGTCCGGAATCGGAATCGGATCGTTTTTTGTTTCCGAATCGGTCGGAATCGGTCCGGAATGGAATCCACCGATCCGATTCCGGAATCGGTCGGAATCGGTCCGATTCCACCGATTCCGTAAACAATGGTTGATAGTGGAGAGTATGGAATTATAATGAGCAGCAGGCCTCTATGCATGTTTTTTGTATTTGTATGCTCGGCTTGTTTACTTGAAGTTATTTTAATTCATTTTTTATACTCGTAAAAATGTTTTTATTTAAAGTTCTTGTCAGCGGCCATCTGAAGTGAAAGTTTTGCTGAACATGTTTTATATATTACGGAGATTGATAAAAATTATTAAGTTTGCGCTAGTTATAAATACTTGAAAATGGAGAAAGAGAGAGCAGTCTTCTAGTGAGGGAAACATTTTCAGATCAGAAGGCGGAGCCATGGAGGCATTAAAGGAAATAAATAAGGAAAACAGAACTTCGAGGGGTGTAGATGTTGAATTGATGGGCTGAAGCCTCTTTCATGTGCACAATGACAATTCTGAATATTATGATTTCTCAGCATAGCTTGCAGAAATAGCCAATCTGAATTGAAATTGGCTGGTGCCCATGTGATAATGCAACTTCATGCTAGTCTTGGGCTGAATACAAAGAGGATTGGCTGGAATAATCTTGGATTTGTCCTACTTCATGCTGGAATCAGCTGATCCAAGATCAGCCAGGATTGGCTGATCCTGAGTTCTGGCATGCATCATTGCCTGGAATTGTCTGGGATTGGCCAAATCCAACCAAGTCATATCTGACCATTAACTGAATTGGACAAATTCAGACACTCCTGGTTGTTTCCAGCTTTCCTGCACACAGAATCCTGCCTAACGGTCAAACCTTAGTGAACTTCAGAGAGATAGATATGATTGGTTCCCTTTTTTCTACTTCTCATCCATCCATTTGTTTTGTAGTTATTCACTTTTTTCCCTGAGCCAGATCCTGATCCACGCTGGTTGATCCAGTATTCATTATCATTCATGCTTTTCTTGTTCCCAAGATAGAAGCTAAAACCCGCTTATTGCTGTGGATAGGGGTGTAAATGGGTTGGGTCAGGTTCAGGTCTGATCTATATGTATCCCAATTCCCAATCACAAAAAACTGGATCCAAATTGATGGGGGACAAACTAGACTTAACTGAAATCGAGGTTAACTCAAAACAGTCTAAATTTTCTGACTCCTAAATCAGGTTCTAGGTTTTTCAATTTTAGGGTTTCTAGTTAAGAAATTTTTAGCTAAAGTTGCTTCTTTTTTAAATGAATCAGAATTGAGGTAGAAAAGTGAGAGAGAATGCCGGTTTTGAAAATCTGATTAGATTTTGAAATTCAGTTCTAACCACTAACGAATCAGAGTTTAGTTATCTGGAGGTGGTTCTCTCTAATGTTCTCACCAAGACCAACAACAATGAAATTGAAATAGCTAGGACCTACTACACATCAGGCATGGCATCTCGATATGGATAATAGGCAAACAAAATTATAACCATACAGGCATACAAAGAAAGAGTGGATCAGAAATTACCTCCACACGTAGGTGAGGGAAAGATATTCTTCGGCTGAGAGATAGGTGTCCCCTTTAGTTACAAATGATTTATCACAATAAGTACAACATCAAAAATTGACCCACACCTCACAGGGTGGTAAAAGGTCTACAACCAATGATTAGGAGATGCCTATCTTCAGGTTGACAGAATCGCCGGCAATAATCTTCCAGGAGTGAAGATCCTCTTAATCTCGACCTTCAATAATCAGATCTGTAATCTTCAAGGCTCAAAGACGAATCATCACACCCAAAAGGGAATAAGGGGATCCAACTTAGTTATTATCCTTGAAGGATTCCATCGTTAACCAGTCACCGGCAACTGTTGTTACAGCTACCTAGGCACTGTATGAACTGCGGTCTTCATCATGACATCATCTTCCCATTCGGACAGTGTAGGCAGACCGAGGATCGGCTGTTACTGTGGGCTCCATTTGCTCATGGTGACTGGAGATAATCCATATCAATGTTTCAAAGCAGAGGTCAGACTGAACTGTCATGAACTCAAAACAAGCAGAACAATAGGTCCGATGTCGACTGGAGTAAGGACCAGTCCCAATACCAAATGAAATTAATATGAATCAAACAGTGACCAGCATAACAGATTAGGGAGAAGCCTGAACAGCAGTAGTACCTTGACTGGAAGGGGACCAGTCTCGATATCAAGGTGACCTCAATATGAACCAGCAATAGAGCGGCATAGCAGGTCCAGAGGAACCAGGATAGCAGTTGAACATTGACTGGAGCAAGGACCAGTCTAGAAATCAAATAACCTCAAGATGAATTGACAGAGATCAACATAACAGATTGTTGGCGTCAATTTTTCTTAAAATAAAATCAGCAAAGAAAAAATGAGCTGGTCCAGCCCTCAATTGGGCAAATCAGGTCCTCCATGGGCCCACATGCCCAAATTCTAGCTGACCAGCCTTTGTTTTCACTTAAATAATTATTTTCTGGCCCTCCTTGAAACCCACCTACGTACAGCCCATGGGAAGAGAGAAGTGGGCTGTGGTCAAGGCCAATTGGCCCAGTCAACAGGCCCAGCTGACCTGTCCAGCTCAGCTGCCACCTCAGCTGGTCCCACACCCTGTCCACATCAGCATCCACCTCATCTTTGACCAATAAATGGCATGGGGAAACCCAAAGGGCAGGTCAACATGGGGGAGATCAAAGGACTGGTCAAGCATTTAAAATATGTGGGAATCCAAGGAGTTTAGTCAATAAATGAGCATGGGAAAAGCCATCTCACGTACACCACAGCTCCCCCTTTATATCCCACCTGCTCCTATAAAAGAAGGGAGGGCGGCCAAGGGCAGGGGGCTGGCTGATCGACGCCGACAGGCTGCTGCTCCAGCCATTGTGTGCTCCTACCTCCAGCACCTGCCAACGGTCAAGAAGAAGAAGAGAAGAAGAAGAAGAAGAACAAAGGGAGCCCTCTGCAGCTTCCCTTGTGCGCCAATCCCCATTGGTGTGAGGATCTCTACAGCATCCTTCTCTACAAGGATCGCGGGATCGGAATCGGAATCGGGATCGGTGGGTACCGATCCGATCCGGATCGGAACGGATCGGACTGATTCCGACCGATTCAATGGAAGAAAATCGATCCAGAATCGGTAAGAAAAAAAAAGAAGATCCGATTCCGATCCGATTCCGGACCGATTCCGGCCGATTCGGACCGATTCTGGCCGATCCGACTGGAATAGCAAAAAAAGAAAAAAAACGATCCGATTCCGATTCCGATTCCGATTCCGATTCCGATTCCGATTCCGGACCGATTCCGACCGATTCCTACCGATTCCGACCGATTCCGCGGAATTCATGCCGGAATCGGTCCTTCCGCATGGAATCCACCGATCCGATTCCGGAATCGGTCGGAATCGGTCCGATTCCACCGATTCCGTAAACAATGCTTCTCTATCTTCAATTGCATCCAACGCCAAGAAGATAAGGTTGGGGCATATACATATTAACTATGTAGCCCTCTAAGGGCACCCCTTCCTCCCCTTCTAAGTTCTCTTCTCAACCCCTCTCATGGCCTAAACCAGCCTTTATCGTCATCGGCAACCCATGACCCAAAAGATTGGTCCCTACCAGCCCCTGTTCGGACCACCTAAACAGTCCCTGTTCCAGCCCTTTGTGCACCCCACTGAACAGGCCAAAAACTCCCTCTGTAGGCCCCTTAAACAGGCCCCATTTAGACCCTTCTCAGTCTGCCAGGAGACCCCAAATCGGACCCCTGTTCAGCACTCAATCAGGCCCTGAAATGCCTCCAAAATCAGACCCCAGCAGGCCCTGTACGGTCTCCAAACCAGACCCATGTACAGACCTCGCCCGGTCCCACTTCAGAGCTCTGCACAGGTCCTGTTCGGTCCCCATTTCAGACCTGCTAACAGACCCCTGCAGGTCCACTTTTGGTTTAGCCGAACGTCCCTTGTGCAGGCCCATTTCGGCCCACTTGAAGCCACCTGGACAGACCCCCTAAACAGGTCCGAAGCTGCCCTTGTTCAGCCCATGTTCAGACCCCAAAACCGGTCTCTGTTCAGCCCAATCCAGCAGCCCCCATGTGGCCAATTTCCAGCCCCCCTTGTGGCTTAACCAAACCGCCCCTAAACAGGTCCAAAAATAACCCCTTGCGCACCTCCATAAATACCCTGTTTTCATGCCCTTTGAGCAGCCCCCAAACAGGTCCTAAAACAGCCCCTTTTGCGCAGCCCAAAATACGCTACCTGACTGACCTTTGCACAGTCCCAAACTGCCCCAAAACAGGCAACCAAACAGCCCTTTGTGCAGTCCAAAACCAGGCCATCAAACAGCCCTTTGCGCAGCCCAAAACAGGCCACCAGACTGTCCCTTGTACGGTCCCAAACAGCCCCTTAAAGCAGACCATTTTCGGCCTCCCTTTAGTCCAGGCTTCATGCCGCCACAACAAAAGCAAAAGCGCTTCACAACAAGTGCTGCAGAAACAAGTCAAAAGCAGAGGACAGCAGTTCAAAGGTAGACCGGCTTGAAGGTGACGGCCTGGTACCCCTTGGAAACCGCACGACGGGCCAAGGGCATAGCCGGGTGGCCTTCCAAGCCAGTTCCATCAAGAAAACTCCAGTAAGACAGCAGGCTTTCCAGCTGGCCCTTCTGGCCCGAAGCAATTCAAAACAGGTCCGTTGAGCCTATGAAGACTGAAGGCCGGCTAAGAACACCGATGGAAATTGAACCGGCCCAAAGTGGCCTTAAAAAACAACAAATAAAAATCAGAATGTGAAAGCTACATTAAATTAAGGAGCGTTCTCCCAGTGGGAACTCCACCTTGGACGGGGTGCGGGCACATTCCCGTAGTCATCGATCCGGACAGTGGCGCGGGCATACTCCCGTAGCTGGCGATCCTTTCCCCAATATGGCTAAGCTAAGTTGCCTATTTTGGATGGGTAAAACTTCACTAAGTTGGAAATGACCGGCATGCCGTCATAATGCCAAAATTTTCCAGAATTGGTGAAGAACCTATGTTGGGAGAAGAATTGCCTATCTTTCTTTACATCATTGTACTTCATCACATATGAAATGAAAAGTGATCTTCAATGTTGACTTGAAATGCATGGGAGTGGGCACCGATTGGCGGCCCAATGGGCCATATGTGATGCAAACCGCCAAATAAGAAAAGCCAACATGGACAAATCTGAAAGTTCAATAGAAAAAAAAATCAGAATTGAAATAAACATAAATCAAACAAAACCAGCTTTAAGCAAATCTGGAAAAAAAAAACAAATCCGGTTTTGAAATGGGACTGTTCCACCATGCTTTCAAACCCTTACACAGGTCATATTCCCCTCTGGGCAGCCACATCTTGGTCCACTTGAGGCCACCGGATCACCCCCCTTCGTTGCATACCGAAGCTGACCCCAAACAGGTCTTGCTCAGCCCTCTCTGCGGCCCACCAAGTCAGCCGGTGTGCAGGCCTGAAACAGACCTTGTTCGGCCCCCCCAATTCAGGCCCATATCAGCCCATTTGAGCCCACCTAGGCTGCCTCTGCTGGCCTAAAAAAAAACTGAAATCTGTCCCGATTGAAATGCCCCTTGTGCAGGCCTGAGCCGGCCCATTTCAGCCCAAGATGGGATTCCCTCTTGGGTCCGGGTGAATATCCCAGTCAGGTCTATTTTCATCCCATCCAAACTCTCTCAAACAAGCCCCTTTGTGGCCAGCTTCCTTGCCTTTTTGGCAATCACACTCCAGCCCCTTTGTGGCTCGGCGGAATCCCAAATCAGTCTTAAGTGTGGATCAGATTTAAAGTAAATCTGGAACCTAATTTAAGACAACCCCAATTCAATAAAAAAAAACACAACAAAGAGAAAATGCTTAAAGAGCAATATGTAAAAACAAAAACTCTCAGATTTTAAACAATCTGTGAACAGCACATTCGAACCAACATGAAACACATCCAAAATCAGGTTTTGGTAATCTGGAAATTCATTTAAAATCCACCGAACCTTGCTCAAATAAATGACAAAGATCAACCTCTAAAACAAACCAAATAACCAACAACATCAAGGCTTGTCAAAAATCAACCTAAAACAAAAAACTCAGAAATCTGAAAAAAATCCAGAAAACCAACCAAATAAAAAATCCAAACATGTTTAAAACTTTTTAAGCACATCAAAATAAAAACCAAAACGAACTTGAACCGATCAAGTCCAAAATCAAAACCAAATCAAAATAACAAAACAAATTAATCAAACAAATTGATTCAAAAAGTCAAAATCAACACAACCAACTTTCAAGTCAACCAACAAACAAATAAAACAAACACAAACCAAATCGGTTTGCATCTCATCGGACTCAAAAGGCTGCTGCCCTTTTGAGTTCTTTACTTTATGTAGATGTGCATTTCTCTTAACACAGGTTACCGCGACGGTTAATCAAAGACGTTCGAGCCGTTGCTCGATGTAAGTTAACGTTGGGTACTCGCACTATCCGGCAGAGAAGGGTAAAAAATCAAATTTTCAAAGAACCCGAATCTCGGTTCTTATATTTTTAAACTATCACCGGACTACCTAATATTTTATGTATCATCTATTTTCTTAGATAAGTTTGTGGTATCGAAAAATGTCTTTCTTTCTAAAGAACAGACGCGTAAAAAAGAGGTTCACACAGATTCAGGAGAAACATGACTACAGACAATCTCTAACTGGAAAGGAGCCAATCTCGGTATCAAATATCCTCAATATGATCGAGCACCAATTCGACATAGCAGATCTGGGGAAAATGTCACAGACTGGAGGTGGACCAGCCCTTTGAAGAATAGCTCATTCCCAGAACAAAGCGGGAACCGATTCAGTTCATCTAGAAAAACAGCACATAGCAAAGTTCAACTTACTCGATCGTCAGATTTACGGAAGAACAACAGAACATCCGGAAAACGAAACTGGAGTTGGAAGGGGACCAATTCCACAAGCTCTGGAGCCTCAATGCTAACCCACGGGACTCGGCCAACCACAGCCTCAAACCAATTGACCCAACTTCGTAAGGAGGGACTTATCAAGGGGGGTGGATGGAGTTCACCTTTGCCTTGGGGACGAACAAGGCAGATCACGGGACATCCCGGAGAGGGAGGAAACAATACACGATCGGGAACTCAGGGAGCCGATGATGGCATTACCAGCCTCATAGGATCTATTACTAACCTTTAGTGTAAGAGCGAACCAAGGAAGGCAGGTGGCTATTCAAGAAGGAGAACGGTAGATCTCATCATCATCAGCTTCACGCCTCGGTTGGAACTAAAGTCATCATGAGCCATAGATCAGCTCCAGGAGCTCCTTCAGGAAATCAGCAACAGCAACCACGGTAGAAGAAGTCGCAGGAGACTCCATCACTGGCTACCAGTAGTGGACACTAACTAAAACACCTCGATGGAACAACACACGGAGGACGGGAGAGCAGATCCAAGCGAGGGAAGGAAGTCCTCCAAGGGAACTCGTCGGAATCACCTCCGGATGAAAGAGACCGAGCTGGTCTCAAGAGAGGGAGAGAAAGCCGAGTCGAGTGGAGAAAGGACTCCACAAGAGCTCGCCGGAGTTGGCCGGAGGGGGTTCCAACGTAGGATGGATTGAAGAGGAACCCGAAGAAGAGGAAGAGGGGAGGAGATCTCTTCACGGGCACTCGGCAAGACCACCGCAGGAGGAGATGGATCGAAGAGGGCGACCGGCTAGGGTTTCGCCCATCGGAGCGGAAAGAAGGGGGTCGCAGTTGAAGAGATGTCGACCGAGAGAGAAAAACACCGCGAGGGTTTAAGCTGCTCGAGAAAAGAAGAGAGGGGCAGAACCGGAAAATATTTTAATGGGATTCATATTGACTATATCATGAACAGGGATCAGGGGTGTCCGGCCCTTTATATAGGGTCGACCCATTTATATCAAAATGCAGAGAAAATCCGGGAAAATGTAAAAGCGGAGTAAAACAAATTCTAAAATGCTTAAAAATAAAGAAACATGATGTAGGCATCCTAGAATATTTTGAACAAAATGAAATATGACATCTAGGTCACTAAAGAAAATATGGACTAATGTCCCCTAGCCAGATGGAGCCAAGCTGCCTCCTACGTCACCCATAAACGTGACTAAACTGATGCCAATGTCTAGTGTTCTCACTACAAATCCAAATGTAAAATACTTACATTTTCGAATTTGGTTCTAAACTTGTATCCAAAAATTAAGTTTGGATTCTCGTCAGTACCAGGCTAGGACTGTTTCTGGTGGACACCGCCAAGATGCCAATCCTTCCTGTTCCATTCAAGTCGCCCATGGCTGCAGGCTAACCTCATTTGATTGCTCCCTCCACTACATGTCCACTGTCCTGACCTGCTTCTCCGCTGTCCATTCCCTACTCATGCTTTCTCGCTTCATCGCAGCCGCTGGAGCCACCAACTTCTACGCCCTTCACATCCTCCATCTTAACAAGTGTGCTATCCAAAAGGCTCTCCGCCGGTTGGCATTCCTCTGCTATAGGCAGCTCCACCATTCAGGGAATAGCGGCCTCTTCTAACTTTCTTTGGCAGCTTTGAATCATCACAGCACAATGCCAGTGCAATCGTAGCTTTGACCTGGTCATCAGAAGGGTGTAAATCTGCAACCAGGCAGCAGCGTCTTTGCTGCCTTTGCAGTCATCCCAATGCTCTAGGAATATAGGGTTTGACTTGGTAGTGGGAGGAACTTGCAATTGACAGGTGCTTGAAACTCCATCTTATACCTTTTATGGGAACCCAATTGAGATAATAATGAAACCCGAGACAACACTTTTAGTTTTGCTTGAACGGGAACTTGGCATCTATGAAATTGGGACATTGCATAATGTTTCCTGAACCTAATAATAGTCTCAGACTCGAATCAGGCTGATGGATCTCTTGGATCCATTGACAGGTCTATTTGTGGATATGTTAAGGTGAGCAAAGCATTAAAGATAAATGGATATTAGTGCCAACAAGTGGGGAATTTTGGATCTTTCTTTCTCATGTAAATGAACACATTGCATGTCTAGCCAAGCATGTTGCCCACCTTGGTTGTCCGGAGGATAAATGGTTCTCAAAGACTGTAGGATTAGGTGATGACTTTGACAAACTCTATGTGCCATCTCCTTCTATAACCCTATGCCCCCAAAGTGATATTTTCTTATGGTCACATAGTACGGGAATATACCAGTAGCAGGTAAGGGAAGATTGTTATTGATTCTTCTGTTTCTTATTCGTGCTGTTATTTTTTGTGTGAATAAGTAACTGTGAGTGGAAAAGGATGCAAAGATGAATAACAGCACTCCAACAATTCATCCCTTCTTCCTCTTCTTCATATGAATTACGGTAGGGTATCGTAGTTGTCTAGGCACCACCTAGGCACAAAAGTACCTTTGAGGGATCAAGATACCAATGTACCTTTTCTAGTTGCCAAAAGGCACCCATCTAGGCAGCACCTTGTGGGCTTAGGCCCACCACATGATTTTATTAAAGATAGTGAAATTGTATTAAAATTTTTTATTATAACATTATTATGTAGGTTTAAGATTTTTAATCATGTATACATTATATACTTAAAAGACCCATAAAATTTCTTCTCAACTTATTTTTCTCTTCCTCTCATTTAGTTTATCAACATCATATATTTTACACAAACATATGCATTCACGCCCATATACATAGTTGCACATTCACATGCATGCAATGCATACACATGCATTTAATTATACATATCATATATGCAAAACTTACTTACGTTTAAAGCTTTTAAAGTCTACTCTATACCCTTCCTAGCTCTTCTCTTCTCCTCCCTTGGGTACGACCATCACCAAGGAATTCCTGTTGTGGATGATGAGCTAGGGGGAATTCTGCACAATCTGCATGTAATCCCTACAGCTGTTTTCCAATGTTCTATTGTTGGTGTAGCTGTGAACTGAATAAAAAGCGCATATGTTCAATATTAGGTCGTATGACTGTTAAGGCAATTCTCACTGACAGCAATACACTGCCGATGGGTGGCTCCATACCGGGGGAACGGGGCTAGGACTCTAAAAAGTCCTTAAGGAAAATCACAGAAATTTTTTTTAAGGAATAAAATTGCCCCTTTGCGGAGAAATTTACTAGTAGCGCTGACTTAACCATCTGATTATATAGGTGAAGAGGACTGATGCAATTTTTGTTGTATCAAGAGGAATCACAACAGGTTAACAAGCAAGAAGGCTGGTTTCAAATAAGGCATCCAAAGCAAATTCTTTCTGATTCAGAAAGAAAACAGCATTGTTCTTGGAAATTCAGCACCTAAAAAGTATTTCATGTTTCTCAAATCATTGATAGTGAATTTGGAACCTGAAATTTGCTTGACAAGACAGAACCAGATAATTGTTCCCTGTTAGATGAATATTGTTGTTGATGATGATGATTATTATTAGCATAATACAATAGCCACAATTATCAGGTTGGCATTAAGAAAGTTCAGCTGCAACAAGGATCTCTGTAAACTTGGCCATTAGCACACCAATTTTGTGAAGCTTGTTTAAAGCCATATATTGACCTATGTAGTTTATAAACTTTCTTCTCCCCCTTGCCAGAATAACCTGAAGGTAATTGCACATATACATTCTCATCCAAGTCACCATTGAGAATGTGTCATTAATGTCCATCTAATGAGCAGACCAGTTGCAAACAGCAACAATACTATGAATGCACCTCCGATGTTGCAATTTTGGCTGGTGCAAAGTTCATGGAATTCAGTTGAATCAGTTTTTCATTTAGGTGTAGCCTTTGGCAACTAGCAGTGTTTTATAATGAGCAATAGCTCAATCAGGGTAAAGCTTGATTTTGTAATTCCAGTTACACGCAACAACTTTTTTTCTTGATGTAATTTAACTATTGATCAACTATTGTTGGCTTCAAGAGCAGTGTATCAGAGTGCATGGCTTCTCTCCAGCAAGAGTTTGGTGGCTTTGCTAAAAACAATGGGTTCATTTTGTGTATATTAAGATATGAAAGAAAAGGCTCATGCAAATTAATAGAAGAAAGAGATGGTAATGTGGATTTATTATATGTGAATGATGATGAGGTGGAATAGCTGAATGTTGGAAATGCACCATGAGCTTTGTTTCAGGTGATTTTGTGCAGTGGGTGGAGCAGCGTAAAGTGAAGGTAGATGGGGAATAATTTGTTGTGTTTTGTGGATGTGGAGATGGTTGTGCAAGGATTTTGGAATATAGATTGGACTTGGAATCAGGCCAAGCGATTCTGCTGTTTTGCTTGCTCTTTATTTTCTTTTTTTACTTGCATCTTTTGTTTCTTGACATGTTTATGTCACCTTTAAAAAAGATTGGACTTGGGATCAGGCCAACTGGCCAAGCAATTCGGGCAGATCTTGCCAGTCTAGCCAGTTCAAGAGTTTGGCCGATACCGAGTGAAATCTACCTGGATCCATCCATCACCAGCCGGATTAGGATGATCTTAGCTGATCCCCATCCAGACTGGCTTATTCTGCTAACTGTGTGTTCCTAGGAGAAAGGTGTTGGAGAAAAATGTAGGAGTTTGAGGGTAAGTAGCAATTGAGGCATCTGGTGAGAAATATTGGAAACGGGATTGTTAAAAGTTGTGTATATGTTTGACTAAAGTTAACAGGTGTTCAACTAAATGTACATAGCCAATAGAAACCCTGTGATTTTCAATATCAGATATGCTGTAAGCTTTCTGAAATGCATAGGATATCTGAGGAATGTGCATCTATGAGCTGAGTTGCACATGTTTGTGGATTAGTTACAGAGCTGTTAGGCAATTTGTTGTACATGGCCTCATGTGATATTTTATGACATAAGAAAATGGAAGGTTGTCTGTTGATGGGATATGCTGCAGTAAAGATGCAGCATATCCAGGAGGTGATTATAAACCAGACTTTTATAAAGTCGTGGACTGTATAAACCAGATTGAAAACACAGAACATGGACAACATGGGCTACATCATTGCTACACAGATTCTCGTGTATAATCCCATTATCCAAGAGAAAGAGGTAAATTCTTCGTTGAATTTAGTGCCACTTCATGTTCTTATTTAACAAAAAATTGTTCTAAATTGAGTTTTTTCAAGGGATGAAAATATGCTTGAAACATGAAATTGTCTGGGACCTAAAAGTACATGAGATAGCCTAGGTATATCTCCTATAATAATCACGTTTGGTGAAACCTAAAAAAAGGATATGGTCCTCTAGAAGTGTACCAAAGGAAAGGTGGGTTATTGTGATGGCTTATATAAGACGGGGGAATACAGAGCACTGAAGTTGCAGACGATTGTGGGAGAGGTGACCCAGCTGAATGTGCCATAGGTTGGTAGTGGCTGGTGAAGCATTTCAAGTTTATACAAACATATGCAGGATTAACTTGCAGGTGATAAATCCACTATTCTCATGGCCCTACTCAATCAACTGTTCTGTTGCAAGGACCTGAATTATGAGGTGATGTGGATAAAAATGTGATAGAGTAGTTTAATTTGCTAGTGACTGACGGGAAGAAGGTTAAAAGGAGCATCAGTAAGGTGTAGAAGTAAAACATTTTGAAGAATAGTACCGTGATTTACATGTGCGTTTCCAGTTATGGTATGGGTTGGCTGTTGATTCTATAGATGTTGAGTGCTGTTGGAGGCTTCTGAATCTAGGATTAGAACATTATATGAATAGCTAGCATTACCTGCAAGATTTGCTACTGGTTCTGCCTTGTGAGTTGCTGATATTTAGAGCATCAGATAATGACACCATTAGCATGATTTGGCTTCTAACATGAATGTAATTATTGCTTAAACCTGTTAGAAATTGTATCAAATGCCTCAGAGAAGAATGTGCTGATTCTGCTGAAGAATCAGAAACTTCATATTAGCTATTTCATCTCAATATTCTTTCGTAATCATACTTGGTGATAGAATTGTTTTGCTGCAAAGTGCTATGAAGGATACTCTTGGTTGGGCTGTTAGATGTAGAAAACCTGTCACGATGATCTTTCCAAACTTCTGATGTAGGATGTGCATAAGCTAAATCTGACGATGAATTGAATTGATACTATGGTGTTTTCGAATATCACCAGCAACAATTCTAGCTCTTTGCAGAGATCTCTGCTCGTGGGATGAGCAGCGTGGGATAATACTCATCAGTAAGAACTTAGAAGACTAATGGACAGAACAGTACCTATGGGATGTTAAAAAGGAAAAATAAGCAGATTTCTAGCAGCAGCATCAGATGGAAAGGGCTGTTGGTGGATCATGTGAAATAGAGTTGTCATCCCGAAGGAACAAATGCAAAGAAACACAGAAAGTAGAAAGGAAGAACTAGGAGAAATCTCTCATTTTTCTCATGGTACTGGGGAGTGGGGAGAAAGGGCAGAAAGGTGAATAAAGGATCCAGCAACGCATCCCTTCCTTTCAAGATATATATATATATATGAGTCATGGCAAGGATATAATTGATAAAGTGCGGCAGTAGCATATGTGGTTAATCATTATAGAAGTCGTGACAAAGCCTCTGGGCAAAATTTAAATAAATAATTCACCTTGAATCAGAACGGTAGAACACATGAACCAGGAAATACAATTGGTGTGTTTCACAAAGTTATATAACCTTAATAGTGTATAAGTGGGGGTGGAAGTGAGAACACAAAATTCACTGGTCATTTTAGTTAATAGTAGGTGCCTTTCTACTGAACTGCATCTTTGGATAGCTTTTGCCATGTTTGAGTATTTAAAATGATATTGCATTAATTTTGACATCGATATTTTTAGAGGACAGAGTATCAATATCAAAATCTACACATATGGACTCTTGTATTACAATTCATGCCTTGTTTGAACTATAAATTTTAGAATTGATATTAATAGTCAAACACCTTGTAATGATTTTTATCAATTTCAATGTTAATAGTGACATATGTTTAATATTGTTACCAAACAGGCTGTAAAGTAGCCAGGACTTTTGACAAACCTGAGCCAGTAAATCTTCTGTGGGTGGGATTTCTATCTTCCTCTCCAGTTGCAGATTTCTTTGTCCACTTGTATGAGGCATTCACAAGCGTCCCACACACTGGATAAGGTGCAAAGAGACCCTCCATAGAAGTCAGATGCCGTTTAATCATTGTAAATGTATTTAAAAGTTGAAATGTGATTAGAATTTTAAAATGCAACGCAAGTGAACTCACTCAAATTTCAAATATGCCATGTTCTTGCATTAGCTTTTTATGTGAATAATGCTAGAGATTCTGATGATAAACAAGGGTAACAGATGTTTGAATCCAAGAATTTATTTTAACTGTTTACCATCTTCGAAAGTGGAAACGTTTGAGAAATTATTTGACTGATCTGTTATTTCACTTAACCATTTGCTTAACACAGTTAAGCATTGTTTTTTGCTTAACACAGTTAAGCATTGTTTTTTGCTTAACACAGTTAAAGTTTTTTATTGTTCTTTTGTTTTCAGGCCTGGTGATGACTGTTTAACTTCTCAACTGGGAAGACATCATGGACAATCACTGTAGAGAAGATCAAGTAAGTTTCTGACTGCCAGTTTAATTGATTAAGATTCGACTTTCTGTGTTTCCGATATTATGGGCAATCTGCAGGAGGTGGTGAATGTGGTGGGATTTGAAGTTCCTAGGTCACCAGATGCAAGTTACACAAACCCTATCCCTGGAAATGAAGATGAGGCTCGGGATCCACCTCCTGTACCTCCCCACTTGCAACATACGTTGCTGGGGTACCCAGCAAGTGAAGATCTATCAAGCAATTTACCAGTGCCACAAAATGTAATCCTCAATCACCTCTACATTGAGAACAGGGAAGCTCCAAGGTCAGTGGTTGCTCTTGGTATCACCCATCGTTTCCGCACCAAGTATGTTACTGTTGTGCTTTACAAACCCATACCAAGACGGGGATCTTAGAGGAACATACTAATGGTTATCCTTGGAAGGGAGCCACTCTGCGATTCTTATTAAGTCACCAGCGGAAATTAAAACCCATGATTGTGAAAACCCCATGCTATTTATGGGTACCAAGCGCAATTAAATGCAGTGAAGGTGATTCTTTCTTTGTCTTAAATGAAACTTGTTGTATCAATCTTTTTAGTGTATTTTAGATGATTAGTGAGTATGCTTCTGTCTTCTTATATACTGTATATTGTCCTTGCTTCCTTGGGCTCCTGGAGGATTTTTCAAAAGAAATGCATAGTTGGGGAGCCTGAATGCTCTGTGTATTCTTGATGAAGACCTGTTGGGGACCCAAAACCTTTCTTTTCTTTGCTTCTGTATCAGTTCTTTCAAAGAAGTGGCTAAAATTCAACTGAAGATTTCTTTAATCCGATGGAGCTATTGTTTTTAACAGAACGGGTTGGTAGTAGAATAGAGATATCAGAGAATGGTGTACGAGTTGTATTTAGTTGGGATTATGGAAGGAATCATAAGGATACAATTTCATCCACTTGTACAGCTTTTTAGCTGTTGAATTGCATTAATTGACCTTAGCTTGTTGAGAACAGAGCTCTCTTATATGATGAGTTTGTTTGTGAGGTTTTGTTTATGTCTACACTTTAATTTAATTTTATTCCAACTTATTTTATGTATTTAAGTAATAATATATAATTATCAATATTCATTTTATTTTTAAAATTAATATTTAATCTCGTAGTTAATATAGTTATCTGAGTTTATCAAGTCGATCAAGAGTGCTCAATATGGGAGCCTTGGCTAATCAAATTTTATTTTTTTAATTTAAATTTGTTTATGAGTCTGAGCTTCAAGATATTTGTGCAGTGTATAGGTTGGTTTTTGTCTAATATCTATATTTGGTCGGCAAGTACGCCCTCTCTCTCTCTCTCATTTTCTTTAAATTATTTTTTCCCTTTTTTAACATGTTTTGTAAGTTATTGTTACTAGTGTTATGCATCGTCTTTTTAACTATGTAACCAGTTCAATGTATGTTGAGTACTTTGGAATCGAGCTGAACGTTTTATAGTGTTTTATTTCCATGTTTTCAAGTTTTTTGAATATTTATTAAAATAAAAATCACAAATGAGTTCATTCAAGCTCGATGTGAAACATCCCTTGTCCCGTCGTAATCTTTAGAAACCACTTGGTCTGCTCGATTTTATGTGAAATAATTTTACGTTTCCAGTTATTTTTATAATATGTGTTCGGAAATATCGAAATTTTAAAAGTAGACTAAATTTTTATATTTTTTATTAAGATAATAAGGTTGATAGAATACTATTTTTGGCATTGCCATTGTGTATATGAATAATATAAATACCGATGGTACCAAATATTAGATTTAGCACGGATGGTGTTTGAAGCACCTTTTGGCAAAGATATATTAGAATGCAGCGATGATTTTAGTTTAGGTTTACCTTTTATTTTATCTCTTCTAAAATTAGTTTGAAATTTAAATTTAAAAAAACTTGATAAATTTTTTAATTTTTGTAAAAAAAACTCTAATCTTTTTAAAAGTTTCGTGCACCGAAGATTAGGTTTGAAAGAAATAGTTAAATACGATATTACAATAAAGCAGCTCTTTTCTATCTTAAAATTAAAAAATATATAAGAGAGAAAGATGTTTTGAGATGCGTTTGGCTGTGTATCCACCAATCTACTTTCCTACCGTTTCCAAGCACTGTTAATAATTATGTCATTTTTATCAAACATGTCTCTTAGATATTTTTAAAATTTTAATTTTTATATTACTATATCCACACCCTATAACATGGAACAAGCAAAAAGGGTTTTTTTAATTTAATTGAAAATTAACGTATCTGTACCGTTCGTCCATTAAAAGTAAAGATAATATTTTCATGGGAAAAATGAAAAAAAGAATCGCCTCTGATCTCACAGAGGTGTTTAAACGAGCCAAGTCGAGTCGAGAAATATGGTGTTTAAACTCGGCTCGTTTATATTGCACGAGCTCGAGCTTGAGCTCGAGTTTTAACGAGTACATGAAACACTTGTTCAAATTTGGATTGTTTATTAATCAAGTCGAGTCGAGTTCGAACTCGAGTAGTAGTTACACTAAAATTTAATTCACATTCAAATGTAAACTATATATAAACTCGTTTATAAATTTAAAATCAATAAAAATTTATTTATGAAATTTTAGATTTAATTCTTTTATAAAACTCAATTTAAGTTTAAATTTAATTTTTTAATTTTTTAATATATTTAAATAATAATATATAATTATTAATATTAAAATTTAAATTTTAAAATATAAATATATAATATAATTTTTAATCGAGTTATTTGCAAATTTATCGAGTCGAGTAAAAATTTGTTCAAGATCGATTCATTTAATAAATCAAGTTTTCTGTTTCAAACTTATTTATTTAATATGATAAATAAATTAAATTAATTTTTATCGAGTCGAACTTCGAATTACATGTCAAATGGTTCGTTTGCACTCTTTAGTCACAGCCAGCTTTCACGCTGCTGCAGGGTGGCAAAACCCTAATTATACAACCGAAGGTCGATTATCGCAGGCCTTTCCTCGTCCTGCTCTGCGGGGAGAGAAGCGAACCCTAACCCGCAAAATCTCCCTCCGGTCGCCTCGATTCCTCCCTCTGCGGTCGCTACCCAGCAAAGGGTAGACCATGGTGGGGTTGGCGCCCATCCTTCCCCTCCCGGCGCCTCCTCCTGATGGCAACCTCGGCCAAATCCCGCCGTCGCAGGTACCCAGCATCGCCGACGCCGACAGCGCCCAGCCGCAGCTGAAACCCCCGCCCGAACAGAAGACGGCAGCGGCTGCCGCCTCGGTGGCTACGCACACGCGCACGATCGGAATCATTCACCCGCCGCCCGACATCCGCACCATTATAGACAAGACATCCAGCTTCGTCAGCAAGAACGGTCCCGAGTTCGAACGCCGTATCCTCGCCCATAACGCCGGCAACGCCAAGTTCAATTTTCTCATCCCCTCTGATCCCTACCACGCTTACTACCAGCACCGCCTTGCTGAATTCCGGTCCCAGCTACAGAATTCCTCCACCCAATCCGATCAACCTGCCGAGGATGGCGCGAAGCCTGCGGAGGTCACCGCTGATGTAGCCTCGGCGCCCGATGATTCGGGGGCGGCTGCTGCCCCTGTTATCAAGGCCGACATCAGCGCCCAATTCAAGATCCCGCCCCGCAAGGTGCTTGAGCCACCGGAGGCGGAGCAGTACACGGTGCGGCTCCCGGAGGGGATTACTGGGGAGGAGCTCGATATCATCAAGCTCACTGCCCAATTCGTCGCGAGGAATGGAAAATCTTTCCTCGGGGGCCTCACTAGTCGAGAGATCAACAATCCGCAGTTCCATTTCTTGAAACCGACACATAGTTTGTTTACCTTCTTCACTGCGCTGGCTGATGCCTACTCGAAGGTGCTCATGCCGCCCAAGGGACTTACGGAGAAGCTGCGAGGTAGCGTTCGTGATATGACAACGGTGCTTGAGAGGTGCCTGCACCGCCTCGAGTGGGAACGGACGCAGGAGCAGGCGCGGCAGAAAGCAGAGGACGAGATCGAGCAGGAGCGAGTGCAGATGGCAATGATTGATTGGCACGACTTCGTCGTGGTCGAGACTATTGAGTTCGCAGACGATGAGGATGAGGACTTACCAGAGCCCCTGACATTGGAGGAGGTGATTAGGAACAGCAAAGCTCCGACACGGGAGGAGCCGCCACGGGTGTTGGAGGTGGCGGAGCCCGGTAAGGAGGTGGAGATGGAGATGGACGAGGAGGAAATGCAGCTTGTTGAAGAAGGCATGAGGGCGGCACGTCTTGAGGAGAGCAAGGCTGATGAGAAGATGAATGCACTGAAGACCGCACCTGAGCACGAGCCACCAATGAGGATCGTGAAGAACTGGAAGAAGCCAGAGGAGAGGACACCGGCTGAGAAGGACCCAACCAAGTTCGTTGTTTCGCCCATAACTGGTGAGCTGATCCCCATCAATGAGATGGCCGAGCATATGCGTATCTCGCTCATCGATCCCAAGTACAAGGAGCAAAAGGACAGGATGATGGCCAAGATTCGGGAGACAACACTTGCCCATGACGATGAGATCTCTCGGAACATTGTTGGGCTTGCACGAACCCGTCCTGATATTTTTGGAACCACTGAGGAGGAAGTGTCAAATGCTGTCAAAGCGGAGATAGAGAAGAAGAAAGATGAGCAACCGAAGCAGGTCATATGGGATGGTCATGCTGGGAGCATTGGACGGACTGCTAACCAGGCTATGTCTCAAGCTCCTTTGGAGGAGCAAGTGGAGGCTAGTGCAAGCGAGGCAAGGGTTCTTCCCGGCCCTGCTCCCCCACCAAAACCTGGAATGCCTATGGTTCGACCGTTGCCTCCACCTCCTGGACTGGCACTGAATATCCCACGGATGGCACCAAATGTCGCCTATCCTATTCCCAGCAGTGGTGGGCTCCCTATGCAACCAATGCCAAGGCCTCCTGTTATATCCATTGTCCAATCAGTGAGGCCACCACCACCCATGTCTATGCCTCCGGCACAGCAGCCTACCATGCCGTCTCTATCTATGCCTCCGACAGGTCCTGTGAACCCTCCAAGTATTCCAGTACCACCACCGCCTGGGTCTCAATTTACACCTCTAATTCCTCGTCCATTTGTTCCCATGACAATGCCACCTCCTCCCATGCAAATGATTCCTCCACCTTTGCCCCAAGGAATGCCCCCACCTCCACCTCCAGAGGAGGCTCCTCCATTGCCTGACGAACCAGAACCCAAGAGGCAGAGAATCGATGAGTTGTCGCTCATCCCAGAGGAACAATTCCTTGCTCAGCATCCGGTATTTGCTCTTTGCTAACTGTTTTTCAGCTTCTCTTCTTTTGTATCAATTAAGTTTATCTTTTAAGTGCGTGTGCTTAATGTAATATTATATTTTTTAGGGACCTGCCCGTGTGTCTATATCTGTTCCTAATGTGGACGAAGGAAACTTGAAGGGACAAGTTTTAGAGATCACAATCCAGTCCTTATCGGAGACCATTGGAAGTCTTAAGGAGAAAATTGCTGGAGAAGTCCAGCTTCCTTCTAACAAACAGAAACTAAGTGGTCGCGCAGGTTTTCTCAAGGACAATCTTACACTTGCTTATTACAATGTTGCTCCAGGGGAAACATTAGCACTTTCTTTGAGGGAACGTGGAGGTAGAAAGAGATGAATACAGATTTCATTGGAGGTAGAAAGAGTGTGTGGATCGGCGGCTTCGACTCAAGATGTCTCGTCTTCCTCGTTGCTCTGGAACCCACATCAACTTTCTCCAAGGGAGTTCTCCTTTGCTATTATTAGGTCATCTTCGGTCAAGGAGGGAGGATTGGTCCTCTTTCTCACACTCCCTTTTCAGCGTTTTGTCTAGATGTAATTTTAAGTTTTTTGTCTTCTTTTGTTAGGATTGTGAAGTTCAACTTATTTATGTCTCTTTTATGTTTTCTTATCTTTGGTATCTTTTGCAGTTGGTTGGTCAAGTTCTTTCATGTTATCATTTCCTGTTAACTCTATAGTCGTTAACTTTAGTTCGAGACTGTTAGTCCCGGTGATATATACACCCTTTTGGTGTGATCATCCGATCTCGTGGTAGCTATCGAATTCTTCCGAAGTCCTCAATTTTTTTATTCGACCGTTCATACACTCATGTGTGCTAGTCAACTTGTGGCTATGCCTTTGCTTCTTAGAATTGATAATTTTTAACGGAACTTCTCCTGTGTTTAGTTTGGTCAAGTGTCATCTCTCTTTTAAATTTGTCTCCATTGTATTTTCAAGCATGTACTTCTCTATGCTATGAATGGAATGGTTATGTTTTATCTAAACAAAAAAAGTTGAATATTGACACTTTTTTTGTATTTGCAGTTCTACTATATCAATAAAGCCGGATACGGATGTGTCAGCCTATTAGGTACAAACTGGGGTAGAGAAAAGCACATTGAAAATAAAAAGATTCAAAACATCATGTTTTCTTTTTCCGCCCGCAGCCTAAGATATGTATGAATTGCAAGACAAGATATTGATGTAGGTTCCGTTTGTTTTAGCTCAACACCCCTCTGACATCTGATTCAATTATGGGTGTGCATGTTCATACCGTTTGATTCTTTTTCTTAACTAACATTTAAACATACATTTTATATTTTAATAAACCCTATAAAAATAAGTTATATAATTTAACTTTTTGTTTTTCAAAGGTAATCATTCATATGAGAAAAAACAACAGATATAATATATCTTTAAATACACATTAGATTGATTGACATATAAGTGTATTAACCAAATTAAATATTTATTTTTACCATAAATTAAGAGATTAAATGTGAAATTAAAACTTTAAAATTTTAAATTAAGCCAAAACAAACACCATGAACTTTGATCAAAATAGTGTAACTCTAATATATGCACACAATGGAGGGCACCAACTTGCTTGTCAATAGTTCATAGGGTGTTTGGTTTTGGTTGCATGACAACTTTAAATTTTGTTATGAAAGTATGTTTTTGTAACAAAATATTTTTTAAATAGTGTTTGGCAATCATAGAGAATTACTTGTGAACAAAAAAGGAGGTAAGATTTTTTTTTCATTGTCATCCTTCACCTTCGTATAATTATACATGGTTTTCACTATTTTGTTACCATATCTTATTAAACATGATAATTTTAGGTGTTTAAGCAACATAGGTTGATACTTTTGTCTTTTGTCATCTTATATCAAAAAATTGTTATGTAACTAACACACCCCATACGCCACTCTATTTTTAGCTAGAGCACCTATTGAATTTAGGGAACTAGTAGTGAAAATCCCGTCAATGTTGGATTATATATATATCCATGCACCTTTCTCTTTTGCTATCTCCAACATATAGAATGCCCCTCCGGTTGCATTTCCTGGCGAGTGACCTCTCCCCCATTTTTTCTTGCTTGGTCGGACTTGCCTGATGTTATCGTCTCCATGTTCCCCTTATCCCCCTTTTCTTGCTCCCTCTAAGATTTGGACCATTTCTCTTCTTCTTCTTTTTCGAATTGCTTGTTGTCCTCCCTTTCCCTTGGCACACATAGGGAGGTCAAGGTCTCCCCTACTTCTCCATGTATACTAATTATATTTTTTTTGACATTGCCCAGCTCATTTGTGCACAGAATCCCCCCCCTTATATGTGCATTCCTAGGTTGAGCTTCCGACTTGAGGTTGACCTAGGGCCGTCGGAGCCTAGCCACTGCCCAACGAGGTCCTGACCATGCATCAACCAGAGACACCCAATTTTAGCTGACTTAGATAATGCATATGTATTGTGCTTGTTGGATTACCTATGCTTCATATCACCATTATGTACTTGAATAGTACTCTCATTTCGAGGTGCTATCAACATATGATATGAGAAAGCTAAAACTGATGATGGAGAAACCATAATCTGAGTCATTTAACTTAGCCACCCAAATTCTATAACAAAATTGATTGAATGCTGAGATTTGTTGGGCCAACCCAATGGGCTTACCACACAGTGGTAAGTAATTTCTCTCAGATGAAAATTATTGCTACTTAGTTTTTATTTGACAATGACCGTTGATAATGCCCCCTTCAGAGGAAGTTTTTTTTGGGCCGATTCTTATTTAACAATGGCCGTAACTTTCAAGGAAATATGTTGTCGTTCGATTCTGATTTAACAATGGCCAATGGAAATATTGGGAAACTCATGGCTATAAGTAGGAATGTCATTTACTTGTGAGACATTTTTTTGAACCATAAAACTATTGAATTTTTGAAATGAAATGCATTTTTTCTGTTTGAACTGAGGATATCTTGTTATTATTATCATTCACGCACTTGATTTTAACTGAACTACTATAAAATATGTTAACCTTTTCTTTCATTATTTATGTTCCAGTTAGTTTCTTAGAATTCTAGTTGCCCTATACACCAAGTGTTACGAGGATAGTTGTGGAAAAGGTGTGCCATTTCATTTGTAAAGAAAAAATTTTGTTTAAAAAGATTTGTTTGTTCAAAAAGCATGATAACCACATTTTGATTATTTTATTTTATTTGAGACATTACTATGCTTTACATAGATATGTTTGTAGGCATGATAATTGCTTCTAGCACTTCACACCATTTGAGTTTCCCATTGTCCACACATTCACTCACATCAGAATCATATAACAAAATTGATTGAATGCATCTTATGATATAGTCGTGAGTAAAATATTATTACCCATTTCCTATTTGACAATGACCATCGTTAACATTCTCTTTGGAGGAAGATTGTTTCCGGCTTATTCGTATTTAACAATGGTTGTAACCCCCTTCCAAAGAAATATATTGACTTTCAATTCTTATATAACAATCAATCACCGACAAGGATATTAAGAAAGTCATGCTTGTAGAATGAAATGTCATTTGCTTGTTGTGGGGGATGGGGTGGGATTCTTTTTTTTGAATTGAAAAACTATTGGATTTCTGATTTGAAATCTATTTTTTTCTGTTTGAACTGAGAATATCTCGTTGCAATTATCATCCGTACACTTGATTTCAATTGAACTACTATGAGTCCAGTTAGTTTCTTATAATTCTAGTTGCCCTATACACTAGATGTTACGAGGACGGTTGTGGAAGAGGTGAACTAATTCATTTGTAAAGAAAAATTTTTGTTCAAAAAGATTTACTTGTTCATGAAGCATGATAACCACATTTTGACAGTTTCTTACTATTCAAGACACTATTATGCTTTACTTGTATACAAGTGATTGTCATGTTTTAATATAAAATACTTTATTTAATTTTTATTTAATTTAATAAATTTTTTAAAACCTTAATCAAATTTATCAAAGACTTGTGTTTGTATTGAAACTATGATCCACGTTCACAATTCGAGAGAACAATACTATTTTGATAAATATTTTAGAAATGGTGTTATTTTGATAATCTTGATTTTAAATGGTGTTATTTTGAAAAAAAAGAACTCTTCATTTTTTTTAGCGAGTTTGTCCTCCGTCGTCCTTGGCACACATAGGGAGGTCAAACTCTTCTCTACTTTTCCATGTATACTTATTATTTAATTTTGTCTTCACCCAGCTTATTTGTACATTGAATCCCCTGCTCAACCCATACATTCCTAGGCTGAGCTTCTAGCTTAAGGTTGACCCGAGTTCATCAGAGCCTAGCCATTGCCCGACATGGTCCTAACCATGCATCAACTGGAGACACCCAATTTTAGTCGGCTGAGATAACACATATATCGTGCTTGTTGGACTTCCTGCAACTGGTATTGCCATTACGCACATGAATAGTACTCTTGTTTTGAGATGTTCTATCGGCATGTGATATGAGAAAGTTAAAACTGATGATGAAGGAATGAGATCTAAGTCATTTTAACTTGGACACCTGAATCCTATAACAAAATTGAGTGAATGCAACTTATGACACAG
Source organism: Cryptocoryne crispatula var. balansae (assembly GCA_036172225.1). NCBI lineage: Eukaryota > Viridiplantae > Streptophyta > Magnoliopsida > Alismatales > Araceae > Cryptocoryne > Cryptocoryne crispatula. Next base: position 12,254,472 of record CM069925.1, on the reverse strand, counting down.
TTGTGAGTAAACTATTGCTGCTCCATTCTTATTTGACAATGGCCATCGCTAACATTCCCTTCGAAGGAAGATTGTTTCCAGCCAGTTCTTATTCAACAATGGCCATAACCCCTTTCCAAGAAAATATGATACCATTCCATTCTTATTTAACAATTGCCAATGGGGATATGGGGAAACAAATGACTATAGGCTAGAATGGAGGTTTTTTTTTCAATTGCAAAAGTATTGGATTTCTGATATGACATCCATTTTTTTGTTTGAATAGGACATATCACTACGATTATCATCTCCACACTTGATTTCAATTGATGTACTATGAGATATGTTGATCTTTTCTTTCTTTCTTTATATTCCAATTAGTTTCCTATAATTCTAGTTGCCATATACACCAGGTATTATGGGACAACTCATTTCATTTGTAAAGGAAAACTTTTGTTCAAAAAGATTTGCTAGTTCAAGAAGCATGATAATTGCATTTTCACCATTTCATACCATTCTTGAAACACTCACGTGCTTTACATGGATATGTTTTGTAGGCATGATAAAAGCTTCAAGCATTTCACACCATTTGATTTTCCCATAGACCACACATGCACTCACAGCGGAATTGAGCATAATAACATCGTTCTCCTTTGTGTGTGTGTGTGAAGGACAACCTCAATCCTTGATAGAAATGTATGCCCTATAAGTCAATCATATGTGATTTAGTTTTACATTTCTTGTAATATCTTATTTAATATTAATGGCATTATCTTTATTACTTGCATTATCTAGATGCATCTAGCGTAATGAAGTCCTAAGTTGCATGCAATGATGATTGAATCACAATGAGATTGTGATAATGAGATCAATCATTTAGAAACATGTACTCTAAATCGTTAGATTCTCGAGACGGGACATCAAGGATCTGGTAAGACTAGTGTAAATGATATCTTTTCATATGATGAGGATGACCGATCTCATTGGTCGTCAATGTGGGGACACTGAGATACATGTACAGATGCTTATTAGAGAAATGAGTTCAATGAACTGACCATTATAGAATCCCTGAATGGTACCTTATCGAACTGTCGATCAGGGTATTCTATGATCACGGTCGTACGGTTGGATCTTTGACCTGAGTCGCCAAAGATGTCTTGCTAGGTGTACCATATACTTTGACTATTGACTTATGGATCACTTAGTATTGTGGTCATGTATAGTTAATGGATTGGGTATATGGGAAACCAGGTGGAGATAATTGAGCGAACAATAGGGGATCGTTCACTCTCAGTAGGAAAGAGAGAATGTCCTATGGATAGTACTATAAATCCTTGGTCAAGGTAGATAAGATAATTGGAAAAGAGTTTTCCAATTGATCTAATTACCAGTGCAAGATTCTATAGTGTCGGTATATTTATAAGTTGACAATCAATGCCACACTCCTATCTGACCGGGACATTGAATGGACGAAAATTTATATCCGTATGGTAACCGATTATGAAAAAGCTCTTTGGAGATGAGTTTATCCCCGAAGCCGTTTGAGATCGTAGGATGTGGCTTGTCCCCTTCTTGATCGGTAGGCCGTTAAATCTATTATGAGATAATATATTCAATTTAAAAGAAGTTGTTCTTTTTATTAGGCCTTAACCAAATGAGTTCTTGGGCCTAGAAGGTCACACACATAAGGACTAATCCATAAGTTTGAGATCTTGGGTTAATTTATAGAATAAGGAGGAGATTTTATGAAAAACTTTGAGTTCTATAAATAATAGCGATGGGGGCACAAACCCTATCAAGCCAAGGGAGCTCTATGCGCCCTAGCCACCCTCCTTCACTATCTTCCACCCCAGCAACCACCATTCGATGGTGGAGTTCCATTCGGGATGAGTGGTCAACGCTGGTCAACGCTGGCGCGGAGGAGAACCTGACTTCAAAGGCAGTTCATGTGGATACAACTAGAGGCTGCACACTTGAGCGGCTTGGAGAGCGTAAGAACACTTGTTCATCTCCGATCTATAGGGATTGTTTGAATCCCACAAAGGTACGTGCTCGAAATCATTTCGAATACCGATTTTAACGACGTCGTTCAGTTTCGATCGAGACCAAGACAATGATATAAGTGGAATCGAAAATTTTTCGCTGCGTCAATCTGATTGGACCGATTCCTAACAATCCTTTCTTTCGTTATGCTTTATGTATGTCATAGATTTACAAAATTTATGAGTCATCACTTCTTTTCTTTTCTTTTTCTGCAAGCACTGCATGTAGCGGTCTTCTTCTTGTTGCATGCCTTAACTTCTCATCTTGTTCAACTTCTTTTCCAAATAATCTACTCTTGGAAACAAGCACCATTGTATTCAGGCCATAACAATATTCAAGTGAGAAGTGTAAATAGCTCTGTCGAATATCATTTTAGTATTGATGTCATGATCCTCAAATATTATGGATGACAGTGTATCATTTTTTATTATAAATTTTCTTCTAAATAATATCTTGATATTCATGTATAAGGCATGGTAAAGGTTGTCTTGCCTTCGAGAATTTTCGCATCAATTTTCATGTCTTCATATTTATTAATTCTAGATTTCCAAAGAATAACAACTTTGAAGTAGGAGTGTCAATTGAGAGGACTTGGGCGGGCACACAATCCAAACCTATTTCAACTCAAAATCAATCAAAGGTTTTTTCACAGAATTAGTAAAAACCCATGGGTTCGTTTGTAGAAGATTGGATCACTGGATCATCAAAAGACACTATTTTGTTGGCAACAACGCAAGGTAACGTCTCTCCCACGGATCCACCGTGGGTGGATTGGTATCACCTACCCAGGGGGTAGACATTAGATGTTCGAGCTGGGACTTGAACGTCACCCATGCACGGTGCTATGCGCTCTGCTGGCCACTAGGCCATGACCAAAAAAATAAAATGTCTCCCCCCACTCCATTATTAAAATAAAATTTATTGATTGATGTACTAATTATTCTTAAAAAGTAAATATTATATAAAATATGAGCATTATTTTTTAGAAATTGTACTTGTACATGATAAAAATTATAGTTATGATAATTAAAATAAAAATATATATAAAAATATTTTTATAATTAAAATATTTTTAAAATGATTAGTTTAAAAGGACCAAATGAGATATTTAGATATCTTTTCCATGAAAAACTAAAATCATATAAAACATATTTTAACTTGTTCATATAGATAAATGTTAGACACTTTAAAAAATTAAAAAATAAATATAATAAAATAAAAAATGTTAAAAATATTTTAAATTACATTTTTTATAGCTTTTGATATTAATTCTTATAATCAAATTCTATTTGGAATCCTTCTTCGCCGATCCCGGCTGAACTGACTCTAATCCTATATCCTTCCTTGATATCAAGTATATTTATCGAACAGATTAAAAATTAAGTTGACTTTCTTACCGGCAAAACTTATTTTTATCTTAATTAAAATATTTAAACCTTTGGGAAGAAGTGAGAAGCCAATATCAAAGTTCATGATTATTTTGGACTTTTATCATAACAACGTTAAAATAAATAATGCCACAAAGTCTTTTGAAAATGCTGACTAACGTGATGAGGAAAAAAAATCAGGGAAGAATAATTCAATTTGTCAGTTATTTTGATCTACTAATGATTTACTTGTAAACATTAGTCTTACTGAATTTTCACCTGGCGCCCGTATCCGACAGTGAGAAGACTAAAAATACTTTTAAAGTAATTATTTTTTTATTTAATATCTTGCTGAATCAAATTATGCTTGAGGTTCTTTATTGTTCAGATAAAAAGTTTTAAAAAATATATTTATTTACGTTAATATATCTATTTCTCTCTCTCTCTCTCTATATATATATATGATTTACACACCGAGGTTCCAAACGTAGCTTCCTCCGAGTGCTGGCAATGTTAAGTCATCAAACGTGACGTTGACTCAAGGGTTTACTTCCTTGGTGTGACAAAGCAGAGATTATTGATGTAAAGAAAACAGATGGGCTGCCTGTTACGTGGGCCTTCTTTGTCACTCTCTCACCGAAAGGGTTACGCGGGCCAACCCAGCTAAAGCCCATTCAACCCAATGGGCTTGACACAGCCTGAAAGGGGCCTGAGAAGGCAATCCATGCCCAATGAGGCCGTAAACGGGTCGAATCGGCGGTGGAATCGTCGGAATTCGATTCCGATTCTGATAAGGATTAAGGAGTTCCGATTTCGATTCCGATAATTTCGGAATCACTACGTTCCAATTTCAATCCGATTTCAATTCCGTTATCGGAATCGGAACCGAATCCGATAAATTCAGAAATACATATTAAATATTAATTTTTATTCAAAAATGAGTCAATAATTTACGTATAATCACTAAAATTTCATATAATCTCTTCAAAACTTTATTTTTACATTTTTATCAATTTACATATTATACTTTAAAATTTATTTAACGTTATTTTATTTAACTTTATTTATATATAATTATTTTTTAACAAAATCAGATTAGTGAAAATGGAATCAACTAATTTCGATTCCGATAAATTACCGAAATATCCGATTCCTATTCCGATAACTCATAGGATACAAAAACAAGTTTCGAATCCGTTAATTTTTATTAAAATCGAATTAGAATATCAAAATATCGGATTCCGTTTACCCGCCTGGTACCCAGCCCATCGCGCGCCGCGCTCAGAGATGAACCCAACCCCATGTGATACCTCCTTTAAAAAGTTTATTAGAACCGAACTGTTGCAAAAGGAAGCCTTGTGCACCCGTGATTGTCATCGTTTACCAAACACTTGGAAATAAATTGAAATCAAGTAAATTTGTTGGAGAAGCACCTGTAAAAGGGGAAACAAATGATAATCATATAAAAAGCAAAGAAATCGGATGGTAGCCCTGAACGGCAGCGATGTTCATGGTTCCTTTTTCTTGTTATCCACCGACATGTAATTCTTGATATACATTCTGTTCCTACATCCTAAATATGTATATATATGTGAAGAAAGATACATCTATGTATATATATATATATATATATTCGACATGTTGTATGGGATAGAGGGGACATATCGGTTTAAAAGTTTTTCACCTCGCCGTACATGAGTTTGAGTGAATCCATTTTTTAACATTATAGCATTTTAACATATTTTCGTATATAATGCCCTGTTTGGTTAGAGTTTCATTTTTGGTACTATATCAATATTGATATTAATATTTTCAAATGTTGGAGTATCAATATCAAAAGCAATACAAGTTGACACTTGTATTACATAATATGTTTTGTTTGCACTATAAATTTTAAAATTGATACAATTAGCCAAACACCTCTTAATAGTTCCAATCAATATTGATTTTAAAATTGATAGTGATAGAGGTACCTAATAGTGTTACCAAACAGGCTGTAAAATTTTCAGTGCCATCATAAAATCATATTTTGGAGATCTTTGAAGACTTGGAGATGTGCGGACAAATTTTATAGATTATGATATTTAGGTCCAAATTGCCTCCCCCCCCAAATATGGTCAAATTTGAGAAAACTAAAGGCATGTTTGGTTGCATGATAATTTTTTGTACACTTTCGTGATAAAAAATTATATTAAAATAAAAAGTGAACCAACTCATGACAAAAAATTATCATGTTTGGAGAGATGTGATAACAAAAAAGAGTAACTACCGTACATGATCAAATAAAGTGGAGGACCACAAGAAAAAAGAAAGAGGTGAGACCCTCTTTTTTGTCTAAGAAGAGATTCACTTTCAAAATATAAAATTGGCATAGTTGTTAAATACCTCTTTTAACAAGTCTTCTTATAATTTCTAAAAATTAAAATAAAAACTTTCATTATCATGCAACCAAACACCCCGTAAACCTCACGGAATAACTTATCTTAGTCCTACGACTAACCATATCATGGATTGAACATTCTTTGTATCACAAACTTAAATTCACAAACTTTGTATTCTTTCCGTAGATGAACGGTTTATTTCCCCATGTATGTTCTTGTAGTTGTATCCGTTACTTACACTTACGGTTATCTATGTCCTTGAAATTATTCTTGAGCATGAGAAGATCAATCACACAAGAAAAAAAAACGTTTACGCTAATTGAGCTAACATGCCAACTTGATGTTCAAGAGCATGTAATTTTTTTTCCTACTAGCTCTTTCGTAACTCAGGACTCAATCGTGCAAGGAAACTGTTGTCAGTGCTTGTACCGTTGAGATGGCTTCATTTTAACTAGTGTTACTAATCTTATTGGGGATGAGTTTTCGAAGCCATCCCCATCGAATCGTCGGAAAAAAATTTAATTTTCTCGCGGTGGAAGTGTAGTTACCAACAAAGTTGGAAGGGTGGCCATGAACATCAGGCCACCTTATTCATTAGCAAAGTTTTTGGGAATCAAGATGTTAGGGTAGGGCTGCAAAAGAGTTTGATTTAGTGACTATTATTTATATTGGATTCTGATTTTAAAAAAGATAGGATATTTTGATTCCGATTCCGATTAATTTGGATCGTTATGTTCTGATTTTAAATTCGGAGTCAAAATTGAATTCAATAAATTTCAAAGTTCATATTATATAAAAATGCTATTTAGGAATAAGTTAACAAGTCACATATGCTTACTACAATTTTTGTATAATTCCCTAAAATTTTTAGGTTTGTTGTCATTTCATATATCACACTTTTACATTTTACAATTTTTTACTTCTATTATCACTTTTTATAAAAAGCTTTTACAATTTACCTATTTTTATTATATTATTTTCAGTGATTTATATTAAAAATTTATTGAAATAACAAATTTTGAATAGAATAAACTTATTCCGATTGTGATAAGGTATGAACATTTTTTATCCCGGTAACTTATATGATATATTAATAGGTTCAAACTCTGTTAATTTTTATTGAATCAAATTAAAATTTCTTAGGATTTCATTTACACTCATGTGTTAGGGCATGAAAGGCAAGGAGAAGTCTAAACAGCAGGGTTGCCCAGGTTGATTCTTCCTGAGGAAAAAGTTCAGTATGTTTTATTTACAGATCTCAAATGCTCATGTTGGAATTAGGGGTGCAAACGAACCAATACACTCGACAAGTAGTTCGAAGCTCGGCTCGATAAAAACTCGACTTGGCTCGTTTATTATGTTAAATGAACAAGCTTGAACAAAAAATAATGCTCGACTCATTAAACGAGCCGAGCTTGAACAGACTCCTGCTCGGCTCGATAAGCTCGCGAACAGCTCGATTAAATATTATATTATATATTTATTTTTAAATACTAAATTTTAAGTATTAATATTTATATATTGTCACTTAAATATGTTAAATAATTAAAATAAGTTTAAACTTAAATTGAGTTTCATAAATGAGTTAAATCTAAAGTTTCATAAATGACTTTTCATTGATTTGGGATTTATAAAGGAGTTTGTATATAGCTTAAGTTTGAATATAAATTGAATTTTAGTCTGACTACTACTCGAGTTCGAGTTCTACTCGGCTCGATTAATAAACGAATCAAGCTTGAACAAGGGTTCCACATACTCGCTAAAACTCGAACTCGTGTAAAATAAACGAGCCGAGCTTGAACACCATACTACTCGGCTCGGCTCGGCTCGGCTCGACTCGTTTGCACCCCTAGTTGGAATCTTGAGGAAAAAGTTTAGTATGTATTCCTTGAAGTGGAATCTTTGGTTATGTCTTGACCACAGAGTGGGCCTTGATTCTTGAATGCCCTCTATTTTGTCCTCTCCTGGTCTCACATCTTCATAGGGCTGCATTAGTGGGCCAATATCACTTTTAACTCTTTCCCAGGTAAAAAAGTCAAAAATAAGTATGCTTTTATGTACTGCATAGAACTAATTATGTCAGCCAAAAATAAAGTATAAACCCATAAGCCCTGGAGCTACCTCTATTAATGATGTTCTGCAACAGCTCTAGTGTTTGGTTATGACTTCCTACATAAATAATCTTGGATAGAATGATTGCTTGACTATACTATATAATCTACAGGGTCCTGGAGAAAAGGAAAATCATTTGTGCAAGGTTTGCCTGCATGATTTCGAAGTAGGGTCTAAGCAAGAAGGTAATCTTCGAAGGGCCTTAAATAATCATTGTTGAGGTAAAAGGTCCTGATTAAAATTTGTTAAAAGGCATCCTAATCCAACATCAGAGAAGGGAACAGGTGCACAAGTAGTACTGAATTTTCTAAGGGCTACAAAATAGCCACTATTAAGCTATATGGCCCTGGTTAAAATTTGTTCAGGCATCCTAATTTCTCCACATATACTGAATTGACTGTATAAGATGTTTCTGATAATTTGTTTAACCAAAAGTACAGTTGTTAGAAACGGATATATGTGGAGAACAATATGTATATCAGTATATGTACCGTATGGAGAAAAAATATATTTACAACTTTAATAAGTGTCCTTGTTATGCAGTTGACTGTATTGAGAAATAAACAATTATGGACAATGGTATGTCTATTTTTTAAAGCATGCACTATAATTAATAAAAAAATTAATTTTGATATGGGCATCAAAAGATAAACACTAGAACTGGTTCTAAGCAGTTTTTGATGTTAATGTTGGTACAGTTCTTTATCAGTACATTAAAATAGGCCTTATGTTATAGAAATATGAAGCTAGCTAACCTTCACTTGAAAAAAGGTAAACCATGGTTGTTAGTGGAACATAAAGAAGCCAGAATTAATTTGTAATTAGCAGGATAGACGACAGCTACTCAGTTAATATTATGTGAGATGAAATTTGTTTTCTAGTATTATTTTAAGATTTTCGTTCACATAAAAATAAGCTCTCCTAATAAAGAGGGTTAAAAGTAAGCAATTTTTACAGGAAACATTTTCAACATGGTGCACACACATAAATGAGTGTATCACTCAGGATGCTTTAGAAAGGTTCTCATAGATAAAGGTGGGATGTGAAGAAGAGAACCCATGGAGAGAGTCATCAACCTTAAGACTGCAAACCACATACCTGGAGAAGAGATGGACCCAGGTGTTGGTTTTTGGATACCTTCTGTTTAAAGCATGCTGTCAGGGGTCCCTCTTAATGATAAGGTAATAGGAAAAGGTACATCCTCTTCAAAATAGAATGCTTCACAGAAAGCAAAAGGCTGATTATCCATTGCAAGCATATTGTTGCCAGAGTAAACAGCTCATATGTAGGGACATCTCTTGAACTCATTACCACATCAATGCCTTGTACCATTTTTCTTGCTGAGCTTTTACTTCTAATTTCCATCTATATCACCTTGTCTTGTGATAAATTTTTTTTCAAACAACCAACTTGATATTGTTGGCTTAGGGTTGAGTGGTAGTTAATGCCCTGTTTGCATAGTATTGAAAATGATGATGTATCGATGTTGATATTGAGATATTTCTACATGATAAGGTATCATCAACAAAATTGATATGTTTGTTTGTATAATAAAATTCCAAATTGATGATAACAGTTAAATATCATTGCGATGATATATATATATGTATCAGCATCAAATTCAAAATTAATCGTGGTAAAAGGTATTTAATATGGTTACCAAACATATTGTAACCTCTCATGCCTATCAATGTAATGAACTTCTCTAACTCTGGCATGAAAAGATGAAAGTCCTAAAAACGATGTTAGGCTGAGCAGGGGTGTTTGGTAATAGCTTAGATCCGATAAACCGAATAGAACAAAGCACTTGGGTTCGGTTTTCATGAGTCCGTGAAACCAGATTAAATGTATAACTGGAATTAAATAAGAATTATTTCAAAAAAATGTTATAAATTTATTAAATATTTTATCGTCAATATATATTTTAAATATTTAACTTTATAATTTATTATTTTAAATTATACAAAATTATTTTATATTTTACTTATTTAATTATGAATTAAACCGAATCAAACCGAATTAGAATTAGTTCCATTCTATTCGATTCATTTTGGGGTTGAAAAAAAAAATCCATCAATCAAACCAAACCCTGAACGGGCGGTGCTCTTGGAAAGTAGATGCATTCAAGACGCAACTGTGGAGGTAGACGCTTTAAAAGACATGACATAAAATGCTTCTGTTCGTGCGGTGGACCGTCTGACCGTGGTGGTTTCATATATATATATATATATATATATATATATATACTTTCTCAAAAAAAATATAGATATATAGATATATAGATATATAGATAGAGATATATATATCTCTATACTATTTACATGTGTACTCTTTTTTTTTTACATGTGTACTCGTGCAGTAGAAAACCTCCTATACGGTACCCCTTTAATATCATTAACTCACGATGACCTTCTAGAGGTACACGCATGTTGAATGAAATTTGCAGGCGTTCCCTTTAAAGCCCCCACAACTTATCTGAGAGATTATATATAATATATATGTAAAAACCCATCTACTGACGAGGTCTTCACTCTTTTTATTATTATTCCTTTTCCAAACATGATATTTTACATCTTCAACATTTTTTATTTTATCTTAGTAAACAATTTTATCTAAAAATATATAAAAATTATTATGCAACCAAACATGTTATGTAAGGCCCGGTGACGTTATTAGGTACCTCTATCACGGTGAAAGTTATATCGATAGGAACTATTAAGAGGTGTTTGGTTAATTATATCAAATTTAAAATTTATAGTATAAATAAAATATATTATGTAATACAAGTGTTAACTTATATTATTTTTAATATCGATATTTTAATATTTAAAGTATTAATATATATAATTTCAAAAATAAAATTCTAACCAAACAGATCATAAACCACACTCATCTAAACAACACCGGGAGCTTCAGTGTATAGATAAATAGACAAATCATCTCGAAGCCTTGTCAGATACATATTTCAAAGACCTCTTCAAGGCCAAGAAACCAAACCCGCTGGAACCTCAACAGTCTCCCCCTGGCAAGCTAAACAGTTCGTCGGCACATCCCACCCATGTCCGGCGCCCGCAGGTGAAATGAAATGCCCAGGTGGGCAAACCCTAGACGGCGCCAGGACGAAACCCACCGCCACCGTGCGTTCACATGGCTCGGCGTGCCCCACCGGCATCTGACCCATTGATTGCAACCACCCGCCTGCTTCCTCGCTCCCCTGAACTTGACTCCGGTCAGTTCACGTTCTTGGGAACGGTTCCCGAAGCAGGGAGAGGAACCGGAGGGTGGTGGGTCAGCCGCCGGAGGACAGTTCACGTCAAAAGCGGCGGAAGGCGGGGCGGGGTCAAAAGATCCACACCTCCGCATGTGATTATCATAATGACGTCGCTCGTGTGGAGCTGGGATGAGCTCCGGTCGGATGTCCCTCGCGGACAGCTTCGCTCCCCAATGAGACAAGCAGCGACGCCGCCGAATCTTTCTTCTCTTTTGTCGGGTCCGCCGGAGGAGCTTACGGAAGCTTGTTCGGGGATGATGGTACGGGGTTAGCCGGCGGGGTGGGAGGGGAAATGGGCCTGGGATCCCGGTGGTGTGGTCGTATGGCACCGGCAACGCTGCTCGTGCCATAAAGATGGGAGCTTTGGAGTTCGGAGTGGCCTGCGGTCTCTCTCCCCTTCGCCGTGTTCGAGGTTTCTGGAGTCCTCAGGTCGTGGGTGCTGCGGTTCTTCGGCACCGTTCCAATTTCCTCCTCCGCGGCTTCGTTCTACTGCTGTGGAAGGATCCTCGCACTCTTCTGTTGTGCTCGCCGCCGCTTGTTTGACGGTTTCGACAGTGCTACTCCTGCGGTATGCTTTATCTCTTCCTCTGGTTCTTGTTTTACCTCCTCAACCTCTTTCCAGGTGTCTTGTGTTTAGTTCTCGGTGGATGTGTCCAGGCGCTCGTGATTCACTCGGTTTAGTGGCTTGGCAGCAGGGGGGCCTTCCGGGTTCAAGTCCGGCGGACAGCTGATGCAGAACTTGTAGTTCTAAAATGCTTCAGCTTGTCGTTCGTCTTTCTGGAACTCCATGGACTTCGTTGGGGGCATGGGTGAAGATTTACTTTGTAAGAAAAGATTTTGGGCGCGAGGGAAAACTTACGCGTGCTTGGATGACCGAGAGAGCATTGGTGGTTTTGGTATAATTTTGTCAGTTATTTTCGGTATCATCTTGGTGGGTTTGGGGCAAACTTCCTTTGCGAGTGATCGCATATGCATGAGATTCTTGAGTTTCTATAATAGTTTGAAGAAAACAATTTTTCAGGAGGTCCAGTCCTCGGAACACCTCCGTCTGTCTACCTTCTCTCAGTTTGACTTTCGGTTCTGTTTAAAATTTGTGATTTTATGTCCTACGATACTCTAACAGCGGGTTATTAAAAATTATGAATATTTATCGTCGTTTCTATATAAATAACTGGTCTTCTCCAATTTTCGTGTCTTCTCCACCAAAAAAATTTAAAAGCTTTATGCGGATATTGTCTCTACAGCAGCACTTGGGTCCGATTGCAGATATGATGACTGGAGACTTTCAGAAAGAAGTGGGCTCATCACAGTTTTATGTATGAGAAGGGATTTGCAAGGACGAGCTCAGCAGTCATTTGCTAGGAAGGCCTTTTTGTTAAAGCTTGAGTTAAAGAAACTTGTCCGATGGAAGAAATTCAGTCTTACTCAGACAATTATAGATCTTCTTCATCATCGGCAAGTAGTCCTGCAGGTAGAGCACCATCAGGCAACTTCTTCTATTTGCGTAAACCGGGAGCTTTGAGACAGCCAATTTCTTTTGAGGATTCACCGGAGTGGGATGAAACGGAGCTTGATATCCGGCTGGATGAGGGTGGTGACTCGATCAATGTTGTGACCACCCCTGCCTCCCCATCTTTATCAAAGGTCAATAGTATGTCTTTGGCATCTCCCTCATTGCCTGATGTATCTTCCTCAGTCACAGCAAGAAAAGTATCAGGGGCATCAATTGTCTGGAAAGACTTAACAGTTACAGTCAAGGGGAAGAGAAGTTACTCTGATATGGTTGTGAAGAGTTCCAATGGTTATGCCTTGCCGGGAACACTTACAGTAATCATGGGTCCTGCTAAATCTGGGAAATCAACTCTACTGAGGGCAATTTCAGGTCAGCCTATGATTTTTAAAGTGTTCTAAGCTTTCTGTCGAACATGAAAGAAATGACTCCATGCATGATTTGTTTGCCAAATTTTAACAATTCTTGCAAGTGATTAACTTGATTTATGGTGATCTTCTTGATTATACCATGTTCAATAGGCTTCATTGTGCTGCATATTGCAATTCAAGATTAGTTATGCATGAAGCTCCAGTACCATCCTTATGAGGCCAGGATCGGTCACCTAGGATTTATGATCTGATCGGCCCTCGATGGATAAGGGACTAGCTTGAACAAGTGATTACATTGTGCATGAAAATAGGTTTTCATAGAAATACCTTTATACTTAGTTGTATTTGTACCTGTGCCTCCAAAATGTAAGTATTGGATTGTATTCCTTCACGAAGACAAAAAATGTTGTGGTTATCTCCCAGTCGTATCTTCTCTCTCCCACTGCTCTCATCTTCTACCAGCGTTGCCCCCTTGCTTGCAAAATGCCAGTTTATAAGGCTAACTCTGCCTAAGTGAGCCCTCATTAGGAAGTAAATCGTTACAAAGCTCTTCTGTTTCTGACCAACCGGATTGCCTATTAAGGGTTAAGGGTTCTTAAGCAAGAGTTCCTCACCTGAGTACCTTATGTTATTGATGCATCAAATTTGAGTTTCTGATGCTGTACATGGATCAAGGATCGCGGGATCGGGATCGGACCCTGGATCGGTAGGGTCCGATCCGATCTGGATCGGATCAGATCGGTCCGATCCAGACCGATCCTCTGGGAGCCAGACCAATCCAGAATCGGTCTGGATCGGTTTTTTTTAGCATTCTGAAAAAATATGTAAAAATCGCCAAAAAATCAATAAAAATACATAGAACTCAGAAAAAATGTGAAGAAATGTAGGGAACAATCAATCATATAACAAATCAAAAACCAATCATATAGAACACATATTATATCCAATCACACAATAGAACACAATCAACACATCATACATCGAATAAAACACATATTTGTATCAAACAATCAATCACATTCAATCACACAATAGTACAACACATATTCTTCTTAACACTCATATTACATTGCGTTAAATAAATAAACAAATACATATGTCATCACCACCAACTATGGTAGTGTCCGAAGTAGGATGGATCTGGATCTCTGTCCTGGTCATTCTGATTGTCTTGAAATCTCTATTGATTTGGGTCAATCATAATTGGCCCGTATCCATAGGAAAATAAAGACTGGGCCATGTCGCTAAACTCATAAACTTCATAATCAGTCGGAGGCGGAGCTGGAAAAGATGGTGGATAGCCAGGCTCAGTGTCTGAGGCAGGCTCTGGATAGGAAGATGCGAGCTCATCAAAAACATTCATCCTCGTCCAGCGTCCGCTGCCCCTGCCACTCGAACATGAGTGTCTTTTATCACTCAAATCATCTGAACCTGCTCCACTCGTGCGTGCACTACTAGTAGAGCCACCCTCACCTGAGGCGCCGCCTCCACCTATGCTGCCATCCCCACCTCCACCTCCACCCCCTGTACGCTGTTGTTGTGTGGGTGGGAGTCGTGGGACAAATTCTTCTTCATCCTCATCTGATGATGGTGGCTGAGTGGTCTCGGTGTCTAAGGAGATGATGTCGCCATTTGATACTTATCTTCTTCCTTTTCAGTGTAGGGTCTCCTTGACTACTTTGCTGTGAAGGTAAGCAAACTTTCTTTAAAGCCCTAAATAATTCACCATTCTTCTTGGTGGTGGTGGTGGTAGATGGACCCACAACTGGAATCCGAGCTGGAGCTGTAGCGACCGGGGGGGAGCTGGATGTCTCTCTGGAGAAGCTGTAGTCCGGGGTAGATCAGGAAGTGGAGCTGTGCACGGAACTTGAGTTTCTTGACCTTCCTGCATGTCTTCATCCTCACCAACGACACTGTCAAGCTCTCCTTCGGCCCATGATCTGTCATTCGGGTCAAACTCTGGCTCTCCCTCAACATCTTTGTCTTCCACCCATGCTGCAAGTGGATGTTCTTCTTGGAATAGATATTCCAAGTCCACATCTGCCTGGGACAAGTCCTGAGTAGCTTGGGTTTGTGCTCTTTCTTGGTACAATCCACCTGCAAACTGTGCAAATCTTTTCTCCGTTGTCTTCTGCCTATCTTTGATATTCTTGATCCTCAACCTCATATTGTAATGACAGTAGACAAGCTTCTCCAATCTTTCTGTCTTCAACCTATTTCTTCTCTTCGTGTGAATAAGGTTGAAGGTGCTCCAATTTCTCTCACATTGGGATGACGAAGTGCTCTGACTTAGCACCCGAATTGCTACGGATGCGAGTGGATTCCATCCAGTTCTGTTGGTCACCATAATCCACCACTCAGCTGTAATCAGAAAGAAGACAATTACATGCATCAGTAACTTATTTAAAAAATTCAGGTAAGCAAAAAGTCATTAATTCGGATAAGCATATTACTAGGGGGACCCTATCGTGTGGGTACCGCAAATCGGGGTCCCCGTACACCCCAATCTTGTTCTGTATGAAGTCATCCGAAAATCCAAAATAAATCGCTTATCTTCTCTTCTTGAGATAAAGTTCTAAGTTTAATTGATATTAAGTGTATTACTTACTTCAACCTCAGCACAAGTTCTGTCTTCTTGGGTCTTACAGAGTCGTTTAATTACAGATAGTGTGCCTGATAATACTTCACCATCATTACATACTTGGCCACCATACTGTATCCTTGGGTTCAAGAAGTACCCTGTAACGGCATTAATACTCCATTAGTATAAAGAAGATGGGGGTAATACACAGAATATTAGTTGCATTACAATCAAATTTCATTACTAAAGTATACCTGTAGCATGAATGTCGTGGTGTAGGGTTTTGTCCCATCTATTGTCAATCACTTTCCACCACTTTTTGTAACCCTTAGGATGCTTCTCTTTAATTTTTAACTTAGCTTTATTCATAGCATCATACAGGTACCCTATCTGATTTTTGTCATTTGAATCCACCAACCTAAGTACCTGCACCAAAGGCTCTATGACAGACAAGTAGTATTGCACCTTCTCCCACCACCTGTTGTCTTCTATCAGCTGCTCCATCTTTAGCAGTATCTCATACTGATCCAAGGAGCTCCTGTATGTATCCATGTACTCCTGATAAGCAGTGGAGAGGATAAACTTTTTCAAACTAGCTTTGTACCTGTATAGGCTCTCTAAAGCAATAAAATGAGTGGCAAATATGGTGTGACCCGGTCTGATCAAATCATGACGATCAGTGTGCTGCCTCATCATATGTAAAAGTCGTGGATGGTCATAGATAAATGAGGTGATCAGCTGTACTTGGTTGACCAAAGACTTGACATTAGGATCCCTACCAATATCTTCCAACATCAGGTCAATAGAATGTGCCGCACAGGGCACCCAAAACAAGTGAGGTCGAGCCTCCATGAGCTTCTTTCCTGCAGCCTTATATGAGGTCTCATTGTCTGTGACAAACTGCACAATGTTGGCCTCCCCTATCTCATCCACCACAGTGTTCATCAACCCAAATAGGTACTCTGCATTTTTCACCTGACCTGATGCATCAACTGACTTCAGGAATACGGTACCCTCAGAACAATACACAAAAGCGACCTCATTGTGATTCCAGTCCACCCATCGCACATTACAGTGCACCCCCTCTCCTTCCAGATGGTTTTGAAGCCATCTATCCATGAGGTCAACTCATCGACCTCCTCATCCAAGCCTGTCTCATATATGTACTTTGATGTGGGGGCTTTCAACCCCGGCCCAACCTCACCAATTGCATCAACCATAGTCTGGAAATATGCATTCATGGCTGCATGTGCCGGGACACCTACAAATTAAAAAACAAGATAAGAAGAAGAGAGCGTTGTTAATAAAAATGTGTAACAACAACTTCATATCAAGGAACAAATGCTAACCACAACTTCATCAAATCTTTACCTGCATGTAGAAAGAACTTAACCATATGCTTTAGGGCTTTCTTTGTTGCCCCAGTCGAGGCCTTCACCCTTTTAAATGCTTGTTTTATACCCCTCTGACCTCTGCCACTCTCCCTATACATGACAGTGTCTCCCGTCGGCCGAACAGAATGTGTCCTCCGGATTTCAGGCTCTCAAACAGGGCGTGTGCCCGCACCCACATCAGATCGTCTGGCAGCCGAACCTCTTGCTCCTCGTCTTCGTTCCTCATCCTCACGGGCCTGAGCCCTACTCTCGTGTACGGCTCTCCTGACCTGAGCCTCTTCCTCATCTGATGAAGATGAAGAATCAACTTGGACCTTTCATGTGCTGGTCCTTTCCCTTTCTTACTCTTTCCGGCCATAAGATCGGCGTCTCTCCGACCTAGCAACTCGTCATGTAGGTCTTGTCTCTGACCAATTCTCACCTCCCTCTGTGATGTCCCTCCAGTTAATAACCCCTCATCTCTAGGGGGGCAAACAAGTCGAGCCGAGCCGAGTAGTATGGTGTTCAAGTTCGGCTCGTTTATTTTACACGAGTTCGAGTTCGAGCTCGAGTTTTAGCGAGTATGTGGAACCCTTGTTCAAGCTTGGTTCGTTTATTAATCGAGCCGAGCCGAGCTCGAACTCGAGTAGTAGTTAGACTAAAATTCAATTCATATTCAAACTTAAGCTATATACAAACTCCTTTATAAACCCAAAATCAATGAAAAGTTATTTGTGAAACTTTAGATTTAATTCATTTATGAAACTCAATCTAAGTTTAAACTCAAATTTTGAATTATTTAATATATTTAAGTGACAATATATAAATATTAATACTTAAAATTTAATATTTAAAAATAAATATATAATATAATATTTAATTGAGCTGTTCGCGAGTTTATCGAGCCGAGCAGAAGTCTGTTCAAGCTCGGCTCGTTTAATGAGTCGAGCTTTATTTTTTGTTCAAGCTTGTTCATTTAACATAATAAACGAGCCGAGTCGAGTTTTTATCGAGCCGAGCTTCGAACTACTTGTCGAGTGTATTGGTTCGTTTGCACCCCTACTCATCTCCTCCCTAAGCTCAGCCGGTACTTTATCACACTTCTTTACATTGCCGCCCATCCCAGCTATATGTTACTTTAGCCGATACACACCTCCATTCATATCTTTTTGGCACCACTTGCATCTAACTCTCTTCTTCTCTGAATCAAGCAAATGACCATGCTGCCATCCAATGTCACGAAATTCTACGGAGCCGGTGCCATGCTCCTCGTCCGACATCTTATCTACAACACATAAAACCATACACAATATTAGGCCAATTAAATCCACCCCCAGCCTTGGGCAGGGGGGGTGCAAGTCAACCCCCATTGGGGGTGAAATAATCCCCCCTAATGGGGGATTTAATTCCCAACCCCCCCACCCAAGGGGGGGGTACTGTCTGAACAGTCACCCCTTCCCGAAGGGGTGCTAATCACCCCTTCGGAGGTGCAATTCGACCCCCATTGGGGGTGAAATAATCCCCCCAATGGGGGATTTAATTCTCACCCCCCCACCCAAGGGGGGGTACTGTCCGGATAGTCACCCCTTTGGGGGTGACTATTCAACACCCCCGAAGGGGGGGGGTGCAATTCGACCCCCATTGGGGGTGAAATAATCCCCCCCAATGGGGATTTAATTCCCAACCCGCCCACCCAAGGGGGGGTACTGTCCGCACAGTCACCCCTTTGGGGGTGCAATTCGACCCCCATTGGGGGTGAAATAATCCCCCCAATGGGGGATCCCAAACCTGCAGGGCCAAGGATCGGGGGAGGGGGAAGGGGAAGGGGAGGAAGGAGGGCCTGCCGGCCTGGGGGGGGGGGATCGAAGGTACCCCCCCTTACAAACCTGCTGTAGGGTGGATCGGCCCCTCTTCTTGGCTGGATTGGCCCTCACAAGGCTGGATCGCCGGTGAGGAGTGCCCTAGATCTCCAAGGGGACTTGGGGGGAAGGAGAGGAAGCAAGAAGAGGAGTGCTGGGGGGAGGATCGGTCCGATCTCCCCCAATTTGGGGGAGATCGGACCTTAAAACAGTCCAGAATCGATCTCGGAATCGGATCGATTCCGGGTCTTCCGGTTTTTCGGAGAATCGGTCCGGATCGACCGATCCGAACGATTCCGGCCGATCCAGTCGGGACTCCCGGCTGGATTGCTAGTTCGGTCCGGAATCGGATCGGTGGGTACCGATCCGATCCAAGAATTGGCCGATCCCAATCCGGATCGGCCGATTCTGCAATCCATGACATGGATTGCGAAAGCAACAACCTATGCCATTTTTGCACTACTAAGCTTTATAAAGAGCTTCCATGGGGCAGGTTCCAGTTATTGGGATCCATGCCATAAAAGGTGCTAGGTCTATACCTTAGATATTTAAGATTTATGACAGAAGGATATTTGTAATCCATAATGTGCTTAAAAGGTCCCAGACAGTTTTTGGAGCACACATACTTATAATTATTAAATGTTTCTGATATGTCATTCTAACCATATCATAAACTTTGTGATAATTGCAATAAAATACCACCTGTGCTGCAGCAAAGATAGATGCTATGTGGATCCTTCAGCTATGCTTCAGATAACAAAATTTTTATCTTTTAACATTGAGTCTCCTCAATCTACCACCAGTTGGTAACCTTTCCCAGTTCACAATTTCAGTTAACAACATTTCAGACTAGGGCTGCAAACGAGTCAGATTTGATAGTGATTTTACCTGTTTTCCGGTTCCAATTTCAATAAGGGTTAAATGATTTTGATTTTGATTCTAATTAAATTGAAACCATGACATTCCAATTTTGCTCTAATTCTGATTCCCTTATCGGAATTGGAATGATCTAATAATTTCTGAAATC
The DNA here is from genome assembly GCA_036172225.1 of Cryptocoryne crispatula var. balansae. Taxonomy (NCBI): domain Eukaryota; kingdom Viridiplantae; phylum Streptophyta; class Magnoliopsida; order Alismatales; family Araceae; genus Cryptocoryne; species Cryptocoryne crispatula. Next base: position 12,234,598 of record CM069925.1, on the reverse strand, counting down.
TATAATATATACTAATTTATATTAAAAATAAAAATAAAAATTATATTACTATTATTTTTTGATATTACATGTTTTAATTTTTAATATTTATATAATTTTTAATAATAATAATTATTATTATTATATATATTATTTTTTTTCTAAATGATAAACGGATATGGAGTTGTTTGTTTCCAATTTCGATCATGATAAGCTATCATAATATCCAATTTTGAATCTGATATCATATAGGATACAAAAATATGTTCTGAATCCGTTAATTATATCAGAACTGGATTGGAATATCAGATTCTGTTTGCACCAGTATTTTAAACTGACTTTAATATTTACAGATTTTTGGGCCTTAGTAGCAGATATTCCAAAGCACGTGTCTTTAGACTCCTATTTTTAGACACTTCTGTCCTGGATTTTTTGTAACTTGATTCCTTTAACAATGAGACTGGACCTAGGAAGTCATTAGCTTCTCATCAAGTATACTCTTCTGAATTGATGTCTCAAGTAGAAGCACTAAAATAATCGATGTTCATAGGCAATTTTGTGCATTGAATGTTGTCCCAATAGATTAGTTTTCTCACCAATTCAGAATGTTCGTGGCTTTAAGTTATTTCATATGTTTGTGCACTCAAAAAAATTTACAGACAATAGGATCATGTTTAGTTTTCCTTTTACTCTCTCTTAATCATTATGATATAAAAATGTCTCTATTTTGTGATAGGAGTCCATTTCATGATCTTCAAGTTGTAATCATCTCTCTTCTTGAATGTTCTCTAAAGTAGTTCATGCCTGCAGGCTACGTGTTTTCTGCCAAGGTGATGGTAGCCACTTTCTGCTGCATCATTTGTATCTGTAGTATGCTGATGGAATAAATGCTGGTTGATTCCAAAATTTATGCCAGTAATTCATTTGCCATTTATCTTTTTTAGGCAAACTGCCAAGTCCTGGTAGGATGTATGGTGAAGTTTACATAAATGGAGCAAAGACCAGTATGCCTTATGGCACATATGTAAGTGGTTTTTTGATTAATATACTTTTTCCTAATTGAATGTCCAAACTCTCAAGTATTCTTATTTTTTTTTCAATGTAACCTTGAGGCACTTCTGATTTTTTTTAAGGTTGTATAGAACAACTTCTCGTACCATTTTGGTTGAAACCGGCCTGGACCAGTAGAAGCTGTCTGGACCGGTTGAACAGTTGCCAGCAGACGGGCTGTTGTCAAAAGGTGGGCGGTCTGTTGTGGTGCTGGTTCATTCAAAGGTCTTTGCACTGCAGTAGGTGCGGTGCGGACTCAATATGCCTAGATCAAGGATGCGGGAATCAGAATTGGAATCAGCAGGTACTGATTCGATTCGAATCGGTCCAATTCGACCGATATTTAGGAAGGAAAACCGCTTCGGAATTGGTCCGAAATCGGTTTTTTAATTTTTATTTTTTCTTTCGTTCAAAAAAATTTACAAAAATCAGGAAAAATAAAAAAATTATAAAACACTCTAAAAATTGTTAAAAAATTATAATGTTAGTGTCTAACATGTCATAGGAACTATAACACATAATCATTACAAACTTGAAACATAAATAACAAATGATAGTCATACAATCATACAAACGATATATCTTTCACCAAAATTGGTGATGTTGGCTGTCATCATTATTTTCATTCTGATTATAAGTACCCCATTCATTATTATTTCTCATAATCGGTGCGGGGCTTGGGGGTCCATATAAAAATAATGATTCAACCATCTGCTACTAGGTGGATTGCGAACGATGATACACCCCAAAGATCCCCTCTCCTACTCACACACCCTCACTAGGTGGGGGTCGGCTAGACCAGTGGCGGACGCACATAGGAGGTTGTGGGGTCACGTGACCCCACTAAAATTATTAATATTTTTTATACTAAATTTACCCTACGTTTACCCCCCTACACCGTGTACTATGGCGGTGGTGAACCGTTGTATCTTGGATGCCTCCCACAGCCGGCCCTCCCCTGACTTGCTACGACGTCTCCATCGACAATTAATTTTCCTCTGCATCATCGGCTACACTCCCTTGCAGATCTATTTACAGTCAAAGCACAACATCATCGGTGAGGGCTGAGGCTGCTGGTTGCGACTACGAGAAAAAGTACATCATATCGAAACTCGTCTTCTGTGATGTTTTGCCGCGATTGAAAGTGCAAGACTGCCGACCGCTCAAGAGAAGAGATCGGCTATTTGCTGGATTCTTCGTGTCTATCAGAGTGTTGCTGGAACGAGATATAGAGAACGAGTGCAAAGAGACAAAACAGTTATGAAACCACGCACATTACGTCAAGAACACTTTTCATAGTAAATTTTTTTTCAAGTCTCTAACCAATTTTTAGGTATATCTATATATATACATAAATTAACATAGCTTTGAATTAACTATATATATTGTTAATCGATTCTTACTCTGCATGTTAGAGTAATCATGATAAAGAGTATGTTAAAATTTTAAGTTAGACGACTTATTTATTTAAAACACATGACATCTTTTTTCTATCTTATTCGTATAGGTTGTCACATATTTTTTAATTGATGTATTCTTATGTTCATTAGGATGGAGTGTTACTTTATGAAATTAATATCTGGATAAAGTAGTTCATTAGATTCGAGCAACGCTTTGATTGAGACATTTCAAAATATGAAAAATGAGAAAGATGTATTTGAGAATGTCAATAACAGTTGTATTATTGAGACATTTCAAAATACGAAAACTCGTCGAGTTTATTTGTAAAAAAATATTATATCAAAAGTATTTTTTTATCTGAAAATTTATTCTGATATTTATATAAATTTATATTATTAATTATTATTAATTATTTAATTCAGTGACCCCACTAAGTTAAAATCCTGGATCCGCCACTGGGCTAGACTGTGAACGATGCAATGGAACATCCCCATGTCTAGAGTCTCTTGCTCCCTTCCTCCTCTCTCTATGCATACTTACTTTCATACCTCGCTGTGAAACCTCGAAATTTATAAAAATATAAAAATATGTCGTATGGCATAGTATGGTTTGAAAATTCATTTGACTTCTATTTATTTAAGAAATGAACTTTCATTATCTTATCTTTGGCAACTATGAAAATATATGATATTTCATAGAAAATATTAGCCAAAATATGTGGTATGCATATAAAATATATATGCCGAGGTTAGGGTTCTTGAAATTTGTCTTTGGACCTCTCTCCGTCAGAAGGTGCGAATTTTCAACGTTAATTGCATCGAGATTCTCGAACACCCTTGATTAACCGTCGTAGCAACTCGTACAAAAGGAAACATTCATCCACAAAACACAAACACATAGGAGCTATAGTCCCATAAACTCAATGGAATGCAAACTCAGTATTTTAAGTTTGATTTGAGTTTGATTTATGTTTTTATAAAGTGTGTTTTAAGGATTCCAACATTTTAAGGTTTATGTTCCTTAATGGATTCATATTTTTTTATGAGTGTAACTCTTTTAATCCAATGTCTTTTATTAAGACGTATTTTGAATTATTAGAGTTAAATCGGATCCGAGCATATTTGGATCAAATTTTATTATAACCTTCATGTTGATTTCAGTTAAGTCTTAACATCTTAGACTTAATGAAATATGTTTAAATCTGATTTTTTATAATATTGGATTGAGATTCATGATTATTTCAATTTTCAATTATATTGATTTTATTTCTAAGTCTTAACATTAAGTACTTAGAATCATTTTTTTTTAAAGCCTAACATTTTTGGATTTAATGCAAAACCAGATGTTTATTACATCTGATTGGAGCATTTTATTATTATTTTATTCATTATGTTCTAAGTCTTTTATATATATATATACATTAGACTTGGGAACATTTTTTAGATCTGATTTTATCATGTCAGATTGTAAGCATATTCATCATATTATGTTCTTAGTCTTGGCATGTTAGACTTAGGACTCATTAGGTTTATTGTTCTCTATATTATTCTCCCCATCTTTAATCTTGGCATTAAGCGTTAAAAATAGATCCAGAAGGACCAGAACTGACATGTTACTGCATTTCTCCAGACCAGGCATGGTTAAGTTCCTATCCTTGACTGAAATTTTCTTCCTGCATATCTATTTTTACCTCTCTTGAACTGAGCATTAGATTCCATCTCCCACTAGCCATCTAACTATTCAAACTTTGGGCAGAGCAAGTCGAGAATTCCATGCCATTACGCTCATTCTTGATCCTCTCATACTCCATCAATCAAACAACTAATCACCTTTTAACATGATTAATCTCTTACATTTCAAACTGAGCCACTAACTTTCATTAATTAGCTCTTCATATCTAATCATATCACCTCCATGGATGCTCATCTTGATCCTCTAGAATGAACATTTCAGATCACTAGAAGTATGCTCAACCTTTTCATTACTCTCAGGATTTGGAGGCATTCGGATCAGAGCATAGCATTTTAGCTATCCAGAATAAAAATTTTAACAGATTTTCAATAAGACCTTCTACCTCTTACACTTGACCATCTTATTTTCATGTAATCTGATCCAAATGGTCTTAAATCTGAAATTTTCACATGCATATGACCGGAGTCTTCAAATCTGGAACATGCACATTCTGGATCCATCTTGATTGAACTTTTCTTATTAAACTTATCATATTCCGTCTGTGTTAGATGTGGATATTAACATTTCAGATTTAATGATTCAAATTCATCTCCTTATGTTTGCATTCCATATGGTTCATAAGAGTTATATATGTGCTCTTTGACCATTGATATATGAGCATCGACACATAAATGTCATTTATATCATGAGGTACATCACATCACCATATGGGGAGGCTTAAATAGAGCCATAATCCCATCATATCATATCATTTCATCCATCCCATTTGAGAATATCCTTTGCCCTTATAAACATAGATTTTTCCCAAGAAAATTCTCCACGTAAACCAAAGAGTCTTGGTCTATAATTGACCTCACTTTAGATGAAGTGGAAATTTCCCTAGTGGATTAAGCATTGTACTCTTCCCACTTTGGGATGGATTGATGACACCGAGTGCATGCTCGGAGCCCTCGTCCAAGTATTGTGATAATTGCCTAAGTATAGGCTCATGTTATGGATCTTAAATACTTTTTTGTGTCAAAATATTTAAGATTTATCATTTTTATGTCATTTGCTCCACATTTGGCCTTTTCTTCATGTCATCATCGTATCTTGGTCCGGATGACCAAGTCTTCATCATCTTCTAGATCTGATTGGTCTTGTTTGCAAATCTTCAACTTCATAGTATCTTTGGCTTCATTGAGGCTACCCGGGGTGGCTCTTAGTCCATGTATGGGTTCTAGGAGGACCGGGTATAACCTCTCCATCATACACTGTTAGGCTGCCATCATAAGCCTTGAACATCACCGGTTTTGGTGCCATAAGATATAAGCCATATAAGGGGCTGTATTAGCTATCCGAAACAGTGGACTGAGAGACTGTTCTGGGGGTCAAAACATATCATACTTAGTGGGTATGGACATGGCTCAAGGGGTTTTAAAACAGAAAGTATGGGTGCTGTTAAGGAGGGGTGTCGAACAAAGGGTTGTTGTGGGCCCATCTAATAAACTGTTATATGGCCCTGGATGGGGACCAAACAGATGGTTGGATGGGCTGATAAGTGAGCTGTATATGGATTGATAGGGGGGGCTGATAGGTGACGGTATATGGGATCAAGGGAGGTCAAAAGTCCGACCTATTATGGGATCACATAGGCATGTATGTAGGTTGAAATGATTACCTGTATATAGGTCAATGAGAGGGCAATGACAGACCTGTATATAGGTCAGTATAAGGCTATTTTTATGTGCCTTCAGTCATTGTATATGGGCATAAGCATGCTGTCGATGGAAGCATTACATGGTTATGGAGGGAGGGTCAAGTATGCTCTGTATAGTCTTTATGATGAGGGCTGAATGGTGAGCATACGAGGGACTGTTATATGACTTCAAGATGAGGTCGAGCAAGGCCATGCATATGAATATAATGTGGCATTTAGATGGACAAGACATGCATCGAGCTGATTCGTGTATGCAGACATGGAGAGAATAGACATCCGAAGCTTGTTCTTATAGAACTAGGCTATGGGTATGCAAGGGAGAGACCATAGGGTATCCACTGGAGAAGAGGAAGAGGGCGAGGGTTTGTTTTCTACGAGATCAAACGGTAGAAGAGAGGGGAAAGGGCTGGAGGATGAACGGATGGCAGCTGGATGTGAAGGGTCCTCCAACCCTTCCTACCTCCTCTTCGGTCCTCAGCAGAAGTAGTAACATATGAAGCCGACCCCTTTTTGGCTTCTTCCCCTTGTGCATATACCATCGGCAGGTGAAGAGGATATATGCAGGTCTTCTCTCTTCATCTTCTGGTCTTCATAGAGGTAGCAGTAGCAGATGAGGGTAGCAGCGATGGCAGGAGCATCAACTACGTGCGTCATGTGCATCCAGTGCAACATCTTAGCATAGCTGTATCTACGTCATCTTCTTCTCCTGTTTGTCTCGGCAGTAGCATGAATAGCAGGAGTAAGAACACAGCATCAGGACAGAAGCCTCCTCTGGCATCTCCTCCTTGGTTCGATGGTAGTGATAGCGGCTTACTCTCCCTCCCTCCCTCCTAGGTGCGGCAGCAAAAGGGGAAGGGATGGAGCGGCTGGAGGACAGCTCGATCATCTCCAACCATAGGCTTTTTCTTCTCAATAGTATCCAGAGGAAAGATCAGTAGCAGTGGGAGAATAACGTGATCGTCTCCCCCTCCCCCCCTGTGCATAGCATGTCCTCTTATAGAGGAGGGGGGCACAACAGCATCGTGGACATCATGGAAGGACGTGGACTTGGTCAAAGAGTGGTCATGGGAGAGTGGAGATGTGGGAAGTGGGCAAGTGGGTGTCCGTGGGAGAAAAATGGGAGGTACGACTGACAGCCTTTGACCTGGTTCATGTGGTTGTGGGAGATACAGTACGTAGACTTCTCTTTTGACCTAATATCTCATCATTTTTCATATATCCAAGGGCTCATATTAATCTTCACTTAAGTATGATCCATTGTCATTAAAGATCCAATAAGAAGTAATCCAATATTTAATAAATATGCATCTAGACCCTTGGATTGGTGTTCCATCTCCATCATCATCTTGATAGCCAATCTGATGGCATATATTCGTTATTTCATTTTATATGATTTTTAAATCATATAAATATCCAAATAAACATGATATGAGACATAATCAGCTCGGATTGAACTTGATTTCGTGTATCTTCCCGATCTATCATCTTGAGCTCATTAATTGTATCATGATCATAACAAAAGCAACATAATCTGTCCCAAATAATCTCAATTAATGAATTTTGTACTTATTCTCCATTTTTATATGTAGAGAGATATAAAAATATTCTTTTTGGCTCGAGAATTTTCTAATCAATATATCTGATATCTGTCTTCAATCTTGGCTCATCTAAATTATTTTTTGATCACTTGGACTATTTTTCCCCTGACTTGGTGGGTTGGTGAGAAGCACAAATTTTGAAATTTTCTCCATAACTTTCTAAGTATTGGTCAAATTTCTGATCCGAATCAATTTTCCGTTTGTACTAACTTTCTTGCATCATATGAGCTCACAAGTTTGTTAATGGGCCAAGTCTGGGCCTTCTGGACCGAATGTGGCCGAGGAGGGGCATTTTGGTCATTTAGACCCGTCTCAGGTGTTTTGGCCCATAACTTGTCAAATATTAGTCGGATTTTCAATCTGACTTCAACGTTACTCAAGATGAAGCTGGGCAGATCCAATGATGTGTCATTATGTTATCGGATCTGTCCCGAATTGTTCAAACCCACCAAAGGTGAAAGTGGCCATTTTACCATTCGAGGTCCGTCCGAAATCGGATTCTGATATTCAGGGTATCATTACGAAGCCCTCGATAAATACAATCTCATGGACCCACTTGTTTTGTCTTTCGGGCCTGATATGTCCCTGATAAGGCCATTCGAAAATCGAATTTCAATATTTTCTGCATAACTTTTCAAATATGCATTGGATTTCTGATATGATTCTGGCATTGCTCAACCTTGAGTCAGGCAGACCTGATGGTGGTTCCCGATTGTCGTTAGGTTGACATTTGGTTAGCTGGGCCGAAAAGGGGCAAAAGGTCATTCTGTCACCCAAAGCCAGATTTTGGCATTAGAGGCACTATTGTAAAGGCCTTGACCACTGCAGTATTGTGGACCTATTTATTTTGTTCTTTGGACCCATTAAGCTTACCAAAGGCTAGTCAGAAGTCCGTTTTCACTGTTTTGCTCGTAACTTGTCAAATACAAGTCAGATTTTCAATCCGACTTCGGCATTACTCAAGTTTGAGTTGGGCAGACCAGATAGTGGTATCCGATTATTATTGGGCCATCATCCGGTCGGTTGGATCCAATAAGACTTATCAGGTCCTTTCGGCTCGTTGGTCCCAAATGTGGTGTAGTGTAGGTCACATTTATTTGTTCATTCTTTTTCCTTACACTTTTGCCCAAAACTTGACATATTTAGATACTTAGGAATTTTTTGGTGCCAACACTCGCCTTCCTTAGCTTAGAGTCTGTGGAAGATTCATCCTCCTCATCCTCAGGTACATGTTTAGCTTTCCCTTTTCTCTTCCCTTTGTGGATTAGGTGGTCATCTCTTCTCCCTATAAGTTCTTCATGCAAGTCATCCATCTGTTCCATCCGAATTGACCTCTATGAGGCTTTTCTTGACACGTAAGCCCTCATAGTCTCATTACTCTCCTTAGGCACTTTGTCACATTTTTTTTTACATTGCTACCAAGTCCAACTATGTGTTGTTTCAATCGAAAGACTATTTCATTCATTTGTTTCTCACACCATTTACATTGCACCATCTTCTTCTCCGTATCCACTGTGACCATGCTCCCACCGAATGTCACAGGAAGCTAGTTCATCGGATGCTTCTTGTTCCATCATCTAAATTATTTGTTATACAATGTTAACAACCTAAAAATATTTAATAAAGTATTAAATAAACTCAAAATAAAGTAACAGGGATTTTTCTAAGACCAAACAATCTCCTTGGGAGGATGTTCGGCGTCGACAGTCCCCTAAGGGGTTGTTCGGCCATAACAGTCACCCAATGGGTGACTATCAGGGTAAGGGGGACCGGAACAACCCTTTATAGGTTAGTTCCAAACCTTTTGGCCAATTCTAGACTATAACAACATACTAAATGGTGAAAATCAGCTATGTTGGAGTAAATCCGAACTTTGAATTCATTAAAACCAAGTTTAGCGGGAGGGAGGATCACCAAGAGGAGTTAGAACCAATTGTCGGAGGAAGTAATGGCTGGAATCTACGCTAAATCAACCGAATCGGTGCTGAATATCTGGAATCACTATGGAATCACCTGGATCGCGTCAATTCTTCACTTCCGATGCTGTACTTGCCGGTAGATCATCGGAATCGCAAGCCCTAAATCGTCGGAATCAATGTTTCCGCTGGAATTGCGAAGAGGTAAGCCCAGGTGGCTAGAATTGACCCCTAAAGGGCTGAAATCGGATTGATATCGGGCTAGAATCGGGCCTGATATCGATTTGAAACGGGATTTTTGTCTTGGTCGAAGTGGTCAGATCGACCGATTCAATGTAAAAATTGCCTAAATCGGATCAATTTTGACCGATTTATGCTGATTCAACTGATTCTAGCGGAATTCATGCTTGAATCGGTCCTTCAAGTGGGAGTTGATCAAGATTGACTGATCCAATTCCGGAATCGGCTGATTCCAATCCAATTCCACCGATTCTACAAACCATGGCCCAGGTAAAAAGTAAGGTGGCTTTGCGGATAGGCTCTCTGCCTGTGGGGCTGATTGGCGAAGTGGGTTGTTTTATCATACATGTCATTGATCACTTACATATCCCTAACTTGTTCCATCATTCGATTCAACATCCACCACAAAATATTTTGATGCCTTTGAGACCACATATATATGAAAATAGATAGTCTTAAATAAAGACCCTAAAGTAAATAAATATTCCAAAATCAATGTCGTTGTCAAACAAGCTCGCCCAGTAGTGATATGTTCCCTAGAGTTTCTGTCTATGTTAGTCATCTGATCTGAAACACATCAATTAAAAGCCTTCAAGACAAGGCAATAGCCGAAGGCCTGTAGTCACATAAAAACCTTTATAAGAGATATGTGATTTAAAGCACACCTGCATCTTTCAAAACTTTCTCTATATATGTTGTGAAGGACATAGATGAGAGTTTAAATGCTTAATGGGATGTGAAATGTAGGGATTCTAAAATCTATCTTTAATATATGCTCTAAGTCTGTAATGATTAAATTAGTTGATTGGCTTAACAACTGTGCTAATTAGTAGTCTTCCCAAGAGGTCACTCATCTTCGGACTATTGCCAACAAAGCATGTTTAACTTCGAAGTTTTTTTAACTCACGTCCAAAATGGTTAACTGGACTTGTTGATAGTCCACTGATTTAATCTTTAAGTATATTTTAAAACCGGAGTGTTACAATTCCCCTTCCTCCTCCTAAATATTTGATGTCATTGTCAAGACCACATATTATATATCACATATCCAAACATGTCACATAGGCCTTCCAGTTGGGTTATCACTTTGATATCATTTGCAACGATTCAATTAACTGATTGGCTCAACAACTGGCCTAACAACTATGCTAATTAGTAGTTCTCCCAAGAGGTCATCCATCACCGGATTACTCTCAATAAAACACATTTAACTTCGCAGTTCTTTCAACTTACCTTTGAAAAATATTTAATTGGAGTTGTTAGTAGTCCATTGGTTTAATCTTTTAACATATTTTCAAACCGGGGTGTTACAAAGTCTGTGATAAGAGCTATAAGGATATGAAATTTATAGGAGTGCATGCCTAATAATTTGAGAAATAATCAATAAAGGATGCTTCCAATTATGGTTACTAAATTGAGGACTTGTGGTTAAATAAACCGAATATTTCGACTGGAAGTGACTGATTGAACTAGTTAGGCCAATTTGCAGCTAGTCTAGAACCTGGTGAGCATGTGCTGTTGTGGGCCTGGACTGGTTTGCCTACGAGAACCTGGCTGGCCCAGAGGTTTGTACCAGACTGGATCTGTATTCTAAAATGGCTCAGGTCCAGGTGACAAGTTTGTGCCTGGTCAAGCCCATCAAGCTATCCTTGTTAGGGTCCGATCAAAGGGCAGTAGGCTTTCGCGATCCCTGCCTACTCTTTGTATCAGACTTGCGGATGCAAGGGGAAGCAGAACATGACAAACTAGGCAGAAGCAATCACGGGCACTGTTCCTCCGTCGGGTAACGGCGTTGTAGCATTTTTGCAGCAGGAACAGAGGAGCCTCTTTGGAGGCAAAAGGCAGACACTCTTGTCTTTTTCTGCGGCACCTGGTTGACTCGTAGGGTGTTTCAGGTGGTGAGTGATTGCTGTTGAGGTATAGGGATGGCGAGGTAACCAGCCACTGGTGCCATAGAGCACACATGAGTGGTGGTGTCAGAAGTCTGGTACCTTGACAATCGGTTTGCGTCTCTCCCACTTTTGCACAGGACGGAAGCATTTAAAAGGATGTCATCGGCTGTTGGGGGGGGGGTTCTGAACAGGAGGCGTAGGACAGTCCCAAATGTGGTGTGACTGAGATAAACAGGAACTCCTAGGTGATTCGCGTGGATCTAGTGATGGAATCGGAGGCAGAGGAAGGAGAGGCTCGTGATGGTATGAGATGCAGGACGAACAAATGCATGGATGGTGCATCGAATGAATATCAGCTGAAAAATGAATATGAACATGATTCGTAATTTTTAAATGAGGTGAAGAGAAAGATTTGTCGAAGGAGGAGACCGATTGAGGCGGAAATTGGGAAGAGTAGGTGTGCCTGGAGATATTTGAGGTGAAGAAGAAAAGTAGGAGCCGGAATCGGTCAAGAGGAACCGGAGGAAAGGAAATGAATCTGGAGAAGAAGAAGCCAGGTGATTAATGGAGTGAGGAGGATGATTCTAGGAAGGTCCTGGGGGTGAGGATGAAAATACTTGGAGAAGAACCCGCACACCTAGAGGAGACCGCACACCTAGAGGAGAGGAGCTTTTGGAGATGTCAGGGTTGCACTAGGAAGAAGATGAGAGGATACAGGGTGAGTGAGGCCGAGAGAGCTGACTTGGAGGAGAAGGTGATCCTGCGTGCACCTGGGGAATTTCCGGACAGGAGAGGAAGCGAGCGAATGCATGGGAATGGAAATCAACTCAGTTTAATTCTTCATTTCATCATATCCTCTATATGCTCTACAGGAGGTGGATTTTATAAGAGCCAACGAAAATTACACTTAAAATCTTGCTATTTGACTTTCTCACATATTGACCCTATCTATTTAGAGAAAATATAAAATTGTATAAAAATAAAAATAAATTCTATTAATTGTTTTAATCTAAATATTTTATCATCTTTGAACTTGAATGGCAACATCTTCGATTTTCTTGTATGTTAGATCCGATCTCATCCTAATCACATGGCCTTTTGTACAACCTCAAGTTTTTATTTCATCTTGGTGTTGTACATTTGATGTTGTGATGAAATGAAATTTCTCCTTGACTTTCTCATGATTATTATCATGCCATGCCATATGTATATATATGCTCTTCACACTTAATTTCCGGTAGTCTTACTAATAAAAATGCTAATACAACAAACTGTTTAAAAGAGTATATAAGTTAAACAATGCTAGATAGAGGATTGTTGAATAATTACAAATATATCAAGCAAATAAGATGATGCAACAAAGTGGGAGTTAAACACAACTTTCATGTTAATGAAAATTTGAAAAGAGTAGAATAGTAATACTCCAATAAAAATAAAAAGATAATGCCATAATGTTAACCATTATTTATAAAAAATAGTTCATTAACTAATAATGACTTTGAACCTTAAATATTAAGGACAAACTAATGAATAGACAAATCAATGAAAATATGTAGAAAACAGTGATAACATAATAAATAATAAATGGTAATAAATAATAACAATGGAAATAATAGTGATTGCATAAAATAAATGTAATATTAATAATAAATGAAGAAAATACATAATGATAAAATGTTAACTAAGGAAAAATGAACAAATAAATAAATATTTAAATTATAAAATAAACGAATGAATAAATTAAAACATAATAACTGAATAAATCACTTGAAGTGAAAATGAACCATAATAAAACCAATACTAACAATAATAAAATATAATTATAAAATTGTCAACAAGTAATCTTATAAATGGTGAAACAGTAAAGGTAAATGAAAATTTGATGATATATAAACTAAAATAACGTAATGTCATATCACATAACAAAAATGCCAATGAAATAGACAAAAATAAAAGAACACAGCAAGTAATTAGAAAGAAGTTAATCAGAGACCATGGAGAAATACAGTCTAGCTCTTTATTTTTCAAATGCTTGTATGATTGGAATTCATTTCTTCGTATGATCAAGGCTATTCGAGCATCATCCAATATAATTAACACCAAAACCACATTGAGCCCATTCATGGGAGAGGTCAAATTCAGATTATTACGCACATAAATGACTACATAATTTCATAAATAAATAATAATATGTTGTAACTCTTAATTGTTTTATAAAAGATGAAAAATGAGGTTATAAACCCATATAAACATTGAAAAGTAATTGAAAATTTTTAATAAAAAGTTGAAACTATGTACATCTTCCAGATATGAGCCTTTTCTCTCTTTTTGTTTCTACATCATAAAATTTACCAGTAAGTAAATTATCTGCCTTAAAGAAACTGCTGTTTCATCAAATTTCAGAAATACAGAAGTGTAAAAGAATTTAGTTAAAATTAAGTAATTCTAATCTCAATATACTATGGATAAAATTTGGATCTTCTAATTTTCTCAGTGCCGGCGAAACCCATGGAAACTTCCATTTAGCTTATGAGAATAAGCTGTCTATGTTGAAGCATTCCCATGGAAGGTCAAACCATGTTGTTCTTTCTTGGTTAATGAAGGATATCTAGTAATACTTAACACCAAATGGAATGAGCGGGGAGATATCAAGTAGATAAAAAAAAACTAACGGGATTATGATGATACACAGAAAGGGAAGGAACTGATTTCTAAGTCAGATGTATTTATTTATATTCTTTGCTATATGCTAATGGCATGGAGTTCCATATCCACTTAGAGAAATATGAACTCTATCATTCTCCATGTTTATAAAGACTTGAAGTATTGATGAGGGAACGCCGGTAGGGGTGCAAACGAGTCGAGCCGAGCCGAGCCGAGTAGTATGGTGTTCAAGCTTGGCTCATTTATTTTACACGAGTTCGAGTTCGAGCTCGAGTTTTAGCGAGTACGTGGAACCCTTGTTCAAGCTTGGTTCGTTTATTAATCGAGCCGAGTCGAGCTCGAACTCGAGTAGTAGTTAGACTAAAATTCAATTCACATTCAAGCTTAAACTATATACAAATTCGTCTATAAAACTCAAAATCAATGAAAAGTCATTTGTGAAACTCTACATTTAGCTCATTTATGAAATTCAAGCTAAGTTTAAACTCAAATTTTGAATTATTTAATATATTTAAGTGACAATATATAATTATTAATACTCATAATTTAATTTTTAGAGATAAATATATAATATTTAATCGAGCTACTCGCGAGCTTATCGAGCCGAGCAGGAGTCTGTTCAAGCTCGGCTCGTTTAATGAGTCGAGCTTTATTTTTTGTTCAAGCTTGTTCATTTAACTTAATAAACGAGTTGAGTCGAGTTTTTATCGAGCCGAGTTTCGAGTTACTTGTCGTGTATTGGTTCGTTTGCACCCCTAAACGTCGGGTTGGGGCTTGGGTCGACTCGGTTGGAAAATGGGCCAACCAGCCCAATCAGGATCTAGTTGGCCTGACCCGGCAAAGGGGTCGCAACCCTGTCATCGGGTTGCGTGACCTGGCGCTACCTCGCAATCCCCTTTGGGGATTTTACAGATGCTTCCCCCCAACGGGAATGGGGCAAGGGGGGAGCTTTGCTTCCCGTTGGGGGCAAGGGGGGGGAGCTTCTTAAGCCCCCCCTTGGGGTCCTAAATCACCCCTCACATCACTTACTTAGATCTCTAAGGTCATTCCCACTCCTTCTCCATTCCCAATATTTTTTGTTAGTTTTTAATTGTTTGCTTAATGTTTATTTAATACATTAGTTGTTTATTTAGTGCATTAGTAGTTATCTTTTAAATATTGTTATCATTTTTAGTTGTTTAATTAAATTCTTGATTAGTTTGATTAACTATGTCTTCTCCAAGCCGTGACACTCAAATTTCTGGGTTGATGTGGAACGATTCGGCTTGGCATATTGTACTTTAATCTCCATGGCGGCCTGAAAAGTGCAATGTAAATATTGTGATAAAATTATGTATGATGATATTTTTAGATCAAAACACACCTCGTTAGAATGAAAGACAACATGTTCTCGTGCTCTGTAGCACAATTCCGTTGGCTTCTACTAGAATTAGAAGGGACAAAGGGAACTTTAATATGGTACAATGATATCATTCGGGAAAAAATTACCAAACTGGCAAGACATTCCATATATATATATATATATGGGACTAGACAACAATGTATGGACATTCGCCGTGATATAGGCCTCAAAGACAATATGTATCTCTTAGTCATAAAGGTACTTGATTATCTTTTTTACTTACCATCTTTGAAAAATAGAGGATCTCTTTTAGGCTATGGAGACAAGTCGGAAGTCATTCGCGACGAAGAATTTCGGTGACGCACTGGTCGATCAATTAGTAAAGGATAGGGGAGTAGAAGGGGATCAAATTGATCGAAGAAGGAGAAAATTCATGATCTTACTCGAGATGATGAGTTGGGACTTGGGAGTGGGTCATATGGATCCCATTGTCACCCGACCACGTGTCACCCGACCACGACAATGTCAAACATCAATAACAACGGCGTTAAAGAATTTGAAATTATGCAAAGACTATATCGGACGGGTGACATCAAGGTGGTTTTTTCACCATAGCATACTGGCGAATGCCGCCAAGGGACCATATTATGAGAACATAATTGACATCATTACTGATATCGAAAGAGGAGTGTCCAGACTTATCCCAAAAGAGATATACAATGCAAATTTTCTCAAGGAGGTAGAAGATATAAGGAAGTACGTCAAGTCTTTTGAAAGGATTTAGGATGAAAGAGATTGTACATTGATGATGAATGGCTGGACTGTTGAGCTCAATTTACAGTATCTTACTTACTTTTTTATATGTTATACCTTATTTATTCATATTCTTCTTAACATGTATAACTAGAAGGACGATGATAAACCTTCTAGTATATTGTCAAGTCGGTACCAGTTTTTAGAAGTCAGTTGATAAATTGGGAGGGAAAGAACTCTAAGTATCTTTTTGATTTGATAGACAGAGTTATCTAAGAGATAGGGGAGGATCAGGTTGTCCAAGTAGTCACAAACAATGTGAGTGCATATAAAACGGCCAATCAAATATTAATGGTCAAGAAATCTAAATTGTATTGGACACTATGTTTTGATGGCATTCCTTATGTTATAGGATATCTGCAAAGATCCTCAAATAGATCGAGTTGTGAAATTAGCCCAATTTATTTTCTCACTCATCTACAACCACAACTTTCTCCTTAACTTAACGAGGGAACATACCAAGGGGAGAGAGCTTCTACGTCCTAGTGCAACCCACTTTGACTCTCACTATATCTTCTTAAAGAGTCTAATGACTTAGAGGAGAGCTCTATGTCACATAGTCATCTCATCGAGGTGGGCTACTTGGTTAGCTAGATGTAACCTGCATATAACTGGAAAGGGAGGAAGGTTGAGGAAACAATAGAGAGCGGAGACTTCTAGAAAATATCAAGCATTGTGGGTCCTATAGTGAAGGTGTTAAAGATAGTAGACGGTGATAGAAAAGTGATCATGGGATATTCGTATGATGTAATTGACAGGGTTAAGGACGAGATTGAAAATATTGTGTCCGACTTCAACAAGTGACAAGTCATTATCGATTATTGGTGGGAGCGAACATCATATCAACTAATATATACAACAAGTGTATTTCATTATTTTTTTACTTCATTCTTATGTATTTCAAATTTAAGGGGTAGTTGATTACTTATATGTGTATCTTGTTAGGTTACTTCTTTAACCTCCATTATTGCTATAACCAACAATTCAAGGCAACAAATAAACTACTTGCAGATGTCAAGAGTGTCATCACAAGGATGATCAGTGATGACGACTGCTCAATTATCACTTATAATAAGATGTATGACTACGAGATGTGGTCTAATCATTTTGGTACAATATGAGTGGAGCGAGTCATCGTACTCCTAAGTTTGGGTACACATCTATTAGTGGCTGCTATTGGAATTTATTAGTGATTCATAAACTTAATGATCTCTTAACACTTTGTTCTATCTTATGTAGCTGATTCATGGATGAACCATAGCAAAGTGCCGGGTTATGAAGACTTGGCCGATGTGGTTATAAAAGTGCTTAGTCAAACCACTTCTGCATTTGGTTGTGAGAGGAATTGGTTGGCATTCGACTTGATTCATACAAAATAGAGGAACATGTTGACTTCTAAAAGATTTGAACACCTTGTGTATTGCCATTGCAACATTAGGCTCAAGTTGAAAAATTTAGAAATAATCAAGCATAAACAAAAGGAAGAACAAAGGTGGAGAGCAATCGTTTCTAGAGATCAAGCTAAGGGCATGGGTGAATGACTAAGAAGGGATAGGTGAGCTGGAGTTTGAAAATTGACAATGAGTTGAAGAAGTGCTTGACGACGTTCCTTTCGCTTAAGAGTTTTAGATTTTGTCATCCATGGAGAAGAGACAGACAGTGAAGGATCTAGCAGAGATGCACAAAGCAAGAAAAATGGTAAACAGGTTTTAACTGATTCTCTTGACATAGCATATACAAAGATAATTAATGAGGATCGAGAAGGCACTTTAGAGCTCAACATCTGAGTGCAGTATTAGACTTCGGAGAATTCTTCTTCAAAGAGCAGCTGGAGTAAGACACCAAGGACAGGGAGACTGCTTCAGGCGGACAGATGTCCACGAATGTGGAGACATCTCCTACAACAATTGAATGCTTCACCAAAGAAAAGTAGTACGTCCACGCGACCCAAGGTATGGATCATGGTACAAGATTGCAAAGTGGTGGAGCACAACATATCCAACAAGGTGGAGATCAATACCACGGATATGAATATTCCACCTATGGGTATGGTTCATCTCAAAACTCTTGGTTCCCTACATATGACCAAGAGTAGAGTGGGATGAATTATGATTAATGGATCATCATTGGACACTCCATTCCATCTTCTTTGAAAGTTATTTTGGAGGTTTCTTAGGACCCAATTCTGATGCTGGACAATTGTACGAGCCTTATACTACGAGGGACTCTCGAGTATAATATTTATGAAACTATGTACCAATGTATGTACACTACAATGTCATGAGAAGAGTACAAAACCTGTATCCAAGAGGTAGAATGAGTATTTTTTCTTTAAAATGAATGCAAATATTCTTAGTACATGTTTTTTATTTTTTTATTTTTTGTTAATTTTTTGTCATTTTTAAATTTTTTTGATTTTTTTAAAATATTAAAAATTAGGTTGGACTAGGTTGGCCTTAGGCCAGGCCGACGTGGTTGCAATCCATGACCCCACATTTCTTGGATGGGGCATTTTCTCAGTGTCTCATAAGCAAGGATTGCCGTTTCGAATCTCAGCTTCATCTTGAAAGGGTGAAAGAGAAGACATCTCGTGAAATTCTTGAAAAAAATTTGGTAGATTGGATCTTGGATTTCATTTATGTATGGTATGCCTTACTCAAACATTGCTATTTCGCCTCTAAATTTTATCTTATGGAGACTGAACAAAAGAGATCTTGGAGAAATCTTAAGAGATTAGATCTCAAAAATACCAATCAATGTACATGTTTAAGTGTAAAATGCCATGGAATCTTTTCAAAAAAGACAATGGAACTCATATTAAACATCAAAATAAGTTATGAGAGAGTTAAAAGCGTAATACAGAGAGGGTGAACTATTGTTAACATGAGACATACAAGGGATCTTGAGCAATATGGATAGGAGATTGATGACATTTTAGGTCAATTGTACATATATAGTCTTAAAAATGTTAAATAATAAAATTTTATCAAATAATAATGTCTAGATGAATATTTGTATGGATTCCATAATAAAATAAAAAATATATGAAACAAACTTAATCAGGTCATCTAACAAGTTAGGGATAATAATAGGGATTATATAGATAAAGTACCAAAGATATTATATAGATATTCTTGTTTTGGCGATCTCGTTTCTTGGACATGTGGAGAAAGATTCTTAGAGCTCTCGAGAGATTCTCGAGAGATTGCATACAATGCTCATGAGATGTAAGTCTCAAGACTTATTGAGGTGTAAGCATTAATTAAAAAACATTTTCTAGAAAGTGGTTAGTACAACAATTTCATAAAATAAGAAAAGAGGCAAGTACAATAAATGGTCTAGACAATGCTAGAGGCTGCAGAAGAAGAGCCACAAGAACCTATATATTGAGGTGATGTAAGGTTATTGGTCCTAGCCATTGGATTCCTTGTGGGGATCAGTCTATCCAGATTGGGATCAGATCAGCTCTCTCAGTCGATCCAGGGGAAGGAAAATCAGTTCTTCAAAAATAAAAAAAACATAAAAATATTCCTGATTTATCCCAGGTGGAGAGGTGGCTGAGATCACTGCTGGGAAGAGCAGGGGAAGCAGTGGTTGCCCCTTCAATGTCAGAAGGCCACAGAATGGTCTGGAATCAACCGATCTAGGCAGATCCTACCGACATAGCCTGATCCCAGCAAAAGTTGTTCTCAGGATCGGGCTCCCATTGGATTTGATCGGCCTGCCGATCCTTTTCTGAGATCAATTGATCCTGCGAATCATTTTCCAAGACAATTGATAGTTTTACATACAAATACCTAGGAACTAATAATAAATAAGGTAAAATGTAAAGGAATATCATTAAAAATACAAATAGTAGTTAGCCAACAAACATTTAATAATCTCAATAGCTTCGTGATAAGGTTTTAAAAAATAAAATAAAAAATTGCTGGATAACTTTGTCTATTTTGGAGAAGAGCTTTTTCCTACTTTTTTCTTTCATTTAGTTGTTGACCCAACAAATATCAGACTGGACATTTCATATCTCACATTAAAATTTTTAAACTTCAATTCTCATTTTGATGCGATTAAAAGCCTCTTTTAAATGGATGCATGAGGCTTACATGTTTTGTAAGCCTTACCCCCTCACTGCCTCAAGGTGCCTCACAAGTAAAAAGTTTTAAGCCTCACTACCATATTGGAAGACTTGCCTCAGCCCTCAAGTCATAATTGGATCGCATTGCCTTGAGACGCAAGCCTTTTAAAATATTCGTTGTGGATGTTCCCTCCATTTGCTGCTTCATGTATATCTTGCATGGCTGCATAGTTTCACTTTCTCATAGAAAATATTATGATACCTTTATTCTCAAGTGGATTGTTCCTTGCATTTTCTTGTGTTAGCTTGTTCCCTTCTATTATTCATTCCATATGTGAATATTTTCAGTCTTGAATTTCTTTTTAACTTTAACTTTTTTTGTTAATCGTACCTTTTATTTTTTATTTTTTTATTTTTAGGGGTATGTTGATAGGGATGACGTGTTGATTGAGTCTCTCACTGTTCGGGAGGTGTTGTACTACTCTGCTCTTCTTCAACTTCCTGGTTTCTTCACACAAAAGAAAAGTGCAGTGGAGGATGCTATTTTAGCTATGTCATTGGGTGACTACTGTGACAAAGTCATTGGTGGACGCTGCTACATGAAAGGTCTTCCTGATGGTGAACGGAGACGTGTTAGCATTGCCAGAGAACTTGTGACCAGGCCTCACATTTTATTCATCGATGAACCACTTTACCACCTTGACAGGTTTCTATGAATTCTTTGCAACAAATAGATATATGTCCTTGGCAATGTGTATCATGGTTTTTTATTTTATTTTTACATTTTTTTTTCTGATTTCAGTGTGTCTGCTCTTCTGATGATGGTTACATTGAAGAAACTTGCGAGCACTGGTTGCACCCTTATATTTACAATGTACCAGAGTAGCACAGAAGTTTTTGGCCTCTTTGACAGGATATGCTTACTTTCAAATGGGAATACATTATTTTTTGGAGAAACGTTGTCTTGCTTGCAGGTATATGCTTCTCTGCGTTTCTTCTTTCACTTTAACATTTATCATGGACAATTAAACTGTGCACTTGTTGCTTTGGGCTTCATCTGCTTAACTTACTCTCATTGTTGCCCAATAATATTAAAAGAAAAATCGTCAGTGAGAGGCGTTCTGTCATTTGCTCCTCAGGCAGTGTTGCCATATTCTGCATGATATCCTATAGTTACTAATTCAACAATATCTTTGGTGCAGCACTTTTCAAATGCGGGATTTCCTTGTCCAATAATGCAAAGTCCATCTGACCACTTCTTGCGTGCAATAAATACAGACTTTGACAGAATAATAGCAATGTGCAAGAGCTTGCAGGTATTGCCTGCACGTTCCTTCTGTTAATGCAATCTTGTATATGCGCTGTCTTGTGATTATAGAGGATGACTTCATCATTCTAGAATTTAGTTCAATTTTTTAATATATAGCTGAGTTTGTTGCAGGATGACCATGGAGACTTCTCGTCAGTGAATATGGACACAGCAGTCGCAATACGGACCTTGGAAGCTACATATAAATTATCGGCTGACGCTGCTGCGGTAGAATCAATGATAGAAAAACTTATTCAGAAGGTCAGGTTATTCTGTTACTGTAACATTTTTAGCTGAAATTTATTTTTCAGGAAAAAAATTTAAACTCACTAGCAATTTGAGTTTATTACAGTGGAAGTAAAATTGATAATGTAATTCTTTTGGATTTTATAATTGACAAAGTAACTTTATACCGATGTGCATGACCCTTTCATGCTAATGTAGCATGTAAAAGTTGGGCCAACAACAAAGAAATATTTTAAGTCTTACATCATTCATCTGAACTTGTGAACCTGTAAAATTTGTTCTCAACATAAAAAGGTCGAAGGAGCACCAGATGCAAGGAATTCCTATTTGGTACTGAACCCCAAACCAGCCATGGCCAATCCTGCTCCAGATCAAGATTGGATCAGTAGATACATTGGAATCCAAGGATTGGGCAAGTGTCAGCTGATCCTGGCCTGACTGGTCCAACTAGGCTGTGACTTGGATCAACACAGGAGTGACTTGGTCTGATCTCAGCCCGACTGAGCTGGTTGAACTGGATCCTAGATGTCAGTCCCCGCTGTAGTTCCCTCACCACTCCTGCACCTTCGGCCATCCCTGGACCATTGGGACCCACTACCATGTGGCTCCTCCTGACTCTTCTCTCCTCCCCCGACAACCTCCAGCCATGTGAGACCATCCACCACTCTCCCCCACTCCATCTGACTCTCCTCCGCTGCATGGCCATCCTCTTTTCCGGCTCCTCTGGAAAAGTCCAAGGTCCATCAGTCATGGTGCACCATCTCCCGCACCTCCCACCACTGTCTTGCACTGTCTCTCCTCCCCAACAGCCTCCTTCCATGCGAGGATGCCACTTCCATCATTTCTGCTCTGCCTGCTATGCTCCCCCACTTTTTTTTCTTCCCAATGGTGATGGAGGCAATGACGATAAAGCCCTACTTTGTTGGGTTCTACCGGGGCATCTTCACATGGCTGAACACCCCTTGGGTGCTGCCACCGGCCGCCATGAGCCCTCCTTTGCCTGTGGTTCTTCTAGATCATGCGATCACCCCCCTTCAATTGGGGGGGGGGGTCAGTCACCCGACACCCAGTTTAGACCCCGAGCCGTCCGGCTTATACAGTCCATCTCGGTTCATGGCTGTTTTTACTGGTCCAAGCCAGTTCAGGGCACTTTAAGGCAGTTTAGACGGTTCAATTATCATTGGATTGGAATCGGATTTAGGATTGGCCATTGCTGATTCAATCCGGACTAGATCGATTCTCAGGGAAGAATTTTGATCTGGAATCAATCAGGATCAGGAATTTTCTATTTTTTTCTTTTAAAAAATTTGAAAGAATCATGATAAATCTCAAAAAATGAGAGACCTAGAATAAAATTTTCAAATTGAAAAGTAGCATCTAGTACACATTCATGTGACTATCACTCTCTATGAGACATATTACGTTACATAGATGTAAAATAACATTAATATTCATTCTAATAAAGAAAAAATTTATACAATTTATGTAAATAACAAATGATATCTTTCTATCACTACCATTTACGGAATTGACCCTCATACTCTTTATTCTCTCGAGTTTTTTGAATGCTCCACTAGATTGATCACTCATGATTGGCCTGTACCCATATAAAAATAATGACTCGTCCATCTGACTAAAATTATACTCACTTGAATATGCTGGAGTTAGAGGAGAGGATGAATAACATGGCTTGAAGTTTGAAGCAAGTTTTGGATAATTTGCTATTTATGTGCTCATCAACTATCTGATTTTAACATTAACTTCTTCCACTTGAATGTTGTCACTGACCCAAATCATCAGGCCCTACTCCACTCGTACATGCATTATTGAACCACCATCTCCTTCTCTGTCTCTATCTCCTCCTCCTCCTCCTTCTCAACCTCCACCTAAATCATCTTGATTTTGTTGTTATGTAGGTAGAATGAACTCTTCCTTTTCATCATCTGGTGAGGGTGTGTGGGTGCTATCATTGGGACTCACAAGTCTTTGCCTAATAGGTAGTTTTCTTCTATTTTCTACTCTCTCTTCTTGCATACTCTACTCAATATTGTGTTGGTACACCATCTTCAACATTTTGAGTCCTCCAAATCTTTCTTTTCTCTATATACTATGCTAGACAGTAGAAGGATTTGAGGTTGTGGCTAGATGCTATAGAGTTGTGGTGTGAGGTGGATCTTGTTGGATTGGAGTTGTACATGCAACTTGAGTATTTCCTTGTTCTTTCATTTGTTCATCATTATTCTCACCAATAATACACTGTCAAGCTCTCCTTCGGCCCATGCTCGACCTGTGAGGTCAAACTCAGATGCTTGTTCAACATCCTTATTTTGTATTCATGCTGATAGTGAATGTTCTTTTTAGAATAGGTATTCTAAGTCAACATTCCCTGATGTATTTCATTTATTTTTATTGTGGTCTTCTATCATCTTGATGGAGTTCATGTTGTTTTGCCCTTTCTTTTGTCTCTGTACTTTTATTTCTTGTTATTTAGTGCTTTCCCTCGGGATTGCTTTCAAAAAATAAATCTACAAGGATTGGCCTTGCCTTATGAGGCCAAATCCATAAAAATCAGTTGAATTCCAATAAAAGGTTAATAAAATGACTGGAACCGGAAGGTCAGTTGAACCTGTGAACAATTTTACGAAGATTATGCAACTAAAATACATTAAAGCATGATGATAATAGGTCCACAACAATTGATAACCTAAATCAACATTGATGAAACTTTATATAATATTATATAAATAGCATCAATTTTTCATTCTAGTTATCCTTATAAGCAAGGCAAATCTAAAATTGAAGCTATAGCTTCTTAAAAACTTAAAATAACAAGTCAATAAAAAATTCAGTCTAAATAAGTTATACGTTGATACAGAGAAGAAAACTCTTCAGAAAATTGAAGTGTCCAAGTGTGATAATTAACTGATAAAATAAATCAAAACATAAAAATAATTCTTAAATTACAAATAAATCGAATCTAAAGCAAGAATTTGTTCCCAAATTTGAAATTGAATTAATTCAAACTTTAAACAACAAATAAATGAATAAAAAGGGGAAGAAATCCAACTAGAAATCAAACAAAGACACAAGTGTCTGAAACATGTTAAATCACAGGTCAAACATCAAATTATCGAAGGATGTTCGGTGCATCTTTGCGGTGGTTAGTAAAAAGTACTTGGTAATATACCAGATACAGTCGACACCAAATCTGTTGGTGGGGAGAGGTTGAATGAAATGTACAATAAATTGACTTACATAATAGCCTTAACATGAGCCGTTGATTATTTTTAAAGTCTCAAGATTCTAACATAACTCAATTAGAGAAATCAATCAAGCCATTCACAAGTACCCCCATTTGAAATAGGATAAACTTGGTCATGAATGGTAGGATAAACTTGGTCATGAATGGCAACTTGCATCTCTTCACATGACAAGAAAATTTGACTCTCAATAGTTTCGTAAGATTCCATATCTAGGTACTGTTGACTTATTTGTCATTTATTTTTGTTTAAGTTTTATTTGATAATTAATTACAATTCTACTCTCCAGGGTGGGCCTCTTCTTAAAAGCAAAGGCAAAGCTAGCAAAACCACACGAGTGGCGGTTCTAACATGGAGGTCTTTGTTGATCATGTCAAGGGAATGGAAATATTTCTGGCTTCGCTTTGTTTTGAATATGCTTCTGACACTCTCTATTGGCACGATCTTTTCCAACTTAGGTCACTCCCTGTCTTCTGTAATGGTAAGACTCTCTCTAATGATGTCCACAGCCATATGTAACCCGCTTCTTATGGGAGAACAAAGACAAATATGATGGATGCACACATTCATAGCTATCTTGTATTATTATTTATTTTAGTGGATAATCCATCTGCATATTTTTATTTTCATGATTACAATGCCCTTATTTTTGTGTAGTTTGCCAGCTATTGTATGCCATATTTGCTAGTGTTTATCAGCTTTTGTAGGTCATCTTTGCTATGTTACCTTTACTTAAAGCAACCAACCATCCGTCAGCAACTTTTAATTAGAAGCAAGCAATTTTTGGACTGGTAATAAGTTTCATGGATGTAGAATCTCATTTAATAATATTTAAAAGTGGAATAAGTAGAACTTAACTCGATTCAAGAATGTTTGGTCATGCTCTTCGCAAGGATTGTAAAATTATTCATAGTGAAAATAGCTTTAATTGATGATTACAAAATAGCTTTAATTGTAAATCTACTAGGAATATTAATGTTGTAGTCTAAACATTTTGTTTCTTATTCCTTGTGCTCCTTCCCAGTTTCTATTAGGTTACACCAAAGATCTGCGTTAAATCTATATCTTTTTGTCCTAACCATTGATGAAATAACTAAAGATACACAAGAGAGTTTATCTTGGTGTATGATGTTCTTAGATGACATTATCCTTATTGATGGGACTTGAGAAGGTATTAATAGAAAACTTGAACAATAGAGAACCGTGTTGGAAGTCAAGGGGTTCAAGATTAGCAGGACGAAGATGGAATATATGCATTTGAGATTTAGTGAAAATCGGAGAGTGGAAGAGGCCGAAGTTAACTTGGATGGAAATATCCTTACATTATGTACTCAATTTAAATATTTGGGTTCAATCTTACATATGGATGGGGAATGTGACGAAGATGTCAATCATAAGATTAAAGTGGTTGGTTGAAATGGAGGCAGGCAACATGGTATCTATATGATCGAAAATCCCCCTAAATTTGAAAGAAAAATTCTATCGTATAATTGTAAGACCTGGCATGATTTATGGTAGTGAGTGTTGGACAACTAAGAAGAAGCATATTGTCAAATTGAGTATAGTTGAAATGCGAATGTTACGGTGAATGTGTGGCCACACACGGGTGGATAGAATATGTAACGAGTGCATAATGAATAAAGTGAGTTGTCATAATCGAGGATATTATAAAAGAGAGAAGATTTTGTTGGTTTGGTCATAATAGGCAGCGCCTTCTTGAGGTGTCTGTCAGACGAGTCGAGGCCCTGAGGTTGCCAGTGCAGAAGAGGTAAAAAGGTAGACCCAAGTTAACTTGGCATACGAGGGGAGTTAGCGGAAGATCGTGGAGAATAGAAAAGACGAATCCATATAGTCGACCCCAACCATTTGGTATTGAGGCTTTAAGTTTGAATATTTCTTGTGTGCATTGTCTCTATAGAAATCCTGACGATCATGGTTGCTCAATGGGGTCAATTTACACTAAAGTGAGTCTGTGATGATCTGATGATGTGGAATGAGATTTCATTTGTATCTTGACATGTTAAATCATTAATTGTGGCAATTCTGGAATTGAAGTTACGCCAAAAGCCTCACCAAGTTAGTCTAGTTGGTTAGGACTGGATTGACTGTTCTATACGGATACATAAAGTAAATGAGGGATTGTAATTAATTAATTAAAATTTGTGTTGTACAATTTGCTTAAATTGCATAATATGGGTCTATTGTTTGCAGAATCGGCCAATTTAGATCACAATCAGCCGATTCCTGGATTGGGCCCCTTCGATCCGATTTCAATTTGGAGTTTTGATCCAAGCTGATCTCCCTCTGGAATTGATTGAAATTGGTCAAGTCAACTGAGTTTGGACATTACCGGAATCGGCAGAAATCACGGCGGCGGCAACAATGAACTGCCACAACTTCTTCTATACCCTAGGAAGACAAGCTTACTTGGGAATCACCAGAAGCCTTGTAAGATTGTCTTCCCTGCCAATGCAGTCTTTTACGGCTCATTTTGGGGCTGAAATCAGCCCCAAATAGGTTTAGATCAGATCGGAATCCAATCTAAATATTTATTTTGTGATTTTTCTTTTTTTAGGTTGTTTTGAAGTACCAATCTGGAATGATTCTGGTTAGTTTTATCTCTGAGAATCAGCCCAATTCTGATCTGGATCGGATTGGAATTGGGATCTACCGATCTAGTCCCAATTCTAATTTTGCAATCCTTGTGGTGGACGGATCTTAGCGAGCTTACAACTAAGGGGCACATTACCTGCCCAACTCACTCTTTGCAACTTGAGCCTCTTACGGCTCGTCAAACATGTACCGGATGCCATTTTAAATCTGCTGAATTCGCATCAGTAAGTGTGTATTGGACCTCTCTTATTAACTACTCCATATATGTTGAAACTTGAGCTTGATAAGTTTGTTGCCGAGGACAACAAGGCATTGTGAGTGATCCCCATCTCCAATATGACAGGTCTACGGATGGTAGATCATCCATCCCTGTCTATCCATCTTTGAGCCCGACAATCTTAAGTTCTACGAGAATGGTCTGGACCACTCTGGACCTTGGTTTGCCATGTTTGCAGTGGTCTGGACAAAGTTGCACTGTTAGCTGGATCATCTAGGCTAGTCATATTTGAAGTGAACCACCCAGTTCACTGTGTTGCTATGCAAGTTGTGCATTGACAGAGTTGCCTTCCACGTCATGAATGCAAGGTGGCTAGATTTTCATGATGCAACATGATTCTTCTTAGTCCTACTGGAGCCTGAGAATTAGCGGGTGGCTGAGGCAGCTGGGAGCTGTTAGGTGAAGATGGGCAAAGGATTGGGATGGGTCTGCTGGTATCGCACTGATGGTACTCACGAGATGGAGGAATGGGTGCCAGCAACGACATGCAATGATTGTGGGTGCATATGTAGGGTGTGTCTTGATGCAACAGGGGAGGGGGGTTAAAGCTGGTCAGGTATGAGGGAGGAGGCCACCTTGAGAGAGGAAGCTTGTGGGCTCTAGGGGTCTCATACAAGCTGGTGAGGGAGACAGTGGATAGTGTAGTGGATTGTGTAGCCAGAGAAGATGGTGCAGGCACCTCAAGTGATGGGGTAGGGTTTGATGTTGTTGACCAGCTATGGTAATAGCCATGGTGGTGGGCCAGTTCTCCAGCAATCAAGGAAAGTGGAATTGGGATTTGGCCACTAGATTGGCCAATGCCATAGATTGTAGAATTGCCGAAATCGGACCAATCAATTCCGATCCGATTATTGGCTGAAGGACCAATTCTGATCTAGAGGAATCAGTCCGACTTGGATGAATCAGTTGGAATCGATCCGATTCCGACCGATTTAGGCTGGAATCGGTCAATCTCGACCGATTCTGTCGGAAGGATAGGGCTTCCGGTAACGGTTCGATATCGGGTCTGATTCGGATCCGGTATCAATCCGAGGGCCAAAATCGGCCCCTTCACGTTCAGAACCCGCAAGGGCTCTTGGCTGAAGGTGATTCTCTTCGTTACAATGATGATTCTTGCTAGAATCGCTCGATGCAACCCCCTGCAGTGCGAGCCACGCAGAATCAGTCGATTCCATTGTTGATTATGGTGTTCCTCAACCGTCGTGGATTCCTCCACCTAAGCCTATCTTTGTGTCATAGTCTGATCCCTACGATTTGGGTGACATGACGGATGTATTATTTTCGTATGGATATGCGCCAGCATTGACAAGAAGAATGGGGACAACTCAATTGTGGCAAGAACAACAAGAGGAAGAGGACGAAGGCCAATATCATAGATATTAGTGAACATGTCATGAAATGCATATTTTTACTTTCATGTTTTCATGTGATCATGTTACATCTTATTATACTTTTTACATTTTATCATGTTATCAGCATCTTCTCAAGTTTATTAACATGTTGTCTTGTTATAATGTTACAATCTTTAGCATCTTATTATTATCATGTTACATCTTATTCTTATTTAAGAAACAAGACAAAAAACCTCCTCACATGATTCCGGAATTGGCCGATTTCGTGAAACATGACATGTAGATACATGCTAAATGGTACATTTTTTTTACAATTTTTTTAAGTCCATTTCCTGTTTTTTCTGATTTTTTTTTGACTTTTTTTGAAGAAAAAAAAGATTCCGGAATCGATTCCCTTTCCAGGAATCGGCTGATTTTGAACAATTCTTGGGAATCAGTCTGATTTTGGAATCCTTGGCTGATGCTGATTCCAATTCGAATTAGATCAACAGAATCAGTCAATTCTACAGGATAAAAACCAATCCAGAATGGCAGAATCGGTTCTTCTGAAATCATAAAAATAAAAAAAACCACAAAATCGGTGTTTAAGTTGGATTCTGGATCGAGTCTGATCCAACTCTTTTGGGATCGGAATTGGCCTGAAACGAAGCCTATGGCGGGGCTGCACCACCACGGCATCTTCTCCACTCTATAGGTCCCCTGGATCTGATATGAGTAGGAAGTCACTGGGTTCAGATCCTATCAGATCTGATGTCTTCACTGTGGTACTGCAGCAGCCTTAGGTCGATTGATTCCGGCTATTCCGGCCGATTCGGGTGGGAAGATGGGGATGGATTGGTTACCCCCTCAGCTTCTGCCGATCCAATCTTAGAGTTGGCCTAATTTGATTTGGCCATGATCGGCTGATTCCATGAACCATGTTGGCAGTCAAGCTGATGGAGGAGGGAGAGGCACCATTTAGTGGGAGAGATCAGCTGCTGGATGGAGTGATAGACGGGATGAGGAAGGGGATGGAGAGGAAGGTGATATAGGGGATGCAGTTGACGGAGGCACTAGAGAGGGGAGGTTGGCAGAAGGAGGCAACGCTTGAATGGTGCAACGTTTGAATGGTGCGCACAATCAATGACGAGGCTTGTGATCTCTTGCATGATTGCATCTAGATCATGGATTACTGAGTCAGATCGAATCGGCTGATTCATGAATTGGATTGGCCAATGTCGATCCGATTTTGGCCTAGAGCATTGATTCAGATGCGAAATTGGCTGAATCGATCAAATTGCTTTTGAATCAGTCAAATCAGTTTGAATTGATTTTGACAATTCGGACCAATTCACTAGGACAACTTATGTCCCAGACTATTAATGATATTGGGCCCAATTTAGGCCTGATATCGACCCAATATCACTACTTTAACGGTGAAATTGATCTAAAATCGGTCCTCCCCTTCCCCTTTCACCCGAAGAAGTTAGGACTGGCGATTCCGGCGATACAACATTGACTCTGGCAATCCAATGACTGATTCACCTTCGATTCATCCGTCTTCCAGCAAGCTTCAGGTGATTCTCTCCTCGATTTTGATTCCAACTAATTCTGGTTATGGGAGGTGGCAATTCCAGTTCCCCCACTCTTATCTTTCTATCAACCTGAAATAGTCAGGGGTGACTGTTTCAGGTCGATTCTGACCTGTTCTGTCTACCCCGGCCCTTTAGTGATTGTTAGGGCCGAACTGCCCCTTGAGGGGCTGTTCAGGTCAGAATTGGCCCTGACAGTCACCGAACAAGCTCGCAAGGGGCTGTTCAAAGAGCTGGACAGCCCCAATAAGGGGCTATTCACTCAATCCTGGTCCTCTGAACAGCCCCATTACGGGGCTATTGCTATTTAGTTTAGACCCTGCTCAGTTCTGGGTTGCTTATTTAATTTGTGTAGTTGAAAATATTTTTAATTGCTTTGATTTCTTATTTGTTGTAGGTCAAAGACTCATGGAACAATGATTGAGCGTGAAGGCATCATTGCACTTGCTTTCGATGATATTGGGTGGGAATATGAGGAGAGGAAGAGGGGAGTAGGAGGCTTTGGAGCTGAGGAGCCGGCCTATCGTTGGTCATAGTCCACCTTACCCACACACTGAGGATGTGGGAGGTAGAGAGGAGTAGGGTCCATTCAATCAATCTACTTCGACGCGACCCACTGAGGATCCATAGCGACAAAATAACTCGCAAAGAACAATAAGACAAGTCTTTAAGTCAATCACTTCTGTAACAAAACGAGCAATCAATCATATATGCAAGTGATTCCTACATGCATGTAATAGTTTTCAATTGGAAAGCTCATTCATGTGTATGTTATATATTTCTTTAATGGACCCATAGTAAATTTTGTTTTTATCTTAACTTAATGCAAGCATTCCAGCATATGCTGTCACAAGCTCCTATTTCCAGATCATGATTGATGTAATAGGGTAGACTAGATCGAGATTAAAGGACCCAACCAGTCGATATATCTTTGTTGTCGACCTTGACGAGGAAGTAGAAGAGGTTTAGTCTTGGATAGAGGGCTTTAAGTTGATCTGGGAGGAGAGTGTGTGCATAGTAACATGTGTGGTGTAGATTGGCATAACAAAAAGGTCAATGATTATTTTTATAGTGTATTGTTCAAAGGGTACAACAATTTTGAAGTTCATTAATACTTTAGGTCATACAAAGAATGCATCTTACATTTTTTTACTTATAGACGACATTGTGGAAGAGAGAGAGGATGGGAACATTGTCTAGTTTGTGACAAATAATGAACTGATGCGGGACAAATCGGCTAATTCGGCTAAACCGAACGAAAATGACTTAAACCGGCGCTAATCGCCCTAAACGGACCTAAACGAACCCAAAAATGGCCTAAACCGGCCTCGAACCGATCCAAACAGGTCCGAACCGGGCCCAAGATGGACTGAATCGGCCTGAACCGACCCAAAACACCTTGAACCGGCCTGAACCGGGCGGTTCAGTGCCGAACCGGCTCGAACCGGCGAACCGGGCCGGGAACCGGTCGAACCGGTCCGGGGCCCCCGACCGGCCGGGTCCGAACCCCGCGGCCGACCGCGCGCGCGAACGCGGTCGCGGCGCGAGCGGGGGGAACGTGGCGCCTTCTCCGGGGCCCTCGGGTGGTCGCGTGGCCGTTTCCCGGGCGTCGACCGGGTGTCGACGTGGCAGCATCGCCGCGGTCCCGCGAGGGTGCGGGTCGCGACAAAACGCCTCGCCCGCGGGCGAGGGCCCGCGTCGGCCGCCGGCCACCGTCCCGTCCCGTCCGACGGAGTTCGCTCGCCGCGCCGTCTCGCCGCGCCGCGCGCCGCATCGCCGTCATCCGACGGAGCCGCGAGCAGCGACGCGGCAGACAGGAGGCAGGAGAGGGAGCTCGCGGTGCCAACGCCGTCGTCGTTGTCGCTCCTTCTTCACCTTCTTCTTCTCCGTCCTCTTCTCTGTTCGTCGTTGTCCGGGTAGGAAGGAGGAAGTCGTCGACAGGAACATCGCCGGAGGGAGGGTCCGCGTCGCCGAGGCAGGAGGAGGAGATCCCGGGATCGCCAGATCTTTCCCTCCGTCCCGCTTCATCACCGTCTTCTTCTCCCGCTTCTCCTTCTACTTCTTCTTCTCCTCCTTTCCTCATTATCCGTCGAGGTCCACTCGGAGGAAGACGGAGGGGCGCTTGATGCTGTCGAAGGGGAAGAAGAGCCGAGAAGGACCAATCGCGTTGGCGTCGTCGATGGAAGCCGAGGAGGTGAAGATGAGAAGAAAGGCACGGAGGCCTGAGGGTGAGAAGGGAGATAGGCTGGCCACCTGCCAGGTCCGGAGGGTGGAAGAGAGAAGGGGGACATCGCCATGGGGGGGTGGAGAGGAAGAAGACGGGGCAGAGCCCCCTACTCGGGACACCAAGCCAAAGGCTCCAAAAATTTCAATCTCACTTGTTGAGCTATGTACATCGGTCCTCCTCTTATAGAGGGAGAGGAGAACAATTAACAAAAAGAACTTCCTAAGAAGACTATTTACAAACTAGTCCATTTAAGGACTCAAAAAAAAGGCTCAAAAATGTCCCCATCATTCTCTCCGACCGGGAGAAAACTCGACCTCGAGTTTTTAAACCGGTTAGAACGTACCCAAGACTCGACTCCTGGGAACGAGCCGATTCCGGGCTCTGATACCAAACTGATGCGGGACAAACCGGCTAATTCGGCTAAACCGAACGAAAACGACTTAAACCGGTGCTAATCGCCCTAAACAGACCTAAACGAACCCAAAAATGGCCTAAGCCGGCCTCGAACCGGTCCAAACATGTCCGAACCGGGCCCAAGATGGACTGAATCGGCCTGAACCGACCCAAAACACCTTGAACCGGCCTGAACCGGGCGGTTCGTGGCCGAACCAGCCCGAACCGGGGGCGAACCGGGTCGAACCGGTCCGGGGAGCCGGTTCGGCCTCGGACCGGCCGGTCCGAACCGCGCGGCCGACCGCGCGCGAACGCGGTCGCGGGCGCGAGCGGGGGGGAACGTGTCCGCCTTCTCCGGGCCCTCGGGTGGTCGCGCGGCCGTTTTCCCGGCGTCGACCGTGTCGACGCGTGCAAAGCATCGCCGCGGTCCCGCGAGGGTGCGGGTCGCGACAAAACGCCTCGCCCGCGGGCGAGGGCTCCGCGTCGTCGTCGTCACCGTCCCGTCCGGACGGAGTTCGCTCGCTCGCGTCGTCTTCGCCGCGCTCGCGGCGTCGGCATCGCCGTCATCCGGACGGAGCCGCAGCAGGCGATGGTGCAGAGGAGGCAGGAGAGGGAGCTCGCGGTGCCAACGCCGTCGTCGTTGTCGCTCCTTCTTCACCTTCTTCTTCTCCGTCCTCTTCTCTGTTCGTCGTTGTCCCGGTAGGAAGGAGGAAGTCGTCGACAGGAACATCGCCGGAGGGAGGGTCCTCGTCGCCGAGGCAGGAGGAGGAGATCCGGGGATCGCCGGATCTTCCCCTCCGTCCCGCTTCGTCACCGTCTTCTTCTCCCGCTTCTCCTTCTACTTCTTCTTCTCCTCCTTTCCTCATTATCCGTCGAGGTCCGCTCGGAGGAAGACTCGAGGGGCGCTGATGCCGTCGAAGCGGGAAGAAGAACCGAGAAGGACCAATCGCGTTGGCGTCGTCGATGGAAGCCGAGGAGGTGAAGATGAGAAGAAAGGCACGGAGGCCTCGAGGGCGAGAAGGGGAGATGGGACTCGCCACCGCCTGTGTCCGGAGGGTGGAAGAGAGAAGGGGGACATCGCTACGGGGGGGGTGGAGAGGAAGAAGACGGGGCAGAGCCCCCTACTCGGGACACCAAGTCAAAGGCTCCAAAAATTTCAATCTCACTTGTTGAGCTATGTACATCGGTTCTCCTCTTATAGAGGGAGAGGAGAACAATTAACAAAAGGAACTCCCTAAGAAGACTATTTACAAACTAGTCCATTTAAGGACTCAAAAAAAAGGCTCAAAAATGTCCCCATCATGAACTCTCGTACAAATATGCTGAGAGGAAGTTGATGGACAAGAAGTTACATTACACCTCTCTTGAGTTCCTATGTAGCACATTATATTGACCTCATGTTGAAGGATAGGCAAGGAGGTGTCAATTTCTACTCTTGTCAACCAGGCATAATTATCACCTCATTAAAGGAATACGATTTGATTAGGCTTGGGTCGACAAGATTTGCAACACAGTTCATTGTTTTAGAGAGTTTGCATCAGCACAAACATGTATTGGTCCGATTTATTGCATTGGAGCATTATATTTCTTATATAATTAACCTACATAACAAGATGGACAATTAAAGATACTTGCACAAATGAAGCATTTGATTATAGACAAATGTTTTTGAGAGTTGATTGTTTACTACTTGTTTATTGAGCCACTTGTAACTGTATTGAGATTAGTGACTTGGATAAGAGAAATATATATGATACCTATATGATGTCATGGACTAAGCAAAATTGAAATGAAGTGGTGGAAGATCATAGATGCTAGATGGGACTAGACATCACACTGTGATGTGCTTATAGTAGGTAAATCTTATTAGTTGCTAGTCTTAAATTAATCATTACTTGCTTATATAAATATATGTTTTTATGTCATATGTGATGAATGTAAGATATTTCTTAAACCCCGAATGCAATATGGATCACAAGTATGCAATGATCAAGAAGTGTTAAGAGGTACTTTAAGTTTAATACAAAAACTTTCAAGAACTCCGTTAGATAGATGTAAAGTTAAGTTAGAGCTAAGTGAGAAAGTTGTTTTTAACTAGTGTTTTTACGTTGGACCACTAATAGTCTAATAATTTAATGATTCTCAATTTCTAGATGTAGTCTTATCATATGAGTATTGGAGTATACTCGATCCAAATATGAGATATTCATTTGACAAAGTTTTTCTTGGTATGTTGAAATTAAAACAAACTTTTATTGTATTTTATGATATTTGTCTTAACTTATTTGACCAATATGGTAATATTATGTTTGATTTTTATTTTTTGCATTGAGTGTTGGTGCAAGACAATATTAGAAATGTTTGGAATCCACTTGCATCAATTGTAATTCGCATTCTCAGTCAGAGCACAAGTTCCTCTTAATGCGAGAGGAATTGAAGTATATTTAGCTTTATTTACACGAAGGGAAGAAATATGCTAACATATGTTAGATTGGAGAAACCATGGAATGTGGGGTCGTGACCCCGCCCCGACCCGGTCGGTTTTGGGGCCGACTGACCTAGTCCCGACCCCAAGACCTCAACCTCATAATTAATAATTTATTATTATATTTGGCGACCTCGGCCGACCCCGTCCCGACCTGGGTCACGACCCTGGCCGACCCAGGTCGGTTTGGGGCCAAACCGACCCGGTCCTGACTCCCGACCCCACCTTTCTTGGGAGAAACTAGTGTTCTACCATTGCAACATGCAGATAAGGATAAAGAATGTCAAAGACTGTTAAAAAGTAGCACAATAGAGATTCGTATGATTTGCAGGTAGTTTATATGAACAAAATACTCAGGTAAAAGTATAAGTACTATCTACGATGTTGATGTGGACTATCTATTTCAGGAGTACCCACTTGTTGAGTGAGTGGAGAAGGCACGGATAGCAACTCCAAAGTTCGATCACGAGGATCATGCATAGGTTGAAGGAGAACTAGATGACATTTTCGGCCTAAATATGAATACATGCTATAAAAAGTCCGAGTTACTCTAGCTCCAATCCCAGCTACTCCAGCTGTAGTTCAACTTCAGCCTCAACCCCAACCTCACAACCAACTCTCACCAAGATGGGTACAAAAACCATGGTATCCAAATCAGGACGCTTCTTACAATTGAAAAAAGGTATATCAACGTGGCATGGGTCTTGGGAGTTCTTCATTACAAGTAGTGGAAAAAGTAAAGAAAAGAAAGTTGGACATTGGGCGAGGACCTATGAGTCCAGCTGACATTACTCAAGCATTTTCCTCATATGACAATGAAGAAGAGTTTATTCTCCTTGCTTAACAACAAAAAAATGTAGGGGGTTCAGAAGGAGGTGACGGTGGAGGTGGTGGTGGAGGAGGAGAATCTTTTAGTTGTGCACACACCAATGGGGTAGTAGTGGATGATTTGGGGCAAAGAATCTTTAGTGGGAGAAGCCATCATTGGAAGTAAGGGTTCTTTAATCAGTGCGATGTAGCAAATTATCCAGAATTCTCTTAGGACTTCTATCATCATATTTTAGCTACATCGTTGGGCCATCAGAATAATGTCTACGATTTCTCTCAGACAGTTGATTCTTTATTTATTTATTTATAGAGATGGGCTAATCAAGATAGACACGTCTCAATAGAGTATCTAAGGAGAATATGAAGAATGAAGATGACAGTGGAGGGTGTAGATGGTGGTGAAATAAAGTTATATAAATTTATTGCACATCAATGTTCATTTATATATTGTTACATTTGTTTAGTGAAATGATCATTGCTATTGAAGTATCTTTATTTGTCTTAAAGTTTATTATAAATTTTTAATCGATGCATACAACTGTTACATCAATGTTTTCTATTTTTAGAAATTTTTAGAGCCTATCCTATTTTTTGGAGATTTTTAGAGATTTTTATGATTTTTTTACAACAAAAAAATAAAATGATCAATTGGACCAATTCTAAATTATTATTTTTTTTCCAAAGAAACGACCAATTCGATCCGATTCCAATTTCAATATGTTCATCCCTAGTTTGGACCAAGGGTGTAGGAATTGAAATCAGATTTGGAATCAGTGAGGACCGATCCGATTTGAATCAGATATATCCAATCGATTTTGAGGAAGAAAAATCAATTTGGAATCGGTCTGAATTAGTTTGTTTAGAAAAAATTAGGATAAATATCAAAAAATAGAAAAGTCATTCAAAAAAATTCTTAGAAATGAAAATATAACATTTAACAAAATTTCATTCCGTAATATTATAAGATACTTTCACTTAACACATGTTTTCATTTCATAACATTGCAATATAATTTCACTTAATATATATAACGATTAATAAGATAAAATTGAGAATCATTGACATAAAATGTGATTTCATACCTTTTCCTCATTAATATCTATGAAATTTATCTTCATCATCTTGTTTCTCCTGAGTATCTAGGGCTTAGGTATTCCATTAAGATGTCCTTGCCATTATCAGTCAGTATCCATATGAAAAAAAAAGAGTCAACCATCTCATGAAAATTATACGCAGGGTCATATTGCTCCGGTACATGCATTGGTGAAGAGTATGGAATGTATGGCTTGAAATTATTATGAGATGCAGGGTTTAAGAAATATCTTGCAATCATGCAACCAAATATCAACGTCACATATAATACTTAAATTAAAATACAATAGACACAAACACACTAAAATACCTTTTGCATAAACATCATGATGTAATATCCTATCCCATCTCACATCAATTATTTTTCATCATTTTTTGAAGCCTCTAGAAATTTTCTTCTTAATCTTGAGTTTTGCACAGTCCATTGTATCATAAAGAGTCCCCATTTAGTTTTTGTTATTTGAGTCAACTAACCTCAAGTTATTACCAGTGGCTCAATAATTGTCAAGTAGTAAAAAAATCTTCTTCTAAAATCTCATCTGTGATCAAATTCTTCATCTTCACAAGAATTATCAATTGATCCTTTTTGTTGTCTAGATTGTCAACCATGTAGTTACTTATAGTAAGCTTTGACATTTATGAACTTGATCAATGCATGCATATGTTGTTGTAAACTCTCCAAGATAATAAAATTTGTAGCAAATCTAGTAGGCCCAAGCTTACTCAGATCATGCTTCTCAGTATGCTCCCTCATGGCATGCAGTAAATGGGGGTGCAAATAAATAAAATATGTGATCACTTGAGCCTGCCTGACTAGTGTTGATACTAAAGTCTCATTGCCTATGTCCTATAGTTGTCAAGGCGACAAGGCGCCCAAGGCGTTGAAGGGTACCGATTCCGCTTAGGCGACAAGGCGGCCGCTTAGGCGTCGCCTAGGCGGTCAAGGCGGTATTCAAGGAAGGTTGAGTCGGGAGGTTGTTATATATAAAAAAAACATAAATATAATTATATTTGTTATGTTATAATTGAATATGAGTGTTTTATCAATGCACATAAGTAAATTATGATTATAAAATTTATATATGTGCAATAGTATAAGTGATGGTAAAATATTGTTATAATATTATTAAACGGGGGGCGCGAGTAGTCGCGGATCGACCGCGCGGTCGTCGCGGGGGCGGGGCGGCGCCGCGGCTGTCGTGGCGAAACCCTCCGAACCCAAAAAAGTATGTAATAGTATAAGTGAGACAAAGAGAGAGAGAGAGGAAAGAGTTGAAAAAGAACTTAATTAAGTATATAATATATGTTTATAATCATAAATCTTAAATATGTATGATAGTATAAGTGATAATACAATATATTAATATATTGAAACTATCATTAAATAAGTGTCCCTTGTGAGGGGTATCAAGGAGAAAAATCCCTCAAAAACTTTTTTTAATGATGTAAAAATACCCAAGGCGCCTTGCTTGGGCGCCTTGGGCGCCTAGGCTGGCGCCTTGGGCGCCTTGGCGGGCGCCTTGGGTGCCTTTTTGGCCCCAAACAAGGCGCCCTGGCAAGGCGCCCTTGGAAAGGTGCCTTGCCGCCTAGGCGGCGCCTAGGCGCCGCCTAGGCGGGCGCCTTGACAACTATGCTATGTCCTCCAACATGAGATCAATGGAATGTGTTACACATGGTCCCCAGAAGAAATACTGTCTTTTTTTCATCAATTTCTTTCTTGTTACCTTGTAGGATGATTCAAGGTCAGTCACAAACTGAATTATATTTTCTTCTCCAATCTCCTCCACAATAGTATCCATTAAGGAAAAGATATAATCGGCTTTTTCGATATGACTCGAAACATCAACTGATTTTAAAAAAATTGTACCCTCTAAACAATAAATTATAAAGTTGATTATGCTCCTCTTGGTGATGTCTGTCCACCATCACACATTATTGTGAAGTCTCTTTTTCTCCACACCAACTTGAAGCTGTGTATCCTTGTCTTCGGCTCCTCCACCACTTGCTCCAAGTCTACAACATAAAAAATCTATTACTTAAGACTTGTAATCCCGATCTAACTTCAGCGATGACATCAACCATAGTTTGATGCATGTGCTAGAATACTTGTATTCAAGTAGATAGATAGATATTATTGCTTTCACCTCTAATTAATTATAGTAAAATAAAGTTGAGAACAAATTGAACTATTTAAGATTTATAGATGCATGCAAAAACCACTTCAGCATATTTCTCATTGTTCTCTTTGCAATTGTTTCTGTTATTTTCACCTCTTTCATTGTTTGCCGAATAGTCTTTTACGAGACATTCAATTTTCTAAACAAATAATCATCTCCTAGCATTGTTTACGGAATCGGTGGAATCGGACCGATTCTGACCGATTCCAGAATCGGATCCGATTCCATGCGGAAGGACCGATTCCGGCATGAATTCCGCGGAATCGGTAGGAATCGGTCGGAATCGGTCCGGAATCGGAATCGGAATCGGAATCGGATCATTTTTTTTCTTTTTTTGCTATTCCAGTCGGATCGGCCAGAATCGGTCTGAATCGGATCGGAATCGGAATCGGATCGTTTTTTATTTTTGCTTTTTTTTTACCGATTCTGGATCGATTTTCTTCCATTGAATCGGTCGGAATCGGTCCGATCCGATCCGATCGGATCGGATCGGTACCCACCGATTCCGATTCCGATCCCGCGATCCTTGCCTCCTAGTGTTGTCGGGGTCAGGCATGTAGACTCAGATCGATGATATTGTCCCTCTCTTGCTCTCATACCCACATCTTCACCGGGTGTAGGTCATGTCGAATATGATTGAAGGAAATATGGGTCAACTCTAAATCCCCCACTCCCCCCTTCGCTCCTCGTCCTCCTTTTATGCATGATTACTTGCATATCTAACCTTCCTTAGTTCAGAATCTGTGGATGAGTCATCACTCTCAAGTTCATCGTACAACTCCTCCATTCGTTCAATCGTAATCTCTCTCTGTGAGGCTCTTCCTGTGAAGTAACATCTAATGTCTTCACTCATCTCCTTGGGCACCTTATCATATTTTTTTAACATTGTCGCTAATCTTGACAATGTGTTGTTTTAGTTGATACACACCTCCATTCGTCTCCTATCCACACCATTTGCACTTCACCCTTTTCTTGGCCATTTTCACCATATGTCCATGCTCCCACCCAATATCACCCGTAGCCTGTAGGCACAAGAACATCACCTTCGCCATGGTCAACCATTGGTTATAACTATAAGTAAAGAAAAGTCAATTAAAAAATTAAATAATCAAGTTAAGGAATAAAATAATTAAATTAAATGGGAGTATGAGGTGTTTAGGGAGTAGTTGAGAAGAGAAAAACTCTTTAAAGGACTGTTTGGCTATTTAGGGAGTCGA
Source organism: Cryptocoryne crispatula var. balansae (assembly GCA_036172225.1). Lineage (NCBI taxonomy): Eukaryota > Viridiplantae > Streptophyta > Magnoliopsida > Alismatales > Araceae > Cryptocoryne > Cryptocoryne crispatula. The sequence goes on along the minus strand of CM069925.1, from coordinate 12,193,190 downwards.
TAGAAACCAAACATCTCCTTAAGGGGGCAGTTCGGGCTGTTTAGGGAGTTGACGAAAATCGAACAGCCCCTCTAGGGAGCTGTTTGGCCTTACAACAAAGTGAACGGGTGGTCAGGATCTAAACACATTTTTAGGGTTCCGGGAGAAGAAAACTCACAAAGGACTTAGAACAATAGATCATCAAAGAAGAATTGCTGTCAAAAACATCACACGATGCTAGATCGCCACTAGAATCGCTGGAAATCAAGAGTCCTAGGTGTGAATCAGCCCTTCAGGATTGATATCAGCCCTAAGTAGCTGATATTGGATCGATGTCGGGTTTGGATTGGGCCCGATATCAATCCACCGTTGGGATTTATCTCGACGGAATCAGTCGAATCGACTGATTCGAGGTAAGAATCAGTCATATCGGATTGATCCAGGCCAATTTGACCAATTCTAATTGATTCCTCCGAAATTCCTTCCAGAATCGTTCCTTCCACCTGGAATCGGATCAAGATTGATCAATCCGATTTAGGAATTGGCCGATTCCAATCTGATCTGGCCGATTTTGTAATCAATGGACATGGATTGCAGAATCGGCCGATCCGGATCGGGATCGACCAATTCTTGGATCGGATCGGTACCCGCCGATCCGGACCGATCCGATCCCGATCCCGCGATCCTTGACAAATGACAAAAAGATAAGCTAAAACTAAACTAAACAAGACCCAATCGACTCTAAAAATGAGCCAAATCAGGTCAAACTTGCCTTGAATTGGACCATACCAGATTTGAACTAGTCAACCTGTACCTGAACCAGCATGAACTTGGCGAACTGGGCTAAACTAGTCTGGACTCAGATGAGCCGGCCTGAAACTGGGTGAACTGGTTCACAGTGTGCCAACTTGCTAGAACTCAGCCAAACTGGCCTGGACCATAAGCTGGGCCTCACCGAACTTGCCAGGGTGATTCATGAAGCAGTGGACTGGCGCTGGCTCATCGGGGACTGAAAGGCCGTTGTGACTCCCATTCCAGCATTGAATGGCACAGGGGTCTATGTCTCCACTGGGCAGTAGGCTTGGAGTGTCCTAGGAGGGGGGTGCAGTGGCAGTGCAGGAAAGCTCGCGTGGTGGCTTGCAGTGGGGCAGCAGGGTGGGATTGGAGGGTAATGATGTGGTAAGGGAGGCCAATTGTGCTTTGGGGGGATGGCTGAAGCAGGAGAAGCGTCAGGCAGATGCAGGAGATAGGAAGGGAGCCAAGGATTGCAGAATCGGCCGATCCCGATCCGGATCGGCCGTGGCCGATCCGATTCTCGACGGAATCACCGATCTGGAGAAAACATCCATCGGAATTGGTGTTTTTGGATAGAATCGGGGCCGGAATCGTTCGAATCAATCGATTCCAGAACGATTCCGGTGATTCCGTGCCAAAATTGGTTGGAAATGACACCGCGGCGGCCGCCGTCTTCCCCGCCCTATTGGGCGGGGAAGACAGGGCTACTGGGTCCATCGGGACCCGGTAGCCCAGGATCTGGTGACTTAAGTCACCGGATCAATTGGACCGAACTGATCCGACCGGTCCGGTCCGTGACTAAGTCACCGGTCCGGTGACTTAAGTCACCAGATCCGGGCTACCGGGTCCCGATGGACCCGGTAGCCCCGTCTTCCCTGCCCGATACGGCCGCCGCGGCACCATTTTGTTGGTGATTTCAGGCCGAATTGCCCCCCAAAATACTCTAGATAGGATCAGAATCCGATTTAGAGTGTTATTTTGGTATTTTTTTTAGGTTTTACCACTTTTTGAAGGACCGATCCGGAACGATTCTGGATCGTTATTTCTTCCGGCGGATCACTCAGAATCGGACCGATCCAATCTGATCCTACCATCCTTGAAGGGAGCCATAGCTGAAGAAGGTGAGGAGTGAGTGGAGGGGAAGGGGTGGAAGGGGGCTCCAGAGGAAGCTGGCAGGGAGAAGGGGTGGTGGATCAGCTTGGCATCAGTCTGGCAGGGGGAGCAAAGGCAGCACACAGTCCCACAGATGACACAGGAGAGATAGCAGGCCAGAGGTGGGTGCAGTATACCCTATGCAGTACAGTGCAAGGGAGATGCAGAGAGATAGGGGGGTGGTGAGACAATGGCGGTTTCCGTGGAGGAGGAATGGGGCTGGGCCAGGGAAGGGGGGATTCTCAGCTGCTGGAGGTAGAGCCAGGGGAGTGGCTACTGGAGGTGGACGCGGGGCAGTAGGGTGAGGCTGTTGAAGGGCTGCATGAGTCCGGATCACCTGACTGTGCTGCTGCAGGGGAGGTGCGGGTTGCTGAAAGAGCTTCGGGTGTCGATGAAGAGTTACAGACTTGTTGAGACACTCAGGTCTCAGCACAGTGCACATTGCCAGTGTCGATCTGGGTGGAGGGGGGTACATCTTTCTAGGGATTGCTAAGCATGCAGAGAATTGTTGCCTGATTGTCTGAGGTCACTACAGTTGTTGGGTTGCTGGTGTAAAAGGAGGAGAGATAGAAGACTAGAAGATTGGGGAAAACACCAAGTAGTGAGGAAGGACAAAATGGATAATGAATGGCGCAGACTGCCTAGGTGTGGGGGGGGGGGGGGGCAAGAAGGGAGATAATGGGAAGAGTGTTGAACTCCCTCCTGGCCAAACTAGAGGGGTGGGAAAAAGGGGGATCACTCGACCACACCCGCGAGGTGCTCCAAACTTAAAAAAATTTCAATTCTTATTTCTGACTTGGGTTACAAGATGAGTCCTATTATATAGAGCCAACATGACATTTTTGACCCTCTTAACAAAAACTATTTACAAATACATTATTTATAACAAAAAGAGACTATTAGGGCCAAACTAATTTCAAAATATTATATTTTGATGTCAACACTCTTTCCCATTAGGTTCACTAAGCAGCCTGTCGGTGTCAAAAGAGAAGAGAGGCAAGAATGAAGATGGGATGAAGAAGGCTTTCCTTGGCCAATGCGTAGGATGTGGGGAACGGGTGGCGGCACAACCTTAGAGGAGCTAGGGTCTCATTCCATTCATTGCTTCCATTGGTACATGGAAGGAGCTCTTAAAAAGATCACTTTTACATTTTAGTTCTTTTAAAACTCATATTACAAGAACTATCCTCTCTGAGACTACTTTCAGACAAAATGTTTTAAATTTTCGTTGACGCCCATGGGAACAAAGTAATCTACATAATAAGAAAATGCATAAAATTAACCTTAGACTCTACAAGTTATTTAAAAATACAGTTACGTCATCTATGCTAAGCTAGAATGGCATCATCTCCTATTGTTTCATGCAACTTCTTTGTTGGTGGTCAAATCAATCTTCCCAAGTTACAGAAAAATCATTCTCAAGTTTTAATGCCACATGATCTATATGGCCATTATATGTTGATAGGATATCTTCAATGCAACCCGGATGACTATAAGACACAACTGATAAGCTCAATAAATGTTTCTGAAGTCATTCTAGATGATGTCAAAATCATGGTTCGCCAGGTCGGCGACCCGGTCGGCACTGATAAGCTCAATAAATGTTTCTGAAGTCATTCTAGATGATGTCAAAATCATGGTTCGCCGGGTCGGCGACCCGGTCGGCCGGGTCGCCCGACTCGGTCACTTTTTGGGCCGACCGACCCCGACCCGGCCCCGACCCCCCAACCCGGTTATTATTTTAAAATGAATTTTTTATTATTTTTTCCCCCGACCCCGACCCGACCCCAACCCGACCCGGGTCGCGACCCCAACCGACCCGGGTCGGTTTTGGGGCTGACCGACCTAGGGCAGACCCCCGACTATTCCTTCCTTGGTCAAAATACCTGTCAAGTATCAGATTTGGAAGCTATGTATGTTTCTCTAATTGCGGTTGCCATGAAAGGAGTTTCTCAAGTATGGGACTGCCAATCGGTGGTTACTCAATTGGCTTGATGTTTTTATTGGTTTCATCATCTCCAACTCAATATCAGGGATGTAATCAATTTCAATTAGTGGCTCAGTCTCGCGACTCACTCAGTTCAGTGTCAATTGAGGGTCCAGGACTTGCCTGGACTATAATATCAGATTGATGTTGTACAAGTCCAAGTGAGCCTCTGAGCAGGCAGGGGACTACCTGCCCCACTTGACCATCCAATCTTGGACCTCTTGTAGCTCATCAAGCACATGCCAATGTCATCCTGAATCTGTCCAATTTCATCACTGACATCCAATCTAGGCATGCATACCGAACCTCTCTTAACTTCTGTCTGTATTGGAACCCGATCCGGATAAGCTTGATGCAGAGGGTAACTCAGCACTGAAGGTGATCCCCATTACCAACATGACGTCTCCATGGAGGAGGGTAATTAGTGTCATGGTTACATCATAAGATTTGATGATCATGGCCCAGTTGTCAAGGGGACCAATGTGGGCTGATCTGTGCAAGGCAGATCAGTCTGAATCAGTCTCGGTTGTGGACTGATCTGGGTCAGACTTGTCGCTTGACCAGTCAGTACTAGTTAAATTGCCTGGGCTGGTTGGGGCTTTGAATCTGTAAGTCTACTGGATCTCTGGCTTAACTGAGAGACTGGCTGTGCAGTTGAAGCAAGCTCTCTGGATTAGGCGGGCAGGGTCTGGGCTGGTGCACCAGAGCATATGGGTATATGGTTGGAGTGGGTGACTGAGCAAATGTCAAGCGACAGGATAGAGGAAAGAGTTTGTGGCACACAGTGGCAGCTGCCATCAGCAAGGAAAGCGGAATCAACATCGGTCACTGGATCAGCTATTGTCAATCCTGTTCCAATCCGAATCGGATCAGCAGAATCGGCCAATTCTATGGGAGAAAAACCAACTCCCAATCAACTCAACTCAACTCAACTAAGGCCTTTATCCCAAATTACTTAGGGTCAGCCATATGGATTCTCTTTCTCCGCTAATGTCGGTTTTGTGTTATTTCTTCAGAGATATTTAAACCATCTAAATCATATTGAATTACTTTCCTCCAAGTTAACTTAAGTCTACCATGCCCCTTTTTTGTTTGTCATTTTAATATTTTCTATCTTTCTAACTGGAGCCTCTTTAGGTCTACGTTTATTATGTCCAAATTATCTCAATCTCCGTTCTTTCAATTTGTCTATAATTCTCGTTACTCCTACATTTTCTCTAATATGTTCATTTCTTATTTTATCTGATATAGTGTGACCACTCATCCATCTTAACATTCTCATTTCGGCAACACTTATTTTAGAAGTATGTTTTTCTTTTATTGTCCAACATTCACTACCATACAACATTGCGGGTCTTATACTTGTACGATAAAATTTTTCTTTCAAATTTAATAGAATTTTACGATCACATAGAACCCCTGAAGCCAATTTTCACTTCATCCAACCTGCTTTAATCCTATGATTGATGTCTTCATCACATTCTCCATCTTTTTGAATAATTGATCCAAGATACTTGAACTGAGTTTTTTGAGACAATATTATCCCATCTAAACTGACGCCCTCACCTACTTCTTTTTGGTTTTCATTAAATTTACAATGCATATATTCTGTTTTAGTTCTACTTATCTTGAAACCTTTAGTCTCCAAAATATTTCTCCACATTTCCAACTTTCTATTCACTCCTTCTTGTGTTTCATCTATCAATACGATATCATCTACAAATATCATACACCAAGATATATCATTTTGTATAGTCTTCGTTAATTCATCTATAACTAATGCAAAAAGATAGGGACTTATTGCAGACCCTTGATGTAAGCCAATTGAAATAGGAAAATCTCTTGTTTCTCCACCAGTTGTGCATACGCTAGTAGTTGCATCATCATACCTGTTTTTTATCATTTGTATATACTTAACAGGCACCATCCTTCGTTCCAACACCCACCATATAACCTCTTTTGGTACTCTATCATAAGTCTTTTCTAAATCAATGAACACCATATGTAAATCTTTCTTTATATCTCGATATTTTTCTATCAAACTTCTAATAAGAAAAATAGTTTCAGTTGTAGATCGACCAGGCATAAATCCAATTTGATTAGCTAAAATATTTGTACGGTTCTGTAATTGCCGCTCAATAACTTTTTCTCATAATTTCATAGTATGACTCATGAGTTTGATCCCTCTATAATTTGCACAATCTTGTATATCTCTTTTTTTCTTAAAAATAGGTATAATGATGTTCTTTCTCCATTCATTCTCCATTCTTTTTGATATTAGGATTTTGTTAAAAAGTCAAGTTAACCGTTCCACTTTTAAATCTTCCAAACACTTCCACACTTCAATAGGAATGTTATCCGGACCACATGCCTTACTTGTTTTCATCATTTTCAATTCTTCTTTAACTTCTGAAAGTTGAATTTTTCTAATATAATTTAAATTAAAGTTTGTCACATTCTCTATGTCGTCTAAGTTTTTAGCAAAGTTGTCATTAAAAAGAGTATCAAAATAATTTTTCCATCTTTCTTTGATATCATCATCTTTAATCAAAATTTTTCCTTCTTTATCCTTTATGCATCTAATTTGATTAAGATCTTGAGACCGTCTCTCTCTCATTCTTGCTAGTTTATAATTATCTTTTTCACTTTCTTTTGTTCCAAGTTTCTCATACATATGTTTAAAAGTATCATCTCTTGCTTTTCTAATAATCTTTTTTGCTTCTTTTTTTGTTATCTTGTATTGTTCATAAGTTTCATTGTTATCACATTTCGGCAATCTCTTATAACAATCTCTCTTATTCTTATCGCCTTTTGCACTTCTTCATTCCACCTCTAAGTCAAGACCGCCGCTACATCTTCTCTCTGAACCTGGTACAAGCCAGATCCAATAGGGAAAACATTGTGGCATGTTGCCCCCTAGGCAGCCAACTCGAGCCAAATCAGTCTAAATCTAGGCCAATTCAGTTTATTTTACCAATTCCTGCTGGAATCCGGGGCTGAATTGCCTGGGCTGGTTTGGGCTTTGAACCAGCAAGTCTGCTGGATCACTGGCTTAACCAAGGGACCAGCTGGGCAGTTGAACCAGGCTGGCTGAATCAGGCAGGCAGGTTCTGGGCTGGTGCATCAGGATGGGCATACAGTTGGAGTGGGTGGCTGAGTGGGTGTCAAGCAACAGGATAGGGGAAACAATTTTTGGCATGAAAAGAAAGCAAAATCAGAATCGGCCACCACTGGAGCGGCTAGTGTCAATTTGGATTGGATTGGCAAAATCGGCCAATTATATGGGAGAAAAAAACAATTCCTAATCGGTTTATTAAAAGAAAAGCATAAAAAACTTCTAGAAGTAGCTATCCCATCAGATTCCAGTCCGATCTGACTCTTTTGGGGCCATAATTGGCTTAAAACGCGGTGCAAGGCCGCCACTGCGTCTTTTCTCTGGATCCAGTAGTTCGTACAAGCCAGATCCGATAGGGAAAACATTGTGCCACTGCTTCTGCTTTCACCTAGGCAGCCAATTCAAGCCGAATCTGTCCTAAGCTGATTCAGTCTATTTCACCGATGCATGTGGGAATCCAGGGTTGGATCGCCCCCCGCCCCCCCCCCTCCACACATACACACACCTATCTAGTACCATAATTGGCTGATTTCGTGAACAATGGGCATCAAGATGGCGATGTTGTATGGATGCTTTTGGCATCATTGGCACGCTTGGGCATGGCACGGTTGTCCTGCGATGACATCAACAGGCAATGCTGGTGATCAGGTGAGCTTGCTGGGTGGCACAGGTCCTCTCTCCCAGATGAGAGGCAGGTCGTAAGTGCTGGGAGGTAGATGATGCTTATAGTGCCCTGACTGGCAGCAGACTGGTGTTGCAGCAAGGAAAGCATAATTAGAATTGGAAATCAGATCAGGGATTCCAATTCCAATCGGATCACTAGTGCTGATTATGATCCAATCCGGATCGGATTGGCAAAATCGGCTGATTCCATGGGAGAAAAACTGATCTAGAATCGACCCAAATCAGTTCTTCATAAACCTAGAAAAAAACAGAAGCCCCCTAATAATACCATAGCAGATAGGCCTCAAACAAGCATCTGATTGCGCTCAAATGGGCTGAAGAGAGGCCCAAGATGGGCTGTAAGAGTGCCTCTTGTTGGGCTATGAGAGAGCTCACAAGTGGGCTGAAAAAGGCTCATTGGGATGTTACTTATAGGCTAGGTAATGGGCTGAGGATGGCCTCAGAACAAGCCTCCTGAGCATGATGTCAGGAGGCCCAAAATGGGCTGAAAATTGGCAAAATGGGCTTTTGGGAGGCCCAGGCAGACCGTCAAATTGCCCTTAAAAGGGCCGAACATGAATTCTTTTATTGAGATGTTAATGGGCCTGAAAATAGGCCATGATTCAGTCCCCTAATCATGCCGGAAATAACTTTTTGTTGGGCTTGGTGTTGGAGAGGCTAAAGATGGACCAAAATTGACCCGTAATATGCTACTTGTAGGCTTCTATGATGGGCCTGAAATTGGACCCCCAAATGGGCTGAAGGAGGGCCCTGAGTAAGGCCCAAAATTAGCTATCAAGTGACCCTTGAGGATAGGCTGAAGATGTTGCCAAGAATGGCCCCCTGGCAAGGCCTAACACAGGCCATGGTTTGTCCTTTGGATGGAATGAGGATGGACCCACTGCGTGGACTGTGAATGGGCCTGGAACTGGACCTGTGGTGCTCTGGATAGGTCTCATTTGAGCTGAAAGTGGCCCCATGGCAGGTCCCCTGATGGTGTTTCTGATGGGCCCCAATGATGAGACTGTAATTGGGCTTCAGCATGGTTGCAGGAATGGCTCCCGTGGACTGCACACGGGCCTATAATAGGCCATCAACTCATGCTGTTTGCAGGCCCAATTGTGTTGAGGACTGACACAAGAGCAGGCCCTTTGGATGGGTTGAAATTGGCTGAAAATAGCCTCTTTTGTCAAGGCCTCAAGCAACCATCTGATTGCCTTCAAATGAGCTGAAGACAGGCCCAAGAATGAGCTGTAAGAGAGCCTCGTGTTGGGCTATGAGAGATCTCACAAGTGGGCTGAAGAAGGCTCACTGAGATGTTACTTACAGGCCTGGTAATGGGTTGAGGATGGCCTCAGAACAAACCTCCCGAGCATGCTGTTAGGAGGCCTTAAAATGGACTGAAATTGGTTAAAATGGGCTTTTGTGAGGCCCAGGCAGACCATCGAATTGCCCTTGAATGGGCTGAGCAAGAATTCTCTAATTGAGCTGTTAATGGGCCAGAAAATGGGCCATGATTCAGTCCCTTGATCATGCTTGAAATAATATTTAATTGAGCTGGATGTCAATCCTTGATTGGTTTGTATTGAAGCCCCAAAGAGGATGAATTAAGTCCCAAGACAGGCCCTTGGACATGTTGATAGGCCCCAAGAGGGTGAAATTTGATCTCCAAGTAGGCTTCCCATGGGGCCAGTCTGTAGCTTTGATCAAAGCCTTAAGCAAATCACTTTATGATGAAGTCATATTCTTGAGCTATGCCTTTTAGGGTTACAAAAGATATTGAAAATTTCTTTTCAAGTCATGGTTTATGGAATTGGCTGATTCCGGAGTCGGATTGGCTTAGGCCCACCCAAATCAGCTGAAATTGATTGAATTGGCCTGGATCTTGACCGATTTAGCCGATTTTGGTGACTCCTCACCCTGTAGAGGATTTGATACCATGGAATGCGGTATTATAAGATCTAGATCCATGATGCTCCTTTCTGCCCAATAGGGTGGGGATGACATCAGTGCTACTGCCATAGCAATGGTGCCAGATTCCAGTGCAGATCCAACCAGAAAAGTGTCAGATCGAATTGGAATCCTTTCAGGAACATGTATATGTTGATATTTTTTACATTTTTTTTATTCTTTCTGTTTTTTGAAAAACCTATCTGGGCAGATTCTCAATCAGTTTTTCTCCTTTGGAATTGACCGATTCTGCCAATCCAATCAAGATTGATTGAAATGGGCATTAGCCGATCTGGTCTCGATATTGCTTTCCTTGCTTTAGGTCGGCTACCAGTGGGCCTTGTAATAGGCCAGAGATCTTCCCCTGAATGGGCTAAATATTGCCATCTGCACTGGCTTCAAAATAGATTATAAATTTTTCTTGAAAGAGGTCCAGAATAAGGTTGAATTAGGGTTGAGTCGGGTTGCACACTAGCCATCTTAATTTTGCTCTAATGGGTGTTATATGTAACCCCCCAAAACAGCCAAACAGGGAATTCAATTTCCTCTTAAATGCCCCTTGATTAGGCCTTCATGGGGCCTTAAACAGGCCTTAAAATATGTCATGGATTGTCCTTAATGGAATAGAAATTGGCCACTGACCAGGCCTCAAAACAGGTTGCTGACAGGCCTGTAGATAGGCTATAAAAGTGTTATCGAATGGGCTAAAAGTGAACCTGAGGTAGGCATGAATTGGATTTCCAATCAGCCCCTCGATATGACCTTAACAAGTTGCATATTTGTGAATTTGGAAATGCATATACTGGTTCACTTTGTCTCTCTCAACTTAGATACCGTGATGCAGGCCTTGGAATGTTTTGGAATTAGTCGGAGGGTAACACCTTGCTATGTTTCAACTTATGGCTGAGTTATTTTTCCTTTACTAGAAGGTACTGATATGGATTGTGTAATATACTTAAACTCCTGAATTCACCTGTTTGCTTTGGTGGCATCAGTCATTTAGTCACATACCCTTGTGCCCAAGTTATAATCAAAATGATGTAGCCTTATGTTCTACTTTCAGGTCAGAGTATCAGCTATATTTGTGTTCATCTCGTTTAGTAGTTTGTTATCTGTTGCAGGATTGCCTGCACATATAAAAGAGATTGAGGTAAATGCATACCTTTTCTGTAGTTATGCACGTCTATCCAATTTACCTATTTTTTGTTTCTTTCCCATTCTCATGCATGCCTTCTGATTTACTCACTTTTAACTTGCGTTTAGACAGTTCTGATGTTTATCTGTACAGTGGCGGATACCAGAAATTTTAGCAGACATTAAAAGACATGAATTTACACTGTAAAAATACAATAATCTTATCTCATGTTCTTATTAATACATTGGGAAAACATACGAAAGACAATTTTAAGGACATTGGCATCGTGTCGCATGGTGGATACAGTATGATGTCCGGTTAGGTATATGATGATGTAAGTTGTTGCAACTGAATTTTTTTTTTTTTTAAAAAAGAGAGGGAGATGGGAAGTTGGTGGGCTAAATGGCAATGGAGCAAGTCCTCTATGAGGGAACTCCAAGGCCAAGGCCTCAGAAGGGAAAAGAGGGAGATGATGGGATAACTAACCTTTCTTTTACCTGTCCGGCGTTGCATAAGGAGATTTTCTTGACCCTACAACACCTTGGTTTGGATGATTCATGGCTAGATGAAGAGGAATCCCTTTCTGCCCTGTGGCAGTGTGGGATCTCCGAGGCAGCTGTTGAAGAAACCATTAGAATGCAAATTCTTTCTTTTCAGTGCATCTTCTTGGCCGGATGGAGAAGAAAATCAGGAGGGATATTGACCGCACATCCAACAGCTGGTAGCCATGTGCGTAAAGTCCATTAGACTTCCCAAGTCTATATGCAGTTAATAAGAGTCTGAAGGATTTTGTTCCATCACTGGATAGAATGGTAAGACAATAAGGAACTATTATTTCCCATCTACAAATAAGCAAATTTTGATGCCTAATACTTCAAGGATAGTTCTCCTTCCAGGGCATATCTGAAAGAGAATACAGGAGGAATATTGACAAAAAAGCAATAAATACAAGGCAAAAAAGCAATAAAAATGCTTGATCAAAGAGGTCATTGGACTCTACAGTTTAACCAAAGCTGGTGGGGCCATCAGGTTAAGGAAGAGAGAAGGGATAACCCACAAGGCCTCATCTCTATGTAAAGCGAGTGGTGGGCCCATAGTTTGTAGAATTGGCCGATTCGGATCAGAATCGGCTGATTCTTGGATTAGATTAACCCTTGTCGATCTGATCCATGGCTTGAACAACCAATCCAGGATCAATTCTTGTAGGAATCGGCTTGTATTGTGAGAATCGGCCTTGACCTTGAATTAGCCGGTTTTCAAGAATTGGATTGAAACTAGGCTGATTTTCCAAAAGTCCATAAGTTACAAATCTTCTCGGAATCAGGTCTAGCCCGAGAGGGGGAGCTTTATAATCACCAGGGGGGAGGGGAAATTGGGGTGGGGATTGGGATTGATCCCCCCCCTTTGGCATCCCCTTCAGCAAAGGCTTCCATCCCCATTTGAGGTACTTTTTCTCTTCTACCTCCTCTCCCTCCCCCATATGCGACCCTCATTTAAGGGTACTCCCCCCATCCCCCTCCCAAATGGGCATGAAAGATACCCCCTTAGGGAGAATCAGTCACCCCTTGGGGTAATTGTGCACCCCCAGGGGGTGACTGCGCAATCACCACACCTTTGGGTGACTGCTTTATAGTCACATCAAAGGGTGACTACTTGGTTAGAGGGGGAGCCGGAGGGGGTGGGAGTCCTCCCACCCCTAAACAGTCACCCGAGCTTGGTCAGAGGGGGTGACGGGGAGCCTGAGACTTCAATTGTCTTCTATATATTTTTTTGCATTTTGATTTAATTTTTGTGTGTAGGAAAAATGTCAGATGAGAATATATGCCCTTACACTTAAAGACATTGGATGGCAACATGAGCATACGTTGGATGTGGACAAGAAGAGAGTTACAAGTGAATGGTGCTGAGAAGGAGACGAATGGAGGTGTCTATCATCTCAAACAACACATTAGTGGGTTGGGTGAGAATGTGAAGAAATGTGACAAGGTACCTGTGGAGCTTAGAAAAGAAATGAGGGCACACTTAACCAGTCGAGCATCATAAAGGGAGATCCGATTTGAGTAAAGACATGAATTGCATGATGAGTTGCTTAAGCGATGAGATATAAATCTCATGGAAGGAAGTAGGAAAAAAGGAAAGTCGACAAAGTACATTGAGGTGTCTTATTCAAGTTCTGATAATGAAAAGGCATGGATCAGAAGAGCTATGCATGCAACTAGGGCTCAAACCCGCGAAGATGAGAGGAGAAGGGGGAAGGAGGATCTCATGTCAGATGTTCAGATGTTGATCATAGCACTCACCTTACATCTCAGGTGGGCCAAGAGAGCGTGTTTTGTTGGTTGTAGTCAGTTCTGCTGTCGATGGCCATTGCCATGTATAGGCAGGGTGACCGAGGTCAATAGGATATCAAGCAAGCCTTCAAAGGAGTGAAGGCTTCAACGAGAGCGGTAAAAAAGACCGTGAAGCACATATGTAAATGGTTTTTACATATAGGCATATATAATAATTCATTTATTTTTTTAATTTATGTTAATGTTATTGAAATTTAAAATAAATACTAACAACATTATCGTATATTGACTTGATTGATGTAGGTATCCTTGCATATACAACTAAGAGTTTATATTTTCAAGCAATGGTAGATGCTATTACTGAGATTAGTCTCAAGTTCAAAATATATCTATGATGGTGAGTTCGATGATGAGGTCAATGAGTTAACCTCATCGATAGATGAATTTAAAGCAATATAGAATGAGTGGGGTTACACTATGATGTACAACAGATAGACAGGAATAACAAAAAGATCGATTATCAACTTTTCATTTATTGTTACGAGGGCACCACTTTTTTGAAATCTGTTGATGCATCTAGGTAAATCAAGAATGCAGACTACTTGTTTGGCCTCATCAATTCTGTTGTGGAGGAAATAGGTGAAGACAACATTGTTTAGTTTGTCATTGACAATAAAACTTTTTCTAAGGTTGCATAGAAGAAGTTAATGGAGACAAAATCACATTTGTTTTGGGTGCCTTGTATATCGTATTCCATTGACTTGATATTGATGAACATTGGAAAGGAGCCATATGGCAAAACATTGTTGAGTTAATGGTAGTTGGTGACATCATTTATATATAGATATCATAGACACCTGTATATCATGAGAGAACATACTGATGGTCATGATCTAATACGACATGGTCTAATAAAATTTGCCACATTTTTGTATTAGAAAGTCTAATAAGATCGTGACAGGACTTAAAGAGGTTCACACTTTCATCAGCATATATCGATTACATGGCTGACTTTCATGATAATATGAATCAGTTTGATATTTTGCAAATATGGACAATATGTGGTGGAAAAGAGTGCAATATTACTTATTTGTGATATAACCCTTGATAAACATATTGAGATTGGTAGATTCAAATGACAAAAATTAAATGAGGTACTTAAATGATGCAATGGACAAAGCCAAATTAAAATCAAAGAGAAATATCCAAATGGTTACAATAAATGATGGAAGATCATACGTAACATATGGGATAAGATACTCCACCACGATATTCATGTTGTAGGTATTTGTTTTTTGTGTTATATTTCGTACATTTCATTGTGATTAATGTGTAAAATGTCATTAATGGTTGCATTCTTTTTTTGACATGATATTTCTTGAACCCAATGATACATTATTATGGGTAAGTATCCAATTACTCGGAGGTTATACAAGACATGTTGTCAGTGATACAAGATTTATGTCGGACTCCGTAAGACAAAATTGAAATGGAAATTAAAGTGAACAATTAGGAGTAATTGAGTTTTAAATGCTATCCATAAATTAATTTTTATTTCGTATCGTATTTCAGATGACAGCATATAAGCATCATATTGGAGTTTACGAAGATCTAGATCTTCAATACTCATATAACAAGATTTCTCTTGATATATTTACTTATATTTGGATTATGTTAATAATTTTTGTGTTGAGATTACACATCTATAATACGATCTTTTTTGCAGCTGAGTAGTGGATCCAAGTATCCAAAAGAATTAGATGGAATCTATTTGCCGCTATTACTATACGAGTTTTGAGTCAAAGTATTAGTTCTTCATAGTGTAAGAGGAATCAGAGCACTTTCAATCTAATACACAAAAAAGAAACAGTCCAAAGAATGAGAGATTGGACAAATTAATGTTTTGCCACTATAATGTGTAGCTAAGGATAAAAGACATTAAGGACCGAAAAAAATTTTGAAGAACGGTTTGCAGATTTGTAGGTGGTTCTTGTGAGTAGAGCCACAATGATGGTGGTTAGGGACTATCACAAGGAGTGTTGACTTGGAATACCTATTATTAGAACATTCATTATCAGCACGTATGCAAGTTAAGGATGTAGAACTAGCTCCTGAGTTTGACCCCATTGATGGAGTATGGGTCGAAGGAGAACTTGACAACGTATATGATGAGGATGATGATGAACCAATGTAAGAACATGAAGATACTCAGGTTTTTTGTACAACTCTAGTCTAATAGGATCCACTTCACACCACAGCTTCAGAGTCTCCAATCATAGCTTCAAGTTCTACTATCCAGAATAGTACACATAAAAGAAAGATTAGGAGGATTCAAATCATTGAAGAAGGTTTACCAATGTAGTATTAGACATGGAACGTAAGAAGAAAAAGCAAAGAAGATGAGGAAACTAGTTGTTAGGTGCAGACCTGAGTCCTAAACAGTACCTAGGCATTTTCTTCAAATGATGTTAAAAAAGAGTTTATTTCATCTACACAATAATAAAATCAAGGTGATTTAAATGGAGGTGGAGGAGTACGAGGAAAAGGAGATTTTGGATCTAGCAGAGCATGTAAAAGTGGAGTAGGGCTTGATCTGGGTCACCGTCAACATTCAAGTGGAAGAAGTCAATGTTGGAATAAGATAGGTTTTTTGATGAGCACACGGCGACACGTTATCCAAAACTTGCTTCAGACTTCAAGCCATGTTATTCATCTTCACCTTCACCTCCAGTATCAGGTGCTATATATGAGTTTAGTTAGATGACCAAGTGATTATTTTCATATGGGTACGGGTCAATCATGATTGACCATTTTATTAAAGCATTCAAGAAAACCATGATAATAAAAATTATGAGGGTCAATATCATAGATAGTGGTGATGGGAATGTATCATTTTTTATATGAATTATATAATTTTCGATATTTATTGTAATGAATATTGGTGCTTTTTGTATCCACACATTGTAATATGTTTCATAGAGAGTGATAGTTACATGAATGTGTTGCATGTTATTTTAAATTTTCTAAACTTTGTTTAGGTGCTCTAATATTTTATTTTGAAATTTATTATGATTTTTACGATTTTTTTAAAATTAAAAAAATTAAAAAAATTCATGATCCGGATCGATTCTGGATCGCGATCCTCTTGGAGAATTGGTCCGGATCGAACCGATCCAATCTAATCCAAATCTGATTGGCACTGGCCAATCCTACAACCGATTTTGATATGATGATCTTGGGGTGGGCCCCACTGTCATTTAAAAAAAATGTTTCGAATCTTCACCTGGGATGCTAAGAAAAGGGGCCTTAAAAACCTAGGGAGGGACACTCAAGTTTCCATTGCATGGGGACTTGTGCAGTCCTCCCAAAGTGCTTGTGGGTCCCCGACTCCTACTAGGCAAAAAAAATAGAGAAAAGTTTGGTATTATCCACAATTTTCTGTGCAAAACTACCGAGTGTTCCCACCTCTGGAGGGTAGCGTCCTTAAAGAAGTTGCACACTGGACGAGGAGATATGTAAATGAAGCCGGAAAAAGTTAGCAATTGATGCAGGTTTCAAGTTCTGGGACGTGCCATCACTTGCTTTATCCACGTGCCTTTAATGTACCATCATTCTCTCATTCAAGAAGAAGAGTTCGCGGCCAAAAGTCTTGTGCCAAAGTTGCAAACCCATGGAGGCGATTTTTCTGCCAAAAGCCCAAAGGAGATGCAAGGAGAAAGAAAGGGTTCAGCAAAATAATCTTCGTCTCAGAGGCAGTGAAATGTCCTTAGCCTAATCATGTAATATGAGCTAGCTTCGTGGTTTTTTTTCATTTTGAAGATGGCCACTAGACACAAATTTCTATTAAAATGAAGATAAAAACAACTACAGGGAAATATGAGGAAAAGAAAACCAAAATGATGAAAGTCTCATAAATCAGCTGTTGAGTTGGTAGATGAAAATGGGAGCTACAAGAAGGATCTAAAAGGAAAGAATTTGTCCGTGAGAATAGCCTTCTCTATGAGAATGTATGGGCCAGTGTCTAGTGCCTCACAAGACATCAAGTGAATAATCATTCTCGGATGTTCAAAATGGTTCTCAAAAATTTGCTTGTTCTTTGTTCACCATATGGCCCAGAGCATAGCCGGAAGGATGAAGAACCATAAATTAGATTCTGATTGCCATGGATTCAAGCTTGCCTAGATAACATCACCATGCTCCAACCACTGTGTCTTCCAACCAGTGAACAAAACTTCTTGTATTGAGTTAATAACCCCGCAATTGGTGAAGAGACGATCAACAAGTTGTAGAGATATCAAGATGAAACTTGTTGAGATAACACCTTATTGGGAACCGCTGCCTGCATATCTTCAGTAGAAAAAGTTTGATTTTAATAGGAAAGGGTGTCTCCCGGACTACCTAATGCTATGGAACTACCTCACCTCCCAAAGATAGTCCACTCAGAGCAGACTTAAATAGTGAAAACTGAGTTATTAGAAGGCAACTAGACTAAATTATTCTTCTTATTTGCAATGCACTCACACTCATCAAGAGTCGACAACAAGTTAGACAATTCACATATTTCTTTCTCCAAAGATAGGCACCACTTAGTTCTATCATCCCAGTTGTAACAAAAGTTGGTATGCAGTTTGCGATTGCGGCATAAGCTAAAGAGAATAGAGAACATAATAGCTTGAGGGTTTGAGGGTTTGTAAGTCTACTAACAAAAGCTGGTGGAAAAGATTGTTGGTCCGTCATTAACAGAGGACAACCTCTTTGTCTTATATGTACATATTTACCCCCAACTGATGCAATATATATACACGTGAATTATAAAAACCGATACAAGCTTGATTAAGCACCAATCTTCTTGCCTTCCTCTTACTGCTTGTCTCCTACACACTATTGTCCTTGCTCCCCTCCTTTTGATTCACAACTTGGTATCAGAGCCAGACGAGCCTTGAAACTGCTTCTGCAATGGAAGGCATCGAAGGCAACTCCAGTCCTAACTCCATGGCTACGGGAGGCAATCAAGGAGCAGGAGGCGCGAAAATGAACCGCATGTTCTTCCTCCACTCATTCAATATGATTGGTCATATGAGGGAGACTTTATTGGGGAAGGACTGCTGCTGTGGGAATTTCATTCAGGTAGAATGTTCCCTTACCCTTGTTAAGGTGGTGGTTGATGAGGGCTGCATTCTTTGGTTGGTCGAATTCTTGTTGATCTTCCTATTGGTTTCCTTTAAGACAGGATTTCATGAAAGAGACTGGGCTATGCTCTAGTAATCACATATTTAGATTTCCAAGCCCAAGATGTGCCTTGTCATCTCAGGATACCTTCTGTTAGATATGTTTACTAAGCCCCACTCAGACATCCTTCCCATTCTGCATACAGATTATGGAAGGTGCTGCCATCCCTGCTAAAGATCAAGGTCTTTATCTGGTGGTTCTCCCTTGACAAGTTACACACTGAGGATTTGGGCTTGGTTCTTCCTTCAGACATGAATAGTAGTGCTTGATTCGGTGATGCAAATCTTGAAACTGAGCGTCATGAGGTCATCACCTTGTATGGACTATGGAGCAAATATTATTCTGTTAGTGCACAGCTGCAAAGTGGATGTGCATTTTATCTGCTCCAAACATAATAGTAAAGCGGAGTAGACACATGTTAGGAGGATAGCAAGATGTTGAACTTAAGATTCATTTATTCTCTCAAATATTTTCTGGTATTTAGAAGTTTGCCATAAAAATCTGCAAGGCTGCCTGCCTAAATCTGAGGCAGTTCAGGGATTTTAGAGCTTAACGGAACATGGGAAGCTCTACCATCATCATATCTATTTTAATGCCAGAAATTTGTACCATGTTTAGTAGTTTGTCAATGGCTTCTTTTGCATTACCTGGAATGAGAGGTTTTGTTGTGCAATTGCTTGAGTATTTTTCATCCACATTTAGATTTCTGTTGACAGGTATATTTGAGTGAGTAACATGAAACTCAGAATTTATTCCCAATATGGGATTTTTTTTCTTCTTTCTTCTTTTTTTATTATTTGGGGGGGGAGGGAGGGGGTTGACAGGTCCTATCATATGCAGCATAGGACCTCATAAGTGGCATGACCATCCTGGTGATAGAGATTTTTGGGTCAGGATCCAGCGGAGTGGCCATAAACCAAGAATCAGCCAAGAGGTTGCCAATGTGGACCCAACTTGGTCCAATGCTGTTGTGACTCAGTCCGATTTGGCCTGAATCAGACGGGAATTGACTGATGCGTCTGATTCCAAGTTAGGATTGGCTGATCCAGGCACAAGATCAGTGGATCCTTCTTGGCCGAGGTAACTATGATCTGCTTATCCAATTTGGTTCAGTCTGAAACATGAATAAAAGATATCGATATTGACACATCAGCCATTTCAAAGCAAATGTTATCATCCAGAAATAAGACATTATAGAAGAATAGATCCAAATTGATCATCTAGCTTGTTAAGAAGTCAAGGAATGCCTTGTAATTTGATGACTCAAAAATCTACCATGGATTGATCTTAGTATATTCTGACCTCCAAGAAGATCACTTTATAAATGTTATTTGCGCAGATCTGTGTCTTCTTCCGCTGACTAACATGTTTCGCTTGTGCATTTTTGAAAGGCAATAGGTACGAGGAAACCATAAAAACTCTTTTTAAGTGGAGGAACATAAGTAAACACGAGTGAGCTAAATAGATGATATATTTCCTTATGTTAATTGGAAAAAAGTTGACGACATATTTCTTTTCCTTTTGCAGGTTTACTCGCATGAAGAATTGAACCAGCATTCAGAAGCCTCAGTATTCCTATTTGGGCATCTATTATCTAGCATCCCATTTCTGTTCCTTATCTCCATTTCCACAAGCCTTATCTTCTACTTTCTAGTTGGATTGAGAAGTGAGTTCAGCTTGTTGATGTACTTCGTCTTGAATGTGTTTGTATGTCTCTTGGCCAACGATGGGCTTATGATGGTTGTTACTTACATCTGGCTAGAACCTTTCCAATGCATCCTGAGCTTCCTGTTCATACATGTAAGTATCCTTTGTTCTCAGTGTAGTTTCTACTAACTTTAAATGAACATGAGTAACAAATAGAACATTTATGAGTTTGAGGTGCTTTCCTTGGTTGTCCATTTGGGAGTGTGAGACCGCTTGTCATTTGTCTTGTCATTCATGTCTCCATGACTCCATATGCTCGAATACCTAGTTGTTCTTTAAAGTTGATTGTAGAGATTTAGTTCAATGATTGGGATTGGATATTATGTAGGGATCAACCAGGAACTTATGAAAATTGACCTACGATTGAGGGGATCAGGAGTTGCCTATCCTGATATTGACGGCCAATTTTGATCTTGATTGGTTAAGCCTACAAACCATGATCTCATTTGCCACAGGATTAACTCAATTCACTGCCAAGCTAAATAAACTAGAAGGTGAAATCAGGTGTCTTGGTAGACTGAATCCGGATGAATCTCTCTTTTCAGGTACTCATGATGCTTGTGGCAGGGTATTTCAGGTTAAAAAGCGGATTGCCGCATGCCATATGGAAGTATCCACTGTCATATGTTGCTTTCCATACTTACTCTATACAGGCAAGCAGCATCTTCTTACTGAAAACACGAAGTCTAGGCAGCTATATTTTCTCAAAAGAAGAGGTTAAACCATTAGGCTTGCGTGCATGAGCATATGATCTGATCTCATGATGCCCCAATTTTTAATCTTATTGCAGGGGCTTCTGGAAAATGAATACATCGGTACAGCATTTTCTGTGGGGCAGGTCAGATCAATTTCTGGATTTCAAGCTCTGCACGGTTCCTACAATGTATCCTCTTCAGACAACGCGAAGTGGACCAATATACTAGTCTTGCTGCTCATGGCGGTGGGGTATCGCCTCTTGTTATATGTGCTGCTGCAATTTCGTGTTCGTGGAGCTGCCTCCAGGTGTAGATATCATCTGTTGAACATGTACTACTCTACAAGGACGATGCAGTAGCAGCGTTCGCCGCCGTCCGGGAAGATCGCTTTGAGGATTCTATTGCCCAGCAGATGTGATGATGCGTTGCAGCATCGGTCTGCAAACCAAGCTTGCGGTAGATCTTGTAGATCGTCGTTCTTCATTCAATTTTACACGTACGATGTATTTGTAGCGAGGAAAGAAAACCCGTTTGTAGGTTGTTTTTAGTACACTTGCAAAGATTAAAGAGTAGCATCTCGGTAGGCGAAGTCTTCTGGGTTATCTTAGCAGAGTTGCATGCACGGTCGTGTTGTTACATCGAGTAGTGATCTTAGACATCGATGAACTGAACCGTAGGGGTGTAAAGTAAACGGGTTGGATTCGGTAGTCAGCGAATTTGATTTCCATTTTGATAAAGGTTAATGGGGTGTTTGGTTGCATGATAATTTTTTGTACAGTTTCATGATAAAAAATTGTATTAAAATAAAAAGTGAACAAACTCATGATATAAAATTATCATGTTTGGAGGGATGTGATTACAAAAAAGAGTAACTACCGCACATGACCGAACAAAGTGGGGGACCACAAGAAAAAAAAAAGAGGTGAGACCCTTTTTTTTTGTTTAAGAAGAAAATCACTTTTAAAACATAAAATTGTCATAGTTACCAAACACTTCTTTTAACAAGTTTTCTTACAATTTTTAAAAATTAAAACAAAAACCTTCATTATCATGCAACCAAACACCCCGTAAGGCGTTCTATTTTTGATTTTGATAATTTTGAAATCATCAACTTTAGATTTCGTTTTGATTTCGGAATTGATAATTTTCATAATAAATATTAATTGTTATTTAAAAATATATGAATAATTTGCGCATAGTTAATAAATTTCGATATAATATTTTAAAATTTTATTTTTATTATTTTATTAATTTATATATTATATATTATAATTTATTTGACATTATTTTAATTATTTTCACTTATATTTATTTATTTATTATCGAAATTAGATAAATGAAACCAGGATCAAAATTTATTAAATAAGTATAAGTGATGATTTCAATTCTGTTAGTTTATAGGATAAAAAATAATTTTTAAATTCGTTAATTTTTATCGAAATTAAATCAAAATTTTAGATTATCAGCTTTTTGTTTACACTCCTGGTTTTTTCTGCAAGAGTCAAACTAGGTCACGACCCCAATTGAGTTGAGTTTAAGTCGGGTTTACTCGGCCTCGGGCGAGAACCTTGTCTTCCTTTGAGCGATGTGCATTCCTCATCGGGTGTGATAAATTGAGTTTTTTTTATATTAAAAGACATGTCTTCGACCATAGCAATTTTATGTTTTAAAAACATTTCTTAAACAAAAATGGTGATTTTCTTTTTATCTAGTGGTCCCCCCCCACTTTTGATCATATGGCTCTCTTTCTTTCTTTTTTTTTATTATCACATCTCTCCAAACAAAACAATTTAAGACGTTAGCTTAAACTTTATTTTAATAAAATCTATACCCAGAAATGTGTTATTTGCGTATAACGTAGCTATGGTCAAATTGTCAATACGAAGTCTGAATGCTTTAATGATCATTTTATACTAGAAATGTCTTATTTGCTCTCTCTCTCTCTCTCTCTCTCTCTCTCTCTCTCTCTCTCTCTCTCTCTCTCTCTCTCTCTCTCTCTCTCTCTCTGGGACACAAACACAATTAAATAAATAATATCAATTATTTATTTTACGTTCTTTTAAGTTGTAGTAAAATTTATAAATTGAATAAAATGTATCATTACAATAGTTTTCACCTAAAAGTGGCAGTAAATAAGTTTTTTTTTATTTTCACTATTTGTACTTATTTGTCTCTGCATAAAATTGACTTTTTCACGTGTACCGGCCTGTGTGGGATCAACCTCGATTGTAAAGTAAATAAATGGACTGTGGAAAATGCACAGAATGCATATAGTTTTCATCTAGTTGCAGGTATTGCTTTTAAAGTAATACCAGGTTGGTGATTGTTTTGACTTAATCTGAATATTTGAAGTTTAAAGCTCAAATATTCAGATTAAGACACGTAGATATTACTCAATTTAGTGTTTAGGTGAAGATATACTATATACAAGGAAGGAAGGGTCGTGGGTTGCGACCGGGTTGCGAGACCCAGGCCGACCCGGTCGCGACCTCATTTTTTATTATTTTTTTTAAAAATTCAAAAAAAATAAAATTACAAAAAATTCAAAAAATATAAAAAAATCAGAAAAAAAATAAATGACATGATTTAAACAAATAATACATCAACTTTATTCCAATGTGACGTGTTCTACATTTTGTAGGTAGTTGATGTACTCTTCCCATGTCATTTGGGTTGAGTACACAGCTTGATATATGTACACATGGCGATCATATTCGTCAGTTCTTCGGGAAACTATCATAAGACTTGATCCAAACGAGTCGCCATAACTATAGGTCGATTGGATTGAAGTATCTGATGACTCCACATAATTCAATTCACAATACTCTTGATCGCATGTAGGGAACCAAGAGTCTTGGGATGAATCGTATGCATAATTGGAGGCATCGTAGTATTCTGCTCCAGCTCCATGGCTACGATGACCTCCTCTACCTTGCGGCCTTGTACCATGATCAACGTCTTGGGTCGCATGGGTATATTGCTCATCGCCGGTAAAACGTAGCGACGTTGTAGGAGATATGGGAGGATCTGGGGTCTCTTGTACTTGTAAAATGCTCGCACCCCGTATCCAGCACCATCATCGCTGCTACTCTTTGACGACGAATCCTCGGAAGTCTAGTACTGCACTCGGATGTTCGACTCCGGCGTATCTTCTTGATCGTGTATCAACAACTGCAATATCAAAAGGATTAATCATAACTTGTTTACCTTTTCTCCTACTTTGCATACCTCGACTACTTCTTTCTCCGGTCCTCTGTCGCTTTGCTAGGGAGGGAGGGATCTGAAATTCTTTGGCCAAAGGGACATCATCAAGCACTCCTTCAGCCTATTGTCGGTCTTCTGGGTTGAACTCTAGTTCTCCCAAGCCTTCTCAGTCGTTGACCCAAGCTTCTAAGGAGTTCTTCTCGTAGAATATTCAATCCAAATCGATGTCCTCCTCTTCAATTTGTGGCTCCTTGACCTAATGTCCTGCTGCCTGTGATATCCAACTCTTTTGTTCCATCTGGCTCTGCTTCATTCTCTCCAAATTCTTCAACTTTAACCTCATGTTGTAGTGACAATACACGAGGTCTTCAAGTCTCTTTGATGTCAACCTATTTCTTTGTTTCGTGTGAATTAAGTTGAATGTAGACCAATTCCTCTCACAGCCCGAAGCCGAAGTGATTTGGCTTAGGACCCTGATGACTATGTCTGCCAAGTCCTCGTACCCTGGTACTTTACCATGGTCCATCCACCAATCAACTGCATAAATTAAATGTCTTACATTATTATCTAAGTAAACTTTGATTAATTAAGTGATAAAAAATAATGCTATGTACCCGAACTTAGTAGCATCACAACTCATTCAACTCTGCTTGTTCCAAAGTGAAATGCCCGCATTCTGTAATCGTACATTTTGTTGCATGCGTTAATAACCCGGTCGTCGTCACCGAGCAACCGTCGGATGACTAACTAATTATGTAACTAAGTAAGTAATTAACTATACCTTCTAACTAATTATGTACTTAAGTAACTACTAAACTAAATATCTAACTAATCTTCTAGCTAACTAACTATTTAAGTAAGTAAGTAAGTATTAAAAAAACTACTTAACTAACTAATCAATGAAACAAGTATTAAATAAATATACTAAATGAACTAATGAAGTACTTAATAAAATAATTAAGTAAATGAAAAATAAAATGAGAGCAATGAGAGCTTGAGAGTGAGAGTGAGAGGTGGGAGTAAGGGGAGCCCCTTGGGGGCCTTAAATAGCCCCCAAGGGGCTGAATGGGGGGGGGGGGGGGGGGGCCCCCTCAATCCGTTGGCAACGGTCATATGGGCTGGGTCGCACGACCCCCGCGACCCAGCCAACTGAGTCGGCCCGGCCGGGTCGCGACCGAGCCAGTCGAGACCAAACCCGACCGGGTCGGGGCTAGGTCGCGACCCGGCGAACCATGATTATATATGTTACTTCTTTACTCTATAAAATATTACATGTGAAAATTAAAAAGTTAAAGTATATAACTTATTTTAAGAGTGTAGGTGTTGAACTTAGACGTTAATTAGGACATATTGTCGAACATATGCTTAGACTAATGAAAATCTATCAAAGTCAGTTGTATCTAAAAATGTTACTTATATTTGATGTTTCCATATAAAAGGATGAAACTGTGAATACATTGATTTACCAATGGGCATTCATCTTATTGAAGACAACCTCACATAGAAAGGTAAGGAACTATGCACATGCGGGTGTTGTTTAATCACCACAAACTTTGTTTAATTAGAGTCTTAAAATCATCTACTCAACACCGAGAGGTTGTCAGATCAGCTTCTGCAAGATCTTTTTATAAACTTTTAAAATTAAATGATGTATTAGAATAACTTCCATAAAATTATCATGTTCGGTGTGATACGGTGACAAATAGGATGGAGACTATGTATAAATAAAAAAAATGGAGAATCATAAAGGGAAAAAAAGATCTCTTCCTTTTTATCAAAGGAGAAATCTATAAAACTATACTTTTTATGATAATATATCAAACATCATTTTTAACAAGTTTTGTAGCAATTATTTTTACGGTTAAAACCCATTTTATTAAGCAATGAAACACACTATTATGGCCTGGTTGGTTAGAGTGTCAAAATGATGTTATATTAGTTTTGATATTTATATTTCTAGAAATAAGAGTATCAATATCAAAATTGATACAAGTTTACACTTGTATTGTATAACAGGTTTTGTTTACACTATAAATTTTAAAATTGATATTATCAACCAAACACTTTTGGATGATTATTATCAATGTCAATTTTAAAATTGATAACAATAGAGATGTTTGATAATGTTATCAAATAGGACATTAGGTCTTAATTTGAGCTTTGACCTCTTTCTTATCTCAAAAAGTAATATTTTTTATTAAATCATTAGTTAATGTCATTGCCATGATTAGATCACTTATTGATGTTGAAAAGTGCTAGATTGTATTAAACCACATAAATAATTATAATTACACTTATTTAACAAGTGATTGAATTATCTCATCTACCATCAACATATCTGCCAAGATATCCACTGTAGATGACAAAGGAGTCCTACAAGTGTCCTTATGTTTGAATGTTGAAACGTTACTTTATGCCCAATTTGGTAACACTATTAAGTACCTCTATCAATATCAACTTTAAAATTGATATTGATAGGAATCATTAAGAGGTGTTTGGTTAATTGTATTAATTTTAAAATTTATAGTGCAAACAAAGCATATTATGTAACGTCTCTTAACGGTTCCTATCAATATCAATTTTAAAATTGATAGTGATAGAGGTATCTAATAGTGTTATCAAACAGTGCGTTAAGTAATTCAAAACAAATAACCATTTTTAGATGTTAGATAAATAATAATATAATAAATTTTTAATTTCATCCGCTACATCATCCAAAAGTTTGAATTGAAAATATTAATGGCCTGTTTGGTTAGAGTATCAAAAATGATACTATATTAGTATTGATATTGATACTTTTAGAAGATGGAGTATCAATGTCAAAATTGATACAAGTGGACACTTGTATTACATAACATGTATTGTTTGTACATTAATTTTAAAATTGATATTATTAGTCAAACACCTCAAGGTGATTACTATCAATATCAATTTTAAAATTAATAGTGATATAGGTGTCTAATAGTGTTACCAAACAGGGCATAAGCTATGAAAAAAATTTCTCTAAAGCATGCCAAATATCCCCAAGTTCAAGTCAACAACGCTTAGAGTTAAGATTATAAAAGGAGTGTTTACAGGAACCTCTTGATCCCCATCTTTCTTTATAGTGTGTCTAGTTAAAACAATTTTTTATATATTTTTATGATAACAATTTATGTTAGAATAAAATTTAAGATAGCTACGGACATAACATCATCATATTTGGTAAAATATGATAACAAAAAGAGCTAGAACCACAAATAATTAAAAAAGATGGGAAGATCCTAGAGATCACCACTATCCCTTCTGTCATGCCCAAAAAAAACATAGTGATTTTTTTCTTGGAATGTAACAGCGAGATAAAATCCTAATTAAAAAAAGTTTGGTAACAAAAACACATCACTAAATAAAACATATCCATTTGCACAACTTCATATGGTTCAACCATTTAGAAAGTAACATGTTCCAATATGACAATTTTAACCACCAAAGTAAGACAACATAGATTCAACCAAAACAATACCAAGAGTCTAAGCACCACATCAAAGCAAATCACAAGCAAACTAGTAATTGACTACACAAAACAACTTTATTTAAAACATAACAAATCACTTAAACAAAATGTAGTCACACATCTCCCGAATCTGTAGAATCAGGTTATTTCACTTGTTCTTCTTTAAACTCAAATTAAGAGTTCTTTTCAAGTCCAACTCCTAGAACCTCGTCTTCAAGACCTATTGAAAAAATTAAATCATGGAGTGGGTCATAAAGACTCAGTAGACATCCCATCATTCACTAGATCAGGTAGCCAATAAGGTCATATCATGATATATAAATAAGTACCCATTGCTACACTTGAATTATAATATGATCAGCTGTTCTAGAGGACTCACAGACATGTAGTAATACGCTAAACTATAATTAATCTTCTAATATTCCATAATTTATTAACCACACAACAACAACCTATTAAAAACCAAGCTAATGAAGATATGGGTTTCTTACCTATGTAATGTGGAATTAGTCTATCTAAAGAGATGTCTTTGTAGACTTTTTGAGAGATAGAAAGAGCACATGAGTAAAGCCTTTATGTTTTTGCCATAGGGTCTATCATATATGTGTTGCTACATGCATGACTTGCTTAATGTTCTAAGTGTTATGAGCATTCATCAGGTAGATCCTTGTGAAAGTCACTAGATAGTTTATATCAATTAGTATTTGAGAAGCACTAAAGATATATCTCTATATAATGAAGGATAAGACTTGAAGCCTTGTAGTTTACAAACATAAGCTTCTAGTCAAATAAATTTGATAATAATTCAATATAATGGTGGTGCAGTAAGTTAGAAGAGTTTCATGTAATAGAACACTGTAAATTCTACACTGAATGTAAAGAAGATTACATAATAACTACACATTACTTGAGAAGTAGCTTAGATGAAGATGTTCATCTAAGATATGATATTATCCCAACTTTCTCTGAAAGTGTATCATTATTTTGAGAAAAAATAATGGGGTAGAGATAATGTCTCATCAGAAGTTTAAACTTTTGTGACAATATCATATAATCAGAAAGATTATATTTTATAGAGATATAATTAAAGATATAGTATATACCGTTAATAACATTTATAGATCTACTAACTAAGGTAGTTACTTAAAGTTTGTTTGAGCTTCACCTTGAGTTGATAGAGATCAGATATATGAGTGATTGACTTTATTGCAAGTGGAAGATTGATAGAAATATATGCCATGCAAGCTAATCATATATGATACAAATCGACATTTTTAAAAATATTTCATTTAATTAATTAGACAAATCTTCATTACTAGCTCCTATTAGATGCAATGATGATTAAGTCATGATAATGAGATTGGTCATTTAGAGGTATGTGATCTAAATATTCCTAGTCATAGGATCCTTGAGATGGGATATCAAGCATCCGAACAGACTAGTGCGTGTGATGTCTTCTCATATGATGAGAATGATTGATCTCATTGGTCAGTAATATGGAGGTATTGAGATACACATACAGGTGCTCATTAGTCAAATGAATTCACTAAACTAATCAATTAGAAACCCTGAATGATATTTACCAAACAGTCGATCATGATTTTCTATCATCACAATTGCATAGTTGAACCTCTGACTTGAGTCACCAAAGATGTTTTGTTGGATGGAACTTGTGCTTTGACTATTGACTTATATATAACTATTTAGATGGTTCATTATAGTGATGAATCGAGTACAAGAAAAACTCAATAAAGGCAATTGAGCGGACAACAAAGGATCACCCACTCTCGGAAAGTGAGAGTAAATGTCCTATGTGATAGTACTCTAAATCCCTAGTCAGGATAGATGTAAGGAATCATCCATAAAAATTTGGTGCAACGGAAGTGACGATTCCTATGGGTTCTTTTAGAATCTGTCTCAATTGGAACCAAACGATGAAAATCGAAAACTGATCAAATCGGGTTCGAATATACCTAATAGAGATTCATATAATCCCATGAAGAGGAAGGAGATGAGCTTCTTAAGCTCTTCAAACCGTTCAAATGTCCGATCTCTAGCAGTATCCACATGAACTTCAACCACATCAGGTTCTTTCTTCGCGTCGGCCTCGAGAACTCTTCCCGAACGGAGCTCCATCGATCATAGACACCTTCTAGAAAGAGGAGGAGGTAGGAGGGAGGCTAGAGACGTGGTTTTCACCCTTGGTTTGGTAGAGTTTGGCTGAAACTATTAGTATTTATAAAGAATTTTAGAATTTTTTATAAATATATAAAATCTCCATAATTTATGCCTTTGCTCCTGTACTTGTGGATAAGTCCTTTTGTGTGTGACCCACTAGGCCCAATAGCTTATTTGGTTGAGACCTAAATAAAATAGAATAATTCTATTTAATTTAATTAAATATATTATCAGATAACAGATTAATCAACCTACCAATCATGAAGGGTACAAGTCACATCCCATGATCCTAAATGACTATGGGGATAATCTCATCTCCATTGAGCCTTTCCATCATCGGTTACCGCATGGATATAAACTCTCATCCATCCAATGTCCTAGTCGGAAAGAAGTACGGCATCGACTGTCAACTCCTTAGTGTACCAACTCTATAGGATGTTGTACTCGAAATTTGGATCAATTGGAAAACTCCTTTTTCCAATTATCCTATCTATCCTGGCCAGGGATTTAGAGTACTATACCATAGGACATTCACTCTCACTTACCGAGAGTAGACTAGGGGTGTTCACTCATCGGGTTAACCCAACAACCCGACCCGACCCAAACCGAAATCCTCGGTTTAATTCGGGTCATCTTCCACTGTCGGGTCATTCGGGTTTAAAAAGTAAACCCGAATTAACCCGATCATACTCCCTTCCCATGGCCAGCTCCGTTGGATTTGTTCTGTGTGTAGTGTCTTGAGAAGAATATAACCCAGGTGGTTATTTCTACCTGGGCGATGTGGCACTAAATGGAGCAGGACTACAGGAGCACATCACGTGCTCCCCTGCACTGTGCGCTCCAGCTGTCCACAGGCTCACAGCTGGCCATGCTCAGTCCTGCAATCTACTTTAGTCCCACATCGCCGATCTAAAAGAAAGAGAGCTAGAAGATGTTATAAAGGTGAATATAACCTACGTCCGCTGGTGTCAAGTTGGGATGGGATTTATTAATGATAAATTTGTTATCTAAGTTTCGGGATGAATTAATTTGATCCCTGAATAAATAAATTTTAAATTTTCGGGTCAACCCGAACCAACCCGATTTTGTTTGGTTCGGTTTGACTGATCTCATCGGGTCGGTTTGGATTAGAAAAATATCTCTATAAACCAAACCGACCCGACCCGTGAACACCCCTAGAGTAGACGATCCCTTGTTGTCCGCTCAATTACCTCTATCGGATTTTCCTTGTACCCGATCTATCGTTATACTAGACCATCTAAACGGTGATCCATAAGTCAATGGTCAAAGCACAAGTTCCACCCAACAAGGTATCTTTGACGACTCAGGTCAAAGGTCCAACCATGCAACTGTAATGATAGAAAATCCTGATTGATAGTTCGGTAAGATACCATTTAGGGTTTCTAATTCAGTCAGTTTAGTGAACTCATTCAACTAATGAGCACCTATATGTGTATCTCAGTATCTTCACACTAATAACCAATGAGATCGGTCATCCTCATCACATGAGAAGATATCACATACACTAGTCTATCATGATCCTTGATATCCCGTCTCAAGTATCCTATGACTAAGAACATTTAGATCAATTACCTCTAGATGATCAATCTCATTATCATGATTTAATCATCATTGCATTTGATCAAAGACTTCATTATGATATTCGCATATAATAAGAGCTTATAATAAAGATTTGTCTAATTAATTGAATGAGATATTTCTAGAATGTCGAATCATATCATATATGATTGGCTTGTAGGGCATACATTTCTATCATTAGAAAGGATAATTAGAAAAAGAGTTTTCTAATTGATCTAATTACGAGTACATGATCATATCGAGTCGATATATTAAAGAGTTGGCAGTTGATGTCGTACTCTTTTTGGACTGGGACAATGAATGGATGAGGGTTTATATCCATGTGATAACTGATGATGAAAAGGCTATATGGAGATAAAAGTATCTTCATAACTATTTGGGATCATAGGGTGTGATTTGTACCCTTCATAATCAGTAAGTCAATTAATCTATTATTAGATAATAAATTTAATTAAATAAAATTAAATTAAATAATTTTATTTTATTTAAGCTTCAACTAAATAGACTATTGAGCCTAATGAGTTACACACATAAGGACTTATCCACAGATACGAAGGCATAGGCATAATTTATGGAGATTTTAAATTTTTATGAAAAATTTTAAATTCTCTATAAATACTAATGGTTTCAGCCAAATCCTATCAAGCCAAGGGTGAAAACAACATT
Source organism: Cryptocoryne crispatula var. balansae (assembly GCA_036172225.1). Classification (NCBI taxonomy): domain Eukaryota; kingdom Viridiplantae; phylum Streptophyta; class Magnoliopsida; order Alismatales; family Araceae; genus Cryptocoryne; species Cryptocoryne crispatula. The sequence continues at coordinate 12,161,352 of CM069925.1, read as the reverse complement.
CTTAACCTCCTCCTCTCTCTAGAAGGCATCTATAGGCAATGGAGCTCCGTTCAGGAAGAGTTCTTCAGGTCGACGCAAAGGGAGAACTTGTTGTGGATGAAGTTCGTGTGGATACCATTGGAGATCGGACATTTAAACGGTTTGAAGAGCTTCATAAGCTTATCTTCTTCTTTTCCATGGGATTATATGAATCTCTATCAGATATATTCAAACCTGTTTTGATTGATTTTTGATTTTCATCGTTCAGTTCCGATTGAGACAAGTTCTAAATGAACTTATAGGAATTACCATTCCCGTTACACCAAATTGTGTAGGATGCTTACTTATAGCGCTAATGCTGTGGCGGGGGCAATAGGGTCTAGGTGGCAAATGGTAAGGTGGCAAGGCATGAGTAGGGCATGATAGCGTTGGTTGCATGGGGTGGGGCCGTCGGCAATGCGGTGCTGGCACGAGGTAGCTGTGGCTAAGGGTGGCTGTAGTGCTAATGTCGGTATGGCACCATGCAACAGTTGGTGGCGACGTTAATTGCCTACGTAGTGTGGCATAGGGAGAGAGAGAGAAAGACAGAGCTATAGAGGGAGACGGAAAAAAGAGAAAGAAGGAAGAAAAAACAAAAAAAAAAGAAGGAAGAGAAAACCGATGGGGGGGGGGAGATGGAGGGGTGCTCGGTGGATCTGTGGGAGGAGAGATAGAATGATAGGAAAGGGAAAAGAAATAGTAGGGTTAGGGAGGATTAACTAGGGTAAGGTTAGACCTATTAAAGAAGGATTAAAACACACTAAATAATTAATTTAAAAGCACAATTTACTCATTATTTGACACCTAATACAAATAAAATACAACCATCAACATAAATTAATAAGACACATTATAATTAACTTTAAACACCTACAAACATACATAGATACCCAAAAAATAGTTTAAACACACTATGTAATTAAATAAAACACCACGATTATAACCTAAATAATACTATAAAAATACATATTATTACATAGATTAAGTTTTTTGATTTGTTTGTCATATATACGGTTTTATGTATGTTACTTAGATCTTTGTTAATTGTAGGCACCAAATTGGGGGTTGGTTCACCTTTGCCCTATCTGCCAGACATTCGGTTCTCGACATCACTTTGGTGTCAAGAGGGGCAATTTGGGGTAGAGAGAAAGATCAAAAGACAATGAGGTGAAATGTGTGTTGAGGTCGCTAGAAGTTACGGTCTTAGAATGTAAACGAATTAAAATATAAACTAACATGCATGCAAATGGGAGTTGTGTATGTGAGTCCAAACTTTTTTCTCTTTAGTCGGTCAAGGATGAGAAGTTCAAAATACTCTCTATTGTAGACTTGTTTGGTGCCTTGGCACCCTATGCCGAGACGCATTGATTTACAAAATTTGAAAACAAAGAAAAAGATGATAAACCATTTGGATTGAGGATGAAGTGTTGTTTAAGGGAGGGGAATTAACATAATTGACAAAGGGGAAAAAATGAACCATGTTTAGGCTAAATCCTAACCATTTTTTATTGTTTTTAGATATATGATTGTAAGAGAGATGTAAATGAATGTGTTATGATGATGGTAGAATATAGAGAAATGAATGAAAAAAATCAAAAATCAAAACAACGGTGAATCCTATGGTGGGAATGGCTTGTAGTCAATACAGTCCTTTTGGAAGTATTGTGGGTAAAAAGTGCATCTACAAAGAATTGCAACGAGCACAAAAGGACTTCTTGGAATCCCTCCTAGCAAAATTGGCATGTTTTGCCTAATTGGGGATTAGCCTCAGGTAGGGGTGTCAAATGAACAGGCTGAGCCCGCTAGCCCGTCAACAAGCCCATCGTGGGCGGGGCTCCGAGCCCTCAAAAAAAAGAAGCGGGCTTGATAAAACACTTGGTTTATATTTTACATAAATTGATCGGCCCGTCCATCTTTGGCCCGCGGGCCCGTCTACAACCCGTCAGGTCACATTCGCCAGCGACTGCGAGCCCCAGCACAGAAGTTTGAGTTCGACTTCTACTGCTAGATGCCAGCATAGGGTTCGGCAACCCTCAGAGTGGAGCTGCGGAGGGAGCTGCGGAGGCAGCGCCCCCTCTCCTTTGGTCGCCCTTGCGCAACGCCGCCGTTCACCAGCCACCGCCCGCTTCAGTCGCCGCCTCGTCGCCTCCCTCCGCGAGGCCGCCGGCCGCCGCCGCGATCGCGCGCCGCGTGTCCGCCGCCGCCACCCGCCGGCGCCGCCCGCGAAGCCCGACACCCTCCGTGCCGTCGGCGTTGACCCGCCGTCACCCGCCGCCCTCGGCCGCCCACCCGCCAGCGTCGTCTCCCCCATTGACCCGCACCCGCCGGCGCCGCCTGCCGTCCGCGCGGCCGTCACCAGCCGCTATCCGCGGCCGCCCGCCCGCCTGGGCCACGCGGCCGCAGCCCCGCGTGAAGCCCATATCCTTGTTCGCCGCCAGAGCCATGAGTTCCGACTCTTCCAGCCCCCTGGTAGGTCCCAGGCTGCACCGCTCCATGCCGTGCTTGGCCAATGCGTCCTTGAATTTCTTGATCTGAAACGCGCGAGATCGCCTACCGTCAAAATTCAAGCAGAGGAAAAGACACCCGATTTGATGGAACTGCGCGCAGACTACAGAGAGGAGCACAATCAAGTACCGAGAGATCGGGGCCATGGCATTCCTTGGGTTTATCACACTATTAGACCCCAAATACTCAATGAAAGTACCAAATTTTCACAAATCCTAAAGATCGAGTTTGTTCTGGCATACTATAAATGTTGCAATTTTTCAGATCTATTCAGACTGTGCAGATTTGGGGTTGTTTTGGTTTGCTTGAATCAATTGAAATTTATTTTAAGATCTAGTTTGAATTTAATTTAGCTATCTTATTCAAACTTGGAGTTTTCTTTGGCAGATTCGTTACTAAGTTTGGTTTAATTAAGATTGATTCATGTTCTGTTTTGAGATTTGTTTGGATTTGTGGTTCATTTTAGTACTTGGCTCAGATTTGTATTTATTCAGGTTGTTTTTTGATTTCCTATTAGAATTTGTTTTGATTGGGCCTGATTTTAACCAATGTCATCATGGGTAGCTACGTGCTCAATTGGTGGGAACGCTACATTTACAGTATCCTTTTATGCTTGATTCCTTCTGTACGTGCTCAATTGTATTTATTCATTTATTGAATTTTGCAACTAGCACTTCTACCATTTTATCTCCAATTATGTATTTTCTTTCATCCTTGTTCTAGGTTTCTTAAAGTTTAGTAGTCACATACATGGGGTTTTGGCCTCTGAAGTAGTCATCGAGCTGATGCGGTGCGTTTCTTACCAGTGGTCAATAATTGATTCCTATCTATGTATATATATTATTTGCCAGTATATGATCAGAGAAATAGAGAGGGAGGAGAACTTTCAGAGATCAAATGAAAGGTGTACTATTGAAATACAACTATGTAATTTTTTTTCTATATCTGTACGTTGGAAATTTTTTTCTATTAGTACTTGGCTCAGATTTGTATTTATTCATGTTCTATATCTGTACATTGTATGTTGATTGGATGAGACTTGACTTGATTAAGATCTGGTTTTTTGAGGGAGTTAGCTACTTGCATACTTAAGAATGTGGGGCTTTAATTATGAGGAATGGCCGATGATTTCCAATTGTGGGATTAAAATTCAGTTCAAGTCTTGCTTAGAATTTATTCTCTTCAATTCAAATTTTGTTAGAATTTAGTCATGATATCGTTGAATCTCGTAAGTTATTAAGGACCGAGTTTGTTAAGCATTCCTTTATGTCAACCATTGATTTAGCCCAACCGAGTCTCGCCTAATCTTCACGTTCTCAATTTGAGCTCCACGAGATTTTGGAAATTCACCCATGGGTTGTCATGTACGATTTCTAGACTCGTGGTCCGTCTTTCTCTCGTTTACCGCCGACCTCGCCTTCATGAATTTCTCGCTCTCTCGATCCTCGGCATTCCCAATTGGTTTTCAATTTCACACAACAACTTTTTATTTCAAGTTTTTTGCAGATTGCAAAGTTCTCGATTCCTTGAAAAATTCTTTGAATTATGGTCTTCAGTTTTGGAAACACAAGTGATTTTTTTTATCACCAGATTAACTGGTTATTCACATTGTTGATGCTTGCATTGTTCAAGTTCATAGGACTGCTGTAACTTCTCAGAACATCATCATCACTTCTATTGTATTGTTTTTATTTCTTAAATTATGGCAATTCACAAATTGATAGGCATTCTATTTTTTATATTTTATATTTAGCTGAATTATGAAATTTACGGATAATTTTATATTATCTTTGTGATTCTTAAAAATTTTCACATTTTTATTAATTTTATGATTTTTGTAATTTTTTTTATTTATGACTGTTTTACAAAAATCAAGCGCATTGGGCTAACGGGCTTTGGCGGGCTAAAGCCCATTTACACCATTTAAGCCCGTTGGGCTTTCTAGATGGGCTTGGGCTTGGGCTCTATATATATGGGCTGAAGTAGGCCTGGGCCGGGCCAGCCCAAGCCCGGCCCATTGACACCCCTGGCCTCATGATGTTCAAAGGACCCCTCCTTTTATAAATGAGCCTTCAAAAATCACATTAAAGAGGCGAATGGTGAGAGATCTGCCAGAGTTTTCAATGTTCCATTGAATGCGCCTTTATAATCATCTCCTCATGGGGATGCAACAGAGGACGCATCTAGCAACTTGATGTTTTAAACTTGGGTTAATTAAAACCCTAACTAAATACATAGGCTTATGTGGCAGTCAAGTCTTCTTCTAGTTAGAAGTGTTGGTATCAAAATGTTTCTAAATAAGGGCCCAATAAATCACTGCTACAAATGGGTTGTATCTAGATTTTCAAAATTCTAAAATCCTTCCTACTTGATTAATTGCTACCTGATTTCCCACTAGTCTAAGCTTCCAAAAGTAGGTCAAATTCTCACCAACTGGAGGTGCTTGGGCCAAGATGTAGGTGTCTTAGTATAAGACTCAAGCATCTGTTGTGTTGGGCACTTTGCAAGAGCAACCATAAATCCAATGTCCGATTGACTATCACGAATGAATTCTTAAATGTTGCTTATACAATATGAGTTTTAAGCTCTACCGCTATACCAATTTGGCATGTCTTTAATATTGTTTGAATCATTGTATGAAAATAGTTGGATCTCATTTAGATATTTTGATACTTAATGTTAGAATATGTAAGTGTAAGGTGTATTCTTTATTATAGAGTAGAGTTCAAGTAAAGATTACTAGATTTGATGATCTGATGTTAGAGTATGCATGCATTATATGCATTTTGAGTCATGGACTGTCTAGTTAGTAAATATTTGACCACTATATGTACTTCTACATGTGGTTTATGTAGTATGTTATATTTTAATATATTATTACATTTACATTAAACTTTAGTTAGTGTCCATTGACAACAGAATTTAGAACAATTTGGAGTATACTTCAATATCAGATACCATGGTTCAGCTTAAGTGCATCACTGCCTACATGCACTATGTGATTTAACTTAGACATATGTTACTTCTATATATGATAGATTTAGCGCAAGTCATTTAACATTATGATATGTGCAATGAGACATATGTTTTGTGTATGCAAGACACTTATTCCTTACATTTTATTATGTGAGAAAAGAAAGTATTAGTCATGACATTTGTATAGGTCAATAAAAGTCTTGCATATGTTGACATTGTAGGTCTATAGAAAAGTCAATGATTCTTGTTAAATATGGAATCTATATATTTAGATTAGTAGCCAGGATAATGGTTAGTTGCATTATTATATAACTTAATTCTTTCACATAACTAAGTGAAATCATGAAAACATGTATGTATGTTTAATCTAAAGTTAAATTACTCTTGAAATTGCTCATCTACGATTATTTGCTATATTATCATGAGTGGATGACAAAAATATATTTTTATATATGTTTGATATTTGGCTATGTCAAAAAATATGATTTGTGGTGAAAAGTCTATTGAATTTATGTGACTCATCAAAAATTTTTAACATTTCTTAGATGATCACGTTTACCACATTTTTTAGATAACGGACGCATAAAAACATCGGGAGAGATATTTGATATTAATGATATATCATTAATATTATTATATTTTTAATAATATTTTGATATTAATTTTATAATTATTCAAAACCCTGATATCAATTTTATTACAGTTCTCAATTTTGATGCTCAAAGCAAATAGGTCATTAGATTGTGAATACGTGATGATATTTTAGAAAAAAATTATGAGAATTGTATTCCGTATCATCTTCTCCATTTTCGAATCAAAATATTTATAGAATTATCTTTTCCAATTACGTCGTCGAACAAGTCCGTTACTTATATTTTCATGACTCTTTCGTGTTAGCATCTTTTGGTGGTTTTTGTTTCAGAATAGCAGTATTTAATAAAATCAATTAAATAGAATTCACAAAAAAATATTTAGCGATGATATTTTTGGGACCTCAAGATGTCGTTTGGTATCGGGATAAACTTAATGAAAATAGGGATAAACCAATCCTCGTGATTAACCCTATCCTCATTACGTTTGATTTAACTTAAGATAAGTTTAAGGAAAATTCTATCCTACGTTTAGTTTAACAATAAATTCGAAGATAACTTTAAATTTCTAAATTTTTATCTTTATTTTTTATATTATCTTATTTTATTACTCATAACATATACATAAACATCTTAATCTACCAATATATTTATATAATAAATTTACAATATAATTTAAATTATATAAAAATAATTTATATAATTATAACATCCTATCCTCCCCTCCTGCAGACCCCCCCTGGGCGGCCCCCGCCGGTTCGCCCCCCCTCCCGCAGACGGCATCCCCCCCTCGGACATCGTATATATCACACAAAGTCGATTTCAGGATCAACTTAATCCAAGTATTATGTGGGATGATTTACCCCCACACTTATCCCTAATTTTGAGGATAACCTGGATTAACTTAGTCCAAGTTAAACTCATTTTTAAGTATGTACCAAACAGGAGATTGAGGATAAACTAGATCTATCCTAAGTTATCTCCATACCAAACAAGACCTAAGTGGCTTATATGAGGGCGTGAGGATGAAAAAGTAAAAAGCATGAATATGGATGGCGATTCATACCGATCGCCGGTGTCGGTGGAAATCGCGACGATTTTAGGTTGAAATATAATCTGTTTAAATAATACATATAAAGATATGATTTTTATATATGCATATTAACATACTAAACAAAGTTGACAAAATTATAATTTTTATAAAAATTGGAAAATACATCGTCAACCTAAAAATAACTCAGATTTAGTCCCATACTTGAAGATCCAATAAGAATACGATAACAGTATCGTGGATCGACATGAACACGATGGATTCCCATGCAATAACAACCGAGATCTTAAAGTATTTTAAAAATAATATGGAGACCGGAAAATATTTACCAGCTGTGAAAAGACATTGGAGGTCACGCGGAAATAGGGGTGCAAACGAGTCGAGCCCAGTACATAGTATAGTGTTTAAGTTTGACCCGTTTTATTTTACGCGAATTCGAATTTGAGCTCGAGTTTTAATGAATATGTTGAACTCTTATTCAAAATTGACTCTTTTATTAATCAAGTTGTGTCAAGTTCAAACTCGAGTAGTAACTTAATTTTATTCAATCCACATTCATGTTTAAGCGTATAAACCCATTTATAAAACTCAAAATTAATAAAAACTTATTTATGAAATTTTGGATTTAGCTCATTTATGAAATTCAATATAAATTTAAATCAAATTTTAAAATTTTAATCTATTTAAATCACAATATATAAATATTAATATTTATAATTAATTTTTTTAAAATAAAATTTAATAGAATATTTAATTGAGTTAGTCACGAGTTTATCAAGTTCAGTGAAGATCCGTTCAAACTCGACTCATTTAATGAGTTGAGTTTTAACTTTTGCTCAAATTTATATATTTAATAATATATTTAATATAATAAATGAGTTGAGCCAAAATTTTATCCAATCAAACTTCGAGTTATTATATTGATTTATTTGCATCCTACCTGACAATCATGACCTACATGATGCTATTTTCATGAAATTGTTTTAATCAATATTATTTTCAAAAAAATTTATATATAATTATTTAATAAAAGAGTTCGAATAATCTCAATTTTCAGATGGAGGGAGTTCTCTTAATGGAATTTACTAGTGAGATTCGTTATCGAGACTGTATCGAATTGTTATCGAGTTTTTAAAATCTCACTATCAACTCTCTGTTAATTCGATATCATCTTATCAAGATTTTAAATACCGACTCTATTAACTCACATGAAAATTGAGGTGATCCGAACTGTTAACGAAAACGCTGCCTCTGTGCCTTTGACTGGACCGAGTACCCATTCCGGTTTCCCGCACGCGGGATTCTCTTCCGCGGCAACGCCGCCGCCCGCCTGCGGAGGCCCCAGCCTCTGCCGGTCGCCGTGACGCCGCCCCCTGCTCTCAGAGCCCTCTCTTCCGCCGCTGAATTCACTTAGCGAACGCCCGCTACCACGGCGCCTCCTCCGGCCGCAGCCTCCGGAACCTCCTCTGAAGGAGCTGCCGTCCGCGAGCCAACTTCCCTGCGGCGCTGCCACCCCTCTCCCCCCCGCTACCATCTGCAGTTTACGAAGTAAAGGTTGCAGAGAGAGGCCACTCGTAACACGCAAGTCTCGTTGGAACGGTGACGGATATCCGGTGTTTGTGAACTCGAGGCCGCGAATCGGATTAGGAAAATCCGTTCCGAGTGGACTCGTTGAGCCGTGACTCAGTCCGTCCTTCTACCCGCCGCGATAAAATCCGGGGTCCCGCGGCCGCACCTGATCGTTTCCCGGATCCAATTTCCTGCGTCCCATTGTCCTCGAGTCCGCCATGGCGGGGCTACTCAGAGGCGAAAGATGTGTCGTGATGGCGTTTCTCTCTAGCGTTTTATTTTGCACTCCTCCCGCGCTCTTCTATGAGGCCGCCGGCCTCTGCCTTCTTGCGGTGGCTGCGCTCCTTGTTGAGATCCGCGTGGAATGCTCGGGCGGTGCTGTGGGACGTTTTAGGACCAGGTCGGTGTCCTTGAATCTGACAATTTAGCCATATCGTGCAATCCGCCATCTTAATTCTTCTTCTTTGTTAAGCTGTTGTGATTTAGGTGCTGTTGCTGCTGGTTAGGTGCCTCATGCATGTTGAGAATTTTGTTTCGGAAATGTTTTGGTAGCTTAGGTGTATGCCTTTGAGCAAAATGATAATTTTAAGGGTTTTCCTTAAATCTGTAAGTTTCAGGATTCTCTAGTGTTTATGCAATGTTAGAACGGCAATATGTTGTGTTTTTGCTTTCTCTAGGTAGAAAAAGAAAGTACTTTTTATTTTCATCACTAGTTGGTCTTCCATTCTGCATATGTTCTATTGATCTGCAAATTATTGTTTATTTTCTTGCGTGATCATACTAATTAGGTGACACATGGGATTAAACTTGGCATACGGCAATTGAATGGCTACTTCTATGATTCTCATAATTTTTCCTTTTATAGCCTATGTGGTGATTCATACCTCCTCTTTCTTTGGCTTTTGGCGACTTTTGCCTCCAGGCAGGGAAATTCATCAGGCATTCTCCTTGGTGCGGTTACATTGCCAGCTGTCATGTTCTCACGGTTAATACAGGCATCAAGGTTACTCTCAGTGAGTGATGTTAGACCTGAAGGTGAATATCTTTATTCTGGATTTTACTACAATGTTGTTATCTTCCGAAGATGATTACCTTTAATTTTTTGACTCTGTCTACTTTCTTGCTGCATATTTATACCAACTTTACAATGTTGCTAGTTAGATGTTTTTCTTTTGTCCTACAGCGTATTGTCATCCTCTACTAATTCTACTGGGATGCTTGTATCTTTATTCTGGATTTTACTACAATGTTGTTATCTTCCGAAGATGATTACCTTTAATTTTTTGACTCTGTCTACTTTCTTGCTGCATATTTATACCAACTTTACAATGTTTCTAGTTAGATGTTTTTCTTTTGTCCTACAGCGTATTGTCATCCTCTACTAATTCTACTGGGATGCTTGATGTTAACAGTAAAACTATAAGGACTTTAAAGAGCAGTAAAAAAAATTCACCAGTCACTATAGATACGAGTACCATCTTCACTGGAGGTTGTTTGATTACCTGTTAACGTAGCTTCATTGTAGAATTCTGGCTGAACATTAACTACCTTCAACAAGCATTTAAACATCCTTATTGTGTTCTACCATTTGTATTGATAAACTATAATCTTGGTGATGTTCTCCCACCTTCTGAAACAGTTTCTACATCATGGCAAAGCCTCTTTCTACTGTATGCAATAACTGGTCTCTTATTATATTTTTTATAGGAAACATATGCCATCCTTGCACTACTCTTGTTTGGTTTCTTGAGATTAATTTTAGACTAGGTTATAGAAAGTGGAAGAAAAGGAAGCAAGGTCCAAATGAAGTTCATCAGTTTTTGCTCACCAGCTTGTTCATGCCTTTTTTCTGATTTTTTTACTAATCAATGGTGAAAAGACAAGACTCATAGATATAGAGGTTTAAATTTTGACTATTTTTACAGGTCAAAGTTGACTTAATTAATCTCGTAATATATATATTATTTCCTTGGATTTTTTTTCCTGACAAGAAATTTTGTACATCAATCTTCAAGATGTATTTCTTAAACTACCAAAGAATTGTTAACATATAAGGTATGGAATTTCCAATATATCAAAGTATTTTAAAATGTGATAATTAGTTATTTTTTTCACTGTACTTGTATAGAACAATATTTTCTATATGCCAAAAACTTTTTTTCTAGCTGCTTCTGGATATGTATTCATGGGATGAAGGTGAAAGTAAAAGTAAAGCTGTTTGGTTATTAAGCTGATTTTGGGAAAATCTATGATAGAATGAACTAGATTTTATTTGTTTGTTGGACATTGGAGAGATAGATCAGCTGTATGATAGAATGTCTGTCTTTCATCATCTTTTATCACTTTCAAAGTGTTAATTGATGGTGTAGGCTTATATGCCTCTCATGTTGTGTAGGGCCGTAGGGGTTGCAGCAAAGAGATAACTGGTATTTCTACCTGTACTTGTTTGGTATCTCATTTTTTCAACTCTTTTTGGAAAAGGGAAGAATCCTTTTTTTTTTTTCAGGAACTGGTGGATCATTTGATCACTCCTGTATACACACAATACCTTTTTTGCACCATCAGGAGTCTTGATGGTGTGATGTTTTGCTTGATGCTTGATCTTATGGAAGGCTGCTGAAAAATGATAATTTATTGTTATTGGTACAGCTCATCTCTTGCTGAGGAGGCCTCAAATATCGCTTGTCTGATTGTCTCTTTCCTTTCACTTATCTTGCCCTGGCATTGTCATTAACATCCATCAGGTGCAAAAACTAGAAATTGTGGCATGGCTTGGTGGTTGAAGGCTGAACTCTTCTATAGTGGTAGGTTGTTGCCTGTTACTGCTCGATGGTCTTTCTATCTACTTCATGTCTATCTACAAAATTCTAAAGACTGTCAGCCAAATTGGAGATTACACAAAAAAGGCTCTTTTGGCAAGGTCATCATCAAAGCAGGAGTGGGTGGCTTGATGTCAGATGAAAGTTTTCTAAAGCAAAGCTGTAGAAGGGTTGGATTTAGGAATATCAAATATTTCATTTGGCGCTTCACTAAATGGCTCTCAGCTTTGGGCACTTCACACATGGTTTGCAAGATTGGTGGATCTATATTGGGATTGACATCCCACAATCTGGTCCCATTAGATCTTCAACTGGGATTGTCCGATTCCAGACTGGGATCATCTGGATCCAATCCAATCTCGTTGAACTAGCTTGGCCAGGTTGAGATCAGCTTTAATGGTTGATCCTAACCAGGATCACCAATCCTAGTTAAGAATGAGCTGGATTCTATGTAGTCAAAGACGAGAGGCAACTGAGGCGAGGGAGGGCTTGCCTCGCCTCAGGCGCCCGAGGCGACATTTTTTTATTGAAGAACTTCTTGAAAATATATATATAATATTGAAACTTTTGAAGAAGAACATAAAAAATACAACAAACTCACTTCTAGGGTCTATAATGCATCAATATATCAGAATCTCAAGGTGGAAGATTGGGCATTGGGGGTTTTGGGGTGGGGAAGGAGGATTTAAGTTATCAAATTTGACTTTCACAGGGTCCTTACCTGGGTGAGGCGAGATCTACCGAGGCGAGGCATTTTTGCCTCGCCTCGCCTCGCCTCAGCGCTTAGGTGCCTGAGGCGAGCGCCTCAGAAAACGTAGGTTGGATTAGTCATTTCCTGCTGTACTTTGGCCAACTTGGACTGAATATCGGCAGAATTGGGCAACGATTGCCTGTCTTTTGGCCAATTCTGGGCTTGTGGATTGGCTGATCTGATCATAACCTGAATCAGACCGGCCCTGGCTGATCAAGGATTCAATCTGATCCAGCACAACTTGATTTCATATGACAGCCTTTGAATGGAGATTGCTAGACGTAAATATTGCAAACTAAGGTAGATGGGATTTGGTACCTATAGCATGTATCTTATAATGGCTATCAGGGTGTTGATGTCATCATGCGTTGAGAGTGTCACTAGGTGGTGATGCTTCTGCTATATTTTGGCTATATAAATGAAGGTGAATTTGAGCTGGTTGATTTATCAGTTGCCAATGTGTCTGCCTGTGCTAGGGATGAGGCTTGAATTTGGTCTGATTGCTTTTACGAGCCCAAATGATGAAAAAATAGCTGTGCTTTTTTCTCACCTTGCTCTCTTTGCTTGTTGATAAGCAAGACTCTTGTCACTTATGGGAGGTAATAAGGGCTTATTTTTTGTCAGGTCGATCTATCAGGTCTTGTAAATTATGACGTTGATGTTTTTTGATGGTGAAGTTTCCTGGTGGTGAATCTTACATGCGAGAATACTGACCATGTATCAAGTCAATTTATATAGGACTTCTCAGTTGTGTGCCTGTTTGTTTCAGAGGTGGTCAAGTCTTGGAATAGTTATTTTTTGAATTTACTTTGATCAATGAGGTTTTGGAAGCCTTAGTAGTTTAGGGTTTAGGGTATCAATATCCAATTATCTATGGGACTTGCATCAACTTCCATTGTTGTTGTGTGTGTATGACAAAGCGATCAAGGCAGGCAGCTAAGGCTCATTTTTCTGCTTAAGTGACAAAATGTCTGTGCTTAAGCGGTAGCCAATAAGACTAGTTGGGGCGAGTGGCCAGCCCATCGATTAACACAAAAAAAATCTTAGCAATGAGACATATATAAACATAAAATTTATCTGTAAATATAAAAAGAGAAAATGACTTAAAATATTTTTTGACATCTTTCTTTAATAAAATATGCAAATCATTTATCTACAACATACAACATGCAATCCATTTTTGCTAATATAAAAATATAACAAGCAAATAACAATAATAAAAACACATTCAATAGGACATAGAAATATACAAAGTAGAACTAATACAACTAAACAAATCTAACACAATATACCCAATAAGAAGTATCTATATCCATCTCATAAGGATCCAGTTAACTTAAGCAGCCCAAAGCGACCAAAGCAGGCATTTTGGGATGCTTTACCGCTTAAGCCCAAAGCGGGTACTTTATTGCCTTAGAAAAAAGCGGCTGGGTGCTTTAGCATGCTTGGATTATTTTACCACTTAAGTGTCGCTGACAACACTGGGAGAACATCAGTATTGGTGGGTGTTCCCATAAACTACTTTCTTGTTGAGGTTTAAAAAGAAATAAATGAATTTACAGAGCATATTCTTGGAGTGCTGGTTGATTGGTCACATTTATCATATCTAGCACCCTTAAATGGAGTGAATTTAGTTTATTATTTCATTTATGTTATTTACTTTGAGGGTTTTGGGAGCTGAGGCTAGAATGGTTGAGAATGACTATACATAGTGCAATGGTCCCTTCCACTTGAGTTTTTGTTTTCTTATTGACTACATCTATATATTCTCTTGTCTTTTATACTTGAAACAATGTTGTTGTAGGATCACTTACTGGGAAAAATCTTTGCTTTTTAATAATTAGACTTATTTCAGTAAGGTCTCATTTAACTTTTGTTGTCATTGTACCATGGATTACCATATTGGAATCAGTCATTAGATCATCCAGGTCCTATCCAATCTGGATCGGACCAATCTGGACCAATTTTCTGGAACAAAGATGGATCCGCATCGGTCCTTCAAAACCATAAAAAACAAAAAAGAAAGTTTAAGTGCCTATCTAGGCCTTTTCGGGGCAGAAATCAGTCCCAAAATTGCTCTAAAACAACGCTGTGGCGTCTCTACGGCTGCCACAGCCTATTCCTTCTATTGGGCAGGGAAGATAGACTCGGTAGCCCCGGATCCTGATGGGCCTGATATGGCAACTGGTAACGTTATATCCTTACCGGTTGGGGACCCAATATAGCGGATCTGGTGACTTGGGCTACTGGGTCCCGATGGTCCTAGTATCCCTGGGTGGGGAAGACTGCCGCGGCGCAGCGCTGCCATGATGTTGTTTTGGGTCAATTCCGGCGAGGAATTACCGGAATTGATCCGGAATTTTGGCCCTGATTCGGACCAAATAGGCTGATTCTGTTGTATCTTTTGTCTAGATTGGTAGTCCGGCCAAGAATCGGATCAACAATGGCTGATCTGATCAAAAAATTGGTCGATCTTGATCTGGATTGGCCGATTTTGCAAACTATGCGTTGTCCTTTCTTTCTAATATACCTTTTCAGTTCCGGGTTCTGGGTTCCCACAATAGAATTCTTTGTGCATCCTTTTGTTTCATTCTTGTTTGAATTTTGTAGCATTGTTTTGTGTTATTTTCTTGATCTTGTGCCTAGTTGTTTATTTCTCTATTTCTTTTTCCTTTTTTACCTTACAGTATATTACTTATTTCCTGTTCCTGATTATTTTTTTATATTTTTATCATTTCTGTCTTCTCTTCCTGAAGAGATCTGGCAGTTGAGTGTGCAATACTGGGCTGTTGGTATGAGCTGCTTTAGTGTTATTCTCTTCATCTTCCTGTTGCTTCGACACTCATTCAATACTCCAAGGCATTTCTATTGGGGCCCTTTTCAACAGGCAGTTCCTGAAACAATGTGCATAGTTTCTTATGCAGTTATGTGCTATCTGTCGCCTACAGTCAGTATCAATGATGGTTAGTCACAGCTTACACATCTATGTATCTCTTTCGTTGTTGAGGAAATATTGTTGGATTGAAATTTCGATGTATTTTCTAGCTATTGTTCTTTCATTCAATTTATTTCCCTGACGCATTTAATGACCTGATCCTTCTGCAGGTTTGTTCATGGCAGTGAGGATATTGTGGTTACTTGGTCATGGACTCGCCTGTGTCATACTTATTCAGCATATTCTTTATACTTTTCCTTCATGTGCTTCGATTGGTTAGTATTTCAGTAAATTTTAGCATCAACATTTAGTGCTATCAAATGTTCAATTGGATTCCTTAATTTTCTATCTGAACATTTTTCCAATATGGTTTACTGGGAGGGCCATTTTTATTTTAAATCCTTTCGATGAAAAACAACTGATCATGTTCAGGCTTCATACTTCACAAATAATTTGTATCAAGTCTCACTGTTGTGCTGCTAATCCAGTGAGCTCTCTACTTTGAAACTGCATATCCATTCTCTACCATAATAGGCAGCGAATCATTGTTCTTTCATGGGTAAATGCTAGTCACACTCTTGGTTGTCAATACCAGATTTAATCCTTTAATGCCATCAAAGTGTGCGACTTTTGCATACATTTTTTTCTAAAATTTATTTTGCATCCGAAGTTTGGGGGAGAGAGGTGGTAAATTGACACATTGGCCTCTTCTCCATCTATGACACATGTATGAGTACCATATAACAACTATAGCACATAATATTTCTAACCACTTTTATTATATTGTTAAAGTTGGATTTGATTTTGAGCTGGTTAATGATAATATTTGCGATATTAAAGTAGTCACAGATGCCAATAACTGAAATATAGTGAAATACAGATACAGCTTTGATGTAACCTCGAAATTCAAAAGGATTTATTCTTTTGGTTTGGAAATTCATTTTTCATTTTTCATTTGAATTTGGTTAGACCTTAGCATCGACTTCTTAGGAAAATAGATGGTATTCCATAAAAGTACTAACTAGGGTCAAAATTTATGTTGAGGTTGTTAGGTTCTTTGAAAATTTGATTTTGACCTCTCCCCGTCGGATGGTGCGAAGATCCGACGTTAATTACATCGAGATAACTTGAATACCCTTGATTAAACGTCATAGCAATCCATGGAAATAGAAAACATGCATTCACAATAAACATTCACACACATATGGACATGGGAGAAAACAATCCCATGAAATTGATGGAATGCAAACACTCAATTTTAGTTTGAATTTGATTTGAGTTGAGTTGGTTGAATTAAATTTGTTGGTTTGAATTTGATTTGAGTTTGCTGAATTAAATTTGTTGGTTTGAGTTTTAATTGAGTTGAATTTAATTTGAATCTGTTTGAATTTAGTTTGAGTTGAAATTAATTGGTTGAATTGCTTTTAGTTTGGGTTTGGAATTTGATTTGTTCATTTTAATTAATTTATTTAAGTTGCTTATTGATTTAAGTTTATTTGGATTTGGGGGATTTGATCCGAGTTTGATTTGAAAATTGAATTGAATTTATTTGATCAATTATGTTTTTGATTGTGATTTAATCCGTGTTCTTTTTAAGTTGATTTGATTTATTAATTTTAATTTGCTTGTGGGTTAAAGACAGTTTGTTTATGGATCGATTTTGAGTTTGGTTTATTTTGAATTTGTTGATTTAAAGTTAATCTGCTTTAATGCTTGACTTGAGAAATTTGAGGTACATTGAATTTGGTTTGATTTGAGTTAAATCTGCAGATTTTGACAGTTTCTGGGTTCTCTCTTATGCAATTTTCAGATTTTATGGGACGGCTTTGAATTTGAATTCCTTATGGTTTGAATGGTTTGGGACCCCTATTTGCGGATCAGCTTCTGACTTGTACTAGTTTCAAACTTTGAAATTCATATTTGAAACCTCAAATTGCAGAATTTTAGTTCCAATCCCCTGCAGACTCAAATTCTGAACATTGCACATCTTCTGATTTTCGGCTGCAGGTTTATGGGCCTTAAACTTTCAAACTTTTTATTCACAAACCTCAGATTGCTGACTTCAGATTTCAGATTTCGGATCTGCAAAGTCCAGATTTTGACCTCTTCAAATATCAGACTCCAGATTCTAGATTTTTGCATTTTCAGAAATGTGGAGTTCAGACTTCTAGATTTCAGATTTCGGAATGGGTTCTGGCTTCTGGCGCCCAGGCTCTAGCTTCTGATTTTCGGTTTGGTGCAGATTTGGGGGTTCATTCGATTTCCTTAAGTTCAGATTTTTTTTGTTTTACAGATTCTGTCGGAACATGAATTTTCTGAGTTAGGTAACGGTTTCAGATTTATATGATTTGATTTTGAATTTCATATTTCCAAATTGCATGTTTTTTAAACGGGTTAAATTCAGATTTCAGATTTTAATCTTCAATTTTCAGGGGTTCAATTACAGATTTTTTTAATCTCTGGATTTTAGAGGTGATTTTTAGATCGACAGATTTCAGATTTATGTGATCTGATTTGGGTTTAATTTGATTTGTTTGAAGATGTTTTCGTTCATACAGGTTGCAGATTTTTATATTTCAGATTTTTTACAGATTTTTATAGGTTTCAGATTATGTTTTTCGGATTTTTTATTGTCTTGCCTTCCAGGAGTTTCATGTGATTGCTCTCTCCCTGTAGCATCAACATGTGCACCGAATATGAATTTCCCTTGTTTTTCTCAATATGAGACATGATTTACAACTTGACCAGCAATTTGGGTCTTTGAGTCCTTGATGGACATGGAACTTGTTTGATCAATTTTGAGATGAAAAAAAAAACACCCGGTCTTTGATAGACTTGTGGGCATTCCTCTCACTGATTTGAGATTGAGCATATCCCGGCCTTTGATAGGCTTGTGGGGACTCATCTCCTTGTCTTGAGATTGAGCATCCCGGTCTTTAATAGACTTGTGGGAGATTAGCTCATCTCTATCTTCATGGACCCTTCATGAGTTGATGAACTTGTCATTTCATGGGTGGCATGTACCCGGTCTTAATAGACTTATGGGCATCCCCCACTGGTTTGATGATTAGCATATGACCGGCATGACGGCATATTGATTATGCTCTAGCCTTGCATAGCTTGATGGACTTTGGTAAGACATTGGGGTCTTTTATAGACCTTTGTATGTCTACCTTAAGGACGTAGGGGCGGATGGTTAGTCGACCCCCCAACTAGTCCAAATTTTGGATTCTTTTAAGTTAAGCCGAGACGTAGGGGCGGATGGTTAGTCGACCCCCCAACTAGTCCGGTTTGTTGAATTAAATGTGGATTTTTATTTATTTTCATTGGTTTGTTTGTTTTAAAACATTTCCTCTCTTTTTATTTGTTGAAGAAGGTCCCTGCCCTTGTGCGTAGAGCATTGTGCGCAAAGGGGCTTCGGGCACTGTTCTGGACCGGCCGGCTTGATGTCCCGGACCGGCGGTCCACTCGCAGGGGTGGCCGGCTTCGCCCGGTCGCCCTCTTTTCTTTTCTTTTTTTGCGATTTTCTCTTCTAGTGGGCCCCACGGCCTTTTCCACCGTGGCATATAGTTGGGGGAGACATATTTCTCCCCTGCTACAGTGTTTTGCCCGGCCTGCTCGACATCTCCGGCACCCGGCGGCTCTGCGGCGCTGTCTGCGGCGGCTCCTGGTGTTGATCGACGGCGACGGCACCGGAGGAGGAGGGAGAAGGCCTCAACGGCCATAGGGGAAGAGGGAGGAGGCCTCACCGGCGGCAATAGGGTGGTCTTCCGGCATCTACGGCGGTCGCGGTGGCTTGCGGAAGGCCCGCGGCGTCCGGAAAAAGAAGAAGAGAAGGGGAGGTGCTTCGTGCGGCTTGAACAGGACTCCCAAGGACCGGTAACCTTCCTCCTCCTCTCTTCTCTTGCTCTGTCTCCTCTCTCCCTCCCGCCCCTCTCTCTCTTTTGCGCGGCGGCTTGCGGCGGCTTTTATAAGCCTCGGGTTATCTCCTCCTCCTACGGGAAGAGTGGTTTCGGGTCCGAGAGGGACTCGGAACTTGCCATTGATTTAGCTACGTAATCCTGGAAGGAGATCGATCTCCCCGCCAAATGAGGGATGTCTTTCCGTCGACTGTTACCTTAGTCCTATCCGAGTAGGCCTTGTAACTGCCATAGAATCGGATGTCGACCGGGACTTCATGGCAGGTCAATATCCTGCTCCGGATTTCCTCCTTGCTCCGATTTTCTTGCCTTGTTCGACAACATCCTCCTTCCTTGCTTTTTCTGTCGAACCCAGGTCTGAGCAGACCCGCGCGAAGCTCTCCTCAGCCCATTAGAAGACAATCCAGCCCATTCTGACCAGGCCCGTGGGCCTTCTACAGGGGGGGCTGAGAATGGACCTTTCAGTAGGCTGGATTGGGCCAATCGAAGCCTTGTTCTGGGCCTCGGAGATGGACCGAATTAGGCTGATCAGGGTCCGTTATGGGATCTGTCCAGCAGGCCATTTCTCTTGTCTTCTCTCTTTTTTTTTCTCTTTTATTTTATTTTATTTTTTTTAAATCGGCCTTGTCAACACATTTAATTTATTTTCTCTCTTTTTTTTTGAAAATTTTTGGTTACAACAAGCTTTTATACAGGAGAAATAATGGCATTGTCCATTAATTGGATCAAATATAAAATATTCGACCGTTATTTTTGCCCTCGAGTGGGTAGTCTTAAAACACAAATCTCCAATATCTTCTCATGTATATTTCAACATACCTCTTGATCTGTGATCATTTTATTTATAGTATTAGCATTTTTTATAACTTTAAAATTGTGTTGATTAAAGGACAACTTAAAAGAATGATATGATAACATCTTACATTCTTAGTGCCGAATTAATAACTTGAGCCTCAAGAGTCCTGTATATCGTCTACACATCATGAAAAGTTATCATATATCTATCACTCTTGTTATGCATGTTTACATCGATGCTCATAATGAATGCCCCATTATTTTACATATATATTTCATAGAATAAATTTTTATGTTTAGAAGAATAGTACAATTAAGAAGTCTAATATGATTTTGTTAATTTATGTTCCTAAGTTGTCATTCAAACTATTTTATTAGGTCCAACATACCATAAGCAGGGTAACATGTTTATTGTTACTTGATATCCAAATTTTGAATGAAACTAAGCAAAAAATCTTTAATCATTCATCTTGTACAATGGATTCTTTCTGATGTCGCTTTTCAATTTCCATATAATGTGCATTCACCTTCAATTTCACCATTATGCAAAAACCCTACTTTGAATGCGGCCATAGGGATTCTAGGTTTATGCACATATACATTCTCTAGTTGAAAATGTGTTTTGTTCAATGTTTGTTTAGACTAGAAAAAGTAATACGGCTGATATGACTAAGTTGATTGGTCCGATTCCCATCACCATGAATCACTTGATGCATTTAACTATCTTGCTTTGCAGAATTGTGGGCACCATAGTTTATTGTTGCTTTACTCCCTGTTGACACCCAAAATTTAGAAAAAAAAATATCATGATACCAATCTCAGATAAAGGAACAAATTCATCTCGAACAAGTTTCCATAAAATTCTGAAAAAACTTAGAGAGCTCAAGGGTAAATAAGGTAACGTGACATGAAGTCAGCAGGGAACTACCAAGGACAGCAGAAATGGAGAAATGGTGGTAGCAGGAGAAATGAGGTCGAATTAAGTTGCAGTAAATAATAGAGAGAGGAAGAAAAAAGGAGGTTGAGCACCTTATAAGACTAGTTGGCTGCTGCAAATGTGTCAAGCTACGATATCTGATCGAATGGAGAAACCAGCGTAGTTAGCAGAAGGTATTGACTGAAGATCAAGGCCAAATGGAATGGAAGATTACGTATAAAGGAAATTGAAAGATAGAAGGTCGAGTCGTGGTCAAAGCGGGGCCGAGACGAGTCTGTCCCGGAGTAAATTCAATTCTGAGTGGGACTGGATCTGTAACAGAAGCATTGGAAGCTCCCCTCGAGCGGCTGAAATCCTTTCAGAGTTGGACTCCGGCTGCGCTACCCTTCCAAAACCAGTTTCGGGTATCATGGCTACCTCCGAGTCCCCCTCGGAGATGGAGCAGGTTCCTCGACAAGGAAGGCTGGGTATAGAAGGGGCAATCAAAGGAAGTTCCGGTCAGTCTAAGGGATTTGATTCCCGATCGGATCCACATTGCCGTGCCGAGCCGTTTCCAGAATTGCATAATCGGGAGGCCTATAAGAAGAGGCGGAGCCCGATGTTGAGCAGGGGGTCGGAAGCCTGGAGAGAGAAAAGAGACCGAGGAGAGAGCGAGGGGCGTTACCGAGCACAGCCAGATAAAAATCCTAAACCCTAAACGCTAAACTACAAGAGCCAGATAAAAATCCTTTCCAATTGAACTTAAATCTCAGATAAAAGAAATCTCAAATCAAATCCTAACCAAAACCAAGCGAAACCCCATGAAAAGTGCACTAAGTCTTCATTCAAAAATCAGAAATAAAAATTTAAAGGACATCATACATTGAGTGAAACCCCACCTGATTCTGAGCACAATTGAAATCCCTTAATCTAAATCCTTATCCAAATTCAATCTCAAATTAAAGCCCAGGAGATTAATTCATGCAAAAATCAAGACAGAAGCCCAGATTTACTCCAGCATTAATCAAGTGCTCAAGATAGCAAAACTGAAAGTTGTCAAAACCAAGATAATCTGAAATCCAGCAAATTCAGAAAAACAGAAAACCTAAAATTACTATAAATCACAAAGCTGAAAGCCATCAAATCAAAGGGTGTGAAATCAAGGAAGTTCAGAAAATCTGAAACTGCAAAGACTAAAAAAAATTGAAAGTTGCAGGGAAGAAACAGAAGATCAAAAATGAAAAATCAGTTGGTCTGAGCGTGCAGAACAGTGGGTTGTAAAAATTGTAGGAACAGAAAACATGCAGGA
The DNA here is from genome assembly GCA_036172225.1 of Cryptocoryne crispatula var. balansae. Classification (NCBI taxonomy): domain Eukaryota; kingdom Viridiplantae; phylum Streptophyta; class Magnoliopsida; order Alismatales; family Araceae; genus Cryptocoryne; species Cryptocoryne crispatula. The sequence goes on along the minus strand of CM069925.1, from coordinate 12,139,198 downwards.
CTTAGAGAAAAAAATTGCAGAACACCAGAAAGTGTGCAGTTCTGAAGAAAAGGTGACCAGGAAATGGGCAGAAAACAGAAATGAACAGAACATGGAAATCTGAAGTTTTCAAAGTCCCAAAACTAAAATCTGAAACTTAGAGAAATTATTTGAAGCTCCTTGATCTGAAAATTCTGAACTTTACTCTTAAAATAAAAATCAGTAAACATGAAAAAAAAAAATGAACCACGAATCTGAAATCTGAAGTATAACCTGGAAATTGAAGTCTGAAGTATAACCTAAATTCTGAAATCTGGAAATCTGAATTTCACATCCGGAGATAAAAATTTGAAAAGTTCTAAAAAAGGATCAGCAAACCAAGAAGAAGATAACAAACAAAAATGTGAAATCTCTAAACTTGCAAAATTCAGAAAATAAACCAGAACTTAAATCTCCAAAGCTGAAAACTGTAATCACAAAACCCACAATCCATATAATTTTCAACTTGTTAAACATCATCAATTTTAACCAAACAAATTTAACTCAAATTAAGGTGAACTTAAACAGATAAGAAAATTCAAATTCGAATCTAACCCAAATCAAAAGAACAATTCATTTTTAAATGGACTCGAATCAATTATCAAACCAATATTAAAGCAAATCAAATCCCCCAGATTTAACTGAAGTCAAATTAAAACTCATAAATCAAATCCAAATGAATCAAACAACTCAAATTCAACTGAATCAATTCCAACCAAATTTAATTCAATTTTAACCAACTAGATATAGATCAAATTTAAAATCAACCCTAATTAAATAAATCCAAATTCAACTTAAATCAAATTAAATTCAAAACACATTAAGTGCTTGCATTCCATCAAGTTCATGGGGCTGTTTCTCCTGTGTATATGTGAAAGTTTATTTTTATGGATGCATGTTTTTCTATTCTATGGATTGCTATGGCGGATAGTCAAGGGTACTCGAGCATTCTCAATGTAATTAACATCGGATCTTTACACCATCCGATGGGGAAAGGTTAAAATCAATTTTCAAAGAACCTAACAACCTCAAAATATATTTATATACATATCGTAGACCCTAGCTAGTATTTTTATGGGATATTACCTATTTTTCTAAGAAGTCAATGCTAAGGTCAAATCAAGTCAAAATCAAATGCAAATAGAAAATGAATTTCCAAAATTTAAAAATTTTGAGGTTACATCACTCCCTTATTAGCTTTTAGGAGGAGGATCAAATGGCACTTGGCTCTTTGCTCCACCATCAAGTTCATGGAACTGATCTTTCTTTAGTTAAAAAAATCTGGAAATCTGCAAAGAACTTCTATGCCCTCGGTGGATATGTGCTATGTACTTGTTTGGTCAATGGTACTTTGATGCTCAGGTTCCCAATTTTTTTGTCTGATACTAGTTTTCTTTCTTTCTGATGCAGGAGAAGCCCTTCTTGTTTCTAGTGGTCTGGTTCTTTATTTTGGTGATATGCTAACCTATACACTTGCAAAGGTCTGTATTGTAATGATAGAAACTCAAATTATTATTATTTTTTTTCTTATGAGTTGTATGTTCATGGAATCTTTTGCAGATTGATCCATTTATGCTGTTATCCAAGTCACATCTTGTTTATGGAAATAAAAGTCACATTAATATTGTCATCCAGGTAAGATTTTTCACATGGGATATACATATTATATCATTTACTTTTTTACAAATGAGACTAATTTGCATTCACTTATTAATGTATGTAGGGATACCTGTTCTGTCTTCTACTTTTGCCGGTGTTCCACAAATGTTTTCTCCATTCTTTGGATTCCATATCAATTATGATCAAGTCCAGGACTCGTTTATTTGAAGGAGGCCATTTGGGTGAACTTGGAAGATCTATTTTGTTTTATGCTTCTTTGGCATTGCTTTTGTTTGTCCTTGCCCCGTTATGGATGGAGCTTGTTCAAAGTTTTGATGTGCATCCTATATTATGGTACATGTCTTTAAATTTTATCTCCTATTTTTCTGTTGATATAGCTATGTTGAAGCTGTCTTAAATTCTAATTCTGTGGGAGTATCTTGTGATAATGATTTTGCTTGCTACTTATGTGTACAGAATATAACATACAGGATAACTACATGAGACATTGAATGATTTAAATATCTCTAAGGAAATAACTTAGAGGAGGGTAATTCAATATGATTTTGATGATTTGATTATCTTTGAAGAAATAACTCAAAGTTGAACTGACTGGAGAAGAAGAATCCATAATGGCCAAATATGAATAATTTGGGATTAAGGCTTGAGGTTGAGTATAAAAAAGTTTGATGAAGAAAGATAAAAATATAAAAGATGATATATACATAATGTATTTATGGATCTGGAAAAAAAGCTTGTGGTAGAGTTTAAGAGCTGTATTGTGTTAAGTGTTGAAGCAAAAGATGGTGCCAAATGAGTACATGCGAATGCTAAAAAAGATGTCTTATCGAGCAACTAGTGTTGTTTACTTGACTAGGGAGGAAAAAAAGACTATGCCCAATTTGATTTATTTATGTCAATCATTTACACCAAGCCCTTGTTATGGATGAGTTAACAAATGATGTATAAGAAAATACTTTTTGGTGTATGATATTTGTAGCTTATTTTATATTTGATGAAATGAGACATGAAGTTGATCGGAAGTTAGAATTTTGGTGGACCTTATAGTCCAGACTCCAGAGATTACTTGCTAAGTAGAACTAATAGAATATGTGTTAGTGAATATCAAAGGAACTAATAGAAGAAAGTTGGTTTGGATGAAGTGGTATTATCTCACGGTACAAGTTTTGGATATTTTGTTAAATTATTCAAATGATGAGTGGTGCAACAAGAACATTATCCATAAGATCAAAGTAGGATACAATAAGTACAAAATTTTCATAAAAATTTTATATGGTTGTAAGATTCTACCGAAGTTAAAGGGTTACTATATGACAATAATACACACAATATTGCATTATACTAGGTGTTGCCATGAAGGAAGTAAATGCTCATATGATAACTACTGTTGTCATGAGACTGTCAAGGTGGATATATGAATGTATTATTCTATACAAGATTCATAATGAGTGTATTAATGAGACATAGGAGTAACATCAATTGGGGATAAATTTGGAGAAGAGAGATCAAGATGGTTCAGACATGTTAAATATAGGACAAGGGAGCTCCATAGCAAACTGGAGAATACTTAATAACTAATGGGGAAAGAGATCTGAGTAGCCGTAGTTAACTTGGATGGCAGTAATTAACATGATTTAGAATATTTAAGCCTCTTCGAGGAAGTGGTTCTAATTCAAAATTGTTGTGAGTGAGGAAAGAGATCCATGTACCCAACCTTAAATAATTTGGTATTGAGGCTCTCTTGAGTTGGATTTAGGGGTGTAAATGGAATTCAATATTATGAAATTTCGATTCGATTCTGATAAAAATTACTGGGTTCGGAAGCTATTTTTGTATCTTATAAGTTATCGGAATTAGAATCGGATATTCCGATAGTTTATTGGAATCGGAATCGAAATTAGGTGATTCTATTTCTATTTATCCGATTTCAATAAAAAATAAATTATATAAATAAAAATAATTAAAATAAAGTTAAATAAATTATTAAATATGATATATAAATTAATAAAATGATAAAAAATAAAGTTTTAAAAACATTATATCAAAATTTAGCAATTATATGTGAATTATTAACTTATTTTTGAATAAAAATTAATATTCAATATCGGAATCGAAAATTATCAGATTCGATTCTAATTTCGATAATGGAATCAGAATCGGATCATAATGATTCCAAAATTATCAAAATTGGAATCAGAACACCTTTAACTCTTATCGGAATTGGAATCGGATCTTGGTGATTCCGCTACCGAATCCGACCCGTTTACACCCCTAGTTGGATTGAGTATGGTGCATTTTAGCTGCCATTTTATGGGGAAATGGTACAAGTGATCGAACCTATTAAATGCCTTACAAGCATCTTTTAGAGCCTCTTATTGCAATATATTCTTTTACTATTGTCTGAACCTTCTACAAAAGAAAGTAATATTGTTATGCTATCTTACTTGTGTTGCATTCTTTCAGGGTCTTCACTTTTATTTTCTCAGAGCCACTGGAAAGGCTGGTGCTATGTGTTTATTGGATTGGCATAATTTTTGCATCTGTCATACGTTTCTATGGCATCTCAAAACACAGTAAGATTGAGAGGATTCTTCTCCGAAAATATTACCATTTGGTTGCAGTATTGATGTTTCTGCCTGCTCTCGTTCTTCAGGTAGCATAATTGCTGTATGATTTTTCATCTTTTTTGCAATCCTTGTGTTTTATTATCTTGGTTTCTTGCAGCCAGCATTTCTGGATCTGGCATTTGGTGCAGCTTTGGTGGCATTTTTGGCTTTGGAAATCATAAGAGTAAGTAAATGTCCCATGTCATTCGCACAAAAACATTAGTATATTTAACTCATTGGATTACCATGTTTTCTGGGAAGATGACATAGAGTACTGCATTTCGTTAAGACACAAATTTAGTATTGAAGTGCATAATAGAAAGAAAAACACCCTGTGTATGATTCATCTGCCTAGAGAGTATAAAACCAAAGGTGAGGGATGGATTGCAATGTTGATGCAAAATCTCTAGGCAATTGCAGAAGATTTTGATTTCCGCAGAAGTTTCTTTGGGAGCTTTTTCAGATACACTGTAAAAAAGTATGTCTTCATGATTAACTTAATTTAATTACAGTTGTTACTCAATGTAATTAAAAATAATTTTAATGTGTTAAACTTTTGATGTTGTAGACTGTTGGCACCCAATTTTTATCCTCCGGAATATACGCCATCTGAATGTGCTCATATCCAGGACAATCGAAAATTAAATAATGATTGCCCCTCTCCAACCAACAAATGGTTAGAGAATCCATGGTGGACACAACCCAAATCATCCTGATCATAAGGTTGACTCGGATAGAAAACAATCTACATGCTTAAAATTGAAATAGAGAGATGTCAAAATCAAGTTTGGTATCTAGAATTGGCATCTGAAACCGAAACTTACACATAATTAAAGATGGGAGGTCTGCATGCCATCTCTGCAGGTCAGAATTTGTGAAGACCAGAAAAGTTCAAGATTGCAGACAACCAGGAAATTCGGGCATCTGATGGAGTTGAAAAAAAAAACATGCAACTCAACCAGTCTGAACATCTCAAAGTCCCAAGATGCTGTGAAAATAGAAGAAGTTCAAAGATTCTAGGGAAATCCGATAAATTTGTGGAGTACAGAAAGAGAGAAAGAAGAAGATGTGAAGATCTTAAGCTCATTGCAGGGTCAGTCAGCATTTCGCGAATCAGACTTGTCAAGTCAATGCTGGCAGATCTCTTGTTTGGGGGACATCCGGCGGGATTGGAAGTCTAATGCAGTCAAGGTTGAGCTGGATTGCCCTGGGTAGAATCCGAAACCCAGTCTGATTGGGACTCTTCGGATGGAAGGCGCAAGCATGGCAAGGTCTGTCAAAGGAAGCTCCAGAGATTTTGGGGTAGTCCGACTCCTGCACGGGCATGGATTGCCTTTCCGTAGCCTTTTTGAAAATGGAGAGAGGTTGGGCCTATAAGAAGGAGGTGGCTGAGCCGCGCGTGAAAGGGGAGGAGAGGGAGAAAGGGGAGAACGAGGACCAGGGAGGTCTTTTACCTGACATTGTCCATCCGCTAGAGTTCAGGGTCATCGTTGCTAGCTCCCCCTGTTACCTTTGTTGCCACCACCTTCATCAAGTGTACTCCTTTTCTCATCGTCGGGTGCAACTCCTTTCCTCATAGTCAGGGCATCCTTTCTCATCAGGAGGCACTGTGGTCCTTTCTGAAGGTCATTGCCATCGTCGATTGCCCCTTCCGAAGGCCCCATCCGTTGCCTCGATAGTCGCTGTGGGGGAGCATCATCGAAAGCTTGCCCTTCGCCTGCCTCAGCTACTGTCGGAGGGGTCTGTTGGGTCATCTTCTATGGCCGAGTCCTTCGGTTGCATTTTGCTGCCATTGTTGAAGCCATCCGCCACCTCTACGAACACCCTCAGCATCATCAGAGTCTCCTAGCAAGGCCATTGAGCACAACCGCCTCCCCTTGCTCTTTGTTGTTGCCGCCAACAAGGAGGGTGGGGCTAATCACCTTCTCAGTCGTTGTTGTCGAGGGGAGGCACAATTGGAAGCCTTTAAGTCCACGGTCGCCGATGGGGAGCCCCCTTCTAGAGTCGTCAAGCACCGTGAGGACCATCGAGCCCGATCGCCTCACGTGACACCACGAGGCATTATGCCGCGGTTACTTAACTCGCGGAATAAGTTGGTGGGGCCCACCCAGTGGGAGGAGTTAAAATAAAAAAGAGGGTCCTGTGGGAGGCAGCGGCGACGAGGGGGCAAGCCCACTGTAGCATTGAGCCGTCAACAGACCTATTGGGCCATGCACAGGTCGACGGTCAACAAAAACAAAAAAATTAAATCTTTTAATATACACAATTCATTGAAGATTTAAATAAAAATTTGTTAACTTAATTTAAACAAAACAAAGCAAGCATGGGGTCGGCTCTAAGTCCACCCCATGGTCTCGGCATAACCTAAAAGAATTCCAAAAAAAATGGGTAACCAAAAGACCGGCTAAAAACTTACCTCTTGACCCTGAATTAAAAAATAAAAAAAATAAAAAAATTAAAAAATCTAAATAAAATTTTATGTAATTAATTTTACAAACCGAGATGAGCATTGTGTCGGTTTCGAACTCGTCCCATGGTCTTGGCTTAACTTAAAAGAATTATAAAATATGGGAAATCAATGGGTTGGCTCTAAACACACCCTTTGACCCTTTAAGGTAGACGTACAAAGGTCTATTAAAAGACCCCCAATGTCTTACCATGTTCCGACATGGAGCCATTTACTCATTATGCTATGGGAAGGCTGTGCATGATCAACATGCTGAAATGTCAAGTTATGAGCTAATGAGGTTCTAGATGGTCTATAGCCAAACCCATGGAAAATAAATGGCAGGAAAGGGATAGAGATGGGAAATAAGCTATAGGAGGGACGGACAAGGTGACAATGGAGAGGTGTTCTCTTTGTGGAAAAAGAATGGGGGGGCACAAGCCATTAGAAGAGACAATGGTGGTGGTGCAAGGGTGACTGGACATGGAGGATAAGGTGGGCAAATGAGATGGTTGGGGACATCAACGATGGGGAGGGAAGCCAAATGTGAGTTGGGACAGAAACTATGATGTGATGGTTGGTGGGGAGTTTCAGTGACAGGCTGGAAGGGAGAGAGGGGAAACTAAGGTTACGTGGGGGATGTGGTCAAAAATGTTTCAAGGAGTAGGAAAATAGAAGAGAAGCCACCGAGGGTAAAAATACCTCCAACGGTGTGGTGGGAACATAGTTGTCAAGGCGACAAGGCGTCCAAAGTATCGAAGGGTACCAATTCTTCTTAGGCGATAAGGCGGCCGCTTAGGCGTTGCCTAGGCGGTCAAGGTGGTATCATTATACATACATATATATATATATATGAATATATACAATTATGTATGTAATTAGATATTAATATTATATAGTATATATATTTATGCAAACATACAAACAATGCATAAATCTAATTATATTTGTATTTTATAATTGAATGTATATGATTGTGTGTACATACATATAAATGTGATTTTATATATGTAATTACGAATGTGTGGGTATTTATTTTTGGGAAGGAGTTAATCTTAATAAACTAAGTGAGAGGGAGAGAAAAGTTAGCTAAGAGAGAACTTTATAAATTTTAAGTATATAATATATATTTATAATCATAAATCTTAAATATATATGATAGTATAAGTGATAATGAAATATATTAATATATTCAAATTATCATTAAATACGTGCCCTTTGTGGGGGATATCAAGGGGGGAAACCTCTAAAAATTATTTTTTTAATTATGTAAAAATACCCGGGGCTCCTTGCTTGGGCGCCTAGGCAAGCGCCTTGGATGCCTTGGGCACCTAGGCGGGCACCTTGGGCTCCTTTCTAGGTGCCCCATAAGACGCTCTAGCAAGGCACCCGGGCAAAAGTGCCTTGGCGCTTTGGTGTCGCCTAGGCAGTGCCTAGGCACCTGCCTTGACAACTATGGGTGGGAAAGCCGGCTAGTTGGGTGTATAAGTGCAAATATAATTTTATGGGTATCCATGCAAATATTTCAAGGGGTGATATCAAAATGTTTAACAAAATGTTGTTTACTATAGGAAACTTTATACTCCTAGGGACGTAATAGCAATGATTTCTTATTTATAGGATATATGTAAAAAATCATTATGTTCTATGCATGATATGGGTGCATCAGGGTTACAAGTACATTGATGTATTTATACATGTGCATTTCCCTTAATGTTCTATCCCAACTAGGAGCAAGAGCAAACCTTGTGCTGCCATAAGGGTCAAAGTGTGTCAAGTGCATTAGATGTATTATGGGGATGCATCTTGGAAGTGTATGATATATTTCTTTACTTTTATGGCTGTTAAATATATTTTTTTGGCCAGTGATGCAGTTGTTGGGACATTAACACCACAAGGGCAGTGCACCCTGGGTTTGAACCCAGGATGGTCGGCCTCCCTGCCCGGAGGGCAGCTTGTCCACGGGATGCATGGTGTTCCATCACTGCACTATGTGCTTGGAACGGCTGTTAAATGTTACTTCAATATAAAAACCTTTAAGTTCAATTCTGATGGTTCAAATTCAAAGCTCAAAGGAAAACTATGGCAATTCTTATAAAGTCTGTTTACCACACATGCACAGGGTGTATACCTTTCTCTGCCCTGTGCAGAAATATGAATCATTTGATTTGGAAGATCAAGACTCCTGATTGGTTTATTTATTAAAAGGGGTTTTCAATTTCAGGTGCAACCAATTTTTAAGTTTTGGGTGCCAAATCACCACGCACATGTTCTATCATTATATCACATCTTCTATAATTTAAGAAGCTACAAGTACATAATCTCCAAAGGCTGGCCCTTGTGGATTATAAGTATAGCTATTAAATTGTCTGTCTGTCTCTGGTGCTGTGGATTATGGGACACAAGTGTTCAAAGTAGCTAAGGCAAAACACAGCTCCCTTGGTTGGGCTTTTTTGTGTCAGAGATTAGGTACTTCCAATTTTTTCCTCAAGTGTTTTCAGATGGAACCTAAGAAATACAATTTAAGTCATATAAACTTTTCTGTTATTTATATAGGATGTCCATCATATCTACACTGCATGCCTGTGTACATAAAACTACAGTGTTTTCTCATAAAAAGTATGCACTCTCTAAATATTATTTCTTTGTTTCATGTTTTTATGATTTTATTCATTTATGTTATACATCTATGGTAAAAAGCTAAAGTATCCTCGATAAATATGCTACTCACGTATCTTGCAAAAACCATCTACATTTAGTCCACATACGATCTCCAGTTTTAGAGTTACTGTCAATATATAGAACATAAATTTGTTCTCAGTTGTTTCTGAGGACTCTTCTACGTTTTGTGTGTTTATTCTATTAGAGCCTGTTTAGTACAAGATTAGCTTTCAATAAACCTTGTTTATCTCTAAAAATGGCGATAAACTAGGTTTATCACCAAATTGAACTTGTGCCAAATGGGATTTCAGATTTTTTGGCCTTCATAGGTATAGACAATTGTCTGACTTCAGTCAACAGCTTTAGCAATTCCAAACCCTTAGGGTTAATTTCTTCTCCACTACTTTTTAACATGTTCACAGGTTTGGAGAATTTGGCCTCTTGGATATTTTGTTCATGAGTTTATGAATGCTTTCACTGATCATCGGGACTCAGATGTTCTTATAGTTAGGTACGTTTGTACTTCGTTTTGCAAAATAATATGTAATTTCTTGCTTTCCTTCTTTTGATTTTGACATATCTTTACTTGATGCAGTCATTTTTCTCTCCTATTGGGATGTGCACTTCCCAAATGGTTGTCTTTGGGACCTAATGATCGACCACTTGCACCATTTGCTGGAATTTTAAGCCTTGGAATTGGAGATACTATGGTATGTTTATGGTATCTTTTACTTATTTGTAATTTTATAGATAGTAAAATGTTGTATTTTCATGTTACCTGAGCCATCCATGCAAATTGTGTAGTGTGTCCTGCATCTTGATGTAAGCTGGTAATAACTTGTCTTTCTTGGTGGCTTATGGTCATGGTTGCTACATTTGTTTTATTGTTTAGTCAGCGACATTTATTGAGCACTTATTTGATATTTCTTCTCATGATTCTTTATTGTCACTGGTGTTGCTGGTATTATTTGCTTGATCAGCCGATCTGATCTTTGGGGGGACCTGATCCAACCCTGGAAATTAGGGGTGTTCATGGTTTGGTTTGGTTTGGTTTTTGAGTATTTTTTCTCAAACCAAACCAAACCAAATTATCTTCCAAACCAAACCAAATTAGTTTGGTTTGGTTTGGTTTGGTTCGGTTCAAACCATATTTTACTAAGGTGTAGTAGATATATCAATATATAATTTTATTTTGTTTGTTTTAAATCACATTCTATTAAAATATTGTGTATATGTTTATACATTACATTAATTTTACCTTAAAAACTCTTGAAACAAATTTAATTTTACAAGAAAATATACATAAATACTATCTTATATATAACTTAAACTAAAATATCTAATCCAATTCGGGTTATTTGGTTTACCTGTTTGGTTTGGTTTGAAAGGTCATAGAAACCAAACCAAACCGATCGGTAGTTCAAACCAAACCAAACCGAACCAAAGTACTGGTTTGGTTTGGTTTTTCGGGTTGAACCGAACAGTGAACAGCCCTACACTTGACAAGTAACTCAAAACTCGACTCATCTCATTTATTATGTTGAACGAATAAGCTTAAACAAAAAATAAATAAAACTCGATATATTAAATGAGCTGAGCTTGAACAAAACCCTACTCGACTCGATAAGCTCGCCAATAGCTCAATTAAATACTCAATTGAATATTTTTAAAAAAATAAAGTATGAGTATTAATAGTTATATATTGTCACTTAAATGTATGAAACAAGTCGAAATAAAATTTGATGGGTTGAAACATATATCAAGTTTTATAAACCAGCTGAAGTTGGAGGTTTATAAATGCTTTTAAATCGATTTTAAGATTTATAAATGAGTCCATATCGAGTTTAAACTTGAATGTGGATTGAACTTGAGTCGAACTGATATTTGAACTCAAGCTTGAGCTCAATCTTGACTCTACTAAGTAATGAGCCAAGCTTGAACAAGGGTTGAGCATACTTGTAAGAACTCGAGCTTGAACTCGAACTCTTGTAAAATAAACTATTTAAGTTTGAACACCATAGTACTCAACTTGGCTCGGCTCGTTTGCACCCCTACATTGATTCTGTTGATCTTGTCCTTATTCTAAGATGATTTAGGTCGATACAGGCAGACACTCCCATCTGGATTGGGATAATTGCAGGTCAATCCCTGGCTGATCTGTCTCTGAAATACTTACTGAAAAAAATATTTATCTGTTATTAGCTATACATGATCTCAGCTTTAAGTACATGTAAACTATTTAACCAAGCTTTTCATTGCCGCAAGCCTAATCTATGGACACCTTGTAACTAAATGCTTGTTAACAATGGTGACTATAGGTATTGGGAACTGCCTACTAGTTTATGTTTGATAAATAACTATACGTTTGTTGTTCTTATGCACTTTTGCAATCTACGTGTGATATTCATCTTTCTGGATCTCATGGTTCCATCATTTTATCTTATTTCTATGAAGCTACCATCTTTCGAAGTTAACTAACAAATTATTTATGGTTTTTTCAGGCCTCAGTGGTTGGTCACAAGTATGGTGTTTTAAGATGGAGCAAAAGTGGCAGTACGTGCAGTTATATGATAAAACTCATTTCCATTACTTATTTTAACCTGTCCTAATTTATTCATACTTCTGTGGCCAGAAAAAACTATTGAAGGCACTGCTGCTGGCATAACATCTGTCCTGGTCACATGCTCAATTCTTGTTCCTTTTATGGCATCTAGTGGCTATATACTATCTCAGGTTTACTTTTATTACAGCAGCATCTCAAATCTTGACATAATCTCCTTTTGGTTTTTTTATTAAAGAATATCAAATTTCCTGGGCTGTTGTCAAATGGAAAAATAGAAACTTATTGTAGTAGTTACAGGAAATTCTCACTGCTTAGATCAGCCAAGTGTCATGCCAAGAGGGCATAACTAAACCCTCACCAACAGGCTGCTATTGTTAGATAGTTCGTTGCACCATCTTGTGGGTGGAGAAGGGATCCTGTTGGAAGAATAAAGTTCACTCTCCAAGGAGACTTCGCTTGTGCCAGAAAAATTACCAAGTCAATGTGGCACTTGATTCTTTTGAACTTCAGGTGATCTCGTGAATGTCACTCCATTGTATCATTGAAAAGGATTAGCTACACCCTCTTTCCAAGTCAAATGGGTAAGGATAGGGCTAGATCAAAATGCTCATGGACAGCACTAAGTATCGGCTTATACTGATTCTGAATATTAGAGACTAGGGATGTAATAAAGATGGCCACGTCAAAATATTTTGGATCTAGATCCATATTTAGAATGAGATGAAAAGAGATTGTATCATTTAATTATATATAGGTATGAACAGGGATTAAATTGGAATTCTTGTGAAGTGGATGCATAAAAGGGTAAATATATGGACATAAGTTTCATAGGAGAAATATGGAAGTTGAGAACCAATATAGGCTACATACATTTGAAAAATGTGGGCTTAAGTGGAGTATGGGTTGAGTCACCCATTTTGCACTTTAATGTTAGAGAGCAAGTACTTTCATGCCCCGTCCATGGATTATGTGGGGAGCGGATGACCTATAGCTTTTGGCCGATGGACTTCTTTTGTATGCAATTATAGTTCTGCCTTTTGAGCTGATATCAGGTGATCTTGGGGGGGGAGGGGGTCTTTACATGGAAAACTTGCTTATTGCTGTAAAAATGTTCATATTTTTATTGAAAAAGCACTTATCTAACTGGTTTTTCCAAGTGTTAGTGAGGGAGCCTACTCTATGCAAAGCCGCCGATCATCTGCTTCCATGCAGACTGGGAAACACCCAGGGCTGTGGTGAGCAAATCAGCTCCCTAGATGAGGAAAAAAAAAAGAAAGGCCGTGAAGAGCCCAATGAACCCGTAGCTAAACAAAAACAAATGTCTTCTAGATGATGAATAGGCGACAACAGCATGCTAACCAGTGTCTTGCTTTTGTTTCTCCCGTTCCCTTTTTTTTGGCAAAATTCTCTGAAACCCATTTCACTTGTCTTGCAGCATTGGCTCCCTCTCCTGTGGGCAGTAACAGTGAGCGGCTTGTTGGAGGCCTACACCACCCAACTTGACAATGCCTTCATTCCCCTCGTGTTCTACAGTCTTCTTTGTTTGTGACGCCATCCTGGGACGAAGACGGTCCTTCCGGCCCTAATCAATTTTGCTCCATTCTACTTGTGCACACGTCGATGTCATACTCATGCACATAGTTGTATAGTATGTACGTGCTGCATCAAGATCAGGGTAAGTTGCCATCAGCAAATGCCCGGCAGATTCACCGCGATTGTGTATCATTGTATGGAAATGTATAGCCTCACTTCCCCCATTGAGTTGAGATCTCTCTTCTGGCGCACCACCAGATTGATGTAGCCCGTTTTATGTGTAGGGGCGAGTTGTTGCTTCCATTGCTTATTTTGTGTTCTACTGGTGATCCAAGAAAACAGGTAAACAAGTCTCAGGAGCGAACAAGACGGGCAGAGCAGGCTGTTTGGTTGCATGATAATAAAGGTTTTTATTTTAATTTTTAAAAATTGTAAGAAAACTTGTTAAAAGAGGTGTTTGACAATCATGACAATTTTATATTTTGAAAGTGATTTTCTCTTTAAACAAAAAAAAGGGTCTCACCTTTTTCTTTTTTCTTGTGATCCCTCACTTTACTTGGTGATGTATGGTAGTTACTCATTTTTGTTATCACAGCTCTCCAAAACATTGTTTGGTTGCATGATAATTTTTTTGTACACTTTCATGATAAAAACTGTATTGAAATAAAAAGTGAATCAACTCATGACATAAAATTATCATGTTTGGAGGGCTGTGATAACAAAAAGGAGTAACTATCATACATCACCAAATAAAGTGGGGGACCACAAGAAAAAAGAAAGAGGTGAGACTCACTTTTTTGTCTAAGAAGAAAATCACTTTCAAAACATAAATTTGTCAAAGTTGTCAAACACTTCTTTTAACAAGTTTTCTTACAATTTTAAAAAATTAAAATAAAAGCCTCCATTATCATGCAACCAAACAAGGTGTTAGGGTCTGTTTGTTACCGGGCAAAACAAAAATCAAAGAAAGCACTCTTCAACGTAGTCACTTTTCAGGGAATTCAGAAACATCTATCCTTATCTGGTTACACGTAAACATCTTTGTGAAACTGATTTAAGATAATATTTTTTTTTAAAACTAACCATAAAATATCACCTAAAAGTATACAATGTTCAGAAATTTAATAAAATGATTAATTATTAATGTGATATTTGGTTAAATTATAAATAACTAGTTTAATTAAGTTTATCAAGAATCATTTCATTTAATAAAATAATTATAGTATTTTTTGCTGATGTCAGAATCCACGTTTTCTTGACGGTCGAAGGAGAATGTTTTCAGTTGACTTACCTTTTAAGGTGGAATCCAATAAATCTGTGATGGCCTTTTGGGGAAAAGTTAATTCTTGTGCCTGATTTTACAAGCAACACAAACGCATCCTTAATGTCATAATCAAACCAGATGGTTTTTATTCGTGCTTGCTCTTGTTTTGATTTCTTTCTGGCGCCTACAAGGGCATCCACTGGTTCTGATATTTAACTTAATGAAATATCTAAACTCTTATGGGAGTGTTTGGTTCTACAATATTTTTTGTATATTTTTATGATAAAAAGTTGTATTAAAATAAAAATATGAACTAACCAATGATATAAAATTACCATGTTTGGAAGGATGTGGTAACAAATAAGAGTAAGTACGATATATGACCAAATAAAATCGGGAGGGGGGATCACAAGATTAAAAAAAGAGGTGAGACCCTCTTTCTGTCTAAGAAAAAAATCATTTTAAAAATATAAAATTGTTCAAATATTTTTTAACAAATTTTGTTACAAAAATATAAATTATAATAAAAATTCAATTTATCATGCTACAGGAACACCCCATTAATTCCATCGGGAACAATAAAATCTTAATTATTCATATCTGAAATAAAAAGGACTTCAGTGAACCACTTAAAATTAAGTGGTTTAATACAAAGTTATTATTATACTCGGACATTTTACAAATGTCTCAATTATATTTAAAGGTTAAACAACAATTAAGTCAAAATAGACGGGTCTTAGGCTTTGTTGGATTGTACGTGAGTGGATACATCCGGTAAGGATAAGGATGACTATATTAAAATCAAGAAACTGTCTCCGTTCCAATTGCGCTATCGAAATCAGAAATGAATCTGAAACATACTGTACACGTCTATCAAGTTTCTAAACAAATTTTTATGTCGAACATATTTTTTATCACGTAATATTTACAATAATCTAGCTTTATTTTCTCAGATTATTAATATAAAAGTGATATAAAAATGAATGTATGAAAATATAAAAAAGAAGTATGGATGGAGTTGACCGATTAGAATTAAAATATTATATGATTCTGATTTCTTTAAAGGATACAGTAAAAGGCTTGTGTTCGAATCCTGTTTTCACATATCAAGAGCGATATATATATATGAGATATACATTATATGTATACAGAGAGAGAGTGTGTGTTCTTTACACAGTTTCCTTCTAGTAGCCAGTAGGTGTGAAGAAGGCCCATCATTGTCATCGTCTCTATCGATCAATTGTTTTATTCTAAGAGTTCTCCAGATGTGAAGAAGAAGAAGACCCATCATTGTCATTCTCTCTCTCTCTCTCTCTCTCTCTCTACACAAGGACCTGAGCTACTAAAGATGAGATATTGGGGATGACCGAAGATTAACCGTCGTATTTATCAGTTAGTTGCACAACTGTAGCCAGGAAGTTGTCACAACACTAAAAAAATTATTAATGTCGATGCAAATAAATTGGTCGCCAATGATGTTGGTGACGATTTAGAAGAAGCTATCACTAGTAAGTGTTATAATCAATGGCTTGAAGGCTATCGCCATTACTTCCAATGCTTGAAAAGTTATTGCCAATATTTTTACTAGTGACAACTTGTAGCTATCGTTGTTACTGGTGATGGTTGAAAAGCTGTCGCCAACATTCTTAACGGCCATGGCTAATTGCCCTCGTTATTTTCTCTTCGTGTAAGAGAAGGATACTATTGACAACAGGAAGTCACTGCCAAATTAGTCACTCTAGCTCCCGAACGAGTTTTGGGGTGAAGGGTGATTGGTTTGGCGATGGCTGCAAAGCCGCGACCAATGCTTTAAGTCGTCGCTAAGCTCATTATTAGAGAAATGTTAAAGCCATCATTTATAAGTTTTATTAAAAAATAATTATAAATATTATAAAATAAAAAATTTGTGTAATATTATAACCATGCATTGATAAACAATTAACTTATATATTTTCATTCACATTTCACAATACAAATAATAAATCGATACTTTCATTCATCCATAATTCTATACGTAATTCATACACAATTTCTAATTTCATTCATTCACAATTTTATACACAATTTCACCAACAATTTCATACAAAAAGTTAACTAGCAATTTCATTCATCAACAAACAACCATAACAAAATTAATAACTCTGCCAAAATCAACAACTCATTTATTGCATATAAATAGAACAAAAATAATAGTCATGTTCAAAAAATAAAGATACAAATGTTATTCATTCATCGTCTCCACCTCGTCCTCATCGGCATCATCATTGTTTTCTCCATTGTTCTCCTCTCTTTGTCTCGTAGGTGGTCTTGAACTTGATGGATCAACGGGTGGAGAAAGTCTTTGATCAATCTTGGTTAACATTTGTTATGTTAGTCATTAGATTATCTCTTTAAAGCTCATTTGTTGGTCAGATATTTGTTATTGGAGAGATTTAATCACCATGTTTTGTCTCTCTAACCTAGTGGATTACTTCTTCACTTTACCCCTAGTAGATTCGTGAAGGTATCGGTACCTCCATCACTTACACCATATCAAGTGTTGTGAGTCTATCATCCTCCCCATTGGATATGTCAAGGCCTATCTCTACTGAAGATGGTGGTAAATGCCTCCTCAGCAGTGAATAGATTCTCAAATTTCATAGCATCTGATTCCTCTAACTATAGAGCATTAATCAATTGCTGCATATTATCTTGAAATCAGAAGTTGTGTTAAGATTTATTTGAAATGAATGATGATGTTAATACAGATAAATTTTATATTTATCATCATTTTGACTTTCTTTATTACTCCACATGATGGATCTATCTACCTCTTTATGCATCTTTGTCATTTGGAAGACCTCTAAATGGGTAAAGCAACGCCTTTGCTTTTGTGTGTGTTCAAAATAATTAAGAGCATTAGAATATATTAAAACTCTACTAAAAAACAATTAATAGTTGCATTAAGTACTTAAAAAATATATCTTTAACTGATGAATATTTATCCTTCCTCTTTTATAAGACATTGAAAGATGAGTTTTCTTATCTTTATTCCTTTCACTAATGACCTGCAAAAAAAATATAAGACTTAATATTTGATAAAACATCATGTTAAATGAATAAGAATTTAAGTGAAGAATATTTTTTTATCTTATTCTCATTTCTGGTTTCTGGCCATATGTCACACATATGACATCACCAGTTTAGATTACATTGTGGAGGCACAATCTCATGAGCCTCCTCTAGCGATTGTCAAGTAAAATACTAGACACACAAAATTTATTAGTTTTAACATACGGCAATGACAAATAAAAACCAAGTATGTATTATTACCTTTTTATTTATATGGTTAATTTTCTCTGTAATTTTCTTATATGTTTTAAAAAATTTACATCTATGGATGTATACCAATCAGATGTAAAATGTTGCTACACCATTGTAAGGAATTGATAATCATTAACTATACACTATTAACCATAATGTATAAATTAAAACTATAAATATAATCAATAAATTTACCTCAAGATCTTAGAAAATGATGTTTTGTTCTTCTCTTGTGAAAGAGTGATGTAATTTTATTACACTAAATTATAATGCACTATGTTGCAAACTCCAATGTAGGGAGTAAACACTTGGCCATACAGGCCTACACTTGACCCCCTTACCAATTTGATGTTCAAGGTCTCTCTAGGTGCTAATATTCTCAAATTATATGCTTTGACTCAACCTCTTCCACGTCTACTAGATGTACCTAATTAAACACAAAATTTTAGCAAATTAGAAAGTAATATGTCTATAATAAATTTAAAAGATTTAATAAAATATATACATGAGGTGATGGAAGATGGAATACCTACAAATGCAGGTGTCACCTAAGTAGGGCAAGAAACAAATGCCTGAGATGGTCCAAGCTTAGCATGTGTCCTTGGTGTAGGTCAAGAATCACTTAACTCATATGTATTAGGAGGTGGATCTCTCTGAGAATGAGATACACATGAGGGACCCTGCAATCCACCACCTACCTGAGATGATGAATTAGCCTAAGATGTCGGTCATTTCTTCATCTACAACATAATAAAATATAATAACTATTAAGTTATTAAAAATAAAATGTATTTGGCCCAAAAGGAGTTAGAAACCAACCAATTTACTAGTTTAGTTTCTATAAAAATACCTAAAAGATTCCTCTATTTTATTGTCCCTCACAATTATTTTAGTCTACTCCACCTCCAACATTATCTCCACTTCTCTCAATTCTATGAATTAAGCAAAGTAACGACAGTGTTGGAGGTAGAGTGAATGAAAATAACAAAGGATACCGAAAAATATTGGTTTCTAAGGACTTTTAGGCCAATCCATCCTGGATTATCATTTTGGATTGATTTTATGTCTGTTTAAGCCAATCCAAACCAAACAAATTTACATGTTTGGTTTCTAAAAAAAGCCTAAAAGATTTATCTATTTTGTCACCCCTCACAATTTTCGTCCGCTCCACCACTAATATTATTAATACTTCCCTCAATTCCACGGATTAAGCAAAGTGGTGATAATGCTAGAGGTGGAGTGGATAGAAATAGTGGAGATCAAAAAAGAGATTAGTTTATAAGGACTTTTAGTGACCATGATTTTGGTTCTAACTTTATTTTTTATGGCCGTTTATGCCAATTGGTTTGGATTGGCCTAAATGGCCACAGTTTGGTTTTTAACTCTTGTTTTTCGTTTTGCTTTTTAAGGGCTTAAGGTTCAACGGTGAATACAAAAAGATGTGGTACTATGTATACTCGTTAGGTAGAGAACAAGGACCCTTCATAATGGCCGTATTATGATGTTATAAGTTAAATAGCTGCCAATATTGTAATGCGGTCATTGTGAAGGATCCTTGTTCTCTACTTGACGGGTCTACATACTACCACTCTTGTTGAGTTAGACCTGAGGACTGGCCAAATTGGCCATAGTTTGTGTTCTAACTTCTTTGATTTTGCTTTTTTCTGGACTAATCCAACCGAAAATCAAATTGTATTGGTCTAAATGGCCATAGTTTGGTTTCATACTATTTTTTTTTGTTTTATGGCCATTTAAGCCAATCCAAATACAGTTTGGTTTCAAACTCTTTTTTTTTGTTTTATGACTGTTTGAGCCAATTTAAATTGGTAACCAATTTGTATTAGTCTTACCAGTCACGGTTTGGGTTTTCACTCTTTTTTTATTTTTATGACTATTTAGACCAATCTAAATTAGAAACTAATTTGGATTGGCCTAACTAGCCATAGTTTGGTTTTATTGAGTTCTTATGGCCATTTAGGCGAATCTAAATTGATGCCATGTTTGGTTTTCAAAATGTTTTTGTTTATGGCCGTATTGGCCAATCCAAACCGGTTGATCTAAACAACCGCAATTTAGGTTCAATTTTTTTTTTGAGTTTTTATGGCTATTTAGGCCAATCCAAATTGGAAACCAGTTTGGAACAACTATGATTTGGGTTTCATTTCTCTTTTTTGTATTTATTGTTGTTTAGGCCAATACAAATTGGAAACTAGTTTAGATTGGCCTAATTGGCCACATTTTGGGTTCTAAATTGTTTTTTTGATTTTTATACCTATTTAGGCCAATCCAAATCGAAAATTAGTTTGTATTGGTCTAACCGGCCATGATTTGGGATCTAACTCTATCTCTATCCATATCCTGAACTTAATCTCTATCCATATACTGGTAAAATTTACACCCCATAACTAATATCACATATTGAAAAATGAAAGTAGAACCTTATCAAGAATGATTTCAAGAAACTCAACCAATACAACTATAAATTTTAATTTTCTATTTGTATTAGTTGACTTTCTTGAAGTTGCATGTTTTCATAGGTTATACCAAATGTTATAAATACATTAACAAGTTGTTATTGATGTAGTTCAACTTCATCATCATTTTCATTTTCTTATATGTTATAAAAGTTACAAAGTAGGAGTTTTACTGATATTATCCATTTCTTCTTATTCAAGTTATCATCTGCGTAAAAAGCTGGTTCCAAGTGACTTGCAAGTGCAGATGGCTCATCGGTCCCAAGTTTTCTTTATGTATTTAATGATATAAATCCATCATCCTTAACCTTACTACCTCTATCATTATTATACATATTCCACCATTCACATTAAAAAAGTATTAAATGACTGCTCCTATCAAACAATATCTTACGTATATCTAATATTTGTCTATAATATCCATCACAACTTGATTGAACTTTGGCATTTATAATGGCATCACATAGTTGAGTTTTAAATACATCATTTGAAATCTAAATCGATTGCATATATATCCAGATAATGATGATGCAATTCTTGAGGGACTAAGTGACAAAATTTCAAGCTCCTTTGTATACCTATAAGAGCCTATATTTCTTAACTCTTGAACATGTGATTTGAATGAACCATACTAAAAAAATTTGTTCTACACTTTTTACATTATTAAGAGCATCACTATGCTCTCGACGAAAATAATTTATGTCATCAATTTGATTCAACACATGTATAATTAAATCTTGTTCTTTTTTTGTCAAAAGTTTAGGCACACATTTGTATCTTAATTGACAATTAATTGATTTAACTAATGAACCTTCTTTGTGATCATCTTCATACGAATCACCTTAATAGTTTTGATCCCTACTATGTTCACTCACATCATATATATACCTAGAAATAAACTATGTATTACTCAACCAAATAACCCTAAACAATTAAACCTTTAACTCTCGCATTGTTGCTTATATAATCTTTGAGCCTTTTTAATATCTTTCAATTAAAGACATCCACTGGTATTGAACTTGTCCAGACATTCTAGTCTCATAAGCTAAATGCACAACTAGGTGGATCATAACATCAGAAAATGATGCTAAAAAACTTGTTCAATTTACACAATGTTATTGCAATTTTAGATTCTCAATCTCTTAAAATACTACTAACCAAAATTGTAGCATAAATGATCTTAAATTATTAGCATCACTCTACAATGGAATTAAGTACATTCTTTGATACGTTGTCTTGAAATAAAAGAGGAATAATCACCTGCATCATGACATGACAATCATACTTTTTAACCCACTAATTTTATATTACTCACATCTACACATCTACTGAAATTTAAGGAATAATCATCCGACACTTGAATATGCTTCAAAAAACCAAAAATATGAGATTTCTATTTATTGCTAGCCCTATAAACTACATCTGAAAACTTAGATGAAACCTCATTAAGATGTAATTGTTAACAAACTTGTAAATCTACCAAATTATTTCTTAAGTTCTTATTATTCTTATCATTTCCTAGTAGATGCAACATGTTAAAATATTGTTACACATTCTTCTCAATGTACATGACATGAAGTCCAATATGACATTTTCTCAAAAGAAATACTTCTTTTCTTCTTCTAACTTGTGTCACTTGCAAATTTTTTTCTCAAATTCTCAAATTCTTTCTTAAATAGTTTTACAAATCTTATTACATCCATCTCTTATTATTGTATCTGTATCTCATATCTTATTAGTATCTTTGGTGTTCCATTCCAGCACCGTTGCCATCAAATAAACACTTATACCAGTTATTTCTCTAACAGTGTACTATTGGTAGGAATTGACAACATTCTAAGTAACACTATTTTTGAATATGAACAAGCAAAAAAAAATTTTTCTTTATTATAAAGTGGATACACTAAATTTCATTTATTACTCCATCCATATAGATTTGCATATTCAAAAAAAATATTTATGCTACTTAACAATATGGCTCTCATGACAATGAATTTATAGTGGTAAATTACAAACCACTATAACGACATGTCATACATTATACTTCGAAAAGATGTCATCTAAAGGTTTAAAACCATTTGCATCCAACTCAAATTAAATATTGATAAAGATGCATGTACTACTATTTGAGACAAATTGTTGGAAGAGCTAGCATTCTTATGCTAAATGAGCTGAGGAATTATGTCTTTTTATTTTTTTTAGATGGACTTCTCAAATACTTATCTCATTTCCTTTTTAATACATAACATATATATATATATATCAAGGGTGAGAGTTCCCTTGAGTAAGCACCTAAGAAAAGTTTCTAAGTGCAAAGCCAACAGGGGTGGGGTAGACTCACATGAGAAGGTGGATATCTTGTATCAAATCATGAGAGACCCACCCTTGTTGGGTCTGAATCTGAGTAAGTATCCTCGCGTGCTATGAGGGAACCTACACTCATATATGAAACATCAAATAGTTGTAGAGTAGAGACGTTTCTAGTCATCCTTTGTTTGTTTTAATGCATGTGCATCCCACCAAAGGTGGTCATTTTAAGAGTTGTTGCGAGGGAAGACCAATCTATATTTATCTTGTAGCTTAGGAACCATGTTTGGCCATATGTGAGATTTTTATCTTGTTTTATCATGTTAAAGTGGTGTATTATTGATTAGTGTGTGCACATATATTCGAGTATAAAAGTTTCTTTCTCTTCCACTAAGATGTAGTATGGACATTAGTGCATTGTAATTTATTGATTTAAAAAAATTTGATTCCATGATGATTGATTTTTGTTTTCAATAGTTTGAAGTTGAAAATAAAAAAACTAGGAAAATAATTAAGTTTCTATATACCTAATCTAGTTCTAAAATATATCTACATATAGTATTCCCAACATGAGATTTAGAAATGTTTAATTACTATATTTTACAACACATCAAATACAAAATCAAACTCCTACAATTACAATTATTTAGAACATCTTGCAACCACCTCGTGAAGATGAAAAAGAAGTGGAGGATGGAGATACTAAATGATTTCTTTATACTTAGATTTCTTGTATGATATTTAGTTGTAATTGTAATTTATGAGCACCTTAACTATGTTGGATAAGGCTTATTTATAGTTCTGTGTTTTATTATTGTTTTAATGCATATTAGATATCCTATTGTGAGCTATGTTGTATTACTGTAATGTATTTTACTTATGATAAGATTCTACAAAGTATTATTTATACATGTTATGTGTAAATGTTAGCGTTTAAGTTATTTGTATGTATTGTTGTATGTATATATTTGTACAGATTATTGTTTGTACATGTTGTTATTTATATGAGTTGTTACTTAGATATACATGTTCTTATTTTTATATATCTTTCTATTTCGATGAGTTGTTACTTATATAAACAGACTGAGGAGTACTTACCAATAAAAACAACTCATAAATAACATGTACAAATAATAATATGTACAAATATGTAAAGATAATAACCCATACAAATAACTTGTACAATAATAACATCTACACATAACACCATGTATAAATAATGGTGATGGCTTCCGGTTGTTGCTGGTGTCCTTTTTCTAACACAATGACAAATTGATGACAAGTCTAAGGTTATTAGTGACAACTCATAAGCCATCGCCAGTAACTGACTTAACGACAATGACCAAATAGCCATTGTTATTAACGATAGAAGCGATGGCTTTGTTTTTGTCGTCGCCAATACTACTAACAATAGGCTTATTTGCGATGATCGTGGAACAACTTCGGAGTCATCGCAACAACCTATTGGTGATGACTTTTTGGTTGTTGGGGATGACTTTAAGTCGTCGACATTAAATCCTTTTCTTGTAGTGATAGTTTGTTCTTTGTATGTAATAATATTATTTGTGTAGGTTGTTGTTTGTAAGAGTTATTGTTTGTAAGGTTATTACTTGTATAAGTTGTTATTTATCGGTTGTTGTCTATGTATGTTCTTATTTACATAGGTTATTACATGTACATGTGATTTGTATGAGTTGTTATTTGCTTGTGTTGTTATTTGTATAAAACTTGTAAAGTGTTTTTATTAGTTGTTTATCATATTATTACAAATATAAATAAAAAATAAATTTTCTATAGAAATATATTATTCATAACAACTTATAAGTCATCACCAAGTCACATATTAACTCAGCCACCAATATTTGCATAATATTTGCAACAACTAGAATTATCGCCATTAACATTATTAATTGGTGATGACTATGAGACCATGATAAAAATAAAAATATTACTAAGATTTAAGACAATAGATTTATTTTTTATGATCCTATCATAATGGTCAACTCTCATGAGCAGTTGCCACAACGGATATGCGAAGTCTCGGGTTAGAGCCCAAAACCATCCTCTCGTGGGAGGGACAATCTACACGTTTGAGGTGGTGATGACTCTAAATCATCACCAATAATTAACATGTATTATAGCAATGGCTTGATGGCAGTCCCAAATAGGTTTAGGGTGATGTCTCTGATAGAAATGTATGCCCTACAAGCCAATCATATATGATATGATTCGACATTTCTAGAAATATCTTATTCAATTAATTAGGCAAATCTTCATTATAAGCTCTTACTAGATGCGAATATAATAATGAAGTCCTTGATCAAATACAATGATGATTAAATCATGATGAGATCATGATAATGAGATTGATCATCTAGAGGTATTTGATATAAATGTTCATAGTCATAGGATACTTGAGACGGGACATCAAGGATACGGATAGACTAGTGTATGTGATGTCTTCTCATGTGATGAGGACGACCGATCTCATTGGTCATTAGTGTGGAGACACTGAGATACACATATAGGTGCTCATTAGTTGAATGAGTTCACTGAACTGACCGAATTAGAAACCCTGAATGGTATCTTACCGAATCGTCTCATCGTGTTTTCTATCATCACAAGCTAGATGGCTGGATCTTTGACTCCGAGTCGCCAAAGATGCCTTGTTGGGTGGAACTTGTGCAATTGACCATTGACTTATGGATCACAATTTAGATGGTCCTATATAGCGATGGATCGGGTACAAGGAAAATCCGATGGAGGCAATTGAGCGGACAACAGGGATCATCCACTCTCGGTAAGTGAGAGTGAATGTCCTATGGGATAGTACTCTAAATCCCCGGCCGTGGTAGATAGGATAATTGGAAAAGGAGTTTTCCACCGATCCAATTCCGAGTACAGATCCTATGTAGCTCGGTACACTAAGGAGTTGACGGTAGCCGATGCCGTACTCCTTTCCGACCGGGACATTGGATGGATGAGGGTTTATATCCATGTGGTAATCGATGATGGAAAGGCTCAATGGAGATGAAATTATCCCCATAGCCATTCGGGGATCATGGGACGTGGCTTGTACCCTTCATGATCGTAGAGGCCAATTAATCTGTTATCGGATAACGGATTTAATTAAAATTAAATAGAATTGTTCTATTTTATTTAGGCCTCAACCAAATAGGTTATTGGGCCTAGTGGGTCACACACAAAAGGACTTATCCACAAGGGTACAAAATGACGTAATTTATAGAGATTTTGGGTTTTTATGAAAAATTCCATAATTCTCTATAAATACTAATGGTTTCAGCCAAACCCCATCAAGCCAAGGGTGAAAACCACGTCCCAAGTCTCCTCCCTACCTCCTCCTCTCTCTAGAAGGTGTCCATGGTCGATGGAGCTCCGTTCGGAAGAGTTCTCGAGGCCGCGCGAATGGAGAACCTCGCTCGCGGATGAAGTTCGTGTGGATACTGCTGGAGACCGGACACTTGAACGGTTTTTAAGAGCTTTAGAAGCTCATCTCCTTCCTCTCCATGGGATTATATGAATCCCTATCAGGTATATTCGAACCCGATTTGATCGGTTTTCGGTTTTCGTCGTTCGGTTCTGATTGAGACGGATTCTAAAGGAACCCATAGGAATCGTCACTTCCGCTGCACCAAATTTTAATGGACGATTCCTTACAGTGGTATCAGATCCCGGTTCAAGTCTCGGTCGAAACCGACGTCGAATCGACATTATTTCATGTTATTTATGTGTTCCCGAATCTGTGCAAACGTCTGTTTTGAAGTGGCCACCATATTCTGTGTATGACTCAGATAAAATATTTATTGGCCTTGGTAGAATCTCGTGATATAGGGATTTCCAACGCCGCAAACATTTTGAAGTTTGGATATCTGTAGTGTTCGAGAGAAGCCTCAAAAGTTGGTGTTTCTGTCATGCCCGAACCGACACCCGGATTTGGGGATTTTGTGAAATCTCCGTCCACAGAAGAAATTGTGACTTGGAAAAGGTTTAGGAGATGGGTAATATGATTACCTAACCTTTCCCTTTGATCTCCAGCTTTGAACGACGGCGGAGGATGAGAATTTTTGAGTTTTCTGACGAACTAGGGTTCTGCGGAAATGGCGGCGCCGACTTGTTTCTTCCTGATTTCCCGATTCTAGAGAATTTTTCTCTGAAGGAATATATAATATTTAGAAACTTCATATGATGAGGATTATAAATTGTATTTTTGGAGAATATTTGGCTTCCTGGATAAGGAGTTATCCTCGTTGCAATATAGAGATTTCTGCTACGAAATCGGGGTGACCGCCGCCTCTTCCTCCTCATCTTTCGGTCGACTGCGATTTTTCCTGGATTTTAGGACGAATGTTTTGGATTCCTTATTTGATAAGGATTCCAACGCATATTTTTTCGGATTTTTCAGAGTCCGGGATAAGGAGATAAATCCGATTCGATAGGAGTAGGGATGTCAACGGGTCGGATACGGGTCGAATAATAGTAATATCCTTATTCGTATCCTATAAGAAAAAAAGTATCCACTTACTGTTCGTTAACTATCGGTAATGGGTGTATCCGCGAACCGCATTGTAATATCCGCTTAAAAACGGTTTATGGTCGGTTAACGGTCAATTAACAAATATATAAGCATTACTAGAAGATACCTAATATACACAAAAAAATGTTAACTTCCTTCTAACACGTATACTTAAATATCGTAGTAAGATAATACAGAGATATCATGCATACTAGCACCATGAAGTAAATATTTGCCAAATAATATACCTTTGCAACAAAAGTAGGGAATGAACTTGACCTATGATCGAAGATAACTAAGTAACATGGACGATCGCATACAATGACCCACGTCCGTCAAGTTCACGAGAATGTTCCAAGACGAGAGGCCGAAAGAGGGGTGATAGTGCTGGCGGGAAACAGAGGAGAGAGAGAGAGTTGGGAGCCTCGCGTACACCACGCGGACCACCGGCCACCCAAAACCAAAACCAATAGGTCCTTGATGTAGCTGCCAACCGCCACGTCAAGGTGAATGTGTAATAGGTCCTTGATGTAGCCGAGGCGCAATAGTGCATCCGAGGTCACACCGGCCACCCAAAACCAATAGGTCCTTGATGTAGCCGCCAGCCGCCACGTCAAAGTGAAGGTGCAACGATGCAACAGGTAGGGCGTCGAGCAAGGAAGAAGGAAACAAAGTTGAAAGGTCGGACTCTGGGATTCTCACAAATTAATTTTAAGTTTTTTTGAGATTGACATATTTCTTGAACATTAGATGTTGATATATATTTTCAACCGTTGGATCAAGCTTTACTTAACGGTCTCTAAACGGTTTATCGGGTTCGGTTTATATTGTATCCGTTACCGTATCCGTTAAAAAGACGGATAATCGGTAAACGGCTAAGGATACCCTATTCGGAAATTTTCGATGATCCTTTAACCGTCCATTAAGTTAACGAACGGGTCGGATAATCGGATAATCCGCTACCATTGACATCCCTAGATAGGAGAGATTTTCTCCCGGATGTACAGTGCCAGACGCGCGGGAAGTCGTTCGGCGCACGCGCCGGCGCACCGACGGTCGGCGCACACGCGCTGGAGGAGTGGCGCACGCCAGGGCGCACACAGGCGCTCGCCGGCGTGGCGTAGTGCGCCGGAGTACGTGGTGCATTGCGCCGGACACTATATTTAATGTTTTTTAAAGTGTTTAAAATCATAGAAAATTCCGAAAAATTGCCAGAAAAATCCATAAAAATTCTGAAAAATTCTATGATATTATTTAACATGTTTTTTAAGTGTTTAATGACATGTTCGATGATGGTTAGTTCTATTTACATAGATTCACTCATGGTTAAACTTTAAAATTGTTTTAAAGGTTTAACTTAAATTATTAGTGTCTTAATTAATTCTGTAAAATGATATTTTACAGAATATAAATTGGGACATTAATTCTCGACCTTGCACAGTATTGGGAATGCATGAATGTTTTAAATAGTTTAGTTTTGTATGTTCATTTCATATAAATTGTTTATATGTTGTTGTCATGTTATTTTCATGCTATTTATTTCATGAAAATTACATGCATGACATTGAGAATTTAAAAATAAATTATATAATTTTATGCTGATATATATAATATATCTCATATAATTATCACGTATGCGCTCTATGTTCATGTGATGAATGTTAGTGTGTGTATGGAGGTGATCATGGACTTAATTGTGCTTGGCTTGTGATTGCTTTTAATTGTGTTGGGTATGTTATTAAATGGGGCTCGTGTGCCTCTCTCTATACAATCGATTGTACATTCTACCTCCCTCCATTAATGTACTCCCCTTGGTTAAAACTAAGGTTTCTTATTGAGTTATGTACATTTGTGGGTCTGCATACCCTTAAGCCGCTTGTAAGAGTTAGAAGCCGGTTCGTGGAAGGTTGGAGAGCAGACCACTTGGAGAAGCACCCTTCCGAAGTGGGAGCATACCAATTCAAGCATCTAAGCAAGGATTTGCACCTAGAGGGGTGCCTTAGGTGCATGCTTAGGGTTAAGTCCATGATCACCGATTTTGTGCATATTTGATATGGATGCGTGCTACAAAGTTATACCTTAGATATATGATATTCCAAAGGTATTATATATACTTAGCACATATTATTGATGAGACTAAAATAAAATCCCTCCTTGTCAAAATTAGGTTGATAAACGTGTGACATTAAGAATGACTCACGTAGCCTTTCGTTGTTATGGTCTTAATGAGCCAATCTTAGATTGGATGGGTTTGTTGTGCTACCACAAGACTCATTCAGCAAGGGATTGGTGATCATGGCTAAGGCATTTGCCGAACCTTGGGGTGGACCATTTGCATGGCTTTGTTGTGCTACCACAAGGGTCGTGTGAAGAATCCATTCTCATAACGTAACAAGCGGATTTGACCTAACTAGAGTATATGGCTTGTTGTTGCTACCACAAGTGTCATAACTTTAGAGGCTAAATGACTCAAGAGTTGCAAGAGTTGCAACCGGCAATAGTTGCCTACCTATTAAGTAGTATGGGGTGATTTGTTGTGCTACCACAAGGTCATCACCATAAAGTTAATAGGGTCTTAGTCCCCACTAGGATTTCATCGTGATATCCCGTCTTTGCATAATGAGGGTTATGCAAATTGGTCGAAAATTAAGTGGGAGCATAAATTAGGATCAAAGACCATATCTTAATTTTAATGAATGTTTGCAATGTTATATTGATAAAATTATATCTCAGTTGTAGAATACGATTATAAACCACCATTAGTATGACATATTAGATGTCAAATAGCTTAATGGCTCACACTTCTTAGACTGGTTTAAAACTAAGAGAATTGTTCTCATGGTTGTCTAATTAACTATTCTACTTCGAGAAGTAGGTGTCTCCTAAATTATCTAGTGATATGAAAGAAAGATAAGATCTTATCTCATAGACAAGATGCATTGTTTGCCTTAAATTAGATGTTAGTCTCTATGAGATATAAATTGTAGAGACAACATGGATAGATGGATACGAGATCCATCATGCTCATATTGTCGAGTTAACTAAAGGGCAACTTAGATCAACAATACATCTTAATTACTTCGTTGGTGAGACCAATAGTAAGAAGTAAAATCATTAGATAGAAATAGGAGAGAGTTAATAGTAAAAGAAGGTGGTCAAGATAATAAAGCCGTAATAAGACAGATATTACACCGCCATGATGATGATAAGTGGAAGAGAAAGTACAAAGTGTTTTTTGTATATAATGCAAAGGTGGAGCTTGAGAAGCTTCATGTATCCAAGTCATTGGGACTTACTTGTTTTAAATATACACTTAATAGTATTAGATACTATATGTGTATATCATAATATTAGATACTATGGATGCATCTAATGGTATGAGATACCATATATGCATCTTATATCTACAAGGAGTTGTAGATGATGACAAGTAAAATGAAGGCTTAATAAAGAAGATATTGACCTACATATGAAATGGTGCAAAAGTTGCATCATTATTAGTGGGAGGTGCAATTCTTTAATAGCCTTATGGAGATGTCTTA
The DNA here is from genome assembly GCA_036172225.1 of Cryptocoryne crispatula var. balansae. NCBI lineage: Eukaryota > Viridiplantae > Streptophyta > Magnoliopsida > Alismatales > Araceae > Cryptocoryne > Cryptocoryne crispatula. The sequence goes on along the minus strand of CM069925.1, from coordinate 12,108,327 downwards.
ATAATTAATATTGCTATTATATCCTTCTACAAGAACATTATATGATTTCCTACTCGAATAAATGTTGATTTATTCTAAGCTATGGAAATGATAGATGTTCTAATACATTGAATGGCAAAGTGTTTGCCAAAGTGGAGCTTAATGAATTGTTTAATCATATTTGTTTTGTTAGCTCTCATGTTATGTGTGAATATTCCTTTTAAGAGGAAATGGGTTGATTTAGATCAATCTACACTTTAGCTTTATATAGACATGGAGAATGGGTTAATGAGTTATTAGAACTCGTACATTCTAGATGTATGTTAGCCCATATCTAGTAAGGCTAAAGAAGAATATTTCTACTTCATTATTTCGAAGATGATGTCTCTAGGTTTGGAAACATGTACTTTATGAAGTACAAAACTAAGACCTTTGAGAAATTATTTGAGATTAAGAATGAAGTAGAGATATTAATGGAAAGAGTATTAGAACTCTTTGATGAGATCAAAGGGAGGAATACTTAAGTACATAATTCACATATAATTGAAGGATATTAGAATCTAATGGACACCTCTTTACACATTTTAGCTTAATTGAGTAGCTAAAAGGAAAAAGCCATATTATGTAGGACATAATATGAACAATGACAAGCTTTGCAAATTTCTCTTTGTCTAATTTTGGTTAAGTACTGCGTTATAACCACTTGTTCTTAATAGGTACCTTCTAAGTTCTGTTCTGATTATTCCATATAGGATATGGAAAAAGGGTTAAAACTTGACCTTAAGCAAGTTAAGGTTTCGGAATGTCCGACCTGGTGAAGAAGTATAACTCTAACAAGTTGGAATATAAGACTATGAAGTGTTGCTTGTGGGATATCCTAAGGAAACTTTTGGATATTAAATATACGACCCTTATGTATAAGGGTATGTGTTGCTCAAACTTACTATATTTCTAAAGGAAAAGTTCCTTCTTAAGAAAGATAGTGGGAGCAAGGTATATATGGAAGATGTTCCAGTCCCACAACCCAATAACACTTCTATTAAGGTGCTAGTTAATAATTACACAAGGACTAATGATAGGTCTTTACTTGTGTCCATTCTACCTAAGAGATATGGGAGACGTATCTCCGATAGATGAAATGAGGCATAAGATAATAAGGATATTGATCCTAGGATCTATATAGAACCAATATGAGATATTGATTCATTAATGGGAAGAGACAATAAAATCCGATATAAACTTTATCTATTCTAATCAAGTTTAGAACTTGATAGATCCACCTAAGGATATAGTATCCATAAGGAATAAATGGATCACTAAAGAATAGATTGGAGTGGATTAGAAGGTAGATACCTTCAAAGGTGAGAATAGTTGAAAAGGATATCATTGAAGTCAAATGGTTGACTATGATGAGATCTTTTACCTATTCCATGGATTAATCCATTCGGATTTTGATTGTAACACTCTATGATTATGAGATAAGCTAATTGGATGTTAAGATAGTGTTCCTCTAAAGTATTTTGAGGAATAGGTGTTTATGATACAACTATAGGGAATTAAATCCCAATAACATCCAAGAAGAGTGTGTATTAAGTTCATTTATGGACTAAAGTAAAACCTCCCATAGATCATATATAAGGTTTAATGAGATTAAATCTTATGACTTCATTAAGAACGAAGATGAGCCTTGTGTATTCAACAAGATAAGTGGGAGTGCTATTACTTTCTTGACATTTTATGTTGATGACATACTACTCATTGAGAATGAAGTAGGTGTGTTATCATAAGTGAACCTAGCTATCAAATTAATCCTCCAAACCCTTTGACTATGGTGACTACGTACATTAATTGGGCATTGATTAATGCTCTAAGTGTTATGAGCATTCATCAAGAAGATCCAAGTGAGAGTCACTGGATAGTTTAGAGATATATCATTTGGTACTTGAGAAGCACTGAGAATGTATCTCTATACACTGGAGGATAAGACTTGAAGTCTTGTAGTTTTACAAACACAAGCTTCTAATCAAATAAGTTTGATATTAAGTCTCGAATAATGGTAGATGCAAGAAATTGAAAGAGTTCTATGTGATCTCGAACACTGTAAATTCTACAACATATGTAAACAAGTTTACATGGTGGTTGCGCACTACTTGAGAAGTAGTCTAGATGAATATTCTCATCTAAGGTATGGGATTGTCTCAATTTTCTCTGAAAGTGTATCATTGTTTTGAGAAAACAATGAAGTAGAGCCGATGTCTCATCAGAAGTTTAGAACTTCGTGGCGATACCATACAATCAGAGAGATTGCAACTTATAGAGATATAATTAAAGATAAAGTATCTACCGTTAATAACATTGCGATCCACTAATCAAGCAGCTACTCAAAGAGTGTTTGAGCTTCACCTCGAGCCGATATAGATCGACATGGGTGATTGGCTTTAGTGCAAGTGGGAGATTGATAGAAATGTATGCCCTACAAGCCAATCATATATGATATGATTCGACATTTCTAGAAATATCTTATTCAATTAATTAGGCAAATCTTCATTATAAGCTCTTACTAGATGCGAATATAATAATGAAGTCCTTGATCAAATACAATGATGATTAAATCATGATGAGATCATGATAATGAGATTGATCATCTAGAGGTATTTGATCTAAATGTTCCTAGTCATAGGATACTTGAGACGTGACATCAAGGATCCGGATAGACTAGTGTATGTGATGTCTTCTCATGTGATGAGGACGACCGATCTCATTGGTCATTAGTGTGGAGACACTGAGATACACATATAGGTGCTCATTAGTTGAATGAGTTCACTGAACTGACCGAATTAGAAATCCTGAATGGTATCTTACCGAACTGTCTATCAGGGTTTTCTATCATCACAGTTGCATGGTTGGATCTTTGACCTGAGTCGCCAAAGATGCCTTGTTGGGTGGAACTTGTGCTTTGACCATTGACTTATGGATCACAATTTAGATGGTCCTATATAGCGATGGATCGGGTACAAGGAAAATCTGATGGAGGCAATTGAGCAGACAGCAAGGGATCATCCACTCTCGGTAAGTGAGAGTGAATGTCCTATGGGATAGTACTCTAAATCCCTGGCCAGGGTAAATAGGATAATTGTAAAAGGAGTTTTCCAATTGATCCAATTCCGAGTACAGGATCCTATAGAGTCGGTACACTAAGGAGTTGACAACATGCCGTACTCCTTTCCGACCGGGACATTGGATGGATGAGGGTTTATATCCATGTGGTAACTGATGATGGAAAGGCTCAATGGAGATGAAATTATCCCCATAGCCATTTGGGATCATGGGATGTGGCTTGTACCCTTCATGATCGGTAGGCCGATTAATCTGTTATTGAATAACGGATTTAATTAAAATTAAATAGAATTGTTCTATTTTATTTAGGCCTCAACCAAATAGGTTATTGGGCCTAGTGGGTCACACACAAAAGGACTTATCCACAAGTACAGGGGCAATGACGTAATTTATAGAGATTTTGGGTTTTTATGAAAAATTCCATAATTCTCTATAAATACTAATGGTTTCAGCCAAACCCCATCAAGCCAAGGGTGAAAACCACGTCCCAAGTCTCCTCCCTACCTCCTCCTCTCTCTAGAAGGTGTCCATGGTCGATGGAGCTCCGTTCGGGAAGAGTTCTCGAGGCCGGCGCGAAGGGAGAACCTGCTGTGGATGAAGTTCGTGTGGATACTGCTGGAGACCGGACACTTGAACGGTTTTTAAGAGCTTTAGAAGCTCATCTCCTTCCTCTCCATGGGATTATATGAATCCCTATCAGGTATATTCGAACCCGATTTGATCGGTTTTCGGTTTTCGTCGTTCGGTTCTGATTGAGACGGATTCTAAAGGAACCCATAGGAATCGTCGCTTCCGCTGCACCAAATTTTAATGGACGATTCCTTACAGTCTCCTCTACCTGCCATGGCAAATAAGTTTGCAATAGCTTTAAAGCCATCTCTATTAACTTCTTACAATGGTTGTTTTGTTATTGGTATTCTAGAAACTTTTTGTTGTAGATGCGATCTACAATATTTTAATTACTTAGTTGAGACATTTTTAACGCAAGATATCCTTTAATAATCTTATAGGTTGAATGTACTAAATTTTAAATAAATTTTGGTTTATCTAAATGGTATCAAAAGCCAAATAAGATAGGATACTTATGCAACATCTTATATCAAAATGTCCTATTGAAAATAAAATTAAGGTGTTGTTAAATATAAAATGAGTTACTTAAAAATTTAGGGGTAAACAACACCTGAAAAAACTTGAATTTTAACTCCTTTTTTGGACATATGTGATTAGAAAATCAAAATGTGATTTTATTTAAACTTTAATTCAACTTTTAATTAAAAAATATTAAATGTAACACCCCGATAATCTACACTAGAGATGTTCTAATAGCTGATTTTTGTAAGATGACGATTATTTGAGTAAGGGAAGGTTTTACCAGCTGATTCATTGATCCTTGATCATCATCTATACAAGAAGAGATTATATCATATTTACCAATCATCAATTGCTTGGAGAAAGAGAGATTCTGTTAAAAGCAACATTTCACTTCACCTCCAACCTAAGGGAAAATGTTGATCATGTATATATGGTGCCACATGCAAATAAATTGAATATTCCAACACTCGGTGTAGAGAATGTTGATCACATATATATGATGCCACATGCAATATATTGAATATTTCAACACTAGGCGTAATGCTCTTGCAAACCTACTCAATTATAATCATGCTATATGTTTGTACATATGGGATTTATGCTCTATTTATACGATTTCAAATTAATTATCATATGATTGGATATGATGATTATGGATTTGGATCTAATTAGTGATATATAAAATGCATTCACTACAACAAAACATGTTACTAGCAATGGATTAATAGTGACGGCTTCTAAAAGCCACCCAAATAAAGGTTATTGGTGAGGTTGAAAGGAAGCCAATCCCAATAAACAGGCACTAGTTATGGCTTTAGGAAGCCGTTGACAGCCTAACCCATAGTGAAAGCAGAAAGGAAACTTAGAAACACCCTACTAACCCATCATAAAAGCAAAAAGGAAACTCTGAAACCCCCCGTTTTCAGGGTCATTAGCAACGGTGTCTTAAAGTTGTGGCTATCATATTTTAATAGTGACAACTTAAGCCATCGCTAGTGACTTAGCGGTCACCATTGACATTAAAGGTACCACTGGCGATGAAAACTTAATGGCTAGGATTGTTTGACAAATTTAAAATTGATAGTTGAATATAAAATCTAAATAAATTAGAATTGTTTGATCTTTCATTAGACTTTGGGTAGGGTTTCAAATGTGCTAGATTTGGCCGTGGCATCACTTACATCTGATTTTGATTTCAATAAGAGTTGAGGTGTTTTGATTCCTATTTTCATGATTTGAGAATCACCATGTTCTGATTTAAATAATATTTTGATTCTATTATTAGAATTGGAACTGAATTCGACAATTTTTGGAAATACAAACTATATATCAGTTTTTATTTAAAAATAAATTAATAATTTACATATAATTACTAAAATTCAATATCACCTTTTAAAACTTTATTTTTACTAATTTATGTCAAATTTTATAATTTATTTATTTTTATTTTTAATTAATTTTATTTATATTTATTTATTTTTATTGAAATTATACAAAAAAATAAAATCAACTAATTCTATTTTTTATTTGGATAAGTTATTGAAATATCCAATTTTGATTCCTATAGGTTATCAGATACAAAATCAAGTTTTGAATTTATTAATTTTTATTGAAATTGAATCTGAATTTTGGAATTTCGAATTCTATTTACACCCATATCTTAGACTCTTACTAGTTGACCTTATTTTAAGATCTCAACTGCAAACACTCCTTCAAATAAAGCTCTTATCTCCTCCTCATTCAAAACTTAATTAATATCTTGAATGCAAATACTCTTTGATGGATATGGATGATATAAAATATTAATAACACAAATGTAACCACAAACTATATTGTTATTAATTAATTTTATCTATTTAATACACTAGTTTCTAAGATTGTTATATTGATTTTTATTTACCATTGTGTTAGAACAACTGCACTTTTATTTTATTTTTTACTAATCTTGTTAGAAGAATCTTCTCTTTAAAGTATCAATCCTTTTAAAGATGCCTTTGCATTTTCAATCTTCAATACAAAGATTTAAAAAGAATTGTTCGCTTTATTTATCTCTTTCCAACTAAAACCTACTTATTTTCTTCTTAATTTTCTTCTCCTTCTCCTCCTCCTCCTCCACCACCACCTCCTTTTTTTCCTTCTTCTTCTGTTTTCCTTCTTCTTCTTCTTCTTCTTCTTTTTTCCTTCTTCTTCTTCTTCTTCTTCTCCTCTTTATATGCTTCCTTCTTTTTCATTTTTGAGTTTCTTCTTCATTTTATATTTTATATTTTATTTTATTTTTATTATTTTTTATTTAAGAAACTTCAAGAAATTCAATTAATCAAGTATAAATTTAAAAATAGATAATTAATTACATATTGCATTGTTTTTAACTTATAATTAAAATTTATTAATGTGATAGATTAAAGGATTTACTAAGAGTCAACGGACATCTCAAGCAAGTGGATCCTAGGGTAAGTTAGGTGGATTTGATGTGAAGTGTGACGATAGACTCACAACACCTGATATAGTCGAACTAGTGGAAGCATTACTAGTTCCATCGTTTATGAGTTGATGGAAAATGTAGAGAAGTAATCTCAAATAAATATTCATTATGAATATGATATTTCTTATTTGTAGCAATGGTTGTTGGTTTAGCAAAAATCATTTGATGAGAAGCTCAAACGGCTGACTTAACAAATGTTAACCATGCAAGGTCAGAGATTTCCCTAATTGGATGATCGATTGACATCGATGTGGTAATGAATTAATCTATCTAGTATGGTGTAGAAAAAATTTCTAATTACTAAAATATCTACTTTGTAGTCTCATTTAGAATTGAATTACGTAACCGAACTAATATTGAAAATGATCATGAATACGTATCTTTGTGGGATTTAAATAATCTCTATAGATTAGAGAAGATTGAACATTCCTACACTCATTGAGCTGCTCAAGTGTGCAACCTCTAACAATATCCACACAAACTAAAGTTGAAATCGGGTTCTCCTTTCCCTTGGCTTGTAAGACATCTTGTCCACTTCATTGGTATTTATAGAATGTGGGTTTTTTCACAAAAATCCCTCCGTTATTATAAATAACTCTTATACCTTATATTTATAGATCAATCATTATGTGTGTGACCCACTAGGACCAATAGCCCATTTGGTGGATGTCAAAAATAAAGAAACAACTTCTTTCATATTAAATCAATTATCTAATAACCAATTTAATGGTTAATCTCAATAATGAAGGGTACAAGCCACATCCCATGATCTCAAATAGTTTTGATGGTAATCTCATCTCCAAAGAGAATTTTTATCATCAGTTACTACATAGATATAAACAGTCATCCAAACCAATGTCCTGGTCGAATAGGACAATGTGATCATTCATCCATATTATATGAGAAGACATCACATATACTATTCTATCTAAATCATTGACATCCTGCCTTGAGGATCTTATAGCTATGAACATATAGATTGCATGTTTCTAAATGATTAATCTCATTATCATGATCTCATCATAATTTAATCATCATTCCTTGCAACCTAGGATTTCAATATGATATAGGCATCTAAATAGTGCAAGTAATGAAAAAGTGGTAATATTTAGATTAAGATATAATAAGAATTGTTTGGTCATATCACATATGATTGGTCTATAGGGCATATATTTCTATCAATCACCCAATTACACTAAAGTCAATCACACAGTTGTCTGATCTCCATCAACTCAAGGTGATGCTCAAACAACCTTTAAGTTACTACTTTAGCTAGTGGATCTGCAATGTTAATGGTCTAAGATACTCTATCTTTAATTGTTTATCCCTGTGCTACAACCACTTTAATTAAATAGTATTATTGAAGCAATGTTTAAACTTCTATTTAGACAACGACTACACTACATATGTGATGGTCCATTGTTTTTACAAAATAATGGTACATTTTCTAAGATATTAGAGACAACTCCTTAATCTAAAATGAACTTCTTCATCCAGACAACTTTCTAAGTAGTTTGCAGCAATTACATACTATATATATGTTGTAGAATCCATAGTGTCTACTTTATGAAACTATTTCAACTCATTACACACCATCCAAGGTAAACATGTACCACTAAGTTGTATTGTTATCAATCCTGTCTGACTAGAAGCTTGAGTCTAACAACAAAGCTTCAAGTCCTATCTTTTGTACACTAGAAATACATCCTTAGTGATTCATAAGTACTTAAGAACATATTTCTTAGATATCCAATGACTCTCACTTGAATCTTCTTGATGACTACTCATAACACTTAGGGCATGTGTTGCATCAGGCTATGTACATAGGATATATGATAAACCCCAGGGTTGAGGCATAGGGTACTCTACTTTATGTGCTCATTATCTTTTCAAAAGAGATGAACTCCATATCTCATAAGTAAGAAACCTATATAGGAGTTTTCCATTTCAAATCCTTTAACTACGGTATCTATGTACATCAATTGGGTCAAGCTAAGTATCCCTTTTAGTTCTATCTCCATAGACCTAAATCTCTAAAACATGATGCTTCTCCCATATTAATTATAAAGGATCAATTCGATAGTCAGGATTCATTGATGATGGCATTATGAGTAGTATGTCAGCCATATAAAATGTTAAGAAAATGATAGCGCTCTCACTTTTCTCCAAGCACACATAAAGTTCCTCTTCTTTCTCAATGAAAGTATGAAATTTAATCTCATCAAAATTTATATTTAAATTATGAGTAGGTTGTTTCTGTCCATAAATGGATATTAGCAACCTACACACTTCATTTAGATGTTTTAGGACTCATATCCATGAGGTTGTATCACCTCAACATCACCATTGAGGAATGTCATCTTAACATCATAATTGAGATATCTCATAGTCATAGTGTGTATCAATAAAATTTGAATGGATTGAACCATGGCAATAAATAAAATATCCTCTCATAGCCAACTCCTTGACTTAGATCATATCTTTTTCATTCATTTTTCCTTGAAGGTCTCTACCTTCCAATCCACTCCAATCTATCTTTTCAAGATCTATTTACACACAACGGGTACTTTTTCTTCAAGTGGATCTACCAAGTTCTAAACTTGGCTAGAATAGATGGAGTCTATTTTGGATTTTATTACTTCTTCCCATTTTGGAATCTCATATTGCCTTTCATTGGTCTTTGAATCAACATTCTCATTTTATTATGCTTCACTTCTTCCATCAAAGATATGTTCCACATATCTATAAGATTGAATGAGCATAAGTGAAAACCTTTGAGTTACTAATGTGTAATCCTTAACTAGTAGGATAATACCTTAATAGAAGTGTCCTCAGATTGTGGGTTTGAAAACCTTTCTAGAAATACCTTACTCCCACTTTCTTCTTTAAGGAGGAACTCTTCTTTTAAGAATATAATAAGCTGAGAAACATATACCCTTATCCATAAGCAATATATATTTAAATATTCATAAGTTTTCTTAAAATATTCTACAAGCTTACACTTCCTATCTTATATTCCAATTATTCTTAACTATACATCTTCATCCAGGTTGAACATTTTGAAACCTTAACTAGCTTAAGGTCAATCTTTAACCCCTTTCTACATCTCATATGGAATAATCAGAATAGATTTAGAAGGTACCAATTTAACATAAAGTTATTATATCGAGTGCTTAGCCCAAAATAGACAGAAGATTTTTTTGCAAAGGTCTTCATTTCTTGTATCATGTCCTACATAATACAATTACTCCCTTTTAGCTACTCAAATAAACAAGGGATTACAGGAAGATGTCCAATGAGACAAGATTATATTATTTTTCAAATAATGTGTGAATCTAGTACTTAAGTATTCTACTCCTTAATCAAATCAAAGAGTTATGATATTTTTTCATTAGTATCTCTACTTTATTCTTAATCTCTAATAAATTCTTAAATGTCTCAATTTTGTATTTAATAAAGTACATATATCCATACCTAAAGACATCATCTTTGTAAATAATAAACTAGAAATATTCTTTCTTAGCCTTAATAGACATGGGCCAACATATGATTAGGTGTATGAGTTATAATAACTCATTAGCCTACTCTTCATGTCAAGTTAATAGAGAGTTGGTCATTTTTCAATGAGATAAGACTCACATTTGGTTAATGATTAAAATTTTTTTTTTTTACTTTTTCCTGTATGGACCTCCTTAGTCTTTTTCTCATTAATATGACCATATCTATATTAAGCTAAAGAAATATAATAATCGATATCAACTCATTTCCTTTTGAGAAGAATATTCATACATACTATGAGAGTTCACATATCTATTATGATTAAACAATTTATTAAGCTTCCACTAACAAACACTTTGCCACTCAAAGTCATAGAATAATTATCACTTCTATATCTCAAAATAAAGCAACATTTATTTAAACAAAAAATATAGACAATATTCTTATAGAAGAATAAAATTGTCAATCTTTAATATTATGACATCTTGAAGGCTATTAAAGATTTATATCTCACACCAGTAATGATACAACCTTTGTAGATATAAGATGTATATCCAGTATATTATACTAAGAGATGAATTTATAGTATCTTACAAAAGATATGCACATCTAATATCTCATAGAAGATATGCACATCTAGTATCTAATGCCATAAGACATATGTCTAGTATCTTAAACTATGATGCACTCAAATAGTATCTCAAACCATATTGTGTACATGTATATGACTAGTAAATCAAGGACTGAGATGTTTGAAGCTTCTTAAGCTTCACCTTTGCTATATATGCAACACACTTTGTACTTCCTCTTCCATCAACTATCATCATGATAGTAGAAGAACTATCCTATGTCGAATTTGGGCTTTATTATCTTGACCGCCTTCTTGACTTTTAACTAATGTCCTTCTATTTTTTATCTAATGATCTCATTTTTTCATTGCACTCACCAACAAGAAGTATTGAAAATGTATTGTTGTTTTAACTTGCCATAAATTAGGTCATCACCATGAGCCATGATAGATCTCATATCTATTTATTAATATTGTCACTACAGTTTATATCTTATAAAGAATAACATATAGTATAAGGTAAACAATGTATGTCTTCAATATGATATTATGAGATAGAGATCTCATTTTCTCTCATGTCATTAGTTAGTATTGGAGGCATCTACTTCTCAAGTAAGATAGTTATATGGTCAACCATGAGAATAAGTCTCTTGGTTTCAAACCGATCTAAGTATGGTCCATTATGCCATTCGGCATCTAATAAGCCCTACAATAAGATAAACATTGTAGGCATTTAGATAAATCAAGACATGGTCTTTATTATCCTAATTTATGCTCTCTCTAATCTATCGACAAATTTGGATAACCTTCACTATGCAAAGATACGGTATCTCAATGACATTTTAGTGGAAATTAAGACCCTACTAAGCTTATGGTGATGACCTTATAATAGTCTAAAAAATCACTCCATACTTAATAGGTAGGCAACTATTGCCAATTGCAACTCTTGCAAGTATTAGTCATTTATCCTCTAAAGTCTTGACCTTGTGATAGCATAATAAATCAAACTCTAGTTAGGTCAAATCCACTTGTTATGTTATGGAAATGGATTTTTTACTTAGCCATTGTGGTAGTGCAACAAGGCTCTACAAATGGTCCACCCTAAAGTTAGATAAATTGCCCTAACCATGATCACCAATCCCTTGTTGAATAAGTCTTGTGGTAGTAAACAAACTCACCAAATCTAATATTAGCTAATTGTTGACCATAACAATGGAAGGCTCCATAAGTCATTCTCAATATTTCATGTTTATCAACCTAATTTAAACGATGAGAGATTTTATTTAAGTCTCATCATAATAAGTGCTACTTATACACAGATACCTTTAAAATATTATAGATCTAAGGTATAACCTATAGCACATACACATATTGCATATGTAGAAATTAAAAGGGTGGTCATGGACATAAATCTATTAATGCAAAACCGCAATTAGAATGGCATGCATTATAAGGATTTAGCATCTTATGCCTAAGTTGACATGAATATACATTAATCAAATAAGAAACATTGATCTTAATCGAGGGGAGTACATATCTTGGAAAAGGTAGAATATAAAATCAAATTTGATTAGAGAAGATATTAGGTATGCATACCCTTAATTTCATGCCAACATAAATAAACTGATAGAAATGTATGCCCTACAAGTCAATCATATATGATATGATTCGATATTTTTAGAAATATCTTATTCAAATAATTAGGCAAATTCTTCATTACAAGCTCTTATTAGATACGAATATCATAATGAAATCTTTGATCACATGTAATGATGATTAAATCATGATAAGATCAAGATAATGAGATTGATCATTTAGAGATATGTGATCTAAATGTTTCTAGTCATAGGATCCTTGAAATGGGATATCAAAGATCCGAATAGACTAATGTATGTCATGTCTTCTCATATAATGAGAATGACTGATTTCATTGCTCATTAGTGTGGAAACACTGAGATACATATACAAGTGCTCATTAGTTGAATGAGTTCACTAAAATGACCGAATTAAAAACCCTGAATAGTATCTTACCAAACTGTCAGTCAGGGTTTTCTATCATCATGGTTGCATGGTTGGACATTTGACTTGAGTTGCCAAAGATGCCTTATTGGGTGGAACTTGTGCTTTAACCATTGACTTATGGATCACCATTTAGATGGTCCAATATAGCGATAGATCGAGTGCAAGGAATACCTGATGGAGGCAATTGAGCAAATAATAATGAATCGTCCACTCTCGGTAAGTGAGAGTGAATGTCTTATGAGATACTACTCTAAATCTTTGGCCGGGGTAAATAGGATGATTGAAAAAGAGTTTATTGATCAAATTTCGAGTACATGATCCTATAGAATCGACTAAGGAGTTGACAGTCGATGTCGTACTCCTATCCAACCAGGATATTGGATGGACGATGTTTTATATCTATACAGTACCTGATGATAGAAAGGCACAATGGAGATAAGATTATACCCATGGCCATTTGAAATTATTGGATGTGGCTTGTACACTTCATGATCGGTAGGTTGATTAATTTGTTATCGGATAACAAATTTAATTAAATTAAATAAAATTATTCTAATTTATTAGGCCTCAACCAAATAAGTTATTGGACCTAGTGGGTCACTCATATAAGAACTTATCCATAAGTACAGAGGCAAGGACATAATTTATAAAAAATTTAGATTTTAATAAAAGTTTCAAAATTCTTTATAAATACTAATGGTTTCAGTCAAACCCTATCAAGACAAGGGTAAAAACTGTGTCCTCAGTCTCCTTTCTACCTCATTCTCTCTATAGAAGGCATCCATGACCGATGGAGCTCCGTTCAGGAATAGTTTTCAAGGACGGAGAGAAAGAATAACCTGTTGTGGATGAAGTTCGTGTGGATACCACTGAAGACCGAATATTTGATCAGTTTGAAAAGCTTGAGAAGCTCGTCTCCTTCCTCTCTATGAGATTATATGAATCTCTATCAGGTATATTCAAACTTGATTTGATTGATTTTCGATTTTCGTCATTCAGTTCCGATTAAAACAGATTCTAAAGGATCCCATAAGAATCGTTACTTCCGTTGCACTAAATTTTGTAGAACGATTCCTTACATAAACATCATTGTATGACATTCGTTCTAAGTCCATGATCTTCCATGCAATCACATAATCATCCATTACATGAACATATTACGAATACATGATGATTATATAATATAATATTTACTTCATAAAATAATAACTTATACTTTTGAAATTCCAAATTTCATACTTGTCGTATTTACATGAAGTAAATTACATGAAATAACCATATAAATGTTTTAAATGAAACTTACAAGTAGGTCTAAACAATTTAGGTAATTCATGCTTTCATAAAATTTTGTAATATCTAAAATTAATGCACTAATCAGAATTTTGTAAAATCACAACTTTCTAGAAGTAATTTAGCCATTAAATTTATTAGTATAAGTAACTAAGACAATATTAATACTTAGCTAAGATTAAATCTATGACAATAGGGAATAACAACTCATTATAAATCATCAAACACTTTAATAATCTATCAAGTATTATTCCATAATTTTTTTGCATTTTTATAACATTTTTTACATTTATTTTAAATTAAAATTTATTTATAAAAATAAATTTGACTGGATCCACAAGCCTTTCCGTTACTGGGTCCCAACGGACCGATAACCCCTTTCTTCTTCACTCAATAAGGGAAAGAAGAAGGGTGAAGATGTGGGGTTCAAAATCGTCACAAAAACCAAAACTTATGGTTTCAAAAAAATTCCAAAATGGGGAGATAATTTCTGGAACAATGAATAATCTATTGGTTTTATGTTTATGCAAAATGGTAGCAAAAATGCCTAAATAAATAGAAACAATAATTTACCATGTAAGAGGTGGTCACTACTGTACAATTCCAAAATACATTGCTTCCTTCACCATTCAATGCTAGGAAAGTTGAGTAAATGTTATAAAATCAAATTCCTTACATGCCTATGTCAGTAAATGGCCACCAACTTTAACATGTATAGAGAAAAATATGAGTTATACCATTTTGGCCCAGAGCAAAATTGATTAAAACTCCATATTTTTGCTATGGTTCGGAGGATACAGAAGTCCAAAATACAAAAGGAAAATGCATTGGAAATCCCTTTGTAACAAGATTCATAAGAGATCAACCACACTCAATAATGTATCACACACAAAATATGGTGGCTCCAAAAAAATGGATGTTTGCACAATTTCAAAACCCTCAGAAAAAACATAAAACGATGTTGAAATGTTGTCAAATTCGAACCAGACTTCGACCTGGCTATGATTTCACTGGAAGAATTTTTTTTCCATTAATATGTCATAATAGAAAATGATGATTCTTCAAATATCTATGATGTAGTCTTGTTCGAAACTAAACAACATGACTGAATTGGTATTCTAAATAATTTCAAATACATATCTTTGTGAGACTCAAATAATTTCTATAGATCTAAGAAGAACAAACATTCCTATGCTCATCAAGTTGCTCAAGTGTGCAGCATCTAATAGTGATATCCATGTGAATCATCTCCAAAGTCGGGTTCTCCTTTGCACCGGTATTGACAACTCACCCCGAATGAAACTGCACAATCTTATGGCATCCTCCAAAGTGGAAAAGAGGTATTGGAGAAGGTAGGGATGAAATGGGACTATCCTTGGCTTGTAAGACATCTTTCTCACTTTATTGGTATTTATAGAAGGGAGTTTGTTAAAAAACCTCACCTTTCTTATAAATAACTCCCATACCCCCATACTTATGGATCACTCCTAATGTGTGTGACCCACCAAGCCTAAAAATCCATTTAGTAGAGGCTAAAATAAAAGAACAATTTTTTTCATATTAAATCCATTATCTAATAATCGATTTTATGGTCAATCTCACTTATAAATGATACAAGCCACATCTCATGATCCCAAAAAGCCTTTCTATCATCAATTACCGCACAAATGTAAACCTTTGTCTAAACCAATGTCTCAATCAAATAGGAGTACAACATCAACTATCAACTCTTTAGTATATTGACTTTATGGGATCTTGCACTCGGAATCAAATCAATTAGAAAACTTATTTTTTAAATATCTTCTCTACTGCCGAGGATTTAAAGTACTATATCATAGGGCATTCACTTTTACTTACCAAGAGTGAATGATCTCCTAGTGTTTACACAATTTCCTCCACTGAGTTTCTCATATGCCCAATCTACTATCTATACTGGACCATAGAACTAAGTGATCCATAAGTTAATAGTTAAAGTATAAGGTACATCCAGCAAGACATCTTTGGTGACTCAGGCCAAAGATGCAACTTGCAACTATGATGATGAAATATCCTTATTGATAGTTAGGTAAGATACCATTCAAAGATTATATATCAGTCAGTTCAATAATCTCTTTTCTCTAATAAGCACCTATCCACATATCTTAGTGTCTACACACTAATAACCAAAGATATCGGTTGTCACAGTGTATGGGAAGACATCATATGCAATAGTCTATCTGGATCTTTGATGTCTCGTCTCAAGGATCTTGTGATTAAGAATATTTAGATCGCATGCCACTAGATTATTGATTTATTATCATGATTTCATTATCATGATCTCATCATGATTTAATTATTATTCATGTAACTTAAGGGTTTATTATGCTATACGCATCTAAATTCTCCAAGTAACGAAAAAATGTCATTTATTTAGAATGAGATATAATAAGAAATGTTTGATCATATCACATATGATTGATTTGTAAGATATATATTTCTATCAGATGTCACCTCCGGGATAGAGAATTGTAATTCGTCGGAATGATGATTCTCTTGGGTTGTGGTAGTTTGCGGTTTCCAAGAGCCGTGGGCTCCAAAGTAAAAGATAGGAGAAGTAAATGAAAATGATTATAGTACCTCTAAAAAGGGGGATGTGTTTGTAAGTTTTGACTTACCTCGTCTCGGCTGGCCGAAAGGAGAGAGTTTGAAAAGTTTTTTTGTCTTGGTTCGGATGATGATGTATGACTTCATCTCGATTGGATCAACTTAGAATATCCATAAGAAAATAAAGAAACAAGTGAAAGCAACATGAGAACTGAAGAAAGTATAGTAACGTACTCAAATAAAGCATAAAATAAACAAAATGTTGAAAATTAACCAAATTGGGACTAGACCCAACCCCTATTTTAAGAGATTTAAGAAAGCATGAAGATGTAAATGTATGCTCTAATATATGCTAAATAATATATAAATGTAAGTTTGAATTAAAGAGAGTAGTAGGAGACCGAAAAAAAAAGATGCAAAAATCTTAAAATTACATAGAATGGAATCTTGTACGCAGGTGTCCCATTGGTAGTGTCACCAGGGCCTGTTCTGGCAGGTTGACAACCCTTTTTCCTCACTTTGCCCTAGGGTGTTAGTTGATCTCCAAAGTGTCGGCATGGTTTCTCAAGGTAGTATTGACACAAGAGAAGTTGTAGGAAGGGATATTTGACCCTGGGAGGAAAAGGATTGAATTGTGGGGCTCCTAGAGTTAAGAGAAAACCCTGTTTCTAAAGAAGAAAACTATGAGTTTTGGGACTTTTAGAGGGTGGTTTCTAATGGTTTGAGGGCTGGGGGAGATTTAGATGTGCTTTGGTGGGTAAGAGGGAGTGGGAGGATGGATTGGAACCTTTAAGACATTGGAGAAAAGAGTCCTATAATCACAAAGAGGGGCATTTCAGTAAATGATGAAATATCTCGGACGTGGCAAAGTGCCTCCCAAATAGGATGCTTGCATCATGAGGTGCATTTAATGCACCATCATCACTTGATCTAGTGTCAAATCGAACTGACCAAAAAGTTAAGCTCCCTACCAAACTGGGCTCTTGTTGCCCTGTTGGTCGGGTGTTTGGCGCGCCCCTTACGGGACACAAGGGGTGACGCCCCTCTAATGAGACTCTAGGGGTAGCCACCCCTAATGGGACAATAAGTCTTGATTGAGCTAAAACGTGTGGGAAAACTCATTTTTTTGAAAAAATAATTGATTCTTTTGATAGGATACTCAAATGTACTCCACAAAACAAGAATGTTGAACTCTCCAACTATGCCAAAATTACATATCTCCAAGAATATGACAGAGAAGATGATGATGAGAATGAAAGGTTTATTTTTGGTGGGGATGAGTGAAATATTGTATTACTTTATGATGTACATCATTTCTTTTATATGAACATTGATTGCATAACTATGATTGTTATTTATTAGTTCTATTTTTTTCGTTGTTCTACTCTTTTATAGATTGCATGTTTTTATTGATTTGTAATTGCCGTTACAGCTATATACAAAAACTTAATTATATAAATCAGCTAGTTTGTATGAACAAGTTGCATATGAAAAACATAATTTATGAACGTACAAAGTGTATATGTTATAGTATGTTTGTACATGTATAAACAGGTTGTGGTTGAATGTATAATAGGCTATGGTTGAATATAGTTGAATGTGGTTGTTTGACACAAGGAAGTGTTAGGTCGTATAGACCTTTTTTTCTCTTAGAATCCGAACAGTAACATAAACGATCTGCACCCTGATATACACATACAAGAATATATATCCAAGTTGAGTTCACATTTCCAGGTCCTTCGCGAGAGAGAGAGAGAGAGAGAGAGAGAGAGAGAGAGAGAGAGAGAGAGAGAGTACTGGAAGCTTCCATCCATGGCGACGGTGGAAGCCAGCCCAAAGAACACGACCCCGTGGGCGTGCATGGGAGAGAGAGAGAACTGGAAGCTTCCATCCATGACGACGGTGGAAGCCAGCCCAAAGAACACGACCGTGGGCGTGCATGAGAGAAAGAGAGAGAGAGAGAACTGGAAGCTTCCATCCATGGCGACGGTGGAAGCCAGCCCAAAGAACACGACCCCGTGGGCGTGCATGGGAGAGAGAGAGAGAGAGAGAGAGAGAGAGAGAGAGAGAGAGAGAGAGAGAACTGGTAGCTTCCATCCATGACGACGGTGGAAGCCAGCCCAAAGAACACGACCGTGGGCGTGCATGAGAGAGAGAGAGAGCGAGAGAGAGAACTGGAAGCTTCCATCCATGGCGACGGTGGAAGCGAGCCCAAAGAACACGACCCCGTGGGCGTGCATGGGAGAACGACGACGACGGCGGCTGTTCAAAGGGAGAGAAAAAAAAAAGCAGACAGGATGACCCTTAACGCCGATCGGATATGATAAGATGATGCCAAAACATCTCACGGTCATCTCTCGTGGGCGCAATATATAGGTTCTCTAACGCAGTCTGACGCCATCTGTTTAATTCGGTGTGCTGCCGTATATTTAAGAATCCGCCCTCTTAAGGATAAGAGACTAAAGAGACATGCGCTTCATTCCTCCAGGGTAGCTGACGCGTGTCCGCGTCAGCTCTCTCAGACAACGACGGGGTACGCTCCACCTGTCCTTTTCCGACCGGTGACGTCAGCGGGAATGCACCGCTGGATTACGCTTTTGACCGAAAAAGTCACCCGGATCCCGACAAAACAATGAATCACATAGATCGTCTATCCTTGTTAGTTTTGTAATAGCGTTAAATAAAAACTATCAAAAAAGTTTTATCTATTAATATTAATTTTAAAATCCTTAGATCAAATTAGAGATAAGTTATGATATCGTTGGCCATCTTTATCAGTTTGGTATCAATATTTTTTCTTGAGAGATATCGATGCTTGAATTTATATAACATTACTCTTAGAACTCTCAATAAACAGGGTGTTAGATCAGATAAAACGTTTTTCCGAACTACCCCTCCATTCATCTCTATGCGTCCATCCAGAGGCTTCATGTCTCGCAAGTTCTAAAATTTTCCTAATACTCGTGGAAGTTAATGAGAATTGGATTATTGTTATTTTTTTTATAATTCTATATTTTTATAAAAAAAATACTAAAAGAGATATTTGACAAAAATCACAAATTTATAGTTTTTTAAAAATATATTTTTTGACAATAAATAAGACAAACTATTTTTTATTCGGTGATCTTCCATTCTTTTTTAATCTTATATGTCTCGTGTTATTTTTTGTTATTATATCTCTTTCAAACATCTCGATGATTATCTTAATTTACATTTTATTTTAATATAACTTTTTATCATAAAAATATAAAAGAATTTGTTATATAACCAAACAAATTTTATCATTCACCCGTATGACTAATTTTATCAAACTTGTAAACGACGGCTCTCCCGTGTATGCATCTACAGGTGTGTGAGTGTGTAAGCAAATAAAGATAACGATAGGGTATGTCTGTGATAAACTATTAACGAGTAGGACAACAAATTTTCCCGCCCGTCGCTGCTGACGGCAGCTAAAACCGTGCCGACAAGGTGGGTGGTGCAGCTCACGGACGGTGCTATCTTATTACGGGTAGGGGTGGGCACAAAACGGTTAAAACCGAGAAATCAAATCGAACCAGTCCATTCGGTTCGGTTTGATTCGGTTTGGAACCCCTTTCGGTTTGGTTCGATTTGAAAAATCTCCAAACCGATTTAAACCAAACCAAACCGTTTAAACCGATTTAATCAAAAAAATAAAAAAACTATTATAGTATTAATAAAAATGATATTTTTATAAATTTTATATTAAAACAATATTTATTTTTATTAATTTTAACATAAAAATTAGTATATATATGTAAAAAATAATTAATTTAAATATTTTTATTTATTTTCGGTTTAAACCGAACCAAACCAAACCAAACCGAATTGATTCGGTTTGGTTTGGTTCGGTTTGGGAGGGTGATTCGGTTTGGTTCGGTTTGGAAAAAAAAATAGTCCAAACCGGACCAAACCGAACCATGCCCACCCCTATTTACGGGGGCGGCCGTATCTGCGGATCCGGGTTCATCCCCCGGCCCGATCACACCGGCCGGTTCGAGTCGTTTTCGGGTTTGGGAGTTTGCCGGCCGGATGGCCCCCTCCCGACGCTCCATGTAGGAGTGCAAACGAGTCGAGTTGAGTCGAGTAGTATGATGTTCAAATTTGGCTCATTTATTTTACGCGAGTTCGAGTTCGAACTCGAGTAATTTTAACGAGTATATTGAATTCTTGTTTAAGTTTGGTTCGTTTATTAATCGAGCCGAGTCGAACTTGAACTCGAGTAGTAGATAGACTAAATTCAATTCACATTTAAGTTTAAGTTATATACAAACTCGTTTATAAAACTCAAAATCAACGAAAAGTCATCTGTAAAATTTTATATTTAACTTACTTGTGAAATTCAATCTAAAGTTAAACTTAAATTTTAAATTATTTAATATATTTAAATAAAAATATATAATTATTAATACTCGTAATTTTTTTTAAAAATAAATATATAATATAATATTTAATCAAGTTATTCGTGAGTTTATCGAGTCGAGCAAGGTTCTGTTCAAGTTCGACCTATTTTTTTTATTCAGACCTATTTATTTATTTAACGTAATAAATGAGTCAAGTCAAATTTATATGGAGTCGAATTTCGAATTAGTTCGTGTGCACCACTGGCTCCATGGAAGATGACAGCCTTGTTGTAGGTGGCCGGTCAAATCCAAACTGAGTTATGTGCAAGAGTATGTCAAAGTTGCGTAGAGCTTACGACACTCTCTCAAGTCTAGCCGACTCCGTACGGGTTGAACCACAGGAGAAGGATGCTGGAGTGGGTGTGTCTATGATAGTTTAGTTTGATCGGGTTCATTGCATGATTGATTTGAGTTTTCGTAGCCGACCAAGCGTGGCTCGGTTGGCACGACGCCACCCCCGCGGGGGAGGGGGGTGGCGGGGGTTCGACCCCGGCGACGGACTGCCGGGTCCACCTCTCCATGGGGAGAGGTGGCATCTAGCGGCAGTGTTCGATCTCTCGCCGGCGCGGAAGCTGTGCCTTGTGTTGGCCACCGGACCATCGTTGTCCAAAAAAAAAAGATTTGAGTTTTCGTAGTAAAAATATTTTTAATAAAATAAAAAAATGTTTGGCGATTGTTAAGGAATATTTGTATAGAGGCTTCTTTCTTTGACGGTAAAAAAGATACGATTTTTTTTATCCTTCTCGTGATCCTCCACTTTTTATATTAAGATTTTTTATACTTTTTTTGGGCGCGTTTTATACTTTTTTTATACTTCTCGTGATCCTCCCCTTCCTTAAAATTATATATATATTTTTTATTTAAGATGTTTTAAAATTTTTTGTTTAATACATTGTTTACCTCGATATGAATTTTCTACATGTATTGGTTACCTTGATGAGATTAACAAGATATTTAAGATAATTATTTATTAAAAATCTGTGTTGATAATCTACATATTATCATCGAAAATTGACATTATCTCTCCGAAATCTTTATCTTAGAATTCATTTTAATTGATTTTGCTCGTATACATTAATTTTTTATCGAGTAAATAGAAGTCAAATTTTCGGTTTCGATAAATTATTGAAATCTCCGAATTTTTTTTCCAATATTATATATGATACAAAAAAAAGTTCTGAATTCATTAGTGCTTATCGGAGTGAAATCAAAAATTCGAGGATGTCTAATTGTGTTTGCACGCTGTTTGAGCGGTGCACTCTCCAGAAGGTTCCACCTAGTCCGCCAGACGTGGTCCGTGGAGTAGCTGTTGGCGGATCCGATCCGATCGGCCATCACTTGATCCGCCGCCGTCGTCGTCATCATCATCTTCATCCTCGTCGTCAGAACGACGAGAAATTTGAAGTACGACGGCGGCTAGGAGTGTAAACGGTTCGGTTCGGTTCAGTTTGGTCATTCTTTTTCAAACCGGAACCGAATCGATAAGGTGAACCGAACCAAACCGAATCAGTGAGTCCTAAACCGATTGTGGTTTGGTTCAGATCGATTCATCGATTTAATGTATATTTAAATAAATAAAATAAAATATAAAATATACATTATAATAATTATTTAAGATTAATATAAAGATCAATACTTTATTTATAATATATAATTTTATCTTTATACTAATTAACTTAAAATTATAATAATATATATTTAAAATTGATATAATATATATTTAAATATAATATAATGTGTAAATAAAGTGGGTCAAATTTTATCAAATCGGGTCAACCGGTTTACCGGTTCAGTTCGGTTTGGGGAGGTGCCGAACCGAACCGAATCGATAAGAAATTATCCGTTCAATTCGGTTAAAAAAACCGAATACATAGCCTATCAAATCGAACCGAATCGGTTCAGTTCAGTTCAATTCAATTTATCGGTTTATCGATTTTACATGAACACCCCTAACGGCGACTGTCCCGTTGTTGATCGCATTCGAGCACCACCAAAAGCAGACGCCTTGAGAGTGAAGAGTGCCGCCGCTGCCCGCTGGGCTGACCATTCTTTTGTCAGGGGCATACCCGCGAAAGAGAGACTGGGAGGGGGGGATCAGAAAATTGTCAGCTCTGATCAAAATTGTCAACTCGATTTGATTCAGATTGAATCAAAAATAAAAATTTTATTTATTTAATTTAAAAAATTAACTTATTGATAAATCTTGATATCTTTTGACTCGTATATTTTACTTACAGCGTTAAACTACAGTTTGAATCACAAATTTTATCTATATTTACAAAATTCTCTTGACTTATTTATTTTTGAGATGAGCGATGTGGGATAAATAGTGTGTAAGCACGTGTGCGTGGATAACTGGACACGGATATCAAAATGAGAAATGAGAGAAATTCCCCTCCGTCTGATCTTCTGATGATCGTCCGTCAGATCCTGCCCGTCCCAATCCCTCCCAGTGACCCGCTCCAATCATACCTCCCCGGGGCCGGGCTCCGGCCATCAGACGGTCCGCACGAGATCATAGCCCCCGAAGGTGATCGGAATGCCCCGGAGCCGTCGATCCGACGGTCCCCGTCCGCGGGTGGGCCGCAAGGGTGGCCGCGAAGCGGGCAGCGCGGTCCACTCGGGCCCGGAATTTATAATCCCGGGTGGATCCGAAATGCCGAATGAGCGGATTCAGCGCGGTGGTGGTGACCGCCGCACCGACTCCCATCATCCGAATAAGATAGTTCCAAATGGGAAGTTCTCAACGACACCACCACACCACCTGCCGAGTAAGCCACGAAACAAAACCGCACCGAACCCGAAACCCGTATCCGATATTAATAGCTTAATGCCAGTTGGGCTCGGTTAAGGGAGCGGTGGGCGGATAAACGACGCCGTGAGCTGCTCCTCCTCCACGGCGGCGATCCTCTGCACACCCCCACCCCGGAAAGCGACGGCGTAACGGCCGCCGGAGACGGAGCCGGTGTGCTCCGGCGAGATGTTTATTAATTAATTATTACCTGGGTGCAAATTAAAATTAAATAACATGCGCATGCGCATGCTTAGCGCTTTTTTATAATCACATATTCGGTGCTCCGTCGATTTCAACGGTTACGTGGCTAGCAGTAACATAATTGAAATATATTTATATATATATGCATGTACAGTTAGTTGGCAGTATGTTTCGATAGCTGTGATGTCATGTGTGGCCTCGGAGTAGGTGTCCGAATCACCCTCTAGTTTTGGTAAAAGAAGGTATTTAATTTGATGATGATATTTTAACTATAGATATATCTGACAAATCATCCAAATCATCGACATCTTAATAGGTGTTTGGTTGCATGATAATGAAAATTTTTATTTTTATTTTTGAAAATTGTAAGAAAACTTGTTAAAAGAGGTGTTCCGTAACTATGATAATTTTATGTTTTGAAAGTAATTTTCTTCTTAAACAAAAAAGGGTCTTATCTCTTCTTTTTTTCTTGTGGTCCCCCACTTTGTTTGATCATGTATGATAGTTATTTTTTTTTATAATCACATCCCTCCAAACATGATAATTTTATGTCACGACTTGGTTCACTTTTTATTTTAATACAATTTTTTATCATGAAAGACTACAAAAAATTATCATACAACCAAACACCTCATTAGCTAAAATTTAAAATGAACCTGGCCTCGTTGCGGATGTTTTATATATGGGTCTACGTTAACGTCTGGATTTTTTTTTCTTATCCACTATTTTTAAGAGATAATCTAAGAGAATGGAGGTACTCGTGGACAACAATTTAAAGAATAGATACTAGATATTTGCTTGGCCCAATCAAATGGACCGTTGTTAGTTTTGAAAAAGAAAAAATCTAACCAAACACCTCTCCTCTACACGTGTTGAGTCAAACCAAATTAAATTGAACAAATTTGATTTGGTGAGTTGGACTCTCTCGCGGGTTCGGAACCTTCACCGGACCTCAGTGAAAATCTTGTTGTTCTCCTTAGCGGCAAGTTCACCGCTTCCAGCGATGTCTCCGACGTCCCGTCTCCGGCGTCCTTAGCTTCTCGACATCCTCAATGTCCTATGCTCCTCGGCATCCTCGGCTTCTCGGTATCCTCGGCGTCCTCAACTTCTCAACATACTTGGCTCCCTTACGAAATATCCCCTTTCTAGCCATTTCTTCTCCGGAGAACCCTACATAGTTTGCGGTTTATCATTCAACACCCTCGCCCTCATTCAGTGCATCAAGCCCTCTCCCCCCACCAATTTTCTATCCCCTGTCCGGTCATCTCCTATTTTGGTGCCCCTCAAACCCCTTTCCCGTAGAACTTCCGATCTCTGTAGGCCCAGTCAGTTTGCATTACTTGCTCTTTCCCATTCTTCCAGCTGAGCACCTTCTATGGGCTTTTAAAGTCAATCTAACACTTCTCATTTTGAGGTAAACTTGGGTGAGGAAGGGAGGAGGATTTGACTCTTCCTCCCTCTCTAATGTTCCATTTTTGTAGGTTTGTCCACTTTCCAATGTTTTTATTTTGTCTATCTATGTATGTAGTTGTCATCTCTTTTGGTTCACTGGAAATGTGATGCTCGGTGTATCTATTTTGGTGTTGTTTGTATGTCTTTTTACTGTCGTATGTTCTGTGGGTCACGTCTATCTAGTTGTCTTCTCTAGTCTTTCACATAGTCATTATCTTTCTTACAAGATTGTTAGTTTAGGCATTATTCACATCTTTTTAGTGTGTTCATCCAGTCTCGTGACAACAGACAAACTCCTATAGTGGAGTCTTTACTTCTGTCGAGTGATCGTCTAAGCACATTATTGTGCTAGTCGCGTTATGGTTATGTCATGCTTTGTTGAAGTTGACTTTAGATAGAGTTTCAGTTATCTTTATTAGCGTGTCTTGTGAGGTTTTCTTTACTGATGCCCTTGTCATCTTGTACTATGGTTTTGTTATTAATAAAAATAGTCGGTGTTGCTTGTTCAAAAAAAAAAGTTTGATTTGTACTCATTTGGCTTGGCTCAAACTATATTTTATTAAGATATAATATATAACTTTATTTAGTTTGACTTAAATCATATTTTAGTATAGAGCGTATGTTTACATATACAGTATTACTTTTACCTTAAGCAATCTTACAATATTTGCATTATTAATATATCCAAGTTAAAGTAAATATTTAATATAATTAGGTTATTACATTTACTTGTTTGATTTAGTTTGAATAGTCTTTGAAACTAAACCTAATTAATTGGTATATAGTTCAACACAAACCAAACTCGGCAAAATTTTTATTTTTTTGTTTTGAACCTAATTGGGACTCTAGATAAGGGTAAATGGATGACTACTATTATTGCAGGATTATTTGATATCTTAGTATTTAAAAATACATAGTATTAATGGCTTAATTTCTACTTTATAACTATTTTTTCTCAAAAACATTAATTCAAAACATTTTTTTGGATTTTGAAACAAGATATTTATTTGGTTAAATTGAAAAAACACATGAAAAAGCAAAGTAAGCGACCATGTGATTGGGCTGCTTTTGAAAGTACGAAATTCCTCTTTGGGTTTCAGTTCCTATATTTATGTAATTTGGAATGAGGACACCTTGATCTAAAATGCTTCATTTACATTAAATCAAACAGTATACCAATTTTATTATTTCGGAACTTTTACAGTATAACAAACAAAATCTTATGAATTATTTGGTTTAAATATAATTTTCATACACCATGTGTGATAAAATGTTATATGAAAATAAAATATAAAATAGTTTGATGAATTAGAGTTTTCATTTTTGGTTAGAAAATAATATGTTGTGAGGTGGGATTCATGTACAAGCAAAACGTGAGAGGCAACAAAAGAGAGAAAAAAAAGATCCCACATTTTTTATTCAAAAAGAAACTCTTCATAAAATTATATTTTTTATAATGATTAATTTCCAAAGGACTTTTTATCCAAAAATTTGTCACCAAAAAACTATTTTCGAACACCTCATCAACCATCCTTGCGGGATTTATAAGGTGTCTTGGATCTCAAGTGTAAAGCCGACGTAAATTGTCTGCCGACTAATTAAGTTATAATTTTTAAATAATGCTATGTTAGGGTAAAAATTAGTAATAAACGTATTGATTCCTTCATTTACATTTACATATGTGGTGTTAAAAATGTTGAAATATTTCAAATGCATCCCTTTTACATATTTTTTGCTTTCAACTGTTGCTCTTTTATCTCAACATTAAAAGATGTAACACGTCAACAATAACTTAATAGCAGTAATATGTCAACTACATCCAAACAATGATTCATTTTCTTAAAAATTTACATTATCTTATGGGGTGTTTGGTTGCATGATAATTTTTTGTACACTTTCATGATAAAAAATTGTATTAAAATAAAAAGTGAACCAACTCATGACATAAAATTATCATGTTTGGAGGGATGTGATTACAAAAAATAGTAACCACCGCACATGACCAAACAAAGTGGGGGACCACAAGAAAAAAGAAAGAGGTGAGACCCTCTTTTTTTGTTTAAGAAGAAAATCACTTTCAAAACATAAAATTGTCATGGTTGTCAAACACCTCTTTTAACAAGTTTTCTTCCAATTTTTAAAAATTAAAATAAAAACCTCAATTATCATGCAACCAAACACCCCA
The DNA here is from genome assembly GCA_036172225.1 of Cryptocoryne crispatula var. balansae. Lineage (NCBI taxonomy): Eukaryota > Viridiplantae > Streptophyta > Magnoliopsida > Alismatales > Araceae > Cryptocoryne > Cryptocoryne crispatula. The sequence goes on along the minus strand of CM069925.1, from coordinate 12,080,640 downwards.
TTACTTTTTCTCTCTAACTCTGTAATGACTAGATCCCAAACTGAGAAGTATAAGTGATATGAAACAAGAGTTTGAGATTGGTCTAGCAACTTTTCTGAAGCTAGGAATTAAGTTTAACATGTTTATTTAGACAATTCTCAATCTATATGTAGAATGTAACAACTCATTGTTACCAAGTCATGCCAAGGAGCCGATATCAGAGTGATTAAAAGCTTGATTTGGTAAATACTCAACTTAAACTTTATTTATCATGCCAAATGAATGAATTTGAATAAGGAAATAAAACACCACTGCTTGGTGAGTTGAGTTTGAACAAACTCTCGATAAAACTCGAGAAAAAAAAGCTTATGGGGTGTTTGGTTGCATGATAATTTTTTGTACACTTTCATGATAAAAAATTGTATTAAAATAAAAAGTAAACCAACTCATGACATAAAATTATCATGTTTGGAGGGATGTGATTACAAAAAAGAGTAACCACCGCACATGACCAAATAAAGTGGGGGACCACAAGAAAAAAGAAAGAGGTGAGGCTCTCTTTTTTTGTTTAAGAAGAAAATCACTTTCAAAACATAAAATTGTCATGGTTGTCAAACACCTCTTTTAACAAGTTTTCTTACAATTTTTAAAAATTAAAATAAAAACCTCAATTATCATGCAACCAAACACCCCATTAGACACTTTAAATAATTATTACATTAAAGTTAAGAAAAAAATAAATTAAAACACTTAAATATTATACATTGTTGATTAAATATTAATTAAGTTAAATCAAATTCAATACAAACTTAAAGTTGAGTTCAAGCTTTATAAACAATAATTCAAATTCTATAAATAAACTTAAATCGACAAAATTGGACAAACAACTGGACAAGTAAGCTGAAAATACATCAAATTCTCTTTATTTGAACAACACAACGGCATAATTTATTTATAACATAAAAAGGTACGTATACAATTATATAATCACGAAAGACTCAAATTAGAAAGACACGCGACTGAGTTAGAAATAACTAGAGTATCTATAGAACTGATCTTTTCGACATGACCTAAACATAATCACAAATCGACTGACACATAAAAGTACTCGTAAGATCGAACAGCAGATAAACGAATTCCATCCGAAGAGTTTGAAATTTGTCACGAGACCGAAAGATCACACCAAATAGATGTGAATATCGCTCAGATTATCGGTCTCAACATAAGAAAAGTGGTTATGAAGATAACCAGAAAAGATAACGTTAAGGACCTCGACCATACGACACCAAACAAAAATAGAGAACCAAACATACCCAAGCAACATGGATAAGTGTGCTCCACAACTCGAGCATAACAAGAAGAGACAAAAAAAACCTAAACTCATGTTCAGGTGGAGGGCTACACAAGGAGAGTGGGAAAGAGGACCATCCCTCCCTCCCGAAACACAGTCATCTACAAAATAAAAAATGGAAAATACGTAAGAAAGCAAAAGCAAGCAACAAGCGTGAAGCAACGTCTGGAAATGCACTGCAATGTGAAGTCGAAAACGACCCGCGAGCAAGCGCTGAGGGCTCTGGCGAAGGCCGCGGGGACCTCACACCACCGTAGGTCGAGGGCCAGGAGTTCGGGAGTCGCCGAGAGTCGGGAACAGAGAGTTCACCGGGAGCTTCACCGAGGTCTCCGCGAGCTGGTGCTTTGTCGGGGCTTCGCCGAGAGCTCCGTGAGTAGAGACTTCACCAGGGGCTTCGCCTTGGACTCCACGAGCAAGGGGCTTCACCGGGGGGACTTTGCTGAGGGCTTCGCCAAAACTTTCACGAGCAAGGGCTCCGCCGAGAGCTCCGCCAACAAGGCTCCGCGAGCAGGGGCTTGGCGGGACCGGATCCGTTGTCCACCTCGGTGTGCACCTCAATGCACACCACTTCCTACATTTATCTAATTATGTGTTAAAATTAGTTATTTTAATCATTTTAAAGACTGTGAATATAAATATATAATATATATTGATAAAAATAAAGTAATATTAATATTTTTTCAATTTATACTATTTTGTAAGTTAATTATATTTTTAATTTAAATAAATATGTATAAAATATATTTAATGTTGATTTTCATAAAATATAACATCACATATTATATATTTATATTCACAGTCTTAAAAATGATTAAAATAACTAATTTGATCACATAATTACATGAATTTAGGAAGTGGTGTGTATTGAGGTGCACACCGAGGTGCACGAGGTGCACAGAGGATCCGGTCCCGGGCTTGGCCGGGGCTCCGCCAAAAATATATCAAGTTCTCAACAAATCAAAGGTCAAGCCTACCAAAGAGCATCGAACCGTACTCGGTCATAAATGAATGAGTCTGCAGCGCTATTTTCACTTGCAAAAATATCCAGTTTCATTCCAGGCAAGTATGAAAAGTCTGAGACGCCTTGGACTCTTTTTTTTTTTGAACAGGATGGCCCGGTGGCCATACAGAGGGCGCTGCATCGCGCCGGCGAAGGATCGAGCGCTGCCGGGTGCAGCGCTCGATCCTCACAAGGTGCCACCTCCCCCCCATGGGGAGGTGGTCCCGGCGATCAACGCCGGGATCGAACCCTCGCCACCCCCCCGCGGGGGTGGCGTCGTACCAACCGTGCTAGGCACGGCCGGTGAGACGCCTTGGACTCAAGTTGTGATCAATATCTGTCAAGACTTTATTACTCCGAGAATCATGCAACATTCCCAACGCCGCCTGATTAATTTCAGGCTACCGTGTTGATAAGCCTTGAATAATACCTAACTCGATCGGGCCCATCTTGCCCACCGGATGAAATTCGTGTCATTATCATTTTCAAATGACTTTATTTTAGGAAAAATCTAATTTTAGTTTGGGCTTGTACCCTGAACAATCGCCACATAAAAAGTCATCAAATATCTACCGAGCTCAGCTTCCGGATCAACACATCTGGACGACCGACTGATTCACGGCAAGATGTAAGTAATACAAGCCTCTTCCACGTAAGAGGAGAGTTTACAGCTCAGTTGCTTACTTGCTTTACTTGTGCTGCTTCGTTACATATAAATATATGAATATGAAGAGAGGGGTAGGAAAAAAAACAAAAATGAATATACTTTTATGCTAAACCACATGCTTGTAAACCCCTATTTCTTTATTTACAATTTGCCTTCCCTCGTCGTCGTCGTCGTCGTCGTCGCCGTCCGAGTTCACATGACGGAGCAGGCGTTCGGGTTCTCGTCGCTGAACAGCTGAGGCGCGTGCACCATGTCGACGCGGTAACCGTACCCGTGGGGAGCGTACCCGCCCGTCAGCGGGTACCCGTAGTACTCCATCTTGCTCGCCTCCGGCAGCGGCGCCGGCGCCACCTTCGCCCCACCTTCCTCCTTCCCCTTCTTCTCCCCGCCGCCGCCATCCTCCTTCCCCTTCTTTTCCCCGCCGCCATCCTCCTTCCCCTTCTTCTCACCTCCGCCGCCGCTCTCCTCCTTCCCCTTCTTCTCCGCGACGCCGTCACCCCCGCCCTTCTCCTTCTTGTCCCCGCCGCCGTCCTTCTTCGAATTCGGGGGTACCACCGCCACGCTCCGCTTCAGCTTCTCCTTGAGGTAGTCCGGCAGCGTCTTCACGTCCATGGTGCCCTTCACCGTCACGAGGTCTTCCTTCGGGTCGATGTCCACGGAATCCACCCCTGCGCACGTCGTCCCAAAGAACCGTCAGCACGACATAAGGAGACAAGTCCCTCCCCTGGATGGGGATCAGAGATACTCGAAAAAAAGCTGCAGCCCCGCAGGTGAAGAGGCCGCCATGGACAAAAGGCCAAGCTTTTTTTGCGAGCAGGATGGCTACTTTTGGAGCGTCTGGAAGCGGAGCAGCGGAGGCGGAGGCCCCAGAAGGGCGGCCAGGACCGCCGTACCAGTACTATGACAACCCCCATAAATGTGTGATCGGCATTTATGTGATGCGGATATTCTGATTGATCGAACACGATCTCACGAGCAAAACTTCATTCACTCGATGGATGAGGACTGAGAACCCGCAGAGGCCGGGACAGAGATGATACAGGAACGGCAGTCTGCAAACTGTCTGAAGCAAGCGGAGAAGGCTCACCTTTGATCTTGGTGATGATCTTCCGGATGCGGCGGATGCAACCCTCGCAGTGCAGCCGGATCTTCAGCGTCACCGTCGACACCACGGGCTGCGTTTTTCCGGAGAGAGAGGTCGAGCATGTGTTAGCCAGTGTAAGGATGACAGAAGAGCAGGTGAAGACCGAGGCGGGAGACGGTGCGCACCTCCTTAGGCTTCTTGTCATCCCCCTTCTTCTGCGGCTGGTCGTCGTCGCCGCCGCCCTTCTTGTCGTCGGCGGGCTTCTTGTCTTCCTTCTTGGGGATGTCGGTGGGGGAGACGAGGACCACATTCTTGTGGATCTTGTTCTCCACCCGATCCCGAATCTTCCAGGGATCCACCTTCCCCACCACCGTCAGTTTGCCGGTAGCGCAGTCCGACTTCACGGACTGAACCCCTGATGAGGAAGAGAACGCAGTCTCGCTCCGTTAGTAACTGAGAGGATCGGATGTTCTTGCTGGACAGTTCGCAAGATCTCTTAAATTTGAGACGGAACGGAGCGGATTAGGGGAAGCAATCGGAATTTGAAAGAAGAAAGAAGGAAAAATTTGCACGCTTCGAAGCCCTGAAACCTAAGAAACCGGCCGGGAGAAAAGAAGATGGAACTCTAACTTGAGCGGGAAGAAACCCCGGCCCGCCGGAAGATCTCGAGCAGAAGCGTCGGAAATAAGAACACGTCAACGCATTACGAATGCAGAACGTTGGCGGAAGCAACAACGGCGGCAGTCCCGCGCCCCCGAATCCCAGGATCTCGACCGAAAACCCAAGCGGAACGATCAATATGTGACAAAATGGCCAAAGGGGAAAGGGGGTGGGGGGTTGGGACCAAACGCACCGTCGAAACCCTTGACGGCGTGGCGCACCTTCCTGGCGCAGCCCTCGCAATGCATGTCCACCTTGAGGACGACGGTGAGGGCGCCGTCGTCCTTCTTCTTGTCGCCCCCCTCCGCCTTCTTCTTCTCCCCGCCTGCCGCTTCCTCCTTCTTCTTCTCCTGCGCCCCCTCGGCCTTCTTCTTCTTCTCCCCGTCGTCGCCCTTGCCTCCTCCCATCTGCAACACAGACAAACAAGCCGACATCAGAATCGAACGGCCGACGCCGCCAGGGATAGTAACTATCGACCTCGGCGGGGCCGATCCCGGGCCAAGGCAGCGCAGAGACAGCACCTACCTCTCCCATTTGCGCTTCTCCCTCTCTCGCTCGCTCGCTCGCTCGCTCTACGCCTCTTCCTGCAGCTGTGGATGTGCTCGAATGCGCAGAGAAAAGGGGAAGAGAGGGAGAAGAAGGCGTACTTGTAGAGGCTTGGAAGATGACGGCACGCCATGCATGACCGCGGGTACAATGATGACGTGGAATGTCGGGTCCACTTAAGCGGAAATTATTTTTGCAAAAATTTTTTTGTCCCAAGAAAAGCAAATTGGAATTCGCCACGTGGTTTTTCCAGATGAAGGCACGCAGTCACGCACCCAAGGGCAAGGCGCTGAGGGAGCGGATACCGGATTCGGGCAACGAGTATCCGCACCGATTGAGCATCCGCTAGTTTTCACCGAGCGCGGAGAGAATTGTTTGAGGGGGGGACTTCTCTGCGAAAAGTAGAAGGGCATGAAAGCAAAATAGATGTTGTCGTCCTTGCTTCTATTTCTTGATTGACACCAGAAGTAGGTGGGCACACCAGAATTTGATCCTGACCATTTTTTTTCCAAACCTAATCAGGTCTTCTAATCGACTTGAACTGTATTGATTTAATTTGATTTGATTCGGTTTAAGACTTAAAATAGATATCATATTTAAACTAATTAATTATATTTATTTATTTTTAAGTTATAAATAATTAAAATAAATATTAATTTATATAAATACATTTTTATTAATAATATAATATTTTTATAATATTTAATTAAGTTTACATGAACAGTTGTAATTTAATTTAGTTCGGTTTAAAGTTTTTCTTGCTGATATTCAACTAAAATTTGAAATTTTCTTTACATTCAAAGCAGGGTGGTAAACTAAATTTAATATTTTAAAATTTTGATTTGATTCAGATAAAAGTTAACTTGTTCATATCTTTAACTAGTGTCGCCGTCAGGCACTCGCAAGGGAGTTTCGCTCGAGAGGAGGTTTCGCCGTTCGTCCGTCTCCGCCATGAGAGGGGGGAGGGGGGAAACGTCACTCCCCACTCCCCCCCCTTCCTGCTCCAGTGCTGTCAGGGTCTGCCCTGTTTGTGCGTTGGCCTTGCTCTAGCGGATTTTGTGGTGTTCGCTTGGAAAAGAGGCGTGGTAGGACAAGGGAAAAGTGCTTCCTTTTGGAATGTATTCATCTTCTCTTCCGGCCAATCTGATTTTCTGGTGGACACGGTAAATATTTTTCTTTGTCTCCTCAAAACCCTTCTTTTTGAGAGTTTCAGAACTCATCGAGATTTTTTTACCTCGAAACCTTTGTTTTTTCTCTTATCTCGGTTTTTTAGGTGTCTGATTAGACTAATCCACCTCATTTGTTCTCTCCTTGAGGTCCATTGTGTGTTCGGAGGTGAGTTAGTCTTGTCTCTTTAGGCGGATGTATTATCATATTTGTGTCTGTCTACTATTCTATTTTTGAGGTATCTTTCTATTCGATTATACTGTCATGTTGTTATTGGCGGAGCTGTTAGTTTGGACATCATCCACGTCTTCAATGTGTGATCATCCAGCCTCTTTGCTTATATCAAACTCTTAGATGAGAGTCCTTTTACTTGGACCGTCGAAGCACAATGATGCGCAACTCCACCAATTCTCATGACAATATTCGATCGAGTTAAAGTCAAAATCTCGAAGTTGTTCTACCGTTAACTTTATGTCTAGTCTTGTTGTTAGAATCTATCTTGTAATTGTCTGAATTTTAGTTGAATGAAAGTTGTTTTTCAAAAAAATATTTTTATTTTAATAAAAAAACTATTATGCAACCAAACGGTCAAGCGCCGTGTACTCTTTAAATATATCATGTCAGTTAATAAATGCAGTCGTTGCCTGCCGGACGCCGCCGGGGACCGCGGCGGCTCACGACCATCTGTGACCGGTCCCGTTGGACCGGCCCGGTTGGTTGGCTGCGGGCCGCCACCCGCCTGCGAAGGAAGGCTCGTCTCTCCTTCCTTCCCAAGAGCAGCCGTTTGGTTGCGATCATGTAATGTCGCTGTATTATAATCAACAGCACCATATGTCGAAATCGAAGGTCTTGATGAATATTTAAAGGAGAAAAATATGGTCCTTTTAGGAGAATTTTATTGACCTTCGGGAGACGCTGATTTTATTGAAGAAAAATATGCTTCCATGTGGAGTCTGTGTGCTGGCAGCTACGAACGCTGTTTATTCATCTAGACATGTCTATTTAAAGCTTAATCGGCCGATGTTGATCTAGGAATAATTCACTAATCATGTGGAAGCTACCGATTTAGTAGATCGAGGAAAAAAACTCGTGTATTTTTTATTTGTACATTTTCAAGACTCGAGTTGCTTGATGCCATAAAAACGTTTTATTAAATATATGGTAGGTGCGCTAAGCTCGTTCCTGAGAGCAAGTGATCATCTGATTGAAAGTGGATGATATGAACTTCAGAAAGCTGGGGTTTGCAGTCAATCAAATAAAAATGGATATTAATTTTGAAAGAATAATTTTCATGCAGAGCCCAGCTGGATTAATTAACATATGATTCAAGTTTAACCGAGAATTGTTCCCATGTACTACGTGTCTCTATCAAGCTCTTGACTATATCTGTATATAGTCCAGAGTTTGATTAGGACATATATCGGGAATCTACCTAGATATAAGTCTTGGAATTTCTGGTTAGATATAGAGAATAATGGGAATTTTGGTTATATGTACGTGTATCTATGCAAGAGGATAACCTTCCAGAAGAAGAGGAGGATGAGCTGTCGCTTTCACATGGTACAAGTACTGATTACGACCAGAGGTACTGTTCTTCATCCTGAGGGGTAAAATCGGTAAATTGAACAGTTGGGTTCCAGCGGTAACTGGATCGTTTTGACTGTCGCTCGACCCTCTTCGACCTTGGGCCAGATCTATCTCGAGAAGGGATGGTTCTTTAGTGACGATGGAGTTAGTGACGATGGAGATAAGGCTCGAACATTCAACGGTGCACTATGTTAGGCACGTTCTTGGCCACTCGACTATCTGACCCAAAAGAATTTGTTGGGTTTAAAATTAGGGGTGGCAATGGGCCGGGCCGGCTCACGGGTTCGCAGGCCGGGTCGGCTACGGGTCATTTGACGGGCCAAAGATTTTGGCCCGTGGGCTTTAGTCGGGCCGACATACGGGCCGAAGCGGGCCAATGCGGGTTAAAACGGGCCAAATAACTTTTATTTTTTTGTCAAAAATATCATTTTTACTACTAAAAATATATTTTAATTAAATTATTATTAATTTTATAATGTTATCTTAAATAATTAAATTTATCATATTTAATAAATATTTATTTATAAAATATATAGTTGGGCCGGGCCGGGTCGGGTCGGGCCAAGTTAATAATTTTTGCGGGCCGGGTCGGGCCGGGCCAACAATGTAGTGCGGGCCGGGTTGGGCCGGGCCAATATATTTTGGACCGGGCCCTAAGCGGGCCGACCTCGGGCCGGGCCGGGCCCGGCCCATTGACACCCCTATTTAAAATGTCATTTGCTCAATTTATTTTGAATATAACCCTAATTTATTTTCAATATTGTTTTTATTTAAAATAAAAATATATTATTATAATACATAAATAGATATAAAAAGTAAATTAATTTTATTTTTTTGACAAATAAAATAGCTAATTTAGAATTAAGACCCTAATTAATTTAATTTAATTTATGTTTTGTTTTATAAATAATATTTATTTGTTAAACGGTTGAACCCACACTATAGGGAAACTAGATATTAGGGACTACTCTTTCGCGATAACTCTCGTAAGATGTCCCTACTAAAATTATTAGCGACCATTAAGAAAATGCCATCTCAAACAGGTATATATTGGCATCGACTAATAAAAGTTGCAGCGAAGACTTTTCATAGTCGCTATTGTTACACTGTGATGATTTCTCACTGTTTTTGCTATTACGTACACTGGCATATATATTTACACCACTACTCACAATATGGCTAGAGTAGCATCATCAATATAATATAATAGTGACGGTGGTTGTATTACTTGTCGAGAGTTAACCATTCAGGGAGTATTTGGTACCAAAATTTTTTAGGGATAAATCAAAGTTTATCTCTTAAATTTTAAAAATAAACATGATTTATCCCCAAGTTATCCTCGTACCAAACATGGCCTCAATGTTCACAAGTGAACCGCTACCACTAAACATAAATGCACCATTGACAATGGCATTTCGATCATCGTCAATAAATCTTTTTTTATACCCCGTGAGCCCCATTTCTTCCCCGATCTCTCTCATGAACTCTCTCACTCTCTCGCTCCCGCTTGCACAATGCCGGATGCCATCGACCTTTGTCATCGCCCGCCGCTGTTACGTCCTAAATCTCCTCCTAACTAGGTATGATGTTGATATTTCTTGTTTGCAACCCATTTTCTGCACAAAGTGTTCTTTGAGTACTGTCTGAATATATTTCGCATAATTTTATCATTTAGTCATGTTTTATCATGAAGATTAAGCTTACGCTATTTTTTAGTACCATTGTTTTGTAAATACTATGTAATCAAAAATAACTTCATTGAGCACTATGTAGTTTATTCTAAACATATTTTTACCATTTTATGTAGAATACAGTTATAGTAAAATATAAAGTATAACGTATTTATGACAAAAATAAACTAATTAGGATGCAAGAGTATTTGTAAAAAAATAATATGATAGATATTGGCGATTTTTTAGGTATTTGAATTTGATTTGGGGCTTTTATTGAAATTTGGATCTACGCTATTCATAGAAATTTCAAATTTTGGGACTTTTAGGGTGTTTGAATTTTACAAATTTCATTAATATTTGTTTGAGTGTAAATTTATTTTAATTTGGTAATTTCTTTGGTTTAGAGTTTATATGAATATGACTTGAAAATGTTAATTTTTTAATTTTTTAATATTGATGTTTAATTAAGTTGTAAAAATAAATATTTTATATTTAAAAAAATATTTTACTGTCAGCAATCGTGTGTGATCTATATTTTTTTACAAATTTAACAAACAAAAACTCTTTTCAATTTTATATTAAAACATTATTATATTTTAAAAATAATGGTCCTTGTTTCCATCACATGATGAGAGGGTAAAAAACCAAAGCAATGATAACTTGGCAAACAGGTTTGATTTTGAAGATCTTTTGAACCAAACCAAACTAATAAACTAAATAAACCAATTTGATTTGATTTTTAATGCCCTGTTTGGTTAGAGTTTCATTTTTGGTACTATATCAATATTGATATTAGTATTTTCAAATGTTGGAATATCAATATCAAAATTAATACAAGTTGACACTTGTATTACATAATATGCTTTGTTTGCACTACAAATTTTAAAATTGATACAATTAACCAAACACCTCTTAATGGTTCCTATCAATATCAATTTTAAAATTGATAGTGATAGAGGTACCTAACAGTATTACCAAACAGGACGTAAGGTTTTCCAAACTAAGTGAGGTTTCTAAAGCCTTTCAATTCTAATGTTTTTTTTTCCTGAAACTGGTTTCATTTGATTTCAAAACCCTTTTAAACGAAATCAAACCCATAACTTTTATTCCCTTTCAAACCAAACCAACAAGTTTAGTTTGATTTGTAAGGCTTTTCAAAGCAAATCGACTTTTCAAGCCAAACAAAACCGATAGTTTCCGGTCCCTTTCAAAGCAATCCGAATTAGTAAATTGAACAAAAGGAGTATTTTGATTTCTAAGGTCTTTCAAGCCAAGCCGATCGAGTATTTATCATATCATATTTTTTCTTCTTCTTCTTCTTGTCAGGAAATTTTAAATGAGACAATCATTTGAGATTTGCTTCATTATGTGGAGATTTCTTTAGATTTAATATTATCCTTTTGTAATTCATTTTTTCATAGAATTAATGTTTACATTATATTTTTGCATACATCATTTTTGTAATTGTTCATTAAACATATTCATCTATCTACATTTTATTTTTGTATTAGACTAAAATTAGTAGCTTAGACAAATCTTAGATAAATACTTCTAATAGAGTAGATCCTAGGTATCTTAAAAAGGATCTAAGAATTTTTAAACTACTCTTTTTATAAATGTACAACCCAATATAGACATGAACACCATGATGACTTAGGTCCATTTGGTTTCATGTAAAACCATAACCAAGGAAAATGTCTTTTCTAGGATATTATTTTCAAGGAAACCAAAAACCTCGTTGGTCATTTGGTTGTCTGTATTTGCTTTTTTAAAAAATGTTATCAAATACTTCAACAACAACATAACGGCCATAGATAATTTAAACAATATTTATTTAATTAAATTATTATTTATAACAAAATCTTGATACACACATAAATTAAGTAAATTATTTGGCATAAAGTTATTTATTAAATAAGTAATTCTTATAATAAAATAGTTTTTCAATAAAATTATATTATTTTTTAAATGCATAAAAATAAAATAAAATGTTTATCTACTTATATATGTTGTTTAAAAACTAATTTAAAAATACTAAGTTATTAAAATTAATAATATCTATTTTTTAATAATATATACTTTTTAAAAGAACACCACCGAAAATGGCTGCCAAAATCCAGATCAGGTATGAAGCGATGAGATTTTGTTTTACTTGGTTATTGTTTTACTCGTAACCAAATAAGTTGGTTGAGGGTGTTTTCCTGAAAACTAGAGCATGTGGCCAGTTTTACGTACAAACAAACAGACCCTTAATCTAATACCCGTGTAAAAATTGTTGTAATACCTCCATTTTAAGAAAATATGTTGTAAAAGAACATTTAATGTGCGATAGCATATGGTTAAATTATCAAATTTGGATATGCCATGGTGAAATCAAACTTAATTTCATTAATAAGGATGATGCATAATTAAATGAATCACAAGATGAAAAATTACAAGATGAATTAATAGAAATGCTCCAAAATACTCAAAATAATCAATCGAGGATGAACTAAATGAAAAAATTCTTAAAATATTTTAAGTTATTAAAATATACAAAAACACATTTGTATGAAGGTTGTAAAAAAATATATAAATTAAACTTTATTTTAAAGTTGATTCAACTAAAGTCGATAAACAATCTTATTGGAAATGTATGGATATGATAATTTCTTTATTCAAAGAAATCTTATCTGAAAATGCAAGCATTCTTGACAATTTGTATGAACTTAAAAAAATTGTCAAAAATCTAGGGCTTAGTTATGAGAAAATTGATGCAGTTAAAAATAATTATATTCTTTTTTGGAAAGATAGTAAAGATAAAACAATTTATCCACATTGTGACACTTCTATATTTAAATATGATCTTAAAACACAAGAGTAAAAACTAGCACAAAAAATTTAACATTATTTTTAGTTAAACGATATGTTGAGGCATTTATTTATACTAGCCAATATAACTATGTGGATGGTATGTCATAGCTAACCACAATCTTATCGGTTGGTTGGTGACATGTGTATTATGCTAATTCTTCAACTTGGAAAAGAGTAGATGTAAGTGTATACAGATTCGCGTTAGAGAAACATAACATTTGTCTTAGGATGGCTTTATATGACTTTAATCCTTATAGAAACATGTCTTCAAAGTATAATTTGAGGCCTATTGTTATAATGATATATAATTTATCACCATAGATGTGTACAAAAGCCTCATATATGATGATATTATTATTAATAACTCGTTCAAGAGCTCCCATAAATGATACTAATGAATATTTACAGCCATTGGAAGAAGAGTTAAAAGATATATGGCAGATTAGATTGAAAACATATGATGTTTTAAACAAAAAAATTTGTAACAAGAGAAAGAATGTACAATAAATGATTTTCTAGGATATGTAAATTTATCTTGATAAAATATTAAAAAAATTAGGATATTCAATTTGTAACGAGGAAACAAATTCTATTTGACTTGTTCATAGTAAAAAAATTATGCTATCAAAGATATGGTAGGTTCCTACCAATATCACTTCATTGGATAGAGAATCAATTCAAGTATTTGTTTGATAGTTGCAAAGAAGGGAACAACAAAAATATTTTTAGGACATGATATATTAAGATAACAACAAAAATGGTTGTCATTAGATTTGGGAAACCATCTAAAATGATTTAGAGAATTTAAAAAAAATTTACTAAACAACAAAAGTTGAAAGAAAAGAAGTATACTTTTTAAACAAATACCTTATTAGATATCTCTTATTATTCGTCATCATTTGAATGTTATACACATTGAGAATAATGTGTGTACCTTATTAAGAAACAATAACAATAATTTCAACTCAAGAAAGGATTTTGTATATCTATAGATTCATCAAGAATTACATTTAGACAATAATTCATCATGGTTCTTAGATGTTGATTATAAGCTTAGCAATGTACAAAAATATCAGATACTTGATTTTGTTAAGAATATTTAAATGTCAAATGGTTATTCCTTGAATTTGAGTAAGTTTATAGATGCAATTAGTAGAACAATTAATAGATTAAAAAATCATGATTGTCTTGTCATAATGCAGGTCATTATTCATCTGATAATTCAAGACATCATATTAAAATATGTAATCAGTCACATAGTAGAGTTGTGCTAGTACTTAAAGATAATTTGTGTTAAACTGTTGGCTAGCAACATCTTGAGAAAATGAAAAATGTTATGTAAATCAGAACAACCTTTTTCACCATCATTTTTTGATGTTATGTTTGTTTTAATAGAAAAACAACTCACCGGATGACTTTATATGAAGTGATGTTGGCTTGGATCCTCCATAAAAAGGTCAGAAATAATCTGAGAACTCCAATGGCAGAAAATGCAAATCTGGGGATTGGCGGCGTGATGTTGATAGGCAGTGCTACGAGCCTCAGTAAAGCCAGAACCTATGCAACGTTGGTGTAGAAACCACCATAGGTTGAGGAAATGTCAAAATTGAGCCCCATTTGTTGGATATGGAAGATAACTAGATGAGGAATACTTCTTCTGAAGAAGGCTTACTCGGAATATGCTCATAGAAGTCTATATAAGTTGAAGAACAGTGGATAGCACTATTGAGCATTGATCAACTTCTCCGGGAGAGGGGAAGATGATTAGAGAAGCTTGAGACAAGTCTAAAGTGGCTGGAGGATAGAGGATTCCATAGATCATGCAAAGCACCTTCGAATTTATAGGAGAACAAAACTGATGCAAAACATAGAAATCAGACAACTGAGTCCCAATTTAGGGGTGCGCAAGACTTGCCCTTAGACTAGGGGCGCCCACCTCCAGGGCACACTAACCTCGCCCCCATCCTAAGGGTGCGGTCTAAAAATCTTGCATGACCCCACCTTTAGGTCGTGCTGACCTCGCCCCATCTCAGGGGTGCAATTTGAAAATCCTTCTATTTTTGACTGGGAAAGTTCCAAAAAATGGCTAAAATTAAAGCTAACCATAAGGACCGCACCCTACACTTGGGGGGTGTGGTTTAAAACAACATTTTTTTATAAGGAAGCTTTCCAAAATCGATTTGGAAAGTCCCAAACCAGAGGAACATCATATGGATTGATATGCAAACCGTGCCCCTAGTCAGGGGCACACATAGGGTGCCCTGGGACCAGGGGCACCCCAAGGCACCCTTAGTATGGGGGTGCATTAGCGTGCCCTCAGACAAAGAGCAAGTGGGGGGTGTGCATAGCACCCTTGTTTGGAGAAGAAAAGGGGAGCGCACTGTCCCTTGTCGACTGAAACGACTCCAGACGTTGACCAAGTGCGCTGAGAGAATTCAAAAGACTCAGAATGACTGAAAAGATGGTGGTAGCCCAAAAAACTTGGAATGACGATCGAAAAAGACAGGGATAACTCGAAAACTCAAAATTACAATTGGAACAGATGGGGGCAACCCGAAAGACTTGGAATGACCAAAAAAGATGGTGGTAACCCGTGAGACTTGAAATGACGACTGAAAAAGATGGGGGTAACCCAAAAAGCTCGGAATGATAATCAAAAAAGACGGGGACAACCTGAAAGACGCGAAATGACTGGAAAAGATGGTGTTAACCCAAAAAACTCAGAATGACTATAAAAGATGGTGGTAATCAGTACAACTCTGATTAATGACTAGAAAAGATAGGAATAACCTGTAAAACTTGGGAAAGTACGACAATGACTGAAAAGACTGGAATCCATGATCGAGTGGACCCAAAAGCATCTAGTGGGGGGGGTCTGAGGCGACCGATTGGTCTGAAAATAATGGGACAAACATGGTATGCTCTAAAGTCCTCGATATTAACTAGAATGACCGGACAGCAGCTGAGAAACTCTAATGGTAAGCAAAATACCGGAAGTGACCACACAACAATCACGGAAGGACACGAGATAACCAAAAACTTGGTAACCTACAAAAATTGACCATTGTTTACTAGTCATCGGGTGAAACGGCCCTCGCTCCATATATACGGCTTTGTTTGGAAACCCATAAGTTGTCCTCAAATGACTTAGTAAGCTCCTGATTTGTTCTTGGGATCCTCGGCTCATCACCAAAAGGTGATTCAGTTTGATTTCTAACAGTCCAATAAAATATTTCGCTCATAGAATAAGAGTTTAAGTTCCAAATCAGACCAATTTGACTTGTCTATAACTTACCTCACCTTGATATCAGCTTTGCAAGGGAATGATATGTAGTGTAGCGGAGTGAAATGTAAAGAAGTGTGTTAAAACGAAATGAATTGTAATAGAATGTAGTGGAGCAAAATAGTGATGGAATGAAAAGATGACATCAATGTGTAAATATAAATTCGCTTAGAAACCAAATTTGACAGAGTGAATCTTCTCAAGTTCTTAAGATCACCGCCTCGTTTAATCTTCTTGATAAAAGACACAAAATTCATTTAAAATTTGGGATATAAATAACAGATACCGCATGTAGTGAAAATAACTAAGAGTGCCGGTCGACCATGGGTCAACTGGCAAGACCCCTGCTCATAGGGGAGCAGGAGCGTGGGATCGAAACGGGCGTGTGCCCGGTCACCCCCTGGGGGGGTGATATCCTGTGGGGATCGAGCGACCGCTCGATCCCTCGCCTCACGTGATGCAGCGCGACTGTCGGCCGTTGAGCCACCGTGACAAAAAAAAAGAAGAAAATAACCAAGAGCAAAACGTTGTAGTCCATTTGCTTTTAATATTTATTTCCAAAAATTAGATCAATTCGAGTATGAGTGCGCCACGTCGTAGGCTGAAGGCCCAGAGCCACGGAGCTCTGCGCAGTCGCGGCAGGAATCAGTACAATTGCGACGGTCTTCTGGCTGCCCATGGCCGTCGTTCTCGGCGGAGTCATCCCTGATCCTTTAACCTCCTCGATGAGACATCCACGCTCCTCGCTTTATGCCCCGGGCATTTATGCTAACCCATGCTCAACTCCCGGACGGTGGTTCTCTCTCTCTCGTCGAAAATCTATGTTTTAGCGAACAAGGCACTTGCGGAGTGGTCAAATTTTGCGTGTCTTGTGAGTGATGTTATTTTCAGTATGGGAGATGTTGCTTGGTGTTGTCCATTTTGACGTGAGTGAAGGGTTGGCGTGTCTGCCTCTGGAGTATCCTGTGTCCGTAGATCAGTTTGTAACTCTCGTGCTAGAGAGATGTATGAATGTTTGTGCTGATCCATGGATTAAGCATATTGCATTGTGTTAAAGGCAAAAGGAAATCACATGGATAGTTTCGTCTACAAAATTATACGTTCTTGTTATTTTGTGCTATATTAATTCTGATACCGATCCTTGTAACGGCAAAATGTCATTTATATCTGCGATTTCTATTCTCCTTCTAGTCAAAATGTGTTATCGGCAAATCTTAGTCTAAACAAGGTCAAGCGCGGGGTGTTGACTTCTAAAGCGGCTCACGGAGTAGCCTGGTTTTAGCTATTACTCTACACCTGTAGGACGCCTGTTTGCCTTTATTATTTACTCCTCTCCTTGTGATCGGGATGAGGTAGATGCTTGCCAGTCAGGGGGGGATCGAATCGGAGTCCATGAGAAGTGGGCCCATGTAAATGATTGAGAGACCTCGCAAACAACAACGCTCCTTCCCCATACCATTGTCTATTGAGCCCGCTCTGAATAATCCTCCCTTTGCCAGATTATTACTAATGTAATCATAAAAAGCTAATTTTTCAGGAAGTAGATCAACACAGTTCAACTTGATTGGCAATCTGCCCAATGAGTTTGGCTAGAACTGGCACAACATTGGTCATGTCCCATTGAATTGGATTGAAGATAGTTGCTCCAATTTGGACCAGCTGGTTCTTATTCAGATCGGCTGATTCTACAAATTATGGTCTAAATGCATGGTTTCATTCATTGTTGATGATTTCAGCTTTGAGATATTTATCGCTTATAAATGCTTTCGTATGACTTGCAATCAAGTGGACATTGTTGGCGGGAAGAAAGTTGTAGGTTCCCTACAGACTAAGAAAGGCTTTCCGCAATCCAAGATTCATGTGAAGCTTATTGGAGAGCTGGAGAAGTTCAGTGGAAAGGTGAGACCTCTGTCATTAAATGCATTTGAGGAAATCGATTAGGTATTTGAACCAATTGTTTTGACCTTTATTGTTTTTCACTTAAAATATAGTGTAATTTTATTTTTAATTTTTAAAAATGTTCATTTTTTATGTTGGTAATCCTACGAGTCATTATGATTTCTCATGTTATCAGTGTATTATATGATTTTATATGTTAAATACTAATTTTGTCTTAAATTCTTGACATTTTTCATTCCTGAGGCAGAGAAGGTGAACCTCTTTGCCTCAGCTATCATTCACCTCTGATAATGTTGAGAACATCAGTACTTGGTTTTTAGTAACTTCCCCAGGATAAATTATTTCTATTTTTTTTCAAAGCTCTTCAAAGTTAAAATGATGAACATTTTTCTCCACCATTGGCTTTAGTGACTCTTGTGATCTCACATCCTTTTGAAGGATGTTATTCTCATAGCCACACATAGGATATTGAGGCAGCCAGAGAAAGGATCAGCAGTTGTAAGGCATCACAACGAACATTGACTGGTGTGCATGAACCAGTGTTGAAGGCATTGTTTACCCTGCAAAAATTGTGGGGAAGTGTGTAAGATATAGAATTGATGGCTCAAAGATTACCAAGGTATTGGACTCATTTGAAATTCCCAATTTCTATTTTATGGTTGTTTGTTGATGGAATTTTTTCTTCATGGAAATTATGATCTTTATGTTTGAAGCACATAATTGGTGACATGGTTCGCCGGGTTGGTCTGAGGCTGGACCGGGTCAGCCAACCCAATCAGTTTTCTGGCTGACCGGTTGGCCACGACAACGTAATCACAAAAAAAATCATATTTACTTGTATACACAAACACTCATATTTAATTATAACATAAAATATAATATATTCATGTATATATTTTTTATACACATATACATACATATATAAACATCTAACACTACTGTCTTGACTGTCTAGGCGACGCCTAAGTGGTTATCTTGTTGCCTAAGCGGTTCAACACCTTTTAACGTCTTGGGTGCCTTATAGCATTGGCAACTATATATATCACTAAAAAGGATATGGGATAATTCAACTATCATATGAAATATCATTCGATGCTTTCATACAATTCACATATGATAGTTATGGTAGATCATTTATATTTTATCCAAAAATGATTATACGAAGTAGTGATGAGTTTAATCAGTATGTATATATATTTAATACCTCGTATTCTTCTCAAATGTCATGGGGAGAGTACATATAATATATAGAGTAACAAAACAATGTAACCTTTGAGTGAAAGTTGAATAAATTATTTTTAGTCATATTCGCCAATTTTTCAAAAATTTATATTTTTTCTATTTTTATTTTTATACACTTTTTATATTTTTAACATTTAAAATAATAAATCCGACCTGATTGCGACTTGGGTCGCAACCCGATCCGAGTGGGTTGGATTTGGAGCCAACCAACCTTGGGCTAATCCCCGACCCAACTTTTCTTGATTGGTGATACACTGGTATGATTCTTCAATTTCTCTTGGAAGGTCATTAGACCAGTTTAATAGAAATGGGATTTCTAGGTCAAGCTTTAGCCTTGAAGTGAACTCCACAAAACTGTGACATTAGAGGTGGTAAAGGTGATTGCATAGTTACTACTTGTTGAGGCAGGGTAAGACACCCCCCTCTTTGCCTCAGCTACTTGAGCCAGTTGCCTCAAGATGTTTATGGTCTTTCTCTTTTGGAAAATTTAAAAATATTCGAATGTATTAGTAGTTTTTTTCAAGGAAAGAAATTTGGAGTATATTGGACTGCTCTCAGTTGACCTGGATTTGATCTGGACCACATTTGGATCTTAACTTTTAAAAAGGCTTTAAAATCAAAAATATGAAAAATTTCAAAAAATGTATTATCATTTCAAATAAAAGAAATTTTCAAATGTTACAGCTAAACTTCAAATAAAAGTCATTGTGCTTGAGTATATGGTGTTGTATAAAAGTACATATTCATTATACTTAGCACTTCTTTGCATTATGATCTACAGTTTGAGTTATATCCATCATCTTGTCTCCAAAGTTGGTAGCTATGATGGAACTCATAGATGATGAGTCTAACGTATATTGAAGTTCTAGGGTTTGAATGAAGATAGGTTTTAGGGTAAATAAAGGTGTCCAGGGTAAACATGTATAGTCTATTGTATATGATGTTGACTTCCAATAGTTTTAGGATGATGATAAAAAATCAAGATCATAATATGCTTGTTGACAATGATGCTCATGTTGCCCATGTTGTTGAGAGTCATCCGCTAGTTGACTTTTGATGTCATGATTGATATCTTATATTCTACATGTGTAGTGCTCTTTGTTAGTTTAAGTGCATTGGCAAAGTCAAGGATGATGCTCTTTAGATGCTAGAGGATGTTGTGATTACATCCCTATGGTTATTATTTGTAGGGATGCAAACAGAATCCAAGATTCTGATATTCTTATTCATTTTCGATAAAAATTAAAGGATTCTGGGCATTTTTATCCTTTTTTAAGGTGGCCAAGGCCACAATATATTCATTAAAAATAGCAATCCAAAAAGCTAGAAACATTTACAAATAAAAAAAGCAAGATACAAAGCAAGCCACCGAGAAGGTAGTGGGAGAACAAGAAATTAGAGAAAAAAGGAGCTAAAACTACCCAACTTCTTTTCAGCAAGGCTTGATACCAAGGAGTGCCGTGAAGCCACAAAACACTAGTCCTTAACATTTGCCACCGTGAAGTTCAAAATCTTACTTGGATTAGCAAAATCTTCCTAAAAATGTGCTAATTTCTAGTACGCCAAATAGCTCACAACATAGCAGGAAACACTAGGTTCCAAAGGTAGCCATCATCTTGCCAGGGGTTCAGGCTTGGCCAAGTTAACATAAAGGATAATGTCATCAAGCTGCTCGCATGGTATCTTCCAAGACCTAAAAATAGTACTCCATAGAAAATTGATAATGCCACATCTGAAAAAGTGGTGATGCATGTCTTCCCCAATTAAGTTGTAGAAAATGCAGTATGTAGACAAAGTCAGAGAAAACTTTTGTAGATATCTTTTGGTAGGTAGTTGGCCACGAGTCTCGACCTATCTTCCAAAGAAGGATCTTGATCTTAATAGGGAAATACTTCCTCCAAACCACACTAACCCAAGAATACTCCACTCGACAAAAGACAAGACTCTTGAGAGTGGAATTCACGAAGAATGTAAGGTTTTTAGTGGGGAGCCAGGTTATCTTATCTTTCTTATTTGCCAAGCATCTTTGATCCCCAATGATTTCAAGCAAAAAAGCAAAATCCTAGATTTCCTCATCCTCTAGATTCCTTCTGAAGGAGATGCCCCAACTAGTAGAAGCATTCCAATAATCGTAGACTCTAGCATTTGGGCTGGTAGATAGACTAAGAGATTAGGAAACTTATCTCCGAAGCTAGCACTATCAGCCCAAACATCTTTCCAGAAGGAGGTTCTTTTCCCATCCCTGATGCAAATTGAAGTTCCTATGTAGAAAACCTCCTAATTGTGAAGAATACCTCTTCAAATGCTAGACGACCTGCTACAATCTCTGGAGTCTTTGATCCTAGTTCTATCCAAGCCAATGATATATTTGGAGCATACAATCCTACCCCACAGAGAACTTCTGTTAGTATTCAACTTTCATAACCACTTGGACAGTAGAGCATCATTAATGGCATCAAGGGTAGCAAGCCCTACACCCCCTGTTGAGGGGGTCTACAAACATGTTTCCACTTAACAAGATGTATCCCTCTGTTGGTGTCATTGCCATTCCAAAAAAAAGTTTGCTCTGATCTTCTCCGACTTTGGACAAATACCTTCGGAACTCAAAAGATAAAGAAGAAATAAAGTGATAAACTCTGTAAAATAGTCTTAGACAATAACCATCTCCCCCCTGCAGGTAACATCTTACCTTTCCAGCCTTGAAGCTTATTTTTGAATCTTTGAATGATACACTACCAATCTTTGCATTTGGTCCCCTTATTGGATAGAGGAAGCCCAAAGTATTTTATAGGAAAGGAAACCCATTTCATATCAAAGATACTTTGTATCTGTTTCTATTGCTAGTTACTTAAATTCATACCAATAAGCTGACATTTGTTTCTATTGATTTTCAAACTTGTAACTAGGGCTGTTCACGGGTCGGGTCGGTTCGGTTTAGAGGAAAAATTTCGTAATCCAAACCAAATCGAAACGATTAAACAACCCGAACCGAACCGACCCAAACTATTTCGGGTTGGTTCGGGTTAAACCGAAACAACTCATAATTATTTACATTATTAATAATTAATGAGAACCAACTCATTATCTTAAATCTTATGTTCAAAACCATTATTTAAATGATATATAATCATTTAAACATAGGTCTAAACAAGCCACCGATGCAATGACAAAGAGGCCTTTCAGCCTCTTTTGAAGAGCTCCGCCTTGGGCTCCAGAGTAGTCCATCCGATATGGGACTAAAAGAAGGTGTGTGCAGGGTGAACAAGAGCAGGAGCTTAGTCCCATATCGGCTGCCCTAAAGAAGTTTAGATGTTTATATACTCTTCCCTCTTTGCAACAGCAACAACGTGAAGCTAACGCGGGTGTCCACCGTGGCGGCTTGAATGAGATGGGTTATATTCGGGTTCGCGGTTTGGATCGGGTTTTATCGGGTTAAGGTTTTTTGAACCCGACTAATCCGTTTCACTTTGTCAACCCGATCCAACCCGACATTATCGGGTTGGTTCGGTTCGGTTTCTCGGGTTGACCCGAGAAGTGAACAGCCCTACTTGTAACCGACCGCGGAAAAGACAACAATATTCTTAAGTTAACACATGTCCACTCTAGTCAAGGAGAAAAGAAGGGTATCATCTGTGAAGAGAAGATGAGTGACGTGTTTCTTGTTGTTCCCCACCTCAATCCCATCAATCCAATTGTTCAGTTTATAAAGTTAATTCCATTCTTTAAGTTGTGGAAATTGAAAATAGTTAATTTCATATCAATTTATTTGGTTTTGATAAAAAATAATATATAAATTTAAAAAATAATATTATAATAAAAAAGTATATAAAATAATAAAATTTTGACATATATAAATACTAAAAAAGTAAATTTAAAAGTTTAAACACATTATATCAAAATATTAATAGTAAAATAAGATTTATTTGTTGAGTTTTCAATAAAAATTAAAAAATATATATTATATATTTTAGGAATTATCAGATTATTTTGATTCCGATAACAAAATCGGAACAAAACCATAATGTCATGGTTCCGATTTAATCAGAATTGGAATTACTTAACCCTTATTGGAATCAAAATCGAAAATAGGTAATATCACTACTGAATCTGACCAGTTTGCAACCCTAATTATCTAGCTCATTATGAATTTTGATAATTGGACTTCTAGTTTTTGACGTTCAAGTTTGGCTTAGGCATTTTTTTTATGATTTTCCATTTCGGTGTGTCTAAATATGTAGTATCAACTCTTTATCTTTACTTTTCTTGGTGGATGACATGTCTTTTGGTTTTTGTTACATGAGGATAAAATATGGAATTCTATGGATAATGACAGATTATCTAATTACCCCTTGATTTAAGATCAAACATTCGGGTTGATTTGGGCATTCTAGTTGTTTATTGACCATCCACCCATGCTTGTAGTACATTTAAGGAACTTGAATTAAGCCAAATAATCGATCTTGGGACAAGGGAATTACATAGTGTGCATTAATTGTT
The DNA here is from genome assembly GCA_036172225.1 of Cryptocoryne crispatula var. balansae. Taxonomy (NCBI): domain Eukaryota; kingdom Viridiplantae; phylum Streptophyta; class Magnoliopsida; order Alismatales; family Araceae; genus Cryptocoryne; species Cryptocoryne crispatula. The sequence goes on along the minus strand of CM069925.1, from coordinate 12,057,152 downwards.
ACAAAATTTCAAATTTCTTTTCGGGCAGTGACAAAAAGGTATGCCATCCCCAACCAAAGGGTCAGAGTAAACATAAGGAACAACTAATTGATGGTATTGATATTGCAGAATGCAAATTTAGAGATAATTCAAGAGGAAGATCACGAAGAAATGCTAAAGCCGAGTTTAAATGTCAAGTACCAAATGCTTATGGGGTGTTTGGTTGCATGATAATTTTTTGTACATTTTCATGATAAAAAATTGTATTAAAATAAAAAGTGAACTAACTCATGACATAAAATTATCATGTTTGGAGGGATGTGATAACAAAAAAAAGAGTAACTACCATACATGATTAAACAAAGTGGAGGACCACAAGAAAGAGGTGAAACCCTCTTTTTTTGTTTTAGAAGAAAATCACTTTCTAAATATAAAATTATCATGATTGTCAAACACCTCTTTTAACAAGTTTTGCTTATAATTTTTAAAAATTAAAATAAAAATCCCCATTATCATGCAACCAAACACCCCATTAGTCATTTAAGTTCAAAGAGTGGCAATGATGGGTTAAATGATGAAGGGAGATTTTATCACAACATATCATGAGCTCAGAAAAGCATTATCTTTGGCCTTCAACGATGTGTATCACCTGGGAAGTGCAATACACATGCAATGGAACACTAATGGGGTGTTTGGTTGCATGATAATGGACATTTTTATTTAATTTTTAAAAATTGTACTAAATTTTTTTAAGAGAGGTGTTTGACAAGCATGACAATTTTATGTTCTAAAGTGATTTTCTTCTTAGACAAAAAAGGGGTCTCACCTCTTTTTGTTATTTTGTGATCTCCCACTTTATTTGGTCACATGTGGTGGTTACACTTTTTTGTTATCACATTCCTCCAAACATGATAATTTTATGTCATTGTTGGTTCACATTTTCTTTTAATACAATTTTTTATCATGAAAGTCTACAGAAAATTATTGTGCAACCAAACACCCCATAAGGATCATGGCATTTGAAATTCTGAAAATTTGAAGCTAACAAACGGATGACACTTAGGGTCCATTTGGATACACGGAAAACTAAATTCACCCGAAAACCTCTTACATTGCATATGATTTTTGGAGATTTTGAAATCTTGATAACCTCATTTAGTTCATTTGGTTGCTCGGAAAATATATTCTTAAATAATTATTTCTCTTATTTAATTATATGTAAAGTATGTTTCTAAAATGTTGTATTATAATATTTTTGATTACATAGTTCTTAAAAATATGATTTTAATCAACAAAACATGCTCGTCATATTTATAAACTTAAATTATAAACAAAATAAAATAGTTAAATATTCAATAATTATTTAAATAATACTTAATTTATTTGATAACATATAAAAATAAATCACATTAAAAAGGATTACACGTGACAACATTTTTATAATATATTAAAATATAATCTATCATTTAATTTATATGAAAATATAAGTTGAAACGCTTCTATCAATATATAAGTATAAATAAAAATAAATTTTTATCTACTAGTGTAAATTTTAAATAAAAACTTTTTAAGTAATTTAAACTTATTAAAATTGATAATATTTATTTAAGCTAAAAATATTTTATTTAGCAAAATAAAACTTTGATATCAACTTTGCCAACCATCCCGGAAAACGGCATCCGTTGGCTACCCGCGGATGCCAAAATCAGCATTTCATCCCATCTCATGTAATTTATTTTACGTTGGCATATGTTTTACATGTGATCAAATATGTCACCGAGAATATTTTCGGGAAAAGTGACGACATGAAGCAGGTTTTCAAGGTAAACAAATGGACTCTTAATGAAACATACAACATGAACATCGTCCTCATCAGTCACATCTTGATTGGCATCAATATTTGTTATCATCCCAAGATTACACTCCCAACTATATTTATTTACCCTCAACATATCTCTTTATTTATCTCTAGAACCTCAACAACGAACAGATTCATCATCTATAGATTCAAACAATAGCTACTAACCTTGGAGACAAGATGATATTACTTTAGTTGTCAGACTGTTATGCAAGAAAGTGACAAGTATAATGAATAAGTACTTTTATACAACATTACATACTCTTGTACGATAACCTAGTTGAAAAGGCACATGCTACGGAAGTGGTCCAAACTATAACATTTAAATACTCTTTTATTTGAAATGATAATACATATTTTTTGCAATTTTTTTTCAAAATTTTAAGTTTTTTTTTTTATGTTTGGATCTAAATAGGCTTTAAATCAGCTTGATGGGCTGGGAGTGGACTGATATATTCCCGATCTCTTATCTTTCTTTTTTTCACGGTTCCCCTTTGATAATCATTTCTAGTTGATAGTGACAACTTATCCAGTGTGATTGTAACCTTCTTTAGTTACCTTTTTGTGTGAAACTCATAGTTGTCAAGGTGGCAAAGAGAATAAGGCAAACAAGGGGCCTTTAACTAGGGCTGTCAGTGGGGCGGGCGGGCCCGCGGGCCACCGGGCTGGGCCAGCATTGAATCAATTTTTGGGTCAGCAGAAGAAGCCCGCGGGCTTCTCACGGGCTGCTGTTCGGGCCGCAGGAAGCCCGCCGAATTCACCAGCACATGGTTTAAAAAAAAATGTAAAACGTTGAACAGACGTGCGGCCGGCTGCTGTTCACGCGCTGACGCACTGTTCATTGTTCTAATGTTCTGTCTCATTTAACATGTGTATTATCCTAGTTTGATATAGATGGGATTATAAGTTGGATAATGCTTGATTAATACTTTTAATATTATAAAAATATGTATAAATACAATTTGAAATATAAAAATTATGATATATTTATTTTCTTTATGTTAATATATTCGTTGACATATTTTGATTTTAATTCTCATTAAAGTTTTTTATTAAAATATCTTAGTGCTAGATTATGACCAAATCAAACATATGATATTATAATTTTATTTTAACTTCTATTTAGACAAAAAATAAAATATTTTTAAAATATTAATTATATTAATTATAAATATATTAAATTATAAAAAAATAAATTATAACTATTGATAGTTGATCTAATAAATTTAGAACCTTATTTCTATTCTTTTCTATCATTTGATGTCATAATTTTTGATAAAGACAAAATTATCTAATTTTGATTCGATTTATTAATAAATCATTAATTTATTAATTTTATGTAAATCTATTCAATATTTTTGAAATCTTCTGTTAGCATCCTATAATTGTATTTTTAATAACTAAATAATTTAATAAATTTTACATTTTTTAATTGGTAGTGTTTTAATTTGGCTTTGATTGGGCCGGCTTTATACCCGGCCCATTAGGGCTGTAAACGGGTCGGATTCGGTAGGGGATTCACCAGAATCTGATTCCGATTCCGATAAGGGTTAAGGGGTTCCGATTCCGATTCCGATAATTTTGGAATCACTATGTTCCGATTTTGATCCGATTCCGATTCCGTTATCGAAATCGGAACCGAATCCGATAAAATCCGAAATGCATATTAAATATTAATTTTTATTCAAAAGTGAGTCAATAATTTACATATAATTAATAAATTTTGATATAATCTTCTTAAAATTTTATTTTTATTATTTTATCAATTTATATATTATATTTTATAATTTATTTAATTTTGTTTTATTTACTTTTATTTATATATAATTATTTTTTTATCGAAATTGGATTAACGGAAACAGAACCAACTGATTCCGATTCCGATTCCGATAAGTTACCGGAATATCCTATTCTGATTCCGATAGCTTTACAAAAACAAGTTCTAAACCCGTTAATTTTTATCGAAATCGAATCGAAATATCGGAATATCGGATTCCGTTTACACCCCTACGGCCCATTGACACCCCTAATTTGATGTCTGTAATCAAGCTGCTTATGGTTCCCGCTTTCTTCTCCAATTTATTAAAGTTTTTTGGTTTGATGTTTAAAAAATTAAAAAAATATGAAATATATCTTATAATATGTTAAAAAGAACGGGCCGGGCCGGGTCGGGCCGGGCCAAACTTATATTTTTTTTGGGCCGGGCCGGGCCGGGCCGAAATGTAATACGGGCCGGGCCGGGCTGGCCCATTATATATTGGAGCGGGCTTTGTTGGGCCGGCTGCGGGCCGGGCCCGGCCCGGCCCATTGACACCCCTACCTTTAACTGCTTAACTGACAAGGCACCCACTCTAGCGGTGCTTAACCAACATGTAGGATTATATGACCTGGCATTCTTGAGTTATCTATGATATATAAGCACAAAATTTGTCGTTTCAACAAAAATAGAATGTATTAAAAATAGTCTTAGTGTGATAACTTGATAAGTGATGGTTGGGCAGTTTGCCTTAGTCTTTAATCAGCGGAGGAAATTGCCTCTTTCATCTAGCTATCGTCTAGGCAGTTGCTTTGCTTGTCTTACGTGCCTTGCAGCCTGCTTAAACCTTGTAAGAAACCTGACTGAAATAGAACTGGGTAACTAATCTAAATTAATAACTGCCTCTCAACCCTTCCTTACCCGTACAATTTCAATAGCTTATTTCTGTTTAGTCAAGCTATTGGCCCACTCATTCTCCTTCAACTCACTCTCTCGCTTGGCCCATCCCAACCTTCTGTCACCGGCATGGTTTGCAGAATCCTGGTTTGGCATAAGCTTACCCAATTTAGTGGGGAAGAAACTGATCACCCCCGGTTTCCAGCTGGAATTGGCCAGAATAGCCCAAATGGGCTTGGATTTGGGCCGATGCGAGCCGAATGGACAGATTCTGGGCTGATTTCGACAAGTCACCGCTGTGGTGGCGGGCTTCATTTCGGACCGATTTCGGTGCCAATTCTGGCCCCAAAAGATTGGATCGGACCGTAATCCTATTCAGGTGCATATTTAGTGGTTTTTCTGATTTTTTCGAGTTTTTTTAAGAGCCACTCCGGACCGATTCAGGATCCATTTCTCTCTTAGGGAATTGGTCGATTCTGCTGATCCATTCAGATCCTGGATTGGATTGGCACTGACTGACTCCATTTCCGTTTTCCATGGTCCCTAGTTCCAAGCACGCAGTCCCATCTCTCTTTCATAGTCTCTATTGACCCCTTCAACTCTTTCTCAAATTTTAGTTCAAGAGCTGACTGTATTTTTAAAATTTTGACTTTTTGTAATTTTTAAATAGTGATGTTATTAGTGATTCATTGATATGTATCTAAAATAATAAAGTATAAGTATATATTGAAAAGTATGCTTTGGCTTGAGATTTTGTCCTTAAATCTTGAGACAAGTCGAGGCTCTCCTTGTTTAGGCACCTAGTGCGGAGGAGGAAAGAGGGTAGAGGTGGACTGAGTGTGAGTAGAGAGGAAGGGAAAAAGGAGACAGTGGAGGAAAAAAAGAGTGAGGTGGGGGACCAAGTGCAGGGAAGAGGGAGGGAGGGAGAAGAGCACAGCCATTGCAGCCGCAGAGGAAGGAAAGGAAAAAGAGTGAGGGAGCTGAGCATGGAGAAAAGAGTGTTAGGAGGGTGGGAGAAAAAGAGAGCTGTGTTGCAGGGGAAATGGCAGGGAAAGGGGGGCTCACAATGGGAGGGAGGGGAAATGAGAGCGGGTGCTGGAGGTGAGGGACAGAGGAAGAAAGGAGAGGCAAACATGCGAGGGTTTAGCAAGTGAGTTTCTGACTTCAATCTAATAGAGATAATAAGTGTATGGGTCATTTTGCTCCAATTCATCCTGTGATGATATTACCAACTGTGGCTTCTGTTATTCTTACATATGGAGTTGGAATTCGCTAACTTCGCTGTTTTATCCTGTGCCAGATTTTGATCCCAAGGAGAAAAATTGCACCAAGTTCAAGGTAGGCACCTTATGCCCTGTTTGGTAACACTATTAGACACTTCTATCGTTATTAATTTTAAAATTGATATTGTTGATAATTATCTTGAGGTGTTTGATTAATAGTATCAATTTTGAAATTTGTAGTGCAAACAACACATGTTATATAATACAAGCCTCAACTTGTATCAATTTTGATATTGATACTCCATCTTATAGAAATATCAATATCAATACTAATATAGTATCATTTTTGATACTCTAATCAAACAGGCCATTAAGCTCTCCGTCAGGGATATCGTATTCAATTACCCTGTAATGGAGGCTTGAGTTTGGTGCAGTCATTAGACAATGTTCTTTCCAAGAGGGTGAAATTTTGTATCCGAATTGGGATCATCTTTCCAGCTAAGTTTCTATTTTTTGCAGTAACAGGATGAAATTTCTCCTTTTTGGTATCGGCACCTCATTGTGTTCCAGTTAAGAGGTCTGTGTGAAACTGGCATGTAGGTTGTCCGGGACCTCCTGTTTCTCCACTGTTAGAATTTTGGGGTTAGAAGTATGGTTTTGTTTTTCTACCTGTCTTTTCTCCAAACAATTCTGGATGCATTGTTATGCACAAAAGCTAGTAATTCTTAGTGATATTTGTTTGCTACCCCAAGACTGTAAAAAAAAAAAAAAAAACTTCTCCCATGATCTTTAAACCAAGCACACCTTGGACAAATTGCACTAACCCGGTTCAACGGGAAGCGGCGGTGATTACCCCCGTTCCAAGTGTTGACATGATGGTGAGTGATTAGTTATTAGCCTCATGCTTCAAAAGGTCTGTTAAGACGAGATAGTTCATGCTCTTCTAGTGTGCCATCATGCATCTCTGGTTAAAAGTGAACGATGATTTTCTTTTTATTTTCTTCTTTTTCATTTATGCCCATATAAGAACCTGAACTGATGTATTTATGTCCCGGTGCTTATGGATATCAAATTTATCAATTCATAGGTACCTCCCTCCGGCCCTTGACTCGTGGGGGATAGATACCCTTGAAGGATGAAAATTCTGCAGCCTTGGTGTTTGGTTGCAGAATATTTTTTAATACTATTTCGTGATAAATATTTATATTAAAATACAAAACATTATATTTTGAAATAGTGATTCTTATTTTAAATTAGGTAAGGAAGAGGTGTAAAGTGTAAACCAAAACAAGATCATTTCATGGTTATTTAATTTTCTATGTCTTTGATCAAGCTAACCAAATAAATACTCTTGTTTTAAAATTCAAAAAAAAAACCTTTGTTTGAATAAGTGATTTAGAAAAAAAATTATAATAAAACAAACAAGTAGTCGTACACCGGGACAATGCGATAGCGGTGGTGAGAAAATTTAGATTCCTGAATATAAATATAAAGAGGTGTTTGGTAAAAACGACTGGACATTTTGAAACCTTAGCCTATGTTTGATAATCATATTAGACATTTTTATCGGTCAAATTTTTGAAGTTGATCTTAATACCAGATGTTTGATTAATAATATCGAATTTAAAATTTACAATACAAACAAAATAATTATATATAATATATTTGTGTCAATCTTAATATCGATATTTTGTTTTTTTTGAGTTATCAATATTAAAATTTATATAGTATTGATTCTCTGACCACACAGGCCATGACAACGAAAGGTGGTATTTGAAAAACATTTAGCACAACTGGTTTTCACTGAGAAATAATAGTTCAATAACAATGGACGGAGGAGTCCCGTTCATCTCAGGAGGATTTTTGAGACTGGTTTTTCAGTCTCACACAGAAGAAAAATGATACGACGATGACATTAAGTTATTATTAAATAGTATTTAATTATTATTAAAATATTGACCCCTTCACTATTTTTTTTTCTTATGTGAAAAAAGTGTATCTATTTGTTTTTCGTTAACTATTGGTATCGGGTGTATCCGCGAACCGCATTGTTTTATCCGCTTAAAAACAGTTTACGGTCGGATAACGGACGATAATCGAATATATAAAGATATAACATATGTACGATGCAACTAGCAAAATAAAAAAGTAAAGATAATTTTATCGATAGAAACATACATAAAAATATATATATTACAATTAAAAGTATCTATTTATAACAACAAACAAAAATAAAAATCTTAATTATATATCTAATACAAAACATGAGATACAAAAAAATAATTTACAAGTATATAGTAAAAATAATTTTTGAATCTGCAGTAAATAATTAGATGCGCAACACAAAATATGAGATAGAAAAAAATCTTAGTTACATGTCCAAAATAATATATGTCCAACATAAAATATGAGATAGTCGATTTGCAGCAAAAGTATGTACGTGGATTGCACCATCATGAAGCTGAAGAGGAAGAAGATCTCGCCGTCGAATGTCATGACAAGGCTTGTTCAATGTTAAGGTATTAAGGAGGAGGGTGAACCAGTGAGTTAAGGACAATAAGATTTTCTAGATGAAACATATATATGCTTAGATGTCATAAATTGTAGGTTATTGTATTATGTATTAGTTAACGAATACGGATAATGGTTTTCGAGTTCGGTTTATGGTGTGTCTATGATCGCATCCTTTAAAATAACGGTTAATCGGTAAATGAACATGGATATCTTATTCAAAAGATTTAAACTATCTAATAACTGTTCGTTAACTAATGAACGGTCAGGTAATCGATAACTATTGACATCCCGAGTTGAGAAACTCATGTCAGAATACCTTCCGAGATGAACCGGAGTCGGACCGGAGGTGCGGAGGAGGTCTTACAAGTCTGGCCGAGCCTGCTTTCCATTTTTCGGTCATATTCCTCTCTGCTCAGGCGAAACGAAAATCCTCAATCTCCGCAGACCTTATCCGTCCAAGCGAGCACACCTGCCGGCGATGGCTGCCGTGACCGCTCAGATTATGGCCGTTCCCCGCTTAGTGAAGCTCCGGGCGGCTTCCTCTGCTTCCGGTGCGAACACCCAGACGGCCGAACCGTCTATTGAGTTGAAGAGCAACGCCAAGTACCCGCGCATCGGCGCTGCCCCGGCGGAAAGCCTCGAGCTTTACCAGGTTATCAGGTACCCCATCTTGACGGAGGCCGCCGTGACGCTGATGGAGAAGAACAACACCCTCGTCTTCGTCGTCGACGCCCGTGCCGACAAGAAGATGATCAGGGGCGCCCTCAAGGGCGTGCTGGGGGTGGAGGCCAAGCGAGTGAACACGCTCGTCAGATACGACGGGACGAAGAAGGCGTATGTGAAGCTGGCGCCTGGTTATGCTGCCTCGGATGTTGCTAACAGGATCGGTATGTTCTGAGGTTTGGGGATCAAATAGTTCTGGCTACTCGTCCTGTGGGCGTCTGATGCTGCATGCTCTGGAAGGGAAACAAATAGCGCAGAAATTTGTGTTTGGGTCGGTGGTTTCTGGGACTTCAAATTTGGGACGCTTTCGCCGCTTCATTGTTTTTAGAGTCTGCTGAGGGATTCTCTTGTGTTTCCTTTTAGTTTTAGTGAACTGTTGATCTGTCAAAACTACAATTTTTTTCAGCTAAATTTGGTCTCGCATGCTGATGCAGCAACGCACTCCTTAAATTGTGGATTCACTTTTCCCACTTTTGCTGTGTAAAACTAAAGACTGTCGGAAGGTGTGGTTGGAAGAAAGAGCTAATTTCAACAATCCCTCACATTTCTCCCCCAAAATGAATAGATGTTGTTTTAAATTATTATCGTAGTTAAGCTTGGTTTCTTTAGATGTGAAGTCGCTCCATTGGGCTTGTTCTACTTTCCGCAACAGTGGCATTACAAATTTCAAACCTTTATAGCTTAATGAGCGTTTGATTGCTGCTATATTCTGGATTAAAGGAAATTTTGGTACTGCAATGATACCGAAATTGTATTATGTTATGCTGACATATGTTCAATCCACTAGAAAGAGGTACATGTTTAATTTGTTGCAACAGGCATAATATAAAGTCTGACACTGACGAACAGAGTTGACCCCCAAGTATTGATATGAGAAAGGGGATAAAAGAAGAAACAAGCACACTCAACAAGAAGACAACAATTCAATGTGGTTCGGCAGCACAACGTGTCTTTCTACATCCCAAACTTCACTGATAAGGAAAATAATACACAAAGGGCAGCACTCCCCAAGGGTAACAAATACTCTTCCCAAACTCTCTAAAAAACATATCTCTCTTTCTCTCTAAACACCCCTCAATGGATCTCACATTTCTGGCTGTGTCACAATGCTTGTGATGTTGCTTCAACAAGGAGAAGTAATGCTCTATTTATAGAGCTCTTGGGATGCTTGTCACATCCGGATGAACTTGGATGTGGAGTCTTCTTCAAGCACGTTCGTGAAGTATCATGTATGCACGCCTCCTTCTTGATATATTCACATCATCGCGTATGGCACTGAGCTTCCCCCCTTTAATGTCTCCAGGTCCTGCATCCTAATTAACTGTTTGGAAGGAATCCTAAGCAAGAAGACTCCTTGTTTACGTTGAGAACGTGTTCGCTTTCGTGTGTTGGTGGGGGTGTCTAAGCATCTCGGATGGGTAAGGAGAGAGAAAGGTGAGACGTACATAACAAAATTTTCTCTCAACTCGTCTTCATAAGCGGTCACATTCAATGTTAACTTAACACAATCATCGTATCCACTGGCATGTCCTTTGCAAGCCAATCAAGTATAGGCAATGCTCAAATTTCTCTATTAGAATAGGCTTCATCAGTATGTTTATTGGGTTCTCCCTTATATGCATCTTTTGCTCAGCAATTGCATCCTATCATATAACATTAGGAACAAAGTGATACCTAATATCAATATGCTTGATTTTGGCCAAATGTATAACATTTTGACTATCACAATACATTGGAGTTGCATCCTATACTTGACCCAAGTTATCAACCGAACCTCTTAGTCATAATGTTTCTTAATTTTACTCCTTTTGCTATTGTCGTATACTCAGTTTTTGTCATTGACAATTCCACAACAGATACTTTTCAGCTAATAGCATAACTATAGAAAGTAAACACATAACTTGTCAAAGATCTCCTCGTGTCCAAATCACTAGCATAATCTGAATTTACATAACCAACTAGTTGACTAGCATCTGTTCTTTGTGGAATAATAAACTTACATTTGAGACACCCTTGATATAACAAAGTATCTACTTTACAACTTTTCGGTGAATCTTTCTTAGATTTCTCATGTACCTATTGGTAACCCTAACAACATGAAAAATATCATATTAAGTGCATATCATAGCATATATGATACTTTCCACTACACATATAAGGAACTGATAACTTTGTTCTTTTTTCTTCTTAGAGACAAATCTACTATAGACAATTTGAAATGAGTTGTCAATGGAGTACTTAAAGTTTTGCAAATCTTCATGTTGAACGTTTCTAGCACTTTCTATATGTACTTTTTTTACCATAAATACAATTGTCTAATGCCACGATCCTTGTGTATCTCCATACCCACAATTTTCTTTGTTGCGCCAAGATTCTTCATCTCAAATTTACCGTACAACTGAGATTTCAAGTTATTGTATCTAACATGTTCATAGTAACAATTAACATGTCATTTATATATAACAATAGATAAATAAAAGACCCATCTTGAAGTTTTTTATGATACTCATAACTATTTATGGACTTGGCTTTTGGGTCAATTCCTTTCCTATTGCTCCACACGCACCTTGATCCCCGATCTTTCGACCTTTGACATCACTTAGGTATTGGAGGGCTAGTTCGGGTCATATGGAAAGAGAGGAGAAAAGGAAAGAAAATAAAAAGAGGTTGACAGCGTGAAACTGTCGAGTGTGTGTAGGCAAGGAAGGCAAAGTCGGGGGTCGACCTGGGGTCGGTCGGCCCCAAAACCAACCTAGTTAGATGAGGTCGCGATCCCAGGTCAGATGGGGTCAGATTTTATTTATTTCATTATAAAAAATATTAAAAATATATATAAAAATAATAAAAATAATAAAAATAAAAACAATATTTTTTATATTATATATTTATGTATATACAAAGATATACAAAAATATAATTATATTTTTATGTTATAATTGAATATGAGTGTTTTATCTATGTATATAAGTAAATATGATGTGTGTGTGAAAGAGATGAGAGTTAAAATAAATTTCTATAAAATTTAAGTATATAACAAATTCCTGATTATAAAATTTATATATGTGCGATAGTACAAGTGATAGTTAAATACTGTTATAATATTATTAAACGGGGACGCAGAGGAGTTGTGGATTGACCTGGTGCGGTTGGGTCACGAGGGTCAAGGGGGTAGCATCACTTGTGGGGGATTGTCAGGGGGTTGAAGTCTCTTGAAAGAAAAAAAAGTATTTAATAGTATAAATGATATATACAAGAAAAAAATTCGACTTAGGAGTCACCCTGGGGTTGGGAAACTCGGCGACGACTCAGGTGACCCCATATAGGGCCACTGCATAGTCGCCTAGGCCGGGTCATTTTCGAACTGGTCAGCCCAGAAATCGGTTGGGTTGGATTGATTTGACTTAGGAGTCACCCCGGGGTTGGGCGACCCGGCGATGACTCGGGTGACCCCACACAGTGCTGCTGTAGAGTTGCCCGGGCCAGGTCGTTTCCAAATTGGTCGGCCCAGAAACCGGCTGGGTCGAGCAACCCAGCCGACCGAGTCAACGACCCGGCCTTACATGTGTGTAGGATTTGGTTGTTAGGAATTGAGTTCCGAATGAAAATAAAGGAAAAAAATGTTTAGTGTTAATTGTGCGTACCTTGATGGGGAGATGTGTAGATTCCAACTTCTTCATCTCTGACTGGCCGAAGATAAGGAGCTTGAAGTAGTTCCTTTTTTTTGACCAACTAACGTGAGTGTAGCTCACTCTGTCTGGCTATCCTTGCAATGTCCAATTAAAACAAACAAGAAAACAAGTGAAGAGACCTTGGAAGGAAGTGGAGTACCCAAAAAATTAGGATGCATGAAAGGACAAAAGGAAATGAACTAATCTAGTTAGGACTGACAGCTCCCAACCCCTCCTTTTGGTATTTTTATGAAATAAGTAGAATGCTATTCAAATACTTTAACAAACATGAAATGATACTAAAATGCATGGGAAAACAAAAGAAATTGATTGGGAAAAGGGGGGTTTTGGGCTACTTGATGCCTAGTTGGTGGGGTGCCTAGCGCCCTATTGATGGGGTGTTAAGGTCTTAGAAATTGATGCCAACTTTGATCATCTCTAGCACTTTGGAACTTGTGGAGATGAGAAGATGGTGAAGATTGGTTGTTTGGTTGGAATGAAGTTTTGAAAAGGGCAGAATGTAGGGGTGGGTAACTTTAGGATTCTTATGGGGGGGGGGGGGTTCTTGAGGATGTAATTAGATGTATGTGAGTTTGTGGAGAATCAAGAATGTGACATATTTTTGGGAGATTGAATTTTTCCACCCTTGGGCCATTGAAAATGACCCTTTTCATAATCAAATAAGAGGGCAAATCCTTGCCAACTGGGCAATGCGCCCTGTTTACAAGACACTAGATGCCCCGTAGATGGGGTGCCAGGTGTCTTGGTGGTGGGGCACCTACAACCTTCATAACTTTGATGTGCAAGAAAGTTGGTATGTCTAAGCCAAAAATGGTCTTTCGGACAAAGAACCCCTTGACAGGGCCTTTGACCTAAGCGATGCAATTGATACGCCGCCACACCTCTAACCAGCATCGTTCAAGGGGTCCAATCCACTGATCAAGTCAAGTCAGTCTACAAGCGCCTTGTCTATGGGGCACCTGGCATTGTGTAGATAGAGCACTAAGTGCTCAAAAACCCATTTTTGCAAAGCCCTAGTTTGTTCGGTTGAACATTAAACATATATTCTATAGAAAATAGAGTTTAGAACTCTACAATTTAGGCTGAATTTGTGTGTACAACTTGTCTTATCTTGGCATTAGTTTTACAAAGGAATGACGTGGAGTGGAGCAAAAGTGATCGTAGAGTGACGTAGCCTAATGAGACGACGATGAACTGAAAATATGATGTCTAGGTGTAGATTTAGATATGCCTATCAAAGCTTGACCGGGCCATGGTGAATGCCACTAGGTCCCAAGATCACCATTATGTCCCATTTGAACTATCTCCCATAATTAATTGGATAAATGATGTGCCGAGGGTATTAGAGGAAGAAAGTCTACTCCCATGCATTAGGCGACCTCCGAGTTACATATTCATGAGTTTATTTGGGTTAGCAATTAGCTTTGTGGTGTGCTTGTACCGAAGAGTGCTAAACTATACATTAAATTAAAGAAGATTAACTAGGCTAAGTTGGATCTCCAATTGACTAGAGCTAGGTTCTTCTGGTTTGTTAGGTTATCGTGGAAACACTGATTTAGTTAAGAATGAAATAATCTCTTGTTTCACATAATCATTCGTTGAAGCACATCAGAACAATGAATATTTCTAAAAATCTAAAGGCCTAAGTTTGGAAAGAAAGGTGGCTTGGAAGGGCGGTTAGAAAAGAAACATCATCATGGGATAAAAAAAGTTCATTAAGACAGTGGTAAAACAAAACATGGTGAGATAAGAAATGTTGAGGCAATTAGTGAGATGAAGGAATGGGGGCGAATGGTGGGTTAATGATTGAGCACAATACCATGGAAGGACATCAAATTTGGATGCATGGAATGATGTATGGAATGATGAATGTCAGGTTTAAAGAAATACAAACAATATAATAAGAACATAGTCGGAGATATAGACTAAGGTGAAGGGGTCAAGACCCCTTGGATGTTCACCTTTTGCACAATTTTGGCCTATTTACAAGTTTAAAATTGACTAGATTGTCATTGATTTTGTTGGAGGTTCTCGGATCTAGTCTCTTTTAAACTTTAGATCAAATGCAATATGTACTTATTTATTTTGATAAAAAATGCAGCGGAATGTTCTAGTACAAGATGCAAGCCTATTGGTCTTGGGAATGATACTTCTTTAAACTTCTTTTTGATTTATTTATAATTTTTATTGTGGAAGGGGTCAGGTGCCTTAATGTTGGGGTGCCAGGCACCCTACCGACGTGGTGTCTGGAATTCCTGCACAGGCAGGTGGATTAGAAACCTTCTTTGACGGCTTTATGACTAGTTTTTTGCCTATAAAAGGGGCATTATTTCCCCCTTCACACCTTCTTGGACGAAAATCCCCTCCTTGTTCTTACAAGTATTTTTGCTCTTCTTCATTTTTCTTTCATTTCCATGGCATCTTCTTCATGTAAGGTTAAGATGAAGTGGTTCATGGATGTATTGGGCCATGTTTGGAATCAAGTCGCCATAGCAGTACCTCTTCTAAGCATTCATTCTTTTATTCAGTTAGTGCTTCTTCATGGTCTTCATTTCTCATTTCCCTAACTGATTTTCGATGCACAACATGTACTCAGTAGACTGATGTATTGACTCTGGGGCTCTTGGCGCCTAGTGCCCTATATTTGGGAGCTTGGGTTACCAGAGACTTTGTCTTCTCATTTGTGATGATTTTAATTGCTCCAGTACAAGATCTTCCCCACTTCTCGGGTGCTCGCCAATATGAACAGATGCTTTGGATAGCTCCCTTGATGGTTGTTATCGATTCGTATGTTTGGACCATCCTAGGAAGTTGGAGAATAATGGGTGTTCTCGTTCATACTAGTCATATTGTTAACTACTTTCGGGAGTTCTCTTTGGTGCGTGCGCTATTGGAATTATGACATCATGATATGCACACTTTCATCTTTGACACCTATTGCATTATTCTTTTGGAGAAAGTTGAACTTCTTGGTCTTCATTCAACACTTGTGTGGTAGGAATATTCCATGTTTATTCTTTCTGTCCCTATCTCATGTCTTGATTTTCTTCGTGGATTTATGACCCCTTAAGAGGCTTGCTCCGTGATGTTTAGTGGTAGGATCTACTTGGAGGACTTGTCAGAGTGGCCCATTGGTGTTATAAAAGCTTTGGGCGATAGAGCTACTGACTCTTGGTGTGTAAGGAGCAGTTACTTGTGTTGCGTCCACATTTCTTTATCCTTATGAAGATGGATATATCGATTGCACTTGTTTGTCTAGTATTAGAGTCCTATGGGATCGTGAACACATTGCTCCTTCTATTATGGGCTACTTATATGATGGGATGACTTCCGCAAGTGTTGTCAAACCCAATTTTTGAAATAATCTTTATTTGATTTGTTGGGTTGACTGACATTTTAAGTTTGAAGTGGCTGGATGTAATGTCTCTTCTTTGAGGCTATTTTCTAGCAACCCTCTTCATCCTCTTTCGTCTCAGGTGAGCTTGGAGGATAAGGTGATCAATCAATGACTTTCGATGAAGACATGGTCAAATTTGCATGCATATTTTTGGGATGACTTGTGCCGGCTAGGTTTGCCATGCCACAAGGTCCCTTCTCTTTCTTACCTTTCTTCTATCAGGGATAGCTGCTTTGGCAATCCAAGAGATGGCAAAGATTGTGTGACTGTCATTGCCATATGGAAGCTAAATAGGGTCTTTTTCCTAGGCTTGATTGTTAAGGAGGATGACGTTCGGAAGAGTTGGCATACTACAAAGTTGTCGCTCTACGTGGTTGATAATGGTGGCTATCTTTTCTTTGCGCTTGTTGTGTCTCTTTTTATCTGGTTGCCTTGTCCTTCACTTTCTGTACTTTGTTGTGTCTTTTCCTGCATTATTAGCTTAAGTTGTATGGCATGTATCAAAAATCATTAATGGCTTCTGGTGTTTTCCATTAAGCTGAATCAGCGGGATGTCATAATATATGGTCTTCTTCTCATTCCTCTTCATGCTATCTAATCTTGACAGAAGTCTTAAAGTACGTGAACAGTCTCTTTAATCGTGAAATGAGTGAAAATGACAGAGAACATTTTGAGGTATTCTTTTCTTCTTTATCATACTAGACTTATATGACTTCTATTGGGAATCTTCACATTTGGGACAATATTTAGAGTTCTCATTTTATTTCTAATATAACATATAATTGTTCAGACATACATCTATGATAACTCATCTGGAAGCACCTCGATCAATAACTTCAACAAAATATCGAAATGCTTATTGTTCATTCCACGTATATATTTAATGTTAATCAACTTAATGAGAAATACAAGTTTATTAAATTTTTTGAATACAAGATAAATGGGTTGGTTGACATTTTTCATTAAGTCAAAAAAACTTTTAGAATTTTTATCATGTGATGTTTCATCAGTAGATATCAAAAAGATATCAGTTAACATTTGATGCATGTTTGAACAACCCGACTTTCTTCAAAGTTTATGTGACTTGATTCTTCACCATAAAATTTTAAATTTTTTTGTCTTATATGACACTGTCGATTTAAAGGTGTTATCTAATAATATTTTTTCACATTTATTCATACATGTGTAATTCACACATGGACATCTAATCTTGGTATATTTGTATATGCAAATTTTAGAAACTTGTTAACACCATCATAATAACCAATCATATTTTTGGGCAAATCCATCAAGTTCCAATCCATGTTGTTACAAAACAAAACATGGATATTAATTAGAATATAGTATGAAAGATCCAGGTCTATTAAGTAATAGGGTTGCCAATGCAGAGTGTCCTAATATTGGGTAGCTCTAATTTGCTTAAAAATCATCACAAAAGAATCTTTATTAATGTGTTTGAGAACAAAGCAATAGTGACTAAACAATGCATGGGGGTAAACAAAACAGAACAAGGAGAAAAAGGAAAATCTACATATATTTATGAAAATATTCAATTTTAAAATTTTATAGTACACTTAAATTAGTTTACAATTTATCATTTTTTATTGAAAGCTATATAAAATTTAAAATCCTATTTTTTATCTTAAATGCAAATAGTTCATTGAACATCTAGTTGTATGACCATTATGAATCACCTTTTTTACATTATGGTTATGATATGTGGAGCCCTATAATTTGAGGACGGACTTCACCTCATTCAAGGGAGCAGTAGACGCATGAGCTCTCACCACTTTAAGAGGACTAGGGGTGCTACAAAGTCAAAAGGAGTTGAGACATGGGAATTCCCCATCACCACTTTCAAGAAACTGCAATTTTAATAAATGTGCTTTAACCCTGCCTCCCCTGAGACAATAGAAGAACAAGGAAAAGAAAATCAGAATAGAAAATTTTGCTAAGTAGAGGACTGATGTTGCTAGCTGGTCTCCTTTGTCAACATGTCACTTTGGAAGAAAACATGGTCTTCTACCCAACAAAGGGAGGACCTAATTCTTGTTACTTATCAACTTTGGGCAAGGATTGGTGTATCTGCATACACTTTTTCTCTCCTTCGGAATTTCGACTCCAGTGATGTTTATGTTCTACACCCCCTTTCCCATAACCTTTTTGGCAAGTTTCTCCATCTCTTACATTTTGCTTGATCCTCTTTGCAATTCTCTTATGCCAGATGGTCATATGACTAATTATATTTATGTACTTCAATAGGGAATGCCTCTCCACTACCTCTTGATGCGGGACGAGGCGGGACGGACCGGCGACGTGGCGCTGCAGCGGGCCTTCAAGAGGCGCAAAAGACCTAAGAAATGCAGGAAACAAGCAAAATCGGACTTAAACCGGTCAAAACGGGCCCAAAATACGTCGAACCGTGCCCGAAGCCCTCAAAATGGGCCTGAACCGGCCCCAAAATGGCTTGAACCGGCGTGAACCGGCCCCAAACAGCCTGAACCGGCCGGTTTAGGCCTTGAACCGGCCCCTGGACCGTCGAACCGGGCCGAACCGGCCCTGAACCGGTCTAAACCGGGCCGAACCGGCGGTCGGGCCGGCCTGGGAGGCGAACCGCGGCCGGCTCACCGAATGGGCGGGCCGGGCCGCCGGGGGAGGCGGGTGGGCGGAGGTTCGCGCGAACCGCGACTTAGGGGGGGGTCGTGGCGCGCCTTGGTTGGCGGCGGGGGCGAGAGACACGGCCGTCTCACCGGCCGCCGCGTACCCCCCCCCCCCCCGGGTGTCGTCGACCTCGCGAGCGCGAGGGTTCGATCCGGGGGGGGGGGTCCTTCGCTCGTCCTCTGTCTTGTCGACGGCCGCGGTGGAGCCGCGGGCGGGAGAAGGCCGTCGCCGTAGCCGTCGCCGCCGGGGAAGGAGGAAGAGAGGGAAAGGCCGGAGGTGCCACCGTCATCGCCGGATGCCGTCGTGGGAGGAGGGCCGCGGCCGCGGTGGCACCGCCTGCGGAAGGAGGAGACGCCGCAGTCGGCGCCGGAAGCCGCCACCGCCGTCGTCGGAGGGGAAGAGGGTGGCCGGAAGGGCCGTCGTCGCCGCCGGACGTGTTCGGTGGAGCCGCCGTTGCGGGAGGAGGAGACCGGAGGCTGCTGGAGCCCTAGCGGGCCGCGCGCACGGACAGAGCCGCAGATGCGGCTGTTCCTCCTCCTCCTCCTTCTTCTCCGTCTGATAGGGCTCCGAGGGAGGGTTTACAACACCGGGATGGGGGTGGAGGAACTCCGGGGATCGCCGGAGGTGGGGGTGGACGGAGGGGTGGAGATCGACGCCGTCGGAGACGTCGAAACGGACGGAGACGGGAGTGAACGGTGTCGATAGGGCTGCAAAACGAACCGGTGAAGGGGAAAGGGGCAAGAATGGCTCGGAGGCCGCTGGACGGAGGAGGAGGAGAAGGCACCCACGCCGGAGGGTTGCGAAGAGACCGGTCCTCACCGGAGGTGGAGCTGGACGACCTCCATCGTGGAGGGGGTGAAGAGGAAGGGGCAGCGCCCCAGCACAAGGGGGCAGCCCCTAGGGTTCCAAAAATTGGACAATAAACTATCTCTCTTCATTTCAACAAGTGGCCCTCTTAAATAGAGGAGCCTATTACAAACAAGACACCATAAATGACTAATTACATACATGTCCTCGTAAGGACTCAAATTAAAGGAAAAGACTAAAACAAACTTCAAATATTTACAATGAAGTCCATAAGGACGTAAACGTAAATAAACTCCAAAATGGACCGGACCGGGTCCCCATCACCTCTCCATTGTAATGTGTTCCTTGCTCATAAGAAGAAAAAAGTGATAGTTGTAATAACAACAGACTTACTCCTGTTGGAAGCAAACCAAAGACTTCCCCCCTCCTCACACAAGCTCTCCATACTCAAAATCCATAAACAGCTCAAACAACTAAGAAGGGGCGAAGAGACAAACAATATAGTTCAAATCCCTTTAAATGACTAAAAGAAACAAATATTACGTAGAGTGCCATTAATGCCATGGGACCAACACACTTCAATCATCAAAAAGTGCCATCTTCCTTGTCCTAACTCCTATAGGACAGATTCCTAATTTAGCATATGTAATTACAGACTTATAATATGTTGCTTGCCATGTTAAGTATAGATGCCAGGTCATTACACACAAACAATTAGATATGCAGTACAAACAACTAGGTATACAATCAGATATACTAGATATATAGCACAAACATTCAAATGTCCAACAATTAAACTAAATTGTAATAAATCACAAGAGGTTTTACACAAACCCATGGAATAAAATATGAAGAAACATTTGCATTATCTCATTTTTGTTTTCAAAAGAATTCGTAAAATTTGTAGATATGATAAAATTTTTTGAGAGCAACTCAAACACAAGTGAAGAAACCTAGAGTATAAAAAATAAAAGATAAATCATGACAAATTGAGCCACCTAACTCCATAACACATACAAACAAAAAACAACATAACTTTCTAATCTAAACACCTTTGTTAAAGTTAATAGAATAAGAAAAACTTACAACTTTATCATATCTCAAATTGCATTTATCACTACCAAAGTCTATGACAAATACATATATTTATATATACTATTATGGCTAGTAATTAAGGTTGGTTATATATAATATAAGTTTCACAAAAGACAACCTTTCTAGTGACATACATATTTAAGGATTTTGAAACAAATCTAAATCACTGAGAAACTAACTATCACTAAGTCAAAGTTGTCATACCTGAAAACCCGATGACGTCTCTGCGAGAAGAACAATCTATGGCAACTTGGAATTGATGAACTTGTCGTAAGCCCTGGAGAAGAACCGAAGGGGTGAAGAACCTAAGAAGGACAACACAACCTAAGGACAAAAAAAGTGGAGTGGATGTGGTGAACTTGGTTGCGAGGAGGAGAATATGAGAAGGAGAACTCGTGTTGGAGAATGAAGACATAAATGCATGATCGAGTAGAGCTGGACACTGGCATTGACTATGACTGACGCTGTTGGTGCGGTCATTGATCGAGGAGAGCTTCTGAAGGGAGAGCGTGTGGCGTGAGAGGAGGGAGAGAGTTGGCTGCGAGAGGAGGAAGTGTCAACGTTGGCACCATCTATGTTCGAGGAGAGCTTCCGGAGGATAGCGTTCACCTTGAGAGGAGACATCGGACATCGGGTGGTTCTTCTTTTAATAGGATGCTTCGGGGCTGTGCGATCGAGGGAGGGGGGCATAAAACAAGGGTTAGGGTTAAGGGGATAATCTGAACCATTCATCTCTTTTGAATGGACTATGAGATGAGGGGGAGGAGAGATGTTAAATTTGTGACTGTTCTAATTAAACTGTTGATCGATTTTGAAGGAATGGTTGTGATTAAATTATCATGTGTAATATTTACCTACGGAGTTGAGTCCATAGCTTACCTACGAGTATTGATACATTTATCTATGGACCATTAGTTTAGTAGGCATATAGGGTAGGTAAAATATATATATTTACCTTCTGAATCACTACCCATTGATAAACTTCGGTACGTAAAGTTTAGATTTCTTGTAGTGTACCGAGTTGCCTAGTAATCCAAAACTCTCGCTCAAAGAGATGGAATTATCTCGAGTCCCCTTCCATGGGTGAGAAATTATAAGATCCCCTTGACTTTTTTAATTTCAAGATCCCAAAGAATTTTTATAAAACATAACAATGTCCGAATTGTCATCCGTCGACCGATCGATGCCTGATTGTAAAACAATATTCGTCCCTGTGAAAAATAAATCGATTGACCTGTCAGTCGACTAGGCTCTGGTTTTCAAAACTTATTACCACGTATTTTAGTCGACAAAGGGAAGAGCGTTGGTCGATCAGAGATAGGAGATTTGCCGAAGTATTCCATTTTGTAAATTTTCGTTCATTAATCATTTTGGATTGGTTGAAATGCGGTTGGTTGGTCTTGAAACCATGTACCAGGGAGCAGGGGCCGGGTTTGAGTCTTGGCAGCGCCTCTGCCGGGACAACCCCTGGGGGGGGTCCATGTGGGGCTCGATCCCCCGACTGCGCGCGGTGTTGCGCGCAGTTGGGTCGCTGAGCCATCTGACCAAAAAAAAGGTCTTGAAACCACGTACGCTATTGTCTGAAGTTACATGATTGCAAGAATTGAACAAGTGTCCATTTGGTTCCCTGTAAAACCAAAACAAAGAAAAATGTGTTTCACCCGAGACACTTTTCAAGGAAATTGGGAACAACCCATCATCATCTGGTCGCATGTACTTGTTTTTCGTCAAAATTTTATGAAGCGCCGCAATGACAACATCACGGCCAAAGATGATTTTATCGATATTTATATAATTAAGTTATTTTTATCGCAAAATCATGATATAAGAACATTTAAGTAAATTACTTTTTATGAAATTATTTTTGATGGAATCGAAAACATAACTTATTATTTATATATTGATAAAAAAATTTATTTTCTTTTTGGTCATGCGCTGGCCCAGTGGCTGCTGACGCCCGTTGCACCGCGGGCAGCGAAGGTTCGAAACCCGTTTGAACCTCACAGTGCACCCTCCCACGAGGTGCCTAGCTTTGACGCCGCCAAGAAGCGATGCCCCGACCTTGCGCCCGACCTTGTGCCCCATGCACAAGGTTGGTGCCAACCGAGCTAAGCTCGGCCGGCAATTAAATATTTTATTGAAAACAATATATATTACCTTATTATTTTAAATTATTTTCATAATTTTTTTGGTCATTTTACTATAGTAGCATCATCCATTTACTTAAATTTTCATAAATAATTACTAAATATCAAGCTTATATTTTTAAATAAAGTGCATGATAAAATATTTTTTTAAACCTAAAACTTATGATTTACTCAAAATTCATATTTTGAAAACCTAAAATAATAGTAAAACATAAAGTAAAATTTATATAAAAATAATTTAATTAACAGTGTAGTTCAAACACTTGCAAACTCAAGTTTCAGTTAAAATTGAACTAATAAATTTATCAAATAAATAATTAGTATGATAAAATAGCCGTTCAATAAAGATATTTTATTATTTTTTGGTTGAATGTCGCATTGGTTCTTGAGTATATTTATATACTTTGAAATATTTTCTGTCATTTGATTATTTTTAAATCATTATCAATAATTTTATAGTTTAAAGCTTGAAATACATAAAAATTTGTAAAAAATATGTATATTTTAACTAAATTATTTTTTTATATTTATCATATTTTTTAATCTAAAATATTATAGAATATAATATTTTGTTAAAACTGAATTTTTATAATTTTATTATTGTAAATTCAAGATATATCAATCCGGAAAATGGTGTCCAAATTCAAAATGAGGGACATAAGGAGCCAACCGTTTAACGGGCAAGATTTCCCGAAAAGACAGTCCGAGAGCCCGTTTTACAAGCAAACAAACGGGGCCTATGATTTGAAAAAGGAAGAAGATCAGGAAGATAAGACAAGGGTGCATACAATACATCCTCATACTTTGTAAATCTGCAACTGGATTGATATTTGAGTGGGACCTGGATTGATATTTGAATATCGCTTCTCGCCTAATTTATTTTGATGAAATAATGTCGTCACATATACCAGAGTGCAAATTTAGGGCAAAAGCGCATGTCTGATCAGTTCACCCTTCCTCCTTGCCCCAGGAGCGTATATATACGTAGTCGTCGTATACTCTTCAAGGCAGTAAAATTTAACTTCTCCAAAGATTCTCGACTGATGTTTGATCCACTTCCGTAATATATATATATGTATGTATAAAACTAGGCAGATAGAGCCTAATCCTCTTCATTATAGCACATCATATATACATCCTACTGATATAACTAATCAAACAGAAAGTTGGTAGATCTGGAGACGCACGGACGATCAAAGAGAGCGGTGGATATATATACGTCGTCTGTCTCGCCGGCTTATTTGCTGTCCATTTGAGCCACATAATTAATCCTACGTATATAAATATATATATATGTTAGCCAAATCTAGGCGTACGTAAGCATGCTCGATTGAAAATATAATGCGTACGGCAGGCCCTAGAATTTGATGCCCTTTTCTTTTCCTTTTTATTTGATGCCCTCTACCAACTACGAAAAGAAAACAGAAAACCTAGCTAGCCGAGACACACCGGTAAGAGATCACATCATTCAGTAAGATACGCACGGCCGGCTTCACAACGTGCAGTGTGACTAGTCAAGACTGTCGAATATTCTGCCCTCATTTACGCTATCGTGTACATATATATATATACAATGGGATCGTACGTACGTACTCCCCCTGCACGGATTTTGATGATGAGCAAAACGCGACGGAACAGCAGCGCAGATCGATGAGATTAATTGGCAGATTCAAGCTGGGCGATCGAGATATATAATGCTCTTGATAACATTCATATATGTTGCCGATCGACGTGAGATTAATTTGATTATTACACTCGACCGATCGATCCATCGGCACTGCCGACACGTACTGCACTATATCAGATGATCTTGATATGGTTTAATTGTTCGACCCACTTTCGAGATCGACTGTTCTCTGAGATGCTCTGATAATTAATTAAGACTGTACGCACGCTGGAATATATATATATATATAGCGAGATATTAATTAATATTATCGATGACTGCAGAAATTAAGCTCGGTGCGATGATTTTAGGGTTTGCAAGATGCTGTCAATATTGACTTTGTTATGGATGTTTGATTATGCATCTTGTATGAGATCGACCGGCCAGTTCTGGATATTCATTGTTGTTCACTGGTAGGTTAAGTTTCAGCCCTATTAATGTTGATGGAATCGGAAATGAGCTGATAGTTATGTATGGTTGAATCGAATATAAGTAATTAATGGATTCGATTCCACAAAATGCAAAATTAGTTGACGAGCTAAATTGGAAAATTCTACTTCTTCGATTCATTTTTTAGTTCAGCTCACAAAATATATAAACTTATAAAATAACATTAAAATTAAATAATATATGATTAGACTAAAGCAAAATTACCAACTATACATGATCAACTTTATGTGGCAGGCAATTTGGTTGCACAACAATTTTTATACATTTTCTTGACAAAAATTATATTAAAAAAGTGTAAGCTAATCAATGGCATGCATGATATTATCGTTATGTTTGGAGAGATGATAACAAAAAAGAGTGGAAGCGATGTAAGACCAAAGAGGTGGAGATCACCACTAGATAAGAAAAGAGAGGGTCTCAAAGAGAGGGTCTCATCTCTTTCTTTTGTCCAAGAAGAAAATATCTTTTAAAGTACAAATTTTAATAGTTACCCAACATCTCTTTTAACAAATTTTGTTACAAAAAATATAAACTTATAACAAAAACTCAATTTATCTTGCAACAAAACAACCCATTAGGCTTAATTAGTATTTTATTGACATGAGAGGAGCATCTTCCCTCTCTAGCGTCACTTCGTAAATTGACGATGTATAATATATATTTAAAATAAACTAATTTTCAGATTCAGTTCGAGCCAAAAGAAAAAGTACTATAATTGAACCAAACATTATATCAAGCAACAATATTCTGTTTAAAAAAAACCAAATAACCAGCATTTAATTAAAGTGAACTAAACCGAACAGATTTGGTCATAGATGAGCGGGGTTGTTTGTTCTTTTGGCAACGGAGATATGTCGGCAACAAACCTTCCCCTCACTGGCCAGATCAATGAGATCAATTCAGGTCATATATTAAATTGAGTAGTACTATCGTGTATATATATATATATATAGAGAGAGAGAGAGAGAGAGAGAGTACCCAATTGCAAGACACAATGGTCTTTCTTTCTCTTTCCCTTCCCTCCCCTCTTACTTATTTGTACCGTCCTGTTGTTGACGCTCTTCCTATACAAGATTCGGCGACAAAATGCTGGAGATGTCTCCCATCAAGACAACTCATCTCTCTCAAACGGTGGAGTAGTAGAAAATAGTATTAATTGTTCGCGCCAGACGGAGTTGCGTGCCTTGAGCTATTTTCCCTAGTTCTCCGTGCATGGCCCAACTTAGAAATTGTTGATTATTCGATGGGTGATCACCCGCTCGAAAATGTCTTCGTTTCCCCGGTGTGCATTGACTTTAGGTGCGTGTGTGCGTACGTGCATGGGATGCCATGCAAATACGTGGCGTTTCATCGTATTGACTCCGGCGCCAACTTCCTACCCGACCGGCCGGGTCGACTACCTAGCTACCTACGTTCCCATATGACGATGACGACGACGACGACCGCAAACTAGCCATCCTACGTGTTCTATCGCCCTGCTCTAGAAGATAGTTAATCGCAGGACTATATCATGTTTTTAATTGCCCGCGCGCGAGGCTATGTTAATGCAAAGTTTTTCTCTTCTTCTTTTTAAGTAACATGTTTCTATATTTTATTTGAGAACTAACGCAGTAATCTTTCTTCAAAGCTAAACCTTCGATAGAAGTGGGAATTTTAAAATCATACTTTCAAAGTCCAGATCAAGATTAGATTTGAATACGCTGTTTTTAATGTAAAATGTGTGCTTGGAGTTAGAAAATCCGGTTTCAAAGTGAAGTTGGAGTTTAAAAGTTAAATTTCGTAACAATATCCATAGTCCATTGTTCAGATTTTGTTTTGGTGGACCTAGCTTCTAATCTTATTACTTTCAAAAGTCAACATTTTGAATTCCTACTTTATTTTTTAGAAGTCAGATTTTAAAAGTTCAACTTTTCTTTTTTTTAACCCAAAATACTTAGATTTATTTTTTATTTGAATTCTAAAAGTCCCATTTGAAGGCTCTCGCTTCCATCAAAATGTGTTAGTTTTGCAAAAAATAAAAATAGTATGTTATTCTTGCAATTTAATATTAAAGTATGTTGCCTTAAAAAAACTATGTAAATACATGTAGAGAAATATATATATATATATATATATACATATGCCTGATTAGTTAGGTGCTGCATGGTACAGAGATAAAGAGATAATCGAAGTTTATCCCCAAGTTATCTCTGTACCAAAGAACATCTTAGAGTACTAAAAATAATATTATGAAAATTTAGACATTGATAATCTTAGAGGATAGATCATATATTGATCAATATCAATATTGATATAACTAGACACTTCACTCCAACACATATGTAACATAAATTTTCAAATTGATATTAACAGTTAAACATCATGTGATAAGTTATGTTATTATCAATTTCAAAATTAGTAGCATAGAAATGTTAAATACATGCAGTATACGAAGTCTCGCGCCCGAGAGAGAGAGAGAGAGAGAGAGAGAGAGAGAGAGAGAGAGAGAGAGAGAGCAAATAGTAGAATCAACACACATGACCGAGAAGAAATGTTAGGCGCAAGCGCGATGAAAGAGAAGATGAATTAAGAACAACGCTGAATCAGATCAAGTTGTTTGCTCAATTAATTAGCTACTTAAATATCTAACTGACTCTCATTCACGCTTTGGTGCCTAAATCAAAAGACCACGTCCAACCTTTTGTACACAATTATTAGAAACGCGAACTGGCGCTGTCTCATGCACAGAAAAACATGAATAAACAAGGCAAAAAATCAGTTATCTTGGTTCTCCTCTTCAAGGTGTGTCAGACAAGTTGATCCATTACAGGAAGCTTGTATGTACGTAATATTACTTACATATTACTTAACATATATACAGATGACCAATGTAGGCCGATTGCATAGAAATCTTAATTTGCACGACATGTAGGACCATTTAAAACGGTTTGATTTAGAAGAGATTAAACCGAATCCACCTCTTGAACCAAACCTTTTTTTTTGAAACACAGTACTATATTCATTCATACTAAGCTACGAACCATACAGAGTTTATACAACCATACATCGACAACATTGAAAATAAACGACCGAGTTAACAAGAGAGTGATCTTGGAAAAAGAAATTTCCAAGAGATCGATGATCATACCACCACGAAATAACCAACACACAAACATGCCAACGTGGTCGGGTGGTAGAGATAGGAACTCCTTCAAGGGAGTTGAACAACTTCATTAAGACCGGAAGATCACTCCAAACCGGAGTGGATAAGCCCCAGACACACGATCTCGAAAGATTCTTAGCGTCTAAGATGCTAAAATCAGCGGATGAAGAGGCGAACCTCGGTCGCTGGACTACTAACAACATAAAGGAAAAACGAGAAAGACTTAAATAAGCCGAACCCCACAATTCCAACACAACAAAAAGGAACAAAATGCCTAAAAAACTTTTAGGCAGAGTGTTGGAAAAGGAGGGATTGGGAGGGAGGCCTCCCTCCCTCCCAAGACTAAACCGACCTCAAACCGCTGGGGGAGGATCCGCCGGAGAGGAGAGCCGCCTGGGAGGATGTCCGCCGGGGGAGTTGTCCGCCGGAGAGGAGAGCTGCCGTGGAGGAAGTCCGCCGGGGGAGGGTGCCGCTGCGGGGGAGAAGCGCACGCGATGTTCCGCCGGCGGGGATGCCAGACGAGCGTTCCGCCAGGAGGAATCCGCCGGAGAGGAGATCCGCCGGGGGTTCCGCCGCGAGCAAAGGGGCCGCGGCGAGGGTTTCGCCGCCGCGAGCGCCACCCTCTTGAACCAAACCAAACAGATGGTTTCAAACTATGTATTTGTGATAAATATATATGTGTATACAAATGTTGTGTTGATAATCAAAAAATATGTTTCATATATGTAAGATAAACAAATATTATTGTAGAATGCACTTATAACACAAACACTTTAAATAAACTAATCTATTTGGATATTTGGTTAGGCTTAAAATGCAAGTGTTTTCTGGAGCAAGCCAAATTTATGGCTTCCCCAAATTAATCCAAATCAAGCGAAACAAATGTTAAATAAATAAATATATATAGGTAAATTTGGGGGGATACCAATGTCATGGACAGCCCAAAGGGTTAGGGGGTCGAGACAGAGATGACATGCCAGAGGAGAGAGGTCTTGGGTTCTTTCCCAGCAGGAGCTGAATGCCAGGGGCATCTGGTAACACTTCGTCGCCTTGTATATATATGCTGTCACGTTGAGTGGACTTCACCTCTGCGTTCTTGTTTTCTTCCTTCTCTTCCTCATCACCAAATGGCCCTCAAAATTCGTTCACCGCCCCCATACAGATTTCAGTGCAGGACAGCTCCAGCAGCATCATCCCACGAGAAGCAGTTTTGTCTTGTCTTACACAAGAAGCTCCCTCGGCTAACTGCAATGACCTCGACCGATATTGTCATGACTAAGTCCCGGATAGTGACCTGATTAGCTACAACTAACAGCGTCAGCTAGCCATCGTACGTCCTGAGAGAGCTAGCGCCCGGAGTTGGGTGTAACAACGGCGGCCCTGATGTAACGTCGTCGACGGCGACGGGAGGGGCCTCCGATGCGGCCTCGGCGCGCTGGACAGACGCCGACTGTTCCCGGCGAGGAGGCGATGCGGGCACGGTTCCGCGCGTCATGGCTGACGATGCCTGATGCTGCAGGCTTCTACGTCGACTACCGGTAGAATATTAATACGGTGGGAGATGGCATGATTAAGATGATTATACAAATATAATATATTTTGGTTTTGGTTTTCACCCACATCTTATATAATTTGAAACATGAACTGTTATTTTTACGTTAATGTAAATAGAACAAATGCACTATTTTGAATCTCATAATCTAATAAACAAGTTCTTAATACACCATGTCACACTACATTAAAAGGTTGTATTAGGGATGGCTTATTGGAAACTGTTTTAAAAAGTCATTGCCAATAAGATTAGTTACCACACCTATTAGGGCACTGCCACTATAAGTGCATTGTGAGGATGGATAAGATGAATTGTTGTGGAAGAGTTTACTAGTGATGACAAAAAAAGACCGTCGCTACTACTACAATTGCAAAAGTTGACAATGTCGTTGCTAGTATTACATATTTATGGTGGCTTAAGCCAAATGCCAATTTAGATAAAAAGTATTGGAACTCTATTCATTCATGTTCGCGAAAAAAACTGAAAAAATACATAAAAATTGGATAAATTAAATGACATGATTTAAATAAATAATGCATCAATTTTATTCCAACATGATGTGTTGTACACTTTGTAGGTAGTTGATGTACTCTCCCCATGTCATTTGGGTTGAGTACAAAGCTTGATACATGTACACATGACGATCATATTCGTCTGTCCCTCGGGAAACTATCCTAAGACTTGATCCAAACGAGTCACCATAACTATAGGTCGATTGGATCGAAGTATCCGATGACTCCACATAATTCATTCCACAGTACTCTTGATCGTATGTAGGGAACCAAGAGCCTTGGGATGAATCATACACATAGTCGGAGGCATCGTGGTATTCTGCTCCAACTCCATGGCTACGATGACCTCCTCTACCTTGTGGCGGCCTTCTACCATGATCGGTATCTTGGGTCGCATGAGTATATTGCTCCTCGCCGGTAAAACGTAGCGACGTAGTAGGAGATATGGGAGGATACGAGGTCCCGTACTTGTAAAGTGTCCGTGCCCCCGTATCGAGCACCATCATCGTCGCTACTCTTTGACGACGAATCCTCGGACGTCCGGGTACCGCACTCGGATGTTCGGCTGCAGGCGTATCTTCTCGATCGTCTTCGACCGTATCGGCATCCGCAATATCAAAAGGATCGAGTCATAACTTGTTTACCTTTTCGCCTACTTTGCGTACCTTGGCTAGTTCCTTCTCCGGTCCTCTGGCGCTTTGCTAGTGAGGGAGGGATCTGGAATTCTTCGGCTAAAGGGACATCGTCGAGCACTCCTTCGGCCCATTGTCGGTCTTGGGGGTTGAACTCCGGTTCTCCCAACCCTTCTCGGTCGTTTATTCAAGCTTCTAAGGAGTTCTTCTCGTAGAATATTTGATCCAAATTGATATCCTCCTCTTCAATTGGCGGCTCGTCGACCGAACGTCCCGCTGCCTGTGCTATCCAACTCTTTTGTTCCATCCGGATTTACGCTTCATTCTATCCAAATTCCTCAACTTTAACCTCATGTTGTAGTGACAATACACGAGGTCTTCAAGCCTCCTTGATGTCAACCTATTTCTCTCGCTTTGTGTGAATCAAGTCGAATGTAGACCAATTTCGCTCGCGGCCCGAAGCCGATGTGGTTTGACTTAGGACCCCGATGGCTACGTCCGCCAAGTCCTCGTACCCTCGGTACTTTACCATGGTCCATCCACCAATCGACTCGCATAAATTGAATGTCGTGCATTATTATCTAAGTAAGCTTTGATTAATTAAGTGATGAAAAACATTTCTACGTACCCGGACTTAGTATCATCACAGCTCGTTCCAAAGTGAAAACTCCGCATTCTGTAATCATACATCTTGTTGCAAGCGATAATAGCCCGGTCGTCGTCACCAAGCAACCGTCGGATGACGCTCTTCACGTCATCTAATAGCTCGTTCGTCGCCTTGAAATGTGGACTATAGCAGTATCTTGGGTTGAAAAAGTAACATACGAAACAAATAGTATTAGTAAACAAGTTATACACAACTTTGATTAATAAAAAGATTAGTAAATGTTTAAGAAAATATACCTGCTGCATGTATGGGTTGATGTAATGTACGCTCCCAGCGACGATCTATAATATCCCACCACTTGGCGAAGTCGGACACGGTCTTGGAGATTTCTTCTTTGGCTCTCTCAATCGCATCATATAAATACCCCATGTCTGCTTTTCTATCTCCGTCAACTATCCTTAGTACCTTCACTATGGGTTGGACGATGTCTAACGTCTTCTTTACAACTTTCCAAAAATCTCCACTCTCTATTGTCTCTTCTACTTTTCTCCCCTTTCTCTTATCCGATGGGTTACATCTAGCCATCCAACTACCCCAACCTGGTGAAATGACCATTTGAGTTAGAGCTCTCCTTTGACTCAATAAACTTTTTAAGGAAATATAGTGGGAGGCGAACCGGGTTGCCAGGGCCGTAACAACTCTCGCCCCTTGGTGTGTTCCCTCATAAGTGCAAGGACAAAGTTGTGGTTATAAATAAATGAAGAAATAAACTGGGCTAGCTTAACTACCTTGTCTATTTGAGGATCCTTGCATATATCCTCCAACATCAAATCTAAAGAGTGGGCGGAACAGGGTGTCCAATACAACTTTGGTCTTTTGACCATAAGCATCTGACCGGCTGCTTTGTATGCCGCCGTATTGTCTGTGACTACTTGAACTACCCGGCTCTCTCCTATTTCTTCTATCACTCCATCTATCAATTGGTAAAGATACTCTGCATTCTTTACCTGTCCTGATGCGTCGACCGACTTCCAAAAGACCGTGCCGGCTTGACTGTACACTAGGAAATTGATCATAGTCTTCCTAGTAATACCTGTTAAGTATAAGATGTTAACTAAGTTATATCAAAAAAGAATGTTAATACATATAATATGAATGAGTAAAAGAAAATTTAATTACCGGTCCATCCGTCGGTCATTAACGTGCAACCTCGTTCCTCCCATATTCGTTCAAATGACTGCACGTACTTCTTTGTTTGTTGCACTTCCATAGGAAGATATACATTGTATATCTCCTTTGGGTTTGGACCAGGCACTCCTCTCCCGACGTCTGCGATCGTGTCGATCATGTTCTCGTAGTATGGTCCCTTCGCGGCATTTGCCGGAATGCGCTGTGGTGAAAGAAACCACCTTGACGTTGCCCGGCCAATCCTCTCCTTACATAATTTGAGGTTCTTCATCGCCGTCGTGATTGTTGTTTGACGTTGTCGTGGTCCGTGATTACGGGATCCACGGGACCCTCTTGCCGGGTCGTCGTCTTGTGTGAGATCATGAACGATCTTGCGGTTGATTGTTGGATCCTCTTCCGCTACCTCGACCACTCCCACTTCCGCACTTGACCCATCATTCGGCCGGTATGTCTATAGAACTCTTCCTCGGCGAATGATCTTCGACTTGCTTCCATCCCTCGTGAGAGTTCATCTTTTTAAAAAACATTTAAGTATCAAGGCTACTTAATTATCTTTTAAAATAGAATAATGAACAACGTTTATGAGTAACACCTCTCATACCTTCGAACTCTTCGTCTCCAAAAATATCCGGCCTCTCTTGTCCGGTTCCGTAAATGTGTACGGTCTCTTTATGTCTTTTGCTAGTTCCCTTCGTTTGCTCCATCGCTTGTAGGTGCCTACGAAATTGAGCTCTGATCTCCGGCGGAGTCCGTGTGCAAGGAAGAACGTTTCCCTTCATGCCTGCAAGATGAAATTTTAAACGATAAATACCACCGAATATTACTTTGTCGCAATATTTACATTGCACTTTTCTCTCCGCCATGGAGATCAAATTGCAATGCAACCAAGCCGGATCACTCCGGGAAGCACCGGTAGTTTGGGTTGTTTGGCTTGGAGAAGACATTTTTTAAGTAAATAATTACTTAAGTAAGTAATTAATTATTTAAATAGCCAATAACCTTAATTAGTGACTACTAATGTAAGTATATTTTTATTTATATAAATTGAATGATTAACTAAATATATGATTAAGTAAGTAATTAATATTCCTTCAAACTAATGATGTGTTAAGTAACTACTAAACTAAATATCTAACTAATCTTCTAGCTAACTAACTATGCAAGTAAGCAAATAAGTATTAAAAAGAATAAACTACTTAACCCACTAATCAATGGAAATGGAACTAATATTAAATAAATATACTAAATGAACTAATGAAATGCTTGATGAAATAATTAAGTAAATGAGAAAAAAAATTGAGCAATGAGAGCAATGAGAGCACAAATGAGAGGTTGAGAGTGAGAGTGGGGGGGTGGGAGTAAGGAGAGCCCCTTGGGGCTGAAGGGGGGGGCCCCCCAGGACCGGTGGGAACGGGCTTGAGACCGTTGCCAACGGTCCGGGCATCGGTCACGGTGCGGCAGCAGCCAAGTGACCGTTGCCCGGACCGGGTCGCGCGGACTCGGCCGGGTCGCGCGGCCCGGTCGGCCGGGTCGCGCGACTCGCGCGACCCGGCCACGACTCCGCGACCCGGCCGGGGAGTCGCCCCGACCGGGTCGCGACCGGGCCGGTCGGGCCTAAACCCGACCGGGTCGGGGCCGGGTCGCGACCCGGGTCGCGACCCGGCATTCCATGGTGACAACTACTAAAACCATCGTCACATATCGAAGTTGATCATTCAACAATAAGAAGTCATTGGCGATGGCCAATGATCTTAACTATACCATTGGCGAGCTTTTGCAACCATCGCCACTAACCTTTTGATTTTAAATCCTGCACACTCTCCTCTCTCTAGTGAACTCTCTTGAAACCTTTGACACCACTGGTTCTTCCTCCAGTCACCACCGTCACTACCCTCATGCTGAATATCTTCCTTTAGGTACCTATAAACCTAATTCGTCTAGGGTTGTTTAAGTTTAGTTTTTAAGGATTTCATTAGAGAGAGAGTTTACTTGAACGTGATTAGATACAGTTCAACTAGGGCACTTTATTTGAATGTGATTATAAACCCAAATTCTTCTAGTTCATCTAGGTCTTTTTTTGTTACATGTTAAGTAATGTTACACCTTTTAGACTAAACTGATGACAACTTGATAGTGATGAAGGAAACCAATTAACTTTGATCTTTATCTTTTAAATATTTTTGTAATTAGACATGTGAATATTATGTGAGAAATCACTTATTGGGCAAACAAGACTTGTTGTGGTTTTTAGATATAGTACTCAATAACTACAAGTCATCTATTTGAATGCTCCCAATATTGTACCTCTAATGTCATACATCATTATGTAATTTTTAAATTAATTCTAATATTTCTATCTTACATTATGCCTCTAATGTCTCTACAATAAATATTTAAGATATTTTTTTCATTAAAATTTGAATATTTGATGCATTACTTTGTCCTATTATCAAATCTATTTTAGGTTTGCATTGTTTGATAAACAAAACCAAACCATTAATAAACTTAAAAATGTAATATTTAGTTTCATTGTTTAGTTCAACCCAAGAAAGAAAATTGACATGAATAGCTTGATTCAGTTTGAACTACCAATCAATTTGGTTCAACATGAGAAATAAAATCAAACCAATGGTTTGGTTTGGTTTGAACTATAGATTGATTTGGTTCAACTTGGAAAAAACAAACAAAACCAATTATTTAGTTTGGTTCGGTTTGAAGTGCCGTTCATTTGGTTCATAAATCACATTCCAATTAGTCTTCTTCTTCTTCATTCTTCTTTTTCTATTAATTTTGTTATTCTTTTTCTCATTCTTTTAATTTCTTCTTCTTCTTCTTCTTCTTCTTCTTCTTCTCATACTCTTCATTTATTCTTGAATTATCTTTGTAGGAAGTTTCAAACGAGATGTGGGATTAGGTTCCATTAGAAAACTTGTTTCATTCGAAGGAGGTTCAGTTAGATTTTTATTATTTATTACATGCATATTTCATTTTATCATAGCCATATAGTTTAATTTAAATTTAGTACATCTTAATTGAATATATACTTTTGACATTTGTTTACATTTCATTTTTCTACAAGGCCAAATGAGTAGGTAAGACAAATCTTGAATATATATTCTTAACAGATTAAATCTTAGGTATCTTCGAAGAATTGAAGAACTCTTAGACTATACTTTTCATGAATATAGGATCCGATATAACACGAACTACACAATCAATATAGGACAAGAGATTATCGGGGATGGGTTAATGGAGATGGCTTTCAAAAGTCATCCCCAATAACATTATTTGGGACGGCTTAGGGCGTTCCCAATAAAATCGTCGTCACATGCTCAATTACTGGTGATGGCTCAATAGAGCTGTTGCTAGTAAGCTTACTCGTGATGGCTTAAGCCGTCATATAAACAAATTAAAATATCAGAACCCACCTGATGGGCATAAGTAGCAATGCCTTCAACAAGTCATTGCTATTGATGGTTACTAGCAATAGCTTTAGAAGTCGCTAGTACCCCCACCCGATCGTTGAATGGTTGAATGGAAGTGGCAATGGCTTAAGTTGTCACCACGATTCTTAAATGTACCAATGGCAACAGTTCTAAAGCAGTCGCCAATATTGTGAGGGTTTTGGTATATATCCAAATCCACTTAAAACAATTAGAACCAATTCAAACCATGAACAACTCCTCTTCACAACCCGATAATGAGAGATAAAGAGTAACAATAGGGGGATTTAAACCTTCCTAAAGCATACTTTTTAGCCTTATAAAAATCTTAAAAAATGGGAAATTAATTCTTGACCTTCCAGGAATCTAAAGTTCTATTTTATCCAAACTATTGCGATAATTGTCTTGGAAAAAAAGAAACAATAGGCTACTGCAGTGGTGGCAACCACCACCAGAAAACACCCATATCAACTACCTCCTCCTTCATTTGACATTGGGAAGGATAGCGTAATGATGGGAAATCGAATTTTCTACATTTCTATGCTATCAAATAGCCTCCTGTATAAATAAAAATTGGAGTTTTCCATTTTGACCCAACAACAAAAAATAGTTCAATACTCTATTGGAAAGCCCTATGTCAAAAAATCAACCAACTAGTCTTAAAAGTGTATCAAATATGCATCATGGTTTTCCTATCAAAATGGAGGTGTAGATAATTTCATGAAAACACGAAATCATAAAAAATGTCGACGAATCGACGTTTGGTTTCTACCGAGACTTCAACTTGGCTTTGATACATTTAAGGAATTGATGTAGGCGCAGTAGAAGTGGCAATTCCTCATATATTATTGTTGTTTTCTTGATCAGAACCAAATAACGATAACTAAAACTAGATTCAATCTAATCAAATATATT
This sequence comes from Cryptocoryne crispatula var. balansae, assembly GCA_036172225.1. Lineage (NCBI taxonomy): Eukaryota > Viridiplantae > Streptophyta > Magnoliopsida > Alismatales > Araceae > Cryptocoryne > Cryptocoryne crispatula. The sequence continues at coordinate 12,020,299 of CM069925.1, read as the reverse complement.
TTTGTTGGATTCAACCACTCCCTTAAGGCTGGAGAAAAACAATCATAAAACACTCCATGCTCTCCAAGCCACCCAAATTCATGGCCTCTATTATTATTCACACAAACTTCCTTCACAGATGGATCTCTTTCCACAATGGACCTTTCGACTTGTCTATAAAGGACCTTCATCGACTCTCAATGGCCTCTGAGGTGGGAAAAACATGAGGGAGATGGCTGGCCACAAAATATGAACCCTTGGTTTGATAGGATTTGTGCCAACTGTGCTAGTATTTATAGAACTTGGAGCTTTTCACAAACACCCCTCAATTGCTATAAATTACTTCCACGCCTATGTACTAATAGATCAGTTTTTATGTGTGTGACTTAGTAGGCTTAATAGTCTATTTGATTAAGACCTAATTAAAAGTACAACTTTTTAAAATTAACTTTATTATCTTATAACAAATTTAACTTTATTATGATCATAAAAGGTACAAATGACATCTTATGATCACAAATGACTTTAAGGATAATCTCATATACACTAAGTCTTTCCATCATTGGTTACCACACCAAAAAAATCTCGTCCATCTAATGCCCCAATCGGATAGTGGTACAACACCGACTATCAACACTTTGGGATCATGCACTCAAAATAAGATCAATTGGAAAAGTCTTTTTTTAATTATCATTTCTACTTAGGCCAGAGATTTAGAGTATTATTCTATAAACCATTCTTTCTTTCTTACCAAGAGTGAATGATCTCTTGTTGTCCACTCAATTGCTTCAATCGAGTTCCTTTCTGCGCAATCTATTAATTATATTGGACAATCAAACCGGGTGATCCATGAGTTAATAGATGACTAGTAAGACATATTTGGTGACTCAGGTCAAAGTTTCAACTATGCAACCATGATGCTAGAAAACTCTGATAAATAGTTATGAAAGAAACTATTCATGGTTATTAATTTAGTTAATTTAGTGAACTCATTCTTCTAATGAGTACATGTATATGTATTTCAATATTTCCAAAGTAATGACTAATGAGATAGATCATTGTCATCTTTTGAGAAGACATCACATACACTATATATCAAGATTCTTAATATGTTGTCTCAAAAATCCTATGACTAAAAATAATTAGGTAACAAACCTTTAGATGATTGATTACATTATTATAATGTCATCATGATCCAATCATCATTGTATATGATCAAGAACTTTATTATAGTATACGCATCTAATAAAAGCTATTAATAAAGATATACTAATTTAATTGAATGAGATATTTTAAGAAATGTTGAATCATATTAAATATGATTCACTTATTGTAAGCACCCAGAACGGATCCGAAGGATCCCTCCTTCTCCGTTCGTCCATGGGAACCTACGTCCAATCTAGAAACTCGGCGGATGATAGTAGTATGCTTGGGAAGAGAATGTTAGTGGTCGTCAGGAGCCGAAGGCTTTGAAGTATAGTAGAACGGAAAAGAAATAAAGTAGAGAATATGGATGATCGTCGTACCTTCGGAAGCGAGGAGATTGCTAGGTTCTGACTTCTCCTCTTTTGGCTAGCCAAAAGAAGAGAGCTTTAGTGAGCCTTTCGCCTTCGATCCGGCCTAAGCTCCGCCTCGGTCGAGTTTACCTAGGAATGTCCGAAAGAAAACACCAAAATAAGTGAAAGAGCTATTAGTTCTAGCAAAAGTATAGTATCATGCTTGGCATGGATTTTAAACATGCAAAAGGGTACAAACTAACTGGATTGGGACAAAATCTCAACCCCTATTTTGGTAGGTTTTAAAAGATATGAGAGATGCAAAATAGCCTAATGCATGTTAAATGAAATGATGAAAGGATTTAAGATGAAAATGAAGAGCGAAAATCCGATCAGATGGGCGATCAGACTCCAAAAAATACAAAATCGGCTTCTGCCCCTGCTAGTGCCCTGTATGTAGGGCGCCAACTTTCTTCCCCTCTTCGCGGTGCCACTCCGGAGTGCCGGATGGCTTCCGGGATGAAGTAGAGGCTTCTCCTTGTAGCCAATATGTAAATGAAGCAAGTGGTAGGGGATTTAGATGCTGGATAGAAAGGGACAAATGGCGGGGGAGGCCTTCAAAGTTGAAGAAAAACCATGTTTCTGTGTGATTGAAACAACAGGTTTTTAGACTTTTTGAAAGAAAAATTTAGATTGGTTTGAAGGCTTATGGGGGTGCTGAGGGCTTGAAAACGTGATATTGGACGAGCTCTCGGGTGGTACGGAGCTGGAATACCCTCTAAACTCCAAATGAGTGCTTATTTATAGCCAAAAAGAGGGCACTTTGGTCAAATCCGAAAATCTATTCCACGCAGTAAAGCGCCCTTTATATGGGGTGCTAGCATCATGAGCTACGTCAGTTCGATAAGATGGGTCCTAGTGAGTGGTCAAATCAGCCGGTCAAATTGGTTTGACGGGTGCCAGGCGCCCTGCTTATAGGGCACGGTCAAATTGGTTTGACCGGGTGCCAGGCGCCCTGTTTATAGGGCGCCTGGTGCCCTATAAGCAGGGCGCTTGGTGCCTTGTATATAGGGCGTCTCGTGCCTTATATATAGGGCGCTTTGACCCTGGTCAATACTCTATCGATCTTCTTTGAAATATGCCGAAAAACTTGATTTTTCCAGAAATATTGGTTCCTTTGAAAGGATAATCAGATGTATTTCATGAAAACAAGAATTTGAGTTCTTCAACTAGACCAAAATTGCATGTCTACACTTATGAGGCATACATTTTTATTAGTATTTTATGTAGATAACAGGTCAAATAAGAGATGGTTAATATCAATGAAATATCTCCTTTTCATAATAATTATAACATATCTAAAAAATGCAAGTGATGAGTAAGTAGAACCATATTGGAAGAACTTGTTAATACACCTATAATATTTGGTTTAAATGATAAATATGTACAATTTCAAAAAACTAAGCTATTACTAATAAAAATTTAAAATTAGATGGTTAATTAAATATTAAATTAGAGAGCAATGCAAGTAAAAACTTCAAATACTATTTTAGATCATGATTGGATTGACTAGATTGGTTATTGTTTTGAGCCATCCCAATTTTCATAGATAGGTCAATTCATTTCGAATCAATGGGTTCCAATCTGATCTAGATTGGGATCGGATTGAGTGGATCGGACATTTTTCCAAGCCACCTCGGCCTTGCTCGCCATCGTTGGGCCATCCTAGTTTTCATGGATAGGCTAATCTAATCTAGATTGATGGCTTTCTATCCAATCCTAATTGGGATCGGATCAACTAGAAGCTCATTTTCCAGGCCATCCCAGACTTCCTCACCACCTCTAGCCATACTAGTTTTGACTGATAGGCTGATCCAATCTACATCTATGGGCCCTTTCCGCCACTTCCCATCCATTCATCATTGCATCATTTATTTTTGTAAAAATTTAGGTGTCAAAATAATGTTAATATGTTTAAATGTTTAATATGATGGATGAAGAGATTTAGTAAAAGTCAATGAACATCTAACGTGGGTGATCTTACTCAGGTAGATCTCAAGGTCCATCAAGTGGATCCCAAACTAACTTGAATGGATCTTACATATAAATCGATGCTAATAAACACATTTCTTGTAGTGTCAATCTAGAAGATATTACATGTAATGATTAAATAAATTAACTATATGTTATATTATAGTTGCTTTCTTAGGATGTTAACGTAAAGATTACTCACAACAAAACGACTTTAAATTCTTTTTTTTTCTATTCATAAAATAGTTAATCAGATGATAATCCTCTGATTTAAATAATCTCTTAATTGTGTTATAATTTATTTATCTTCGAAACTTGATGTTGCTATCAAAATCAGATACATCACATCACACAACCAAATAGGTCATGACCAATATTTTTAGTTGGATCGTAACTCTTTGTCATTTGTAACCATCAAATTAATTGACTAGCTCACCAATTATACTAACTGGTATCTTTCCCAATAGAATATACATCGAAATTTTTTTTAATAAAATATGCTTAATTTTAAATTTCTTTTCAACTCGACTTTCAAGAAATAATTAATCACTATAGTTGATAATCTATCGATTTAATGTCTTAAATGGAATGTTACAATGCACTTACGCCCGGTTTGAACTTAATTGACATTGAACCCTTGAATCAGTCAGAGTTTAGACATTCACATTATTTAGTAAAATATCTAACCTCTAATTTGGGCAAAGATAACATGGTTGAAACTGTTTGATAAAATATCTAAGCTAACATCTCAATAAATAGAATCTTTTAAAAAGTGCATTTTAAGTGATTTACTAAATTCTATTATTTTCAAAGATAGATAAGCAACTTGATTTTTGTATTCCACAAGATAAGAGAGAGATAAAATTAATTATTGTAAATCCATCAAAAATTAAACATTGAGGTATTTAATAAAACTTTCAGATAAAATAGCTAGTAAACCATTTAATTTTAAGTTGTTCACTTTTTTATTTTCAGAGTTGAATAATAAAACTTTGTGTTTCACAAAAGAAATTAGAGATGAAATTTGCACTTAAGATATTCCATCAAATCAAATCAAACTCCACCTAATGGTTTATATTTTCAAGAGTGTTGATCACGTATCATGGTAATGTGCTTCGATCCCATCGTCCTAGTGAGGTTTTGGGTCAGATAGGGTCATCTTATAACCTTATTTTTAATATAATTATTTGTGCTGGAATATAATGCAGTGCACTCGATCTTCTATCACTTCAAGATTTGATTTTGGCGATTCGATAAATCACCTGATATTATTATATATCCGAATAAGGACAGCATCATCCAGACGTCAGCTGGCTGTATTATCAGCGCAGGCATACAGAAGGCTCAGCGGAGGATCTTACAGAGCTGGCTATGGACAAGCTACGGGAGCAAAGAGCGCAATTATGGGACTGTCGTCCTTGGGAAGTTGTGAGACACCGAAGGATCTGCTGCTGGGCAGAAATGTAAGTTAGAAATATCATCACCTGACAGATGCAACGAAGCGATCAAGAATCATCTGCAGAGTGGAATAATAATTCCCGAGACCGATGGTATATATCATTTTTCATGGTAAGGCTGAGGCGACATCATCACAAAAAAATTGATAAGGTCATGCAGCAACGAGACTGCATATATATATAATTGACTTTTCTTTAGCAATGTAAGGTCACCTTTTACACATCCTAAAACCACGCTTGAGGGTGACGGGCTCGGAAATTATAAGTGAAGTGTTCATGATAAGTGGTGTCGTCGATCGACTCTAGAAATGGGGTGTCTGGATAAAATCGATATTTTAAATGGTGCAATAAAATTTTGACCTGTTTGACTAGCTTCAACTTGATTAAAACTCCTACATTAAAATTTTAGATCCTTATGTTGATTAGTGAGTACTGAATCGGATCACAAATCTGTCGAGGCACCTGAATCATTATGTTGACTATGATAATATATTCAATGATCATTTATGTATTTATGATCAGATGATTCTTGAATTTATCCCTATTATATTAACCGTAGAATAAAGTTATTCTTAAAATTTATCCCAACTCAAATTAAATGTAACAAAGATAAAATTAGTCACAAAAAATGTCTTATTCTTAACTTCTTCTATTTTATCCCCGTACCAAATGGAGTTTTAGGTCGTGTTTGGTACGAGGATAACTTGGGGATAAATCGGGTTTATCCTCAAAATTTATGGGATAAACCTGCCTTATCTCCAAAATTTTTTGGTGCCAGACAGGTCCTTGGGGTTTATTTGGTACAAAATTACCAAGTTTATCTCCAAAATAACCTGATGTGTGGTATAAGATTAATTTAGGAGATAAATCTAAATTTTATTCATAAAAGTTAGGGATCAAACTTAATTTATCTATGAACATTTGTGTATAAACAAAGTTGGTGGTGAAACCGGCAATCATTTGTAGAATATATTTCTGAACTGCAAAATTAATATGATTGTAAGTGCACGACCCTTTAGTTTAGTGGTGAAACCTTTATAACCTCTTCAAACAGTTAAAGGGACCTCGCATATTTCATGAGATACTATGGCGAGAGGAATATATTCATCTTGGAACTATAACGCCTACCCACGTGCGTGACGAGGCTGAATCTCCAACGTACGAAGAGAGAAATAGTTAAACATTAAAGATAGATCATAAGTGTGCGCTTGAATAGTGTCATCTTGTAAATTTTAAAATCAAGGTCCAGACCATATGTATACGTCGTTTTTTGAAACATCTGACGGTGGCATTTACCCACTCCAACCATAATAATAAAAGCCATGGAAGAACTTGCTCTCCGCAGTCCCTTCCCCCGTATATCGCGCTAACCGCAAACAGATGATCGTCCAGCTATCGTGGCACGCCTTGCACTAGATTTTCAAAGGGGCGCGGATCTGTCAAGCACATAGGTGATGAGCTGTGCGCCCAAAGCAGGCATAATGAGAGAGGATCTTGTAGACTTGCATAGCGGAGAGAAGTTTGGAGTTGAATCTGAAAATCTTAATATATATGTTGAGGTGTGAAAGTTCTAATCTTTGGACTTCGCCTGCCCTATGGGAGACTGAAAGCTAGCTGCATGACTAAGTCAAATGGAAGGAGGGCAAACAGAAGACGTACGGGGGTGTATACATGTGTTGTATATGGCCCGCCATATTGCAAAACTAGAAGCTCAGTTTTATAAGACTGACTCTTGCATATATGGTTACTATAGATGCACCGATGGGAACATAACTAGTGGCATCATACAGAAAACTTTTAAAAGTAACGTATATCAGCAGGTAGCTGAACCTTCTTGGTCTCAAGCAAACTACGTACTTGCAATTTCTTATATAGTGACTAAGGGAAAGCTTCATATCCTAAAATTTGTTGATTGATTCGCTTTATTTATTTATATATAGTTTTTAAAAGAGTATGTCTGGAGGATGAGTGGAGTAACCAACCATACAAAATACTTGTGAGTATGAGTGACAATCAAACTCTTGGAGTAACCGATTATGCATGCAGGATATTCTTAATTAGTTTATAAAGTCTAAAGATAATTCACGCTATTGGGACATCCAGATCACTATTTGACAATGAGATATCACATAACTATATATATAGCATTATTATAGAGCAGAGACCAGCATTGTAATACTAATATCTTTACATAAATAGAACAGATAAATAGTACATTAGTATAACTCTTCTCAATCTTTTACCTTGAGTAATTTACGAATAATAATATTTAAGATATATATTTATAAAATATTAATCTCATTGTCATAATCGTGATTTAACTATTATTGAATTCATATTATCAATAATATATGTGAAACTCTCAACAGCTTCTATTGCTGACGAAGAATCTGACTTGACAAGCCAAGAGTGGTGTCATATATCAGATATACATTAACTACCAATAGTATCACCACTTGGGTGTTTGCTTCGTAGAGGGCACATATTCATGGGTACTATAATAATCTGACATATATCATTTGTAATGACTAAATGAACCATGTGACCAAGAAATCTAAGGTGGTGTCTGCCTTGGCCTAACATGAAAATCTGAACTCAATAATTTCATGTCACGTATCTTAGTTTGGGATAAAATTAAGTACTTATTTTGATTAAGATATTTCTATGTTAATTAATTTCGTCTTCAATTAAAAAAATATTATATATCTTATTTATGCTCTCTAAAGAATTGCATCTGAAACATAAAATGCTACATGTAACTTATTTTTAAGAGTTTTATTTAGATATAGTAGATACGTTTAGACATCATTAATTAATTAAACGCAGCCGTAGTTGGTATTCTTCCAGGAGACGTCACCAAGGGGCTAGCCTGAAAGAAAATATATGTTTTATTTAAGAATTCTTTCAATGTAATCATTGAAAATCACTATCTTGATCTTTCTGATAGTCTAGCTGTCGTTATCCCACTTGTGACCTTTTCACAATTGCATTTAACAACAAATCAAGTTCGCGATTGAGTAACCAACTTGGGGTGACCATTATAGCAGACGGACGAGCAATGAATGAGATTGTTCAGACAGTTTTATATAACGGGGTTGAACTTTATTTATTTTTTATTTTTATTAAGTTGAATGTAGTATATGACAGTCATTGTAAGTATATATATACATATACTTTGGAAAAATATTAAAAATCTAATTAGTTTCTAGTGCACTACTAACTGTAATATGTAGTCTTATAATCTGAAACAATATTTTTTTTCGTCTATACTAAGGTTCGCTGAGTTGGGTTACTGGAGCATATATACCAAGTTGAAAAGTTCTCAATGCCCATCCAAAATCTATCTCACTGACACATGCTTCCCTAATTACATGTTCACAGAAAGCAGTCCACAGTTTCAAGAGGCTTCTGATCCAGGGTGGTGGGCACAAAAAGAGAGAAGAATGAAGGGTGAGAGGGAGGAAGATGACAGACTCTTGGTTCATAGCTAGTGACCTCAGTAACAGAGCAGTATAAGAAGCAAGGTCCTCATCTCAACAGGGACTTGAATTCTTTATGAGAAAATGGGAGGCTCTTCCTCCAGGTGATTAGGGGTGTAAGTTCCTTAATGCAAGATAATGACTTGTTTATTTCTACTCAAATTGGAACTAGGCTCAATATATAATCTACCATTATGCTCAACTTGAGTTTGAGCTCAACTTGTTAATCATCTATTGGTGCAACATCATTTAGAGAATAAACTTGGAACATATCATTAAAATGTTGTGCATAAATCAAGGTTATCTTCAAATTAAATTTATCGTGAAACTATATCTGAACTTATTTATAAAATTTAAATTTAATTTTTTTGTAAAACTCAAGCTCAAGCTCAATTTAAACTTGAAGTTAAAAATGATTTAGCTTTATTTCAATCTGTTGAATAAAGTTGATAGGCACTTTAATGCTATTAAGTACTTAAAACTGTTAATACATTATCTAATGAAACTGTCAGTAAATTTTATCGAGTTGAACATGTAAGTGATCTACTTAATCTCCACTCATTAAAATTAACATTTTTTATTATTTAAGTTTGCTTTTTCAACGTAATAAGTTAGTCGAACTAAACATTTGCCATTAATTATTTAACCAAGACCCAGAATGATGCCCAAACCCCTGAGGCGGGCAGGAGGTTGTGGAACCGATTGAAATGGGACAGCCTATCCTTTGACTTCTTATGTCTCTCCCCGCCCCCACCAGCTACTCTTCCTTATATTAGCGTTTCTTCTCCTCTTCTTCTACACAGTCTTTCTTCTTCTTCTTCTTCTTCTTCTTCTTCTTCTTCTTCTTCTTCTTCTTCTTCTTCTTCTTGGTTTTCCATCATTATCCTTCTCCTTCTCGGTCGTCTCTCTTTGAGCGTCGGACATGGGGAGGGCTCCATGCTGTGACAAGGCAAACGTGAAGAAGGGGCCGTGGTCACCCGAAGAGGACAAGAAACTCAAGGAGTTCATAGAGAAGTATGGCACCGGTGGCAACTGGATAGCTCTCCCGCGCAAAGCTGGTAGGTAGAAGAGCAGATTCGTGCCCTTTTTCTTTTTCTTTTTCTTTTCTTCTCCTTTTGCATTGTATCTAGCCTAGATCGATGTTTATATCGATCCTTTTTGGATGATGTCGGATATATATACTTCATTTGCACCTCCATATATATATATATGTATGTATGTCTGACTACCCGCGTATGCATACACACAGGTCTGAAGAGATGCGGTAAGAGCTGCAGGCTGAGATGGCTCAACTATTTAAGGCCCAACATAAAGCACGGCCAGTTCTCCGACGAGGAAGACCGGATTATCTGCACCCTCTTCGCCAGGATCGGCAGCAGGTGCTTCCACCTCTCTGAAGTTGTGTCTCGTTCGAGAGTTCTTCCTCTTATTCTTCTTTCCTCTCGGGTTTTTCCACTGGTTTGGTTGCCGGGGGAGTGCTGATCCTGACAATAAAATGCCTTGTTTCACGGCGCCGTTCAAGCGTGCCTGTGGAGGTCTTGTTATCGTTCCAAAACCACTCATTTCAAAATAAGATTCTGTTTAGATTATTGTAGTATTGTACAACAAGAGCTTTTGTCTGTAAAAAAAGCATGAAAAGCAAAATAAAAGGCTGCATGACTTTGCGATTTATCGTGTTAAGTCTTGTTTTGGTTCCCACCCGCTCCTTGAAAACCCCCAAAACATATAGTGCTGAGATTGATGGTGTTAAATTTTATAATTATAAACCCCAAAACAATGTCTATAAACAACTGAATCATCTTATGTATCCTCAATGTGAGATAACATCCACTGCTCCAACACTCCACATGTAATTTTATTTTCTCAGATAAAATGCCTTGCGTTAACCCAAATAATTGAAAATGCTACAAAATGGTACATTATTTTGCAAAATTAATTTCACCACCAAACAAACGAAACCTATATGCATATGCATGGATATGGATATATCAAGATGCATGTTGGTGGTTCAATTATAGATCCCTCCTTCTGGTGCTGCTTCTCAACAGGTGGTCTATAATGGCTTCCCAACTTCCCGGGAGGACGGACAACGATATCAAGAACTACTGGAACACCAAACTGAAGAAGAAGCTGATGGGGATACCACCGTCCCAAAGAAAGGCACACCAACCTGCCGCTGCGCCGCCGCCGCCGCCGCAGGTCTTCCCAAATTCTTATGATGCTGCAACGACTCAAACAGCGCCGTTTCAGTCTAGCTGCGGCTACATCTCTGATCAGAGGCCTGTCTTCTCGGGCCCCGAGTGCTTCCCCGTTAGCCCAGAAATCCTCAGAGCCTTGACCGCTGCCAGTTCTCTGCTCTACGAGACGACCAGCATCAACACCGGCATGCTGGTGCCCGGCGGGGACCAGCCAGCAGGCGGCTGCACCACCTCCGATGGGGTCGGCTGCAACGGGATGAGCTACGGCGTGGACATCGATGGTGTGTGTGGGAGTCAGCAGATGGATCTTCAGTTTCAGTCGTCGTTGCTTTTCAGCTGCGCGGGTATGGACGACCGCCCCACGGCGGCCTTCCTTGGATGTCCTGCCGCCGCCGCCGGCGGCGGCAGCGGTGGCCGCGGGGATGGGTTGTGGGGAGAACCTGCTGCTTCCTTCGTCAACTCGCTCGACGAGATCAGGCAGCTTATCTCCTCCGGCGACGGCGGCGTGTGCAACAGCTCCTCCTTTGATAGTCCTACTGGTGGTGCAATCTGCAGACCCACATCCTACTACCGATTGTAGGGCCAAAAAAATTCGATCTTTTTTACAGTATTTCTTTGATCTCTGATGGAAAAAGTGTTTGATGAGCAAATTGATGCTGGATTTGCGGCGCTGCAGGGACAGTGAGGAGACGGTTCACAGACTCCACGAAGCACCTCTCTCTCCCTCTCTCTCTATATTGAATTGGACGACTTTGCTGAACATTTAGGTAGAAGCTGGTTCCTTTTGTACATAAACTGTTTTTATGCAGTTCAATAAAAAAGATAGAACAGCTAGCGACCAATCTAACATCACATGGCTCCAGTGTCCGTGTTTAAACTGAGATTCTGGGCTGGATTGGCAATATTAATGTATTGCAGAGGTCTGTCAATCGATGGGTGTTTAAAATCCCAAGGGATTGCAGTGGTCTATGGAGACAGTAAAACCCACTACAAAATGTACATCTTGTCTGTGTCTGGCTGGAAGACAGTCGCGCATGAAAGCGCGAGACTCGATTGTCGTGACCAAATGAGGTCCTCGACTCTCCGTATATATAAAAAAAAACCTCTCCGTATACAAATACACAACACTGTTTGGTACATAACATTGTACCAGACAGGCCCTTGAGTTCTTATAATAACTCGATTTTATATATCTGCATATAATATAATATGCCTACACAGCTCCAGATCATTGGTATAGCATATATACTTCCACGTCCCTTGGTTGCTTCTTTATATACAGTTCATCTTATGTGTGAAAGAGTACGTACTCTTCTCTAGCTAGAATGTATATCCTGTCCCAATTTATTACATGTTGGACTTGTCAAGGAACAATTTTTTGAGACCACAAGTGAAGTGTGCAATTAATTAATAGCTAATCCTCAGGAACTGATCATGTTATTGAAATACTTTTTTGATATTAAAGTTAATCTGTTTCGTGTGTCTATCTCTCTCTTCCGGTGTATAATGTGATTTATAAAGGTGGATATTGAAGTAAAAGGGGGGGGGGGGGTAAAAAGATGGTTCTTTTGGGGCAAATAAAAGACAACCAAGATATTAACCAGCAGTCAGCAGGCAAGCACGTCTGCAGAAATGTTCGAGTCTTCTTCTCTACCTCCAGTGAAGAAAATTAAGCCAAATAGCCGATCTGAGCAGCATCATTGGAGGTGCTTTGACGGCCCTTGATCACTAGTGCAATGTCCGGAAAACACCACGGATATCTGCATCGTGTATAATATGATAGGCCATGTTTAATACCGTCGGCAATTAAAATACCACGGTGTTCGCGCCGGCTAAGTTGCGTGGGGTATGTTGTTGTTGCCTATTTGAATAGGTCACGTTAATCCACCGTGGGCTATGTTAATTTTGGAATAACCGTTTTTCTTTCAATAGCCGACGTACATGACCGTGAGCGTTTTGTTATAGACAACAACGCGGACCGTCGCCTATTAAGAGTCGTACATAAATAGCCTACGGTGATAACCATTGTCTATTTAAAATAAGTATAAAAGACTACGGTAAGGTGTCATTGTTTATTAAATGTTATATCATACGGTGATAACCATTGTCTATTTAAAATAAGTATAAAAGATTACGATAACGTGTCATTATTTATAAAATGTTATATTTGTTATTATTAATCATTAATGTTGATACTTAAATGATAATTAAATTTTTTTTGTTTCAACAATTCAAATACTAAACTAATTTTAGACAATACATATAATTATAACCAACCATGATAAATATAAATTTTAATCTAATATAAACATTATCAACAATAAAAGTCAGAATTTATTTGCACATCAATTAAATGTTAGTTAAATTGAAGACTAACAAACAACAGCATTCAACGGTGACTCTCTCACTTTCGTGTTGGACAAAATTGCAATAACAAAAACATAACACAGAAATAGAAACAAACTCCCTTAATATGTTGTGCACCAAAAATTTGTAATAACTACAACAATCAAATATTCCACAAGTTTGTCACCAAATAGCACATCCACACAAAAAATTGATGTCATATTTGAAAAAAAAAATCAATCTAACACAACATTACTCATCTACGTATCCCTAAAATATGAAGTAGGATAACCATCACATCTGGGACTCAAGGTAATTTAAATGAGAGCAAGTGTTCCATCTAGCCAACATCAAGTGCTTTCATCCCACTTCTGAGTTCCTGTAAAATAAAATCAAAGAGTAAAAAAAGATAGAAGATATTTCAAAATAGACAAATAAATCTCCATCATTAACCTAACACAATGACTCTTAAATTTGAAATTCAAGATATTATAAATATAATCATATTCCATCTCACCAACATTTTTTGGTATGTTCAATCTCTTCAACCAACCTTAAATTGCTGTCAAAAATAATCAAAGAGCACAAATAAAGGTGAGAAAATATTATAACAAATAAAGGGACCTCAAAATCTACATAATAAAACAAATAAAGAGACCTCAAGGCATTTAGTTACAACTCTATAGCATTTCTAACTATTATCAAACAGAAAGAGCTAGCATCATCTTGTGTTAGTTTTTAATGAACAAATTAAAATATCCTCTTCTTAACACAATATGTTCCCAGATACTAAGAAACTTCATCATGCAATAAGAATAAGTTTGGCGTTGAACTAAGAAGCACTTATAAGTCTAAAAGGTCATTATAATGGTTACTCATTTTAAAACTTAACACAACTCAAGTGAAGACTCACAAGGATAACCTGAAAATGCATCATGAATGATGATAGAGATCTTGATAAAACAGGGGCAACAAAAATCAAATAACATATCAAAACAAGTTTTATTGAAAGGAGAAAAGACATGCCATTAGCCTAATGTAAAATGTTATAGAATTACATACAAGTATTCTTTCATAGTCGGTGATGAGAAGAAGATGTTCCGATATCAACTCTAGAATTGCCAACCTAGAAAAAATGCAAGCCATATTGAACACCAACTCATTACATTTATTAATTCAAATGAAAATTTAAAATTTAAAACTCACCGAGCTATGTGATATTGGAAAATTGATCAGTGTCCGTAACATGTCTATTTGAGCTTGTTGCTCTTGGATTTGTTTATCTCGATCTTCCTCACGAGAACGGATTGCTTCTAACTCCATCTTTGTATTATTCAACTCTAATTTTGTGTCTTCTAATGTACTTGAAAATTCTTTCACATTGTTACTAGACAAGTCATCATGGATCCTTCTCCAAGTAGATTGTCTAGCCCATCCTAATCCATAACCTCGTTCATAACCTCCTCGATGTCCATCATAGATTTCATCTAAAATAGGATGTAGAATGGATGAGTCTGAACTTTCAATGACTTCCTTTTCAGCACATGATGCTGATACCTTATCCTAACATGTTTTTAAAATCAAACGTATCAACATAACAACTTATACAATTGATGATACAAACATATTTAAATGTCATGTTTAAAGAAACTTACACAAATAATACGTGTATATTCATTTGGATACTCTCCTATTTTTGTTTGATGAGCTTTTAAATATGCTCCTAGAGTTGTGAAGTCACCTCCCAAGTTTTCACGCTGTATGTATAAACAAATCATAATGAGAAGATATATATTAATCAACATATTTATAAAGATTGTTGTAAACTTACTTCAGAATGATAATGACGAGCAATTGACTTTCCTCCAAGTGTATGTGTTGCACGATTTGCTCCTCTAATGCTCTTATTTTTTTGAGCTTCTTTTACCTTTTCTTCCTTACTCCAACACTTCAAAAGACAATTCCACTCGATCTGAGTTAGACGGTCATCAGGGGCCTCTGTACATAATGGTTCTTGAGTATCTTCCATATAATACTTTCTTTTTAGCCTACTCCTCCAATCTGTCATCTTTGCCTGTAAGGATTCTCGACAATACTTTAAAACTTGTGATATATTTGTAGCAATACCTTCTTCCCCAACAAACTCAAATTTTGCCTAAAATAATAAGAAGTTAGTACACATTTAAATAAGGCAAATAACTAATGCAAGCCAATATCTATCTTACATTAATTTCTTGCATAACATCGCTAAAAGTCCGATCGCATTGTTCATCCCATTCTTTGTGTAATGGAAAATAGTTACTTGACCTTGCATACAACCCTAAAACTTGAGCAAGTTTTAATGCTTCCTTGCCTACAGGCTGACCGTTAAGGAACATGCACTTCCACTTTTCTCCTTTTGGTGGCTCAGTTGTAGTCATTTTAATGTTACCTCTTGTCCTTTTGATTTAAAAGAACAAAAAGGAAGCTCAAAAAAGATACTTTTTCAAGATGTTACCTCTTGTCCTTTTTCAAGATGTTCATGCATACATTTTTTTCAACATGCATCATATCAATGTTATGGCGTACAAGTAATGTTTTCCAATATGGAAGCTCAAAAAGATACCTTTTTTCTTCCATCCTTTCGGTAAGTTTTGATCATTTGTACTTCTTTGTTGAATTGAACCATCACAAGTTTTGCCAAATATGACATTATCGTAGCCTTCCCAAATTATTTATATATCCTCTCCTGAAAAAGAAATTGGTGCTAAATCATACTCAACTTTGCCATCAAATGATTTTTTGTCTTGTCTCCAAGGATGATTTGTAGGCAAGAAGCGACGATGTCTCATGTACAGACATTTACGACTATAGGGAAGATAAATGGAAGCATGCTGAGTATGACAAGAAGGGCATGCCATATATCCCTTTGTACTCCAACCTGATAACATAGAATATGCTAGAAAATCATTGATGGTCCATAAAATTGCTGCACGCATTACAAAATTTTGTTTTCTATCTGCATCATATGTTAGAACACCGTTTGCCCATAACAACTTTAATTCTTCAATTAACGATTGAAGATAAACATCGATGTCATTACCAGGATACTTGGGGCCATCTATGAGAAGAGTCATCATAAAGAATGATTGCTTCATAGCTAACCAAGGAGGTAAATTGTATGTCACCAAGATTACTGGCCATGTGCTGTGGCTACTTCCTGTTGCAATTTTAACTGGGCTAAACCCATCACTAGTTAGTCCAAGTCTGACATTACGAGACTATGCTGAATGTTGAATGTCTACGATCAAAATCCTTCCATGCTTCAGAATCTCTTGGATGGCTCAATTTTCCATCATCATCTCTAACTGTATTATGATGCCAAGTCATCAAGTTAGCAGTCTTATTACACATAAACAACCTTTGAAGTCTTGGAATCAAAGGAAAATGACGAAGCACCTTTGCAGGAACATTTTTATTTCCACTTCTACTTTTTTCCCATCTTGACATACCACACCTCGGGCAATTATCTAAATCCTTAAACTTTTTCCAGAATAGCACACAATCATTTTCACACGCATGTATCTTGTTACAACTTAATCCTAACTCAGACATCATTTTCTTGGATTGATACCAGTTACTTGGAAGTGTGTTCTCTTCTGGCAACGTGTCTTTAAACAAAGCCAAAATATCAGAGAATGCTTTTTTTGTCAATTTATGCAAACATTTCAGTTGAAACATGTGTACAATAGAAGAGAATGTAGAGTATTTAGTGCATCCTGTATAAAGTGGTTTTTTCGCTTCTTGCATAAGTTCTTCAAACCTTTTTACCTCGAAATTTTCTTCAGAATGAGGGATAGATTGATTAACAAAAATATCATTCAACAATCCTTGTATGTCATCTGATGAAGTAATACTTGTGTTTGTCTCCATACGAGACCGTTTACGAGACTCTCCATGAAAACTCCAAATTGTGTAATTTGCAACAAAACTTTCTCTAACAATATGAAAATGAACAGTATCCTTGTCATAATAATATCTATTTTGACATTTTGAGCATGGACACCGAAGAACTGATGCATCACCACAATTGGATATTTTTTTATCGCAAACTCCATAAAGCATTTAACTCCGTTCAAGAAGGATGAATTTACACGTTCATGTTTTGTTTTATACATGTACATCCACTTTCTGTCGTTCATAAAATTGTCTTCCATCGATCGTTACAGAATTAGGAGTTTTACTTTAATGATATCTGTTACAAAAAAAATTTAAGACGATATAAAATTCATAGACATGACATTTTACGTCGATTGCTATGGAAAAAGATGAAAGGGTTAAACAACAAACCGAGCCTCGTAACAACAGTAAATCAGTCTAAACAGAAGTAAAATAAAGCTTTCAGAACCTGTGCGGCGGCTTCGTTGGCTAGCACCGGAAGTAGAGACAGTTTGCGATAAAAAAATCAGACTGGCGCCGGAACAGAGGCGCGCCTATATGTCGTTGGACGGCGCCGGAGCAGACTCCTGGGGCTTTGGTTGGAGGAGGCAACAGAGGTGGATGCAACACCACAACAGAGACGGTTTCATGCCAGAGGCGCGCCGTAAGAAACATTGCAATGAAGAGGGCTTCAGTAGGCCGCAAATAGAGCTCTGCGAAGAGGGCTTCAGCGTCTGCACGCGGCCAAGGGAAGACGCTGGAGCACAGCGCGGCTTGGTGCTTGGACGCCGGAGGAGATAGGGTCGATTTTGTCTCCCGCCGTGGCTTGGGGCTTCGCAAGACGTCGGAGTGGAGATTATGCGACGGCAACATCCTGCAATCGACGAGGTAAAGGAAAACAAGGAAAATAGAAGGTGCACGCGGCAGATTTTCGGGACGATCCTCCTTCCCTCCGATTCCGCCGTCGGCTATTCCTTTTGTGATTTTAGGGTGCGTTTGGCAACTCGATCGGATGACTTCATGTGGAAGGACCGTCTTCTTAAAGTACCTTCTTTCAAAATTCCTTCTCCTTCACGGAAGCTAAAGGTGTTTGGGTCTAAAAATTCAAAAGAAGTCACCATGGAGGGCATCGCGGGGGTTGGCCGATCGTCTCCGGGTTGGTCTCTACTCTTCTGCAGGGGTCTCATTGTAGCAGAGGGGACTCCACGGGGGGTTGCAGGTGCTCATCGCTGGGGTTGTCGGGGAGATGATGTTGCTCACCGGCGAGGGGGGAGCTCTCCGGTGTCTTCGCTGTTGGGGGATGCGCACTTGCCGCTGATCGTAGTACGGGACGGAGGGGGGGCGCTCGCTGGTTGCAGCAGGGGGAAAGGGGGGGCGCACTTGCCGCCGGTCGCGATAGGGGACGGAGGGGGTGCTCACCGGTGGCAGCAGGGGGAAAGGGTGGGGGGGGGGGGGGGCTCGCCGGTCACGGCAGGGGACGGAGGGGGCGCACTTGCCGCCGGTCGCGATGGGGGACGGAGGGGGACGCTCACCGGTCACGCGCGAGAGGACGGGGGGGGGGGGGGGGGGGGGGCACTTGCCACCGGTCGCGATAGGGGATGGGGGGCACTTGCCGCCGGTCGCAGCGAGGGGACGGAGGGGGGCGGTCGCGGCGAGGGGGAAGGGTGCTCGTCACCGTCGGGGAGGAGCACGGTCGCAACGAGAACGGGGCAAGGATACGAAAACACGGGAGCACTTTTTCATCGTAGAAGGAGATATTTTCTCCTTCGAGCTTCTACCTTCGACGAGGAGGAAAAGTAGAGATACAAATGTTGTCAAACAGTATCTTAAAAATTAGAAGCACTTTAAAGAGAAGGAGAAGTGAAAAAAAAGTCCTTCTAAGTGGTTCCCAAACGCACCCTTAGTAATCCCCATACGAATTATTTGGGAAGATAAACGGCCTTACTTGCCGTCGCCCCATGGCTCCAGCTGCCGACGGTAACCACTGGACGGTGGTCTTTTCCGGGCTTTGCACTAGTGATACTGGAAGATAGAGATCTTCTGAATAAAAGAAAGAAAAAGGGGATTTTAATTTTTGATACTATTTCAACCCATTGGCCAGGTTGAATTCAAGATTTTGGCGTACGCAAGAATTCTGCGGATGCCATGTTGAGCGAGCGAGGCTTGCGCTGATCAACAGGACTTTACTTCAGCATATATTTACAACCTAGGATTGTTTATACTAGTGTCTGTGATAATTATATCTCTAAATATGTTCTTTTAAAAATAAAAATATTAATAAGTTTTTAAAATATATTGTAACAAAAAAAATTTCGCCACATGAATGTTTTCAAAATGACATTATTTATATAATTTAAAATTGTTATGATAGAAAGGTCCTGTTCTTGTTTTATTTCTTTATTTTATGTGCTGAAATCAAAATTTTCGTATGTTTTGTATGGAGATTTTTTTAAAAAAACATATATTTTCAATAATTATTAATTTTTTTAAAAATATATTTTATAATATAAATAATTATGAGGCTGATATTTAAAATCTCTTTAATTTAAAAGAAGCCAAATCATGTTTTATATATTATAATACTAAATAATTTTAAAATTCTTGAGCAACACTATAAAATCAACTTTTACAGGCTTAAATATCTATGAAAGATAAAAAAATTTACTTGATCATATGCTAAAAAGCTTTTAAGAACTTGAATGTTGCAATATTCTGAAAACTTATTTATACAAGTAACCGATGGTCCAAATATTTTTAGGGTTTAGGAAAAATATGTTCAGATATGTATTTCTTTTTCATTGAAAACTTAATCCCAGGTAACCATTTTCTTCTTTTACTCTTAACCAAGACCCTATTGAGAAATAAATTAGAAAATAAGTAAACAGTGGAGAGTCCAAGAGATATATAGTTGTTGCTGCAAGCTGGATATCATTTATCTTTGAATCATTGTCGAATATACATATTTTACTTACCGCATGGTGCCATTTGTTCTACTGGGGTCAACCCTTTTACTTGTTACTAATTTGACTAAACAGTATAGAACTTGTGGAGAGATCAATTTACTGTACTTATATTATAAGCTGTATGCTATTGACTGAATAAATAATGGATAAAAACATTTTGGTTAGTCCATTTACGATAAAAACTTAGTCGATAATTCTAAGGGGGTGTTTGGTTGCATGACAATGAAGATTTTTGTTTTAATTTTTAAAAATTGTAAGAAAACTTGTTAAAAGAAGTGTTTGGTAACCATGACAATTTTATGTTTTAAAAATGATTTTCTTCTTAAACAAAAAAGAGGATCTCACCTCTCTTTTTTTTCTTGTGGTCCCCCACTTTATTTGGTCTTTTTTGTAATCACATCCCTCCAAACATGATAATTTTATGTCATGAGTTGGTTCACTTTTTATTTTAATACAATTTTTTATCATGAAAGTGTACAAAAAAATATCATGCAACCAAACACCCCATAAACAATTAATTTGAAATTTTAGGCAACAAATAAAATCATCAAGCATGCATATATACTCCAGTGTATAAAAGCACAGTGGCCGAGCTTACACATTTCTTTTATTTCGTAGTTTCAATTGTGGGAAATATATATGCAATTGTTAGCTAATCAAATTCATCCATATATACTGTGAAGTTAACGAAATAATATAAGCTTCCAAACGATGCCATTCTTATAACCTTGTATCGACATTAACTTCCACAAGGGTGTTTTGTACTCTCAAGCTATTTAAGTAATTAAAAGAGAAAAAAATTGAAGTAAAATATCAAGTGGGGACTGGAAGAAACAATATATTGGGTGTTGACATTATACGTAGCTGTTATATATTAGTATAGGTGCATTATCTGCCAATCACTTTTCCTAGTATGGAACTTGTCGAGTATTTTCTTTAGTAGTAATTTCATAAAATTTATATTCTCCATGTGCATTATCTCCTTTGATAATTATATTTAACAAATTAAAATTATTTTTAATTGGAGATAGCGCAAGAACGCCAATGGCAAAGTATGGTGCACATATTTGGGATAAAGAAAGCAATTTAAAAATAAAACTTTGATGAGCAAAATTTTAAACGTAGTCAAAATCATGGAATGCCGGGTCGGCGACCCGGTCGGCCGGGTCGCCCGACCCGGTCGCTTTTTGGGCCGACCGACCCCGACCCGGCTCCGACCCCCCGACCCGGTTATTATTTTAAAATGATTTTTTTATTATTTTTTTCCCGACCCCGACCCGACCCTGACCCGACCCGGGTCGCGACCCCAACCGACCCGGGTCGGTTTTGGGGCCGACCGACCCGAGGCCGACCCCCGAGTTTTCCTTCCTTGGTCAAAATGTGAATAAACATAATAAAAATAACTAGACACAAAACATTGATTTGATCACCGCTGTTATCTGTATATAGTTCTTTAGTTTCACTAGAGAGGTTTCATTGCATCATTTACTATTGTTCTTCCTTAAAACCAGATAGTACTGTTTAGGCCCCGTTTGTTTTGACTGAATTGATGTCTACCTTATGAACCTGTCCAAGATTACACATTGAAATCTTTGGTGAAATGTCTGCATATAATAGTCAACTAAAAGAAAAGAGTTTATCGGCATCAAATTCATCACCATATATTACATTAATGGGGTGTTTGGTTGCATGATAATGGAGGTTTTTATTTTTATTTTTAAAAATTATAATAAAACTTGTTAAAAGAGGTGTTTGGCAACCTTGACAATTTTATGTTTTCAAAGTGATTTTCTTCTTAAACAAAAAAAGAGCGTCTCACCTCTTTTTTTGTGGTCTCTCATTTTATTTGATCATGAATGATAGTAACTCTTTTTTGTTATCACATCCCTCCAAACATGATAATTTTATGTCATGAGTTGGTTCACTTTTATTTTAATATAATTTTTTATCATGAAAATATATAAAAAATTATCATGCAACCAAACACCCCATAAGTTGTCGACATTGATCAAAAGTTGGCCATTCAATGATCATAAGTGCACTAGTGACGATAGCTTCCCAGCCCTCACCACTATCATTTTATTTTAAAAATAATGTGAGGTTACCCACACCAATAGGAGCTTCTCCTTCTCCGCTCACACACCCAACATCTCCAGGGATTCTTCTTGAGACAAAGTTTTGGTGCCATGAGAGCTCCACCGCCAGCCACTTTTGTCGCCTAAAAAATCTTTAAAAATGTTAAAGTTGTTTATTGCATGTTTAATTAGGTGTTTGGGTGCAAAATTTAGAGTTTATTTGAATGTCATTTAGGGTTTAAGCATGTTAATTTATTTGGTTTAAGCATGTTAATTTCGTTGGTTTAAGTTTTATATGAATATTATTTTAATGGTATTTTAATATTGTTAAGAATATGTTAATATTATTTTACATACATTTAAGAATTGTTTAAATGTTAATTAACGTTTTTAGATTCATTTATTTGAGGCAATCATCGCTTAGAATTGTTTAAGAATTGTTTAAATGTTATTAAATGTTAATATTGATTGTTTATTATATTTGTTTGAATTTCAAAATATGTTGGAAAGAGTGTCTCACTTGTTTTGTAATGATTGTTGACTATCTTTTTTTTACTAAGTTTTAGACAAGATGTGAAATAGTACAATAGGGGGAAAGCATCAAAACATAAATTAATATAGAATTATCCCCGTCTATAATTAATTAATTATATAGAATTCTAAGCCCTTTCAAACGAAACGAAGTCGGTAAACCAAATAAAAGAAATGTTAGAAATCTATTAGTAGTTTGGATTAGCCTAAACAGTCATATAAACCCAAAAAAGAGCTTAGGTTAATCCATACTAGTAAATAATTCGGGAGCTGGAGTGACTGTTGTGGTGACATCCTAAAGTTGTCACTTGAACAATAATAGTGATGGCTGACAAGTGTTGCCATTTCTTCTCCTCTTACATGAAGGGATGTTTGCAATGACTGATTAGCAACAGCTCCTAACAAGTAGTCATTATTGCCATTTGTGATGGACTTATTTGTGATACCTTTAGAGTTGTTGCAAAAAAAATTTGGCGACGACTTTTTGTTTTTGGGGTGACTTCGTTGAGTCAATTATAACATTGTTATTTGTTGGGGATAGAGTAACAATATCAAAATTGATAGACATTGACGCTTATATTACATATCATATTTTGTATACACTAAGAGTTTCAATATTGATATTGATAGAAAAACATATATTGAGGATTTTATCGATATCAAAATTGACAGTGATAAATGTGTTCAATACCAATACTTAACTCCTAGAAATGTCAATATCAAAATTTATATAATATTATTTTTTATACTTTAACCAAAGAGGGCATTGACCTTAGTCACACACATAACATTACAAACTAATACACTTAAAAATAAACAAGTTTGAACAAAAAACTCGATTTGTTAACAAACTAAGTTTGAATAGACCCCTACTTAACTCAACAAGCTATGAGCACCTAAATTAAATATTTATTTTAAAAATTAAATTATTAACACTAACAATTATGTAGCCTCATTTACATATATGAAATATACTATAATTTGAGTTTAAACTAGCTCAAATTTGACTATCACAAATGAGTATAAACAGTCTCATATCAAGCTTAAACTAAAGTTTGGACCAAACTTGACTTGAGATACTATTTGACCTCAAGTTCAACCTCAACTCATTTATATATGAAACTTGCTACTAAGTGCTCAAACTCTAACCGAGATAAATAAGCTTAGTTCTGCTCAGTTGCATCCCTAATATTGAGCTTAGAAATAAGTCATAGTACTACATTTAGGGCCTGTATGGTATCATAAAATTTCAGGGATAAACCTAGGTTATCCCCCAAATTTTGGGGATAACTCAAGTTTATCCCCAAATTATCCCTGTACCAAACAGCACCTTAGGCCCTGTTTGGTATGGGGATAACTTAGGATAGACCTGGTTTATCCCCAATCCCCTGTTTGGTGCACACTTAAAAATGAATTTAACCTATATTAAGTTAATCCAGGTTATCCCAAAATTAAGGATAAGTGCAGAGATAACTCATCCCTCTTGTTACTTAGACTAACTTATCCCCAAATAAAATTTGGGGATACGACGCCCGAGCTCCCCACGGTGGCGATCTGATTCGCGACTCCCTCTCTTACTTCCTCTTCGGTGCCGTCGTCGTCGCCGAGCTGGCTTCGTCCGGAGGGGCGGGCGGCGGGCATTGGGAGCTCTGTTCGGGGGGGGGGGTGCTGGACCTTCATCCGGAGAGGTGTCCGGAGGGCGGGCGCTGGGAGCTCCGTCCGGCGGGGGCCGACCAGGGAAACGCGGCGAGGAGGAGATGGGGCGGTGAAGGCGTGCAGCGCCGGTCAGTGCAGAACGGCGCGGGGGGGGGGGGGGGGGGGGGGGCGCCGGGCGGGGGGGGGGGGGGGGGGGGGGGGGGGGGGGGGGGGGGGGGGGGGGGCTCCGGCCGACGTCCGCGGCCGCGGGGGGAGGAGCCGGCAGGGGGGCGAACGCCGTGGGCCGTTGGGGGGGGAGCTTCGGCCGACGGGGGGCTTCACCGGCGGGGGGAGGGCCGGCCGTGGGCGGCGCTGCCGCCGGGGAAAGGGAGGCGGAACGCCGCGGGGGGGGGGGCGAACGCCCGCGGCCCGCGGACAGGCCGGCGTCCGCTGGGGGGCCCGAAGATGGGAGTGCCGATGCCGCGGACGGAGGCGCTGGGGGGTGGAGCTTTGTCCGGAGAGGTGTCCGAAGGGGCAGGCACTGGGAGCTCCATCCGGTGGCGGCGCCCGCGGGGGGGGTGGAGCTTCGTCCGGAGGGGTGTCCGAAGGGGCGGGAACTGCGACGGCGCCCGGGGGGAGGGGAGCTCCGGCTAGGTGGACAACCGGACTTGTTTATTCTCAAATTTAATATTAACATACCAAACATAACATAAGATTATCCCTAAATTTATCCTAAGTTAAACCAAACGAAATGAGGATAGGGTTAATCACGAGGATTAGTTTATCCCTATCCTCATTGATTTTATCCCGATACCAAACGGCGTCTTAGGGTCCGTTGGGAATCCTGTAAAATAGGTTGCCGTGGGCACCTTTTCCCAAAAATGCCCATGGTCTTTTATTTGATTACTTGTAAAGTATGGTCAACTAAAAATTAGTTTCCTTTGACTGTCCTGCAATCTGGATTTTGG
Organism: Cryptocoryne crispatula var. balansae; assembly: GCA_036172225.1. Taxonomy (NCBI): domain Eukaryota; kingdom Viridiplantae; phylum Streptophyta; class Magnoliopsida; order Alismatales; family Araceae; genus Cryptocoryne; species Cryptocoryne crispatula. The sequence goes on along the minus strand of CM069925.1, from coordinate 11,995,223 downwards.
CATTCCACAAATCAAGTTGGACATACTTTTTCGGCAGCACCAAGGCATGTACCAGCTTATATACATAACTATAATAATACTATGAATATTTTGATGCTTATAAAATTATGAATTACATATTAGTCTTTTAATAAAATTAAACATATTTTTAAAAATAGATAACTATTTTTCATTTTTGAAGATAATGTTACTTTTTAATGAAAAAAGCGAAGACTATATCAGAATAAATTATAGGGCACATTAAAAGAAAAAATTACTATCATTGTCATTTATCATCAAGGCACAAAGTATTCTTAAAATATACCTATAAAATTATTAATTTATTTTTTAACTTTAGTTCGAAGATTTAAAATATCTTCTAAAAAATTAAACATTAAATATTATGAAACCATTTTACAACCAACATAAACATTAAAAATATTTTCTGGAAATTCAATTTCCAAGCTATCAAATAGCAATTCCCAAGCTATCAAATAGCATATCTGTTTTTTTCCTTTTTCATGTAAACTTATACATGTAAGGGGTTTTCAACGTTTTAAATTTTCCATGGATCCAAATGGACCCTTATAGGGTGTTTGGTAACACTTTTAATTTTAAGATAACCTCGTTTTTGAAATCAAAATTATTTGACTTCTCAATTTTATTTTTAAAATAAAAATAGTCTAATTATTTAGTGTTTGGCAAAATTACCATATTTTTAAAAATTAGACAGTAACGTTTGGTTATGACCAGCGACTCTGCGAAACACTTTCGAATTTTTTTTCGTAGAGAAAACCTGCAGCTCCGCGAAGGCTCTCCCGTAATGTCGTCTGCCTCCCTCCCCCCGCGGTGGCGGCGCTCCTCCGGCAGCGGCGGCGACCAACAAAAGGCCGCGTCGTCGTCAGCCAGTGAAACCCCGCCCCCTCGTTGGCGTCGTCTACCCGGCTAGCGAAACCCGCGCGCGCCCCCCGCAGGCAGCCCTCCCCCCGCGGCAGCGCTGCCCCCATCGGCGGTGCCGGCGCCCCCCCCTCCCCGCGGCGGCGCTCCCCCGCCGGCAGCCCTCCCCCGCGGCAGCGCTCCCCCTGTCGGCGGGGCCGGCGGCCCTCCGCCCCCCCCCCCCCACCGGCTGCCCTCGCCCCCGCGTTGGCACCCCCCGCCAGCGAACCCCCCTCCCCCGCACGTCTCGTTTCCCACGTTCTGCCTCCCTCTGCGTCTATCTCAAAAATAAAACAAGTCTTGCCTTGTTTTTATTTTAGAAGAGATTATGTACATAGAGTATCTCACTTTTAAAAATGAGACAGTAGTTAAAAGTTGCAACCAAACACCTTATCTCTTTTATTTTTAAAATTTAGATCAAAAAGAGAGAAAAAAACGTAACCAAACACCTTATTAGTTTGTAACTTGTGGTGCTCCTCACCAACATCATCGCCTCCCTTCATCATCACCACAGAACCCATTGCCATTGTGCGTCCTCACCGTCACCGTCGCGAGGACCTCCCTTGTTTCTAGTCACCCTTGCATCGCTACCATCATGGTCTCTTCTTCGTCGTGTTATTGTCATTGTTAGTGCTTCCCGTCAACAAGCATCCCAGTCGTCATTGATGTCTCCGTCATCATAATGGTGTTCATGGTTTGGTTTGGTTTGATTTTTTCTCAAACTAAACCAAACCAAAACAATCTCCCACCATAGTTTGGTTTGGTCCGATTTAAACCAAAGGTATAGTAGATATGTCAATATATAATTTTATTTTTTATTTTAAATCATATTCTATTAAACTTAGTGTATATACATACATTTCATTAATTTTATCTTAAAGACTCTTAAAAAAATTTGTTTTTTATGATACATAAGTAATGTATTAAATAGACTTAAAATAAAATATTTAATCTAATTTGTGTTATTTGGTTTACCAACTTGGTTTAGTTTCAAAGGTCTTAAAAACCAAATCAAACCGATCAATAGTTCAAACCAAATCAAATCAAACCAAACTATTGGTTTGGTTTTATTTTTTGAGTTGAACCAAATAATAAATAGCCCTAGCTATGCAAGCCCTAGTCGCCCTATCACCCAATTGCGAGAGCCACTCCTAGCTTGTTTGCCCCTCTGACCCATCCACTGGCTCACCTCAGATCACCTCCCCCACTGTCGTCGGAGTTCATCATTGGAGTTGTGGTTCCACCACCTCACTGCAAACCTCCTCCAGCCTGACCAAATCGAATTATTTCGGTTCAACAGACAAAGACAAAACAACATTTTTTTTAAAAAAAAAAGAGAAAATCAGGAAAAATCCATAAAATACAGATAATTTAGGTAGCCTATCTCAAACTCACTATAGTAATTTTTTGTTCCCATGATAATATTTGAAAAACTTATAATCTAGCTATATAGTAGTATTTTTATAGAATTGATTAGAAAGCATGAAAAAGAAGAAAAACATGATTGTAAATATGTTAATTAATGTCAGATTACCATGATTATCTTTTGGTTATATATGGGTCATTTGTTTAGTAGATTATATGCTCTTAAACTGTTAAATATTGTATGAGTAGCATTATTAGTTTTATTGATAAAGTTTAGATGTTTTATATAATTAAAAATAAGAGGATATGTTTAAGAAATATTCATTTGGTAGCAATAAATCTTAGAAGCATGTAATTGTTCCTTTTCTTTTCATGCTATTTGTTCAATTAGATTGCATGCTATTAAATTGTTAAGTATGGTGTGATTAGCATGATAAATTTTATTAACAAAGAATTTATGTTCTCCACGATTTAGAATAGAGGAATATACCAAAGTTGTTCATTTGGAAGAAAGATAAGATAGAAGCATGATATTGTCTCTATTCTTGTATTTTCGTATATGTTAGTATTGTGTTCAAGCATGTTTATCTTTGATTAAATAAATGATATGATATTTTGTATGACCATGATAAGTAGATGATGAAATAATAATATAATGTACTACATGATCATGATAGACATATGATGATATGATGACATGATACATGGTATGATAATAACATAAATATGAAATAATGATAGGATGTATTGTATGATAAGAATATGTATATGAAATAATTTTTTAATGTATATAATGATAATGACAAATATATAAAATAATGATATGAACATAATATGATAATATGCACATGAAATGATGATAAGAACATGATATAAGGATATGAATAAGATATGATGTATGAATAAAAAAATGATAAGATACGTGCTCTTGCTCGATATGTGCTCGAGTAAATTGATTTGTTCTACCACAATGCTATGGCATGTTGATCTATTATGCTACATGTCTCGTACATGTCAATCTATTCTACTATATACTACGTCATAATAATCTATTCTACTACTTACTGAAGACACATAATAGCTACATGTTGCTCATCTATAACATCTGACTTATTGAATCCAATAATCTATATAACAAAATTTACTATGTTTATGACTAATGAAATGATCATATGTATGACTTAGAATTTAGTTAAATTGCATTGATGATACATGAAATGATGAGTTTATTGCTAGTTCAAATGATCAAAATTAGATAATGGTTATCCATGTTGAAATGTAATAAGTCTTTTGATCATGTTATTAGAGTTTAATATGATATGCATGTACATGGGATTGTATGAAATTTGCCATGTTCAAAAGTTAACATGTGATATTTAGTATCTATTGATTTTGAAAGAAGTTAATTGTATGCGATTGCAAGTATTTTTTATTACTGCTAATGGTAGAGTGGAAAGACTAATGCTTATTGAGTCAAGAGTCAATGTGACTCACCTTTTCCTTTTAAAATATACCCTTTGCAGATTCTTGGAGCCCGACCTTGAAGAAGGAAGTGTTTTAGAAAATCAAGTTGATGATTGTGACGCTGAGGAGTTAGAAGCTTAGTTTGATTTAGTCATATTTCGTTGGTTGAATAACTTGGCTTGTAAACCCAAAAGAGTTGTTGTTTTGAACTATCAAGTTTGTTTAGTACATTAGTTGTGTTTTGGACCTTGTTATAAATTGTTTGGGACTTATCTAGTTGTGGTGTGCATGTTAATCCAAACCTAGTTTATCATTGGTTTTTAACTCACTTTCAAGGTTTTGGAAAATTTTTATTTCCATTGCGCATATTTTGGAATTTTTTGGGTGGTGACACCTAATACCATGATCACACACATCACCTCACCCCCAACCACTATAGGCTCACCCTCCCACCTTGACCTGCACATTTTCCCCATATGCTCAACCAACTTGGCTGGCATCATGATCAGTCTGATGGTTATAAGAATAGAACATTCACATTCTCTTTTGATGCCTATTTTTAGATCATTCTGTCAGAATGATATTCAACACTTGATACGAGAATCAACAAGTATTAAAATTTGACAAAGACAAAATGTAATCTAAACATGAGATCTGACATGAAAAAATATTGAGAGTTGCATGATATATGTATCAAAATTTCATTAGACTATTTCATATAAGACGGTGTTTAGTACCGATTAAAACAAGTCGGTACGCCTTTTGATCTTAGACACTATGGTTTATCCTTGGTGCATAGATGCATTTTAGATTTATCTATTATATGGTACTTTTATATGCACTAGATATGCAAATGATACGTGGGAAACAAGATGATGAAATACTTTGCAAGGTCTGCACGCTTGGCACAGTTGAATACCACCGCCTTGTGCGGCTTCCCACCGAAAGAGATACTTAATACCCTGTTTGATAACAATATTAGGTATCTCTATCACTATCAATTTTAAAATTGATATTGATAGAAATTATTAAGAAGTGTCTGATTAATTGTATCAATTTTAAAATTTGTAGTACAAATAAAACATATTATGTAACACAAGTGACAACTTGTATTATTTTTAATATTGATACTCCAACATTCGAAAATATTAATATCAATATTGATATAGTACCAAAAATAAAATTCTAACCAAACAGGGCATAATACAATAAGATAAATTCTTGTGAAAGACAAACTTATTTGGTACTGTATGTAGCTGTAGTTTCTCCATTGCGCAGTGTGATAAAAGATTTAGAAAATGATAGCCAAACAAACTAGAAAATAATAGAGTGCAAAAGGTCAACTTAAAAGAACAGCTAGTAATCACAAATGTGCATTATATTTATATTTTTAATTCGATTATAATTCTAATTGCTCTGAATTGATGCATTCTTTGATCCTAAAAAAACTTTCTTGATTAAAATATGAGTTCTCAGGAGATCATAAATAGAATTTGATAGCATGTATATAATTGTTTTCTGAAAGTGAGAAGATGATACAAGATGATGCATTGGCATGTAGATAGATTTATTTAATTGTGGAAGGTCATTAATCAAATAAGATGTGTGTAAGACACTATGAGTGTTTGAGCTATTTGAACTATCGTATTTTTATGGCTCCATTTGTAAGCTAAAAATAAAATTGATTACCTTTGAATCTCCAACGTACATATGACTATCTCTCCTTATGCTATCATGTGTTTTGGAAATATGGGGTAAGGTACTAAGGAGTTGTGATGATTCATTGAAGTTATAATAATGTGACTCACTCCGGTTACTCTAAAAATTTAAAAATATTTTGGGTCGTCAAGTGAAATCATCACAAAATTAGATTAAAGAGGCACTTGATATTTGTATTTGACGTTATGTCAAATTATAAGTATAAGGTAAGTTTGACTTATTTAAACCGTAAATATCTGGGCTCACAGCAATCTTTTGTATATGTTTAGAAAAATTGTCGATTCTCAATTGAGGTTTGATGGTATCTTTTCCTTTTTAAAACCATTTCACTTTGACATGTTTTTTTTTTCTAGTTGCTTAACTTTTCCGCATCTGGTCCGAGACAATGTATTTTTTTCTTTTAACTTTTTCCTTATTTTAACGCTACAATTTTTTTTGACTGAAGATGTACCTTTGATATGATCAAAAAAATCAAAGACCCAAAATGGGGTCCATGCTAGGGGGTTCCGGAAACAGAGACAGAGAAAATAAAGGTTGGTATGCCAAAGTGTAGTTCCTTAAAAGTAAAGCATAATGTTTTTTATGTTCTCGTTTCTATCCAGAAAAATTTTGGTGCCTCTTACTCAATATGGTAATTATAGGTAGTGAACATGGGAAATGATGAAGTAAAGCATAATTATTAGGAATAATCTAACCAAACATTGCATACAAGTCGTTAAAGTTTATTGGTTTAGATGATTAGACACAATTTCTCTTAACGCCATCTAAGAAAGGACTCAATAAGGAAGATTAGGTTAGCTAGTCCAACATTTGACAAGAGGCATGTAGCTCAATTGAAATAAAAATTAATAACTATTCTTATGCTTTGGAGAATTTTACATGGCAAATTAATTAACCTGTTTGGTTAGAGTATAAAAAATAGTACCATACCATGACCTATTTTCGTAACTATATTAAGACACAATATCAACAGAGGTGATATCTGGGTATCACCATTAATTTCAATATTATTAGTGTAAAGATACATCATTTTCGATACAATCTCCTACCTGTGTTAAAAATGACATTATGTTTTCCTTAGCTCAAGCCCTCATCTCTAGTAAATTATCTCAGTTGAAGCCCTTTCTCCTCGTCCTCACAGTTTCGAGAGGCCAAGCCAAAGTTCACCACTCTTTTTGTTGTCGCTCCCACTAGCGATGTAGCAACCTCTCTTGTTCCAAGATTCTCTTCACCACTATGGAGGTGTCATTGGAGAGCTCCCCCCAGAGACCATGAAAAAGTCTCCTTGGTAGATCAACTTCTAGATGTAGTACCAAATTTACTCACTATTTGGCTGTGATCGTGTGCTTGGGTGTGCATAAAATCGGATATAAACTGGGGAATGAGGCGGCACGAAGGTGGAGAAGGGTGAATGAGGTGGTGCGAAGGAGGGAAAGGGGGAGCTGGTTGTGGTGCCCTTCACCCCTTTTTGTTCCCTTCTATCATCAGACAACCATGGATGACATAGAATAATCGAGCGAGTCACTGTCCATGAACTCCAGCGAATTTGGATTTAACTAGTTTGGTCATACATGTGATGGCAACGCACCATAAAGGAAATGTTGATGGTGCATAGATCTTGATCTTGTGGCAGGTTTAACAATAGGCATAACAATGGCCGTGGTGTGGTGGCAGACCATCTAGATGGTGCCACCACTACTGCTCCCTTTATGGTGGATGCACTGGGGTGGGGACAAAAGGGTTGGTAGACAAAGTTGGTGATGGCTCCCATGGAGAATGGATTGGACAAGGTGGAGGATGGCGTAGACGACTACAGAGGAGATGGACGTCCAGGGAGGGGTCTCATTGTAGCAAAGGTAATGTCAATAGTCGTGGGTTGTCATGGATTGCCCCATTCACTGTTGTTGTGATATCAACCTCATCATCGATGGAGCATGGATTGATTGGATGCATAAAAGTATTTTAATATTGATATAAGATTACCAAACACTAAGAAAATTTGATACTATCACTTTTGATATTGATATTCTAACTTGTTGAAATATCAATATCAAGATTGATATATTTTGATACTCAAACCAAACAAGCCATTACTATTGATATTGATATTTGTAGAAGTTAGAGTATCAATATCAAAATTGATACAAGTTGACACTTTCATTTCATAACATGTTTTGTTTACACTACATATTTCAAAATTAATATTATTAGCCAAACACCTCTAGGTAATTAAGATCAATATCAATTTTAAAATCAATAGTGACAGAAGTGTTTAATAGTGTTACCAAACATGACTTAAGGAATATGAATATGAACAAAATATAGAACAATAATAGAGTGTTTGGTTGCACAACAAATTTTTATGTATTTTTATGAGAAAATTTATCTTAAAATAAAGTCTGAGCTATCCAATAACATAAAATTGTCATGTTTGGGAATATGTGATAATAAAATGGAGAGAAACCATGTATGACAAAAATATGTAAGGGACCACAAGATAAAAACATAAGGTCTCACATCTTTCTTTCTCTAAGAAGGAAATCACTTTAAGAATATAAAATTGTCACAAATGCCAAACACCTCTTTTAGCAAGTTTGGTTACAAAACATATTTTGTAACAAAAACTCAATATTAATTATCATGCAACCAATGACCCCATACCTTAATCACATCAAGAGTTCTTCAAATTGTAAAAATATTGTTAAAATTTCTAGAAGTATAACTAAAAAAACATTGTTGTGAAGCAAACACTTTTCTTCCCAAGCATATATATTGGACTTTTCTTTAAATTTTGCATATTTGGAATGAATCGTACATACTTAAAAACATGCAATATAGAGAGAGATGAACTGTGGTGAAGGACCAAGAGGTTATGGCCTATTTGGTTACAGTATCAAATTTGATTTTATATCAAATTTAATATTGATATTTGAAGATATTAGAATATTAATACCAAATGTGATACTATTGAATCTTAATGGTGTTTGGTAATATTAGATCAACATTAGAAATGATATTAGACATTTAGTAAAACTATGTTCTCCCATTTTTACGGTGTAGGAGAGTGCACCCGTGAGAGCAAACAAACTCATGGCTGGTGGCTTTTCTCTTCTACTGCAGAGGACATTTGCAGGCATGAAGATAGGATGAAGTTGACACCAGCAAAATGTCCCCCTCAAACTTCACCTTCTCCAGCCATGGCTGCGGAAGACATCATTGATCTCGCCAATGATCCACTGAAGAGCAGTTGTTGAAGTCATTGATGGTAAAGCTGTCAATGAATCAGGTTTGGGTCGGATCCTCATGGATCTGAATCCAAACCCGATTTCACTAAATCCGTAAATAAACTGAAACCCGGAATAAACAAGTTATCAGGATCAGGTTTGAATCCAGATCTAAATTAAATTTTCGGATTCGAATCATTCTGACAACAACCCGATCGAGTAACGCGATGGTGACGAGAGAATCGTGAAGGGCCTGCGGGTCATGGTGGTGGTGGAGGCGGCGGACTCAGCCTTCCAGATCCAGGCGCTCCAATGGGCGGTCCGCAACTTCCTGCGCCGTAGAGAGTCTAGAGACTACATGCTGCTCCACGTCTTCCCGGCGTCGCGCTCGCGGAGGAAGCAAAGTCTTCACGGTGTTGGGCTCGCAGAGGAAGCAGAGGCATCTCCGAGGTAAGCTCTCCGACTCATTATCCACATTTCCCAACTTGATCCACCTGTTCCTCCTTGTGATCGGCATAGGAAAGGATCATCCGAGGTCTTGATCAAGTTGGTTCTCTCTATTTCTTTTCTGGATTTCCCCAACAGAAGTCATCGCCCAGTTGGGACTCGCTAGATTAGGGTTTATTGGTAAGAGGTTGGGGAGGGGTGATGAGGTCTCCGACTCGCGGTTGCCTAATCACCGTTTGGGTGATTGTTTGGCCATGACATTCCACCTTCACAAATCATAGAGGATGCAGTGCTTGCAGGCCCAAGTGGAGATCGTTGTGAAGGAGGGAGAGAAGGCAGCTACCATCGTTGCCCCACTGACCGAGATCCAGGCTTTCACCGTCGTCTTTTTCGGGCTTCTCACTGTAGGGGAAGAGGACACCAGCAACATACCTTGAAGATAGGCTTCGAAGCATCCCGTTCCAAGCTCCTACTTCCTTGATCGAAGGCAGAGAAAGAGAGAGGGAAAGTGAGGCAACCGGCGAGGGTGAGGAAGAAAGGGACGGTGGCCGAGTCATCGCATCGCGATTCATACCGGGTATTTGGATTTACAGGTTATCGGGTGCGATGCTAATCTTCCGCGCCTCATTCTCAATCAGGTTTCTCCGTAACCCGAGAAATGCTATTTTTCAGGTTAGCAGGTGAAATCAATAGTTTGTTAATTAAACAAATTCGGGTCAGGTTTCGGATTTGTGGGATCCATTGACAGCTCTAGATGCGAGCAAGGCCTCCACATCTCATAACCTCTAGAGACAAGAGTGTCCATGCACGGAGAGGATGACTAGTTTGGGGTAGTGGTCAATGACAAGTGATTTGATCGAATTAGGATATAGGAGTAGATGCAAGAGCTTCTTGCCTCCATTTCCCCTCTCCTGTACCACTCCACCCTGGGAGTTCTGCCACTGTCATTGCTCCCTCCCAAATTTAGACCCATCTTGCTGCCATTAGGAGCTACCCTCAGAGCTTTAACATGGATTCCTCCCACAGGTGCCCATCTGATGAGATGAAGGATGAGAAGGCCACCTTTGTAATATTCAAGTCCTTTTAAAAAAATAAATATTAATTTTCTCCTCCCCCTCTGTTTATACTCTCATTGAACCCTCATTCCCCTTGCCCTAGCCGCCACTCTCTCTCCACCTCCTCATTTTTTCTCTCTCGCGCTCGGCCCTGCAGCTCCCCACCCCTCTCCGGTTCTGCCTTGGCCGCCCGCCCCCTGGCCACCCAGCTCCCGGCCGCAGAGCGGCCAATGGACAGACGCCCCCTCCGCCCTCGATGCCCCCATCCCCCGATTCTGCCTCCTGCCGCGCAGCTGCGGCCGTTGACCGCGCCAACGGCCCCCCCCGACCCGGCTCCCTCTCTCTCTCACGCGCGCAGCTCCCTCCCCCTCCCCAGATTTCTCTCATTCTCTCTCTCTCTCTCTCTCTCTCTCTCTCTCTCTCTCTCTCTCTTGGTTTCTCCCATCCGCGGCGCCTCCCCCCCCGCGTGCGTGGCCTCGCGCCCAGCTGTCCGCTGCAGCTGTCTCTCCCCCCCCCCTCTGGCGCACTCAGCCACCCCGCTGCGGCCTTCCAGCTCCAGGCAGGCCCTCCCCCTGCATGCGCCAGCACCCCATCCGGATTGCCATTCCGCGGCCTCACCACCTCCAGCCGGATTTGCTACAGTGCTGTGGTGATGATTTATTTTATTTTTCTCTCTTTTTCACTCCCTCACATCATTTTTATTGTGTTCTATCCATGCCATACCTATATACATTTGTATGCTTGCAGCTAGCGTCGATTGAGGGAGAAATCCTTGTTTAGTCGATCTAAACTTTGTGTTAGCTCCGGATCGATTTGTCGACGCCATTTCGGTAGGCATCCCGGACATGTCTATTATCACTATATTTGTATTGAAAAATATTACCATGACTTGTAGATAATATTTAAATGCATAGATGTGTGATCTTAGAAGAGTGGTGTTGTTTTAGTTGTCTATCTTGATTAATTTAGCATGTGTTACAAGTCAATTAGTGATGATTGCATAATTAGTTTTATCATAGTTAATTGATTATATTCTTGTACGATATGTGGTAAACCTTGATTATTAATTTGTTAACCTCTTAGATTATTTTAGATCGATCAATTCTTTGTTTTAAATAATGTTTAAAGTTGTGAGTTAACCCCATTGCATAGAGTTTGGAGCAATTATTTAAATCTGAATTTTTATGTAACACCATCAAATCTTTCATGTTGTGGTTATTTTAGGGGTCTAAGTCATGTTGGCACATCGTCCATAAGTATGTATAGAATGTTATTTATTTTATCCATGATAGATAGAGTGCTAGTAGCATGGGTGTCTCTTTGCTTAGATTGTGGAAATGCATGGTTCATTAGTTTGTTTAGTGTCTATCATGGTGGCATGTCTTCATCTTGAATGTGATAGTTTGTCATTGCAAAACAGATTGCATATCTGTGAGAAACTCATGGCAAGGCATGAGATGTTGTGATGCATGTGTGCATTGAAGACATTTAATGAGACCGAGCTATACTAGACTAGTAGTCGTGTCCGTGGGCAGCGGAGCTTAGAACCGTCTGGTGCATCTTTCGATCCCAGATCCCGCGGGTTATCCTAAGTGCCACCCCTGCCTAGGTGCACTACGAGATTTAGCTTAGCTATACAATTACTCTATATATGGTAGATCTAGTCATAGCTCGTCGAGATCGCAAGACGCCACTTTCCTTGCGAAAAATGAAAATGTTAATGTTTCATGTAGTGGATAGATGCATTGTAGAGTGGTATTGGTGTTAGCATTTATGTTGTGTTCATTAGTTCATTTAAGCATGTATGTTATGTATGATATGCATGGTAAGTCCTTTAGTTGGTGTTGCATTGCATAACCTCTTCATTGTATTAGATATATTTGTGAGAAGCCCTCTTTGGTCCTAGTGGTTGGCAGGTTGGTTGTATGTCTTAAAATTTGTGGAATGCCAACTTTCATATATATATATATTGTTTAGTTTTATATGTTATGTATCAAGTGCAGGTTGGGTAATGTATATGTATCATGTTAGGGCCTTTGGCTATCCAATTTGGTGGATGATGGGATGTCTACTGAGTCGTTATGACTCACTCCAATCCTTTATTATATTTTTACAGGATATCAGGTTTAGCGCAGTAGAAGCTTGGTGGTATGGACTCCAAGGAATAATTTGAGCGGTTATTGTGCAATTTAGACCGGTATATGAATGCTTAGATTGAATTTTTATTACGTGATTTGTGATAAATGGTTAGTGTTAGAATTGTGAACTGGGACCCTTGTCTTCAAGTTTTTCCAAACCAATGTGTTTTTGGGGGTTGTTTCCCCGGTTACGTCGCCAGATTGTTTTCCGTTGTGCATGTTGAAATCCGGGTCGTGACAGCGTGGTATCAGAGCCATAACCTGGCCTTAAGGTCTATATTGACCTGCCCAGGTTTATGTGATCGGTTTGGATTAGATGAAGTTGATGATGAGAAGATTTTTATCTTAAGTTGATACGAAAAATTTTAGATTGTTTATCGGATTAAGAATTTTAGTTTGTATGTAAACTTGATGTTAGATGATTAGATTTTGGCCAATATTATAATTAGTGGATCTTACTCCAGGACGATTGAATTTTGGGATTCAATATATCTTGTGATTTGGATTAAGGTAATCTTTTGAGTAAATAGAGCGGATATGATTTCATTGGGATGATAGATGAACATGTTAGAAAAAAAATTAGGTGATAGATTGATTGATGAAATGAATAGTTAGATAAATTTACATAGAGGGTTAGATGAATAGATAGATTAGATAGAGAGATAATTTGAATATCTAGATATGTTGGATATAGTGAAGAGAGATTGATAGATAGATGGAATAGATAGAAGGGCGAGATAGATACATGGATAGATAGGTATTTGAATCGGAGAAAGAGGAAATTGGGAAAGGATTTGATGGGATGATTTATATGGGAATAATCTCAAGCTATTAGTACATGCTATCAAGGAAAGAGAACATATGTGGCATAAAGAGATGACAATAGGTAATATTGAGGATATAATATTTGTTTAGATTTGATACCAAGATTCAAATATTTGAGATATTGATTTGGATGAAGGGATATTGAATATTGAAATGAGATTATTAATCTAGATTTTGAGAGTCAAAGTGGGAAATTAGATAATATTATGCATGGTACTTCGATTCTATTGAGAATAAGACGTGTAGTATGAAGCATGATTCATGAATGAGAGATCCTCTCTTAGAGTTATATTTAGGTACCCACCATCAATTGATACTCTAATTGTGTCCTCTATTATCAAGATCTTTTTTCTTTATCAAATTTTGATTTCGTTATCTCTCAATATCTTGTTAGATCGATTTAGCCAAATCTTGACTTTTGATTATCTTAGTTATATGCGATAATTATAGGTCAATCATATGTGAAGTTGGACCTTGGTTCATTAGAGCTAATTTTTTTTTAGATTAGATGAAGTAGAGGGATAGTTTAGACTTATCTTATGGGTTGTTTAGAATTAACTAGAATTAGAGCTATAATTTTTTTTAAGAAATAATGGTGTTATATCAGGTAAGAATCATGTTTTGGAAGATGTTTGAAAAAAAAATAGTAAATCTTCAAGGATGAGAATCTTTTGCGAATTATATGTGATTGTAAATAGATGTTGTTTATATATTGGAGATTAGAGATAAATATCTTGAGGATAATTTGATAGCTAACACTTTGAACAAGAAATTGTGATTGATATGATTGATTAAGGTTTGAATGAAAGTGATAATGAGAGAATGATCATTGTTTAAGTGATGTTAATGATGTTAGGAGTAGTTAACTCATTAGAATCATTTTATTGGAAGTTGGAGATTTGATCCTCTTGGAGACCTATATCATATAGGCGGTATGAGGTGATTAGATTTTTGATTATATGTATGTGAATCATATATAAGTTAAGAGTAGTTCATTTGATTGGATAAGTGGATGAAATAATTTTGGGACATGCTTCAATATAGAATATATTTTTCTTTGAGAAGTTTGGCTAAGAGAATGCAATTACTATATAAGATGAGAAGATGTCATGTTTAGAATATGAATTATTGGCATGAGATTTGGATAAGATTTATATGAAAAGAATTTAGATATTATCATAGGGTGGAAATCTTTTGATGTTGAAGATGAGGTATTTAGAAGATTAGATATAAAAAAAAATAGAGGATAGACAACTATTTAGACATGGTTGTAATTAGTTTAAGTTATTGGCAATCTGATTCAGAGTGTGATCATATCCTTCAGATTATCATCTTTTAATTGTCAATTTTGAACTTGAGCATTTTCTTTATCTATTCATCATGATCTGTATATGTTGCATCTGATTGAGAATTTCTTATCTCTTCAAATCTTGATTACAAACTTAGTTAAGTGTAGACTTTTATGCTCATACTGAAACTTCATTGGAAGGTGATGGATTGACTTTTGAGATTGTGATTGAGTTGGAATATAAGAAGTAGTTAGACTACAAATTATTAAGAATGATCTTTAGATAAGAAGAACCGTTAAGGATATGCATATTCTTTACCTTCTCTGGATTAGATAGGCAATCATGTTAATACTTGATTGGAAAATGGTATGTTGAGGATAAATGAATTGACAAGAGAGGTTTAGTTTTATAATGATGACTCTTAGAATGGTATTAAGGGTGACTATCAAAGGAAGTGCAACTATATGTCAACTTTTTTTTTTCATTGATGTTTGGATATCTAGATTACATAACGATATTAGATGATTATAATGGAAAAGAAAAGGAGAATCTTGTCATGATTGTTTATGGATAGTAATTATGTGGTTTTCTACCATACTTGATGTATGATAATTAATGAATGAGCAAGGTTTAGATGCAGAAAAAATGATATAGAATTTATGATATGAATAGCATTAGAGGATGAAGAGAAGATTGAAACATTCTTGTGGACATGATAAAGTTTTTAGTTGAGGTGAGAATATTATTAGAGAATCAAGTAAGGATAATTCCGGAGATTAACGTATAACTAGTATGTAAAAGAGAAGAGTTGAAGGTCAAGTTATGATCTAGTTTAGCATGGGTCTAGAGTATTGGTATGAATGTATTTGATAAGAATTCAAACATAAGCTGATGTGTGTGGGATCCCTAGAGGATTTAGATTTTGTTTGAGATATCATAGCAATTGATGCTTGATACCGATGCTTGAGTATGATTAAGATTGACAATTTTAAATGCTGATACAAAGTAGAAAAGAAGAGTATAAGGATCTCGATGTTTGAATCATGTAGATTAGAATATGTTTAAGGGAATTGGAGCAAGAAATTTGGAAGAATAGGATAGTCTTGGGTACTGGTGAGAATATTCAAATTTTGAGGACGAAATTTCTTTTAAGGAGGGTAGAATGTAATATTCAAGTCCTTTTAAAAAAATAAATATTAATTTTCTCCTCCCCCTCTGTTTATACTCTCATTGAACCCTCCTTCCCCTTGCCCTAGCCGCCACTCTCTCTCCACCTCCTCATTTTTTCTCTCTCGCGCTCGGCCCTGCAGCTCCCCACCCCTCTTCGGTTTTGCCTTGGCCGCCCGCCCGCTGGCCACCCAGCTCCCGGCCGCACAGCGGCCAATGGCCAGCCGCCCCCTCTGCTCTCGACGCCCCCACCCCCCTGATTCTGCCTCCTGCCGCGCCGCTGCGGCCGGTGGCCGCGCCCGCGCCCCGCCAGACCCGGCCTCCCTCTCTCTCTCACGCGCGCAGCTCCCTCCCCCTCCCCAGATTTCTCTCTCTCTCTCTCTCTCTCTCTCTCTCTCTCTCTCTCTCTCTCTCTCTCTCTCTCGGTTTCTCCCATGCGAATCCCCCCTCCGCGGCGCCTCCCCCTGCGTGCGTGGCCTCGCGCCCAGCTGTCTCTGTCCCCCCCCTCTGGCGCACTCAGCTGCCCCGCTGCGGCCTTCCAGCTCTAGGCAGCAGCCCTCCCCCTGCATGCGCCAGCACCCCATCCGGATTGCCATTCCGCGGCCTCACCACCTCCAGCCGGATTTGCTACAATGCTGTGGTGATGATTTATTTTATTTTTCTCTTTTTTCACTCCCTCACATCATTTTTATTGTGTTCTATCCATGCCATACCTATATACATTTGTATGCTTGCAGCTAGCGTCGATTGAGGGAGAAATCCTTGTTTAGCTGATCCAAACTTTGTGTTAGCTCTGGATCGATTTGTCGACACCATTTCGGTAGGCATCCCGGACATGTCTATTATCACTAAATTTGTATTGAAAAATATTACCATGACTTGTAGATAATATTTAAATGCATAGATGTGTGATCTTAGAAGAGTGGTGTTGTTTTAGTTGTCTATCTTGATTAATTTAGCATGTGTTACAAGTCAATTAGTGATGATTGCATAATTAGCTTTATCATAGTTAATTGATTATATTCTTGTACGATATGTGGTAAACCTTGATTATTAATTTGTTAACCCTTTATATTATTGTTAGATCGATCAATTCTTTGTTTTAAATAATGTTTAAAGTTGTGAGTTAATCCCATTGCATAGAGTTTGGAGCAATTATTTAAATCTGAATTTTTATGTAACACCATCAAATCTTTCATGTTGTGGTTATTTTAGGGGTCTAAGTCATGTTGGCACATCATCCATAAGTATGTATAGAATGTTATTTTTTTTATCCATGATAGATAGAGTGCTAGTAGCATGGGTGTCTCTTTGCTTAGATTGTGGAAATGCATGGTTCATTAGTTTGTTTAGTGTCTATCATGGTGGCATGTCTTCATCTTGAATGTGATAGTTTGTCATTGCAAAACGGTGCATATCTGTGAGAAACTCATGGCAAGGCATGAGATGTTGTGATGCATGTGTGCATTGAAGACAATTAATGAGACCGAGCTATACTAGACTAGTAGTCGTGTCCGTGGGCAGCGGAGCTTAGAACCGTCTGGTGCATCCTTCGATCCCAGATCCCGCGGGTTATCCTAAGTGCCACCCCTGCCTAGGTGCACTACGAGATTTAGCTTAGCTATACAATTACTCTATATATGGTAGATCTAGTCATAGCTCGTCGAGATCGCAAGACGCCACTTTCCTTGCGAAAAATAAAAATGTTAATGTTTCATGTAGTGGATAGATGCATTGTAGAGTGGTATTGGTGTTAGCATTTATGTTGTGTTCATTAGTTCATTTAAGCATGTATGTTATGTATGATATGCATGGTAAGTCCTTTAGTTGGTGTTGCATTGCATAACGTCTTCATCGTATTAGATATATTTGTGAGAAGCCCTCTTTGGTCCTAGTGGTTGGTACTTGGTAGGTTGGTTGTATGTCTTAAAATTTGTGGAATGCCAACTTTCATATATATATATATATTGTTTAGTTTTATACGGTATGTATCAAGTGCAGGTTGGGTAATGTATATGTATCATGTTAGGGCCTTTGGCTATCCAATTTGGTGGATGATGGGATGTCTACTGAGTCGTTATGACTCACTCCAATCCTTTATTATATTTTTTCAAGATATCAGGTTTAGCGCAGTAGAAGCTTGGTGGTATGGACTCCAAGGAATAATCTGAGCGGTTATCGTGCAATTTAGACCGGTATATGATTGTTTGGATTGAGACTTTTATTATGTGATTTGAGATGAGTGAATAGGGTTAGAATTGTGAACTGGGACCTCTGTCTTCGAGTTTTTCCAAACTGATGTGTTTTTGGGTGTTGTTTCCCCGGTTACGTCGCCGGATTGTTTTCCATTGTGCAGGTTGAAATCCGGGTCGTGACAACCTTCATTCCAATGACTGCAAGGTCTAGATCCACCAATGGCTCCGCACCCACTACATCTGCCGAAGGCCTTGATTTGTCGATGCCGGCGTCGATCATGTCACCGCAGCATGTGGTGCTCATCATGAAGATCACTTGACAAAGCAACTCGTATCTAACGGAGCTACCTTTGGAGAATTGTTACAAGGTGCAAGGTCTTATCCACAGATCCTGCTCTATGTCGATACACACCACTCCGCCGTATAAAACATTATGCAATTTGAGTATGTGAAGCTCACCATGGGATCATTCAAATTTTCCAGTTCGGTGATTACCCCAATTTCGTCGCTACCTTCTTCTCTTGGGAGATCCTCCATTTTGCCCCCACGAAGATGGGTAGCATCCGAATGCTCATCAACTTCCTGATGCCATGCAAACATCAATTGTAGCTTCACTGAACATTGGAGATTGAGATGGTGTAGGCTGATCAAGAATCTGGTGGTCGCCAGAAAGGGAAGAAGGCTCGTAGTGGTGCCGGGTGAAGATGAACATAGATTGGTTGAAACTCCTCCTTGAGTAGCTTCGACGGTTGCTTGAACTCGAGGGAATGTTTTGAATTGATTTTGTGGATAGTGGCACAATGGTCTGTGCACTGGAGGGGCGCATGGAGGGGCGCAATATCATTTTCAATATAAGTCTTGTGTTGTATTGAAAATCATGGGTTTTTTTCTTGTTAATTTTAAAATTAATATTGTTACACAAACACAATTATGTCATCTCTATCGATATCAAATTGTCATCTAATAGCGTTACCAAACAGACTCTTAGATATTGTAGAATGACTAGAAATTATTTTTTAAGAGTATGCATAATTTTAAATTTTTATCATAGATTATATTTTTACTTAAATAAATAAATTGAAAATAAAATTTGCATTTGATGGAAGAGTATGCATTAATATTCAAGAGAAGTGCCCATCTCTTTTAAGGCTAATAGAATCGAAAAATTTAGAGCAAAGAGATAGATGGACAAGTTTCTAATTCATTTTCACGGTAGAAATAATATTATTTTATAAAATTCAAAACGTTTCCACCTTGATGAGTAGGGCTATTCACTATTTGCATCAACCCGACAAATTAAACTAAACTAATAATTTGATTCGATTTAATTTAGTTTGAATTACTGATCAATTTAGTTTAATTTAGAGAGACATTCAAATCAAACTAAAACAATTTATTTTAAATTTTATATAATATAATATTTATGTATATTTTATCATAAAAATAAATTTATTTTAAAAAAATTAAGATAAAATTAATGTAATATATAAACATATACACAAGATTTTAATAGAATATAATTTAAAATAAATAAAAACTCATTCTACTTTGATAAAATATAATTTGAATCAGATTAAATAAAATTAAATTAATTTAATTTGAGAAATAATTTAATCTAATTTAATCTGAAAAAAAATTAAAAATCAAATCAAATCAGTCCATGAACACCGCTGTTGACGAGGGCCTCGGAGGCCTACCGGTGTCCACGCTTGCGGTCTCCCAAGAGAAGACGACAAAAGCCCGACACCACCGAAGCGACGGTTGTACTCTTTCTGCTGCGCTGGCCGACTCTGCTCTCCGTTAGAAAAGCAAAACAGAACAACAACTACGACGCATGCGTCTGCGGTCTCCCCCCACATCACGCCTGTCGTCCACCCTTCCGCCAATCCTCTTCTCGAGCGTCGATCCGTCTTCTTCGGATTGATGGCGATCTGCAATCTTCCGAACCGCGCGATGCTCTCCCCGAAGGAGTTGCTACACTTCCCCTGCGCTCCCAGGCTGCTTGAAGAGTATCTCAGACGGGATGCTCTTTGGAGCCCGTCCGGCAGGGGACTTCTACTCTCCTGCTCTGCGAAGAAACCGAGGTTCTTGCTTGCTTCTTTTTTTCTTCACTCGCGCTGCATGCGTAGATTTCCTCGTCGTGTTGAGCGATTCCTTGTTCCTTATATTCCTGGACTGGCTTGGAACGGACTTGATCATCATGCAGGGCCAGTCGGAGGTCGAGACCTACCAAAAGCAATGCCCAGCTCTGCAATGAACTCCACGAGTTTGTGTTTTCTGCGGGCCTTCCCGATGACTACGTTCCGTCGACGAAGGAGTTGTTAGAGTATGGAAGGTGAGCTTTATCGTCGTGATCATTCACATATGTGCTTGCAAACCTTTGGTTACGGTTTCTACTTTGCTTTTGACTGTTATCTCCATTGGATACCACTAGAGAAATTCTCTCTTTGGCGGATGAATATGTTTTGGTGATTTTGTTCATTGCGTGTTCTACGGTTTAATAAACGATGACAACAAGTGTTCGGGTGGCAGAAAGTGAGACAGAATGTGCTATGTTGCATTTCGATTTGATTTGAAGGGTTGCCTCTATTCTCTTCTATATTTGGTACATTTCGTGATCCATCTCATATTTGATTTTGTCATATTCTGGAATATTTTGTCTTAGAATGATACTATAGAATAACCATTCTTGTGCCAAATAGGCCATAGATCATATTTATACAATTTGGAACATGGTGGTTGGCAATGCACTTGCTAAAATTTGCCTGACCCTGCCCTAACCTCTGTCACCAGAGCAGACGCTAACAGCAAAGGCAAATAAGGGTCAGTACTGAAGTCCCATGAGGCGGTAGAATTCCTTTTTGATTTTTAATCATTCAGTTTTGTTGTAATCACCAAAGCAAATATTATGTAGTGGTGTTGTGACTTCAGTGGCTGTGATCTTCCTTCTCTTTCTCTCTTTCTTGGAGATTCCTCACTATCTTCATCACCGAAGGGCAGCAATGGATTCCTTGACTTTTTTTATGTTGACGAAGTTCACAGTTCATTAATAAGAAAAAGGTGTTAAAAATAGAGAAAACACAAGGCAAAAAATGGAAGAGAAGAGAGCTATCCTCTTACCTACCAAGATGGTGGCAGTTGGATCTATTCCAAGGAGAAGAGATAACATAAGTAAGGACAAAAAATCTTCAAAAGTAAACATATGTTCCTGAAAACTGATTCATCTGGAGCACATTAAATTCGCAAGAACCAATCCTTAACAAGCTTGGAGGGTTGGCCCATCATCTCTTTTTTATGAGGCCCTGGCCTTGGAGTTTTCATGTGGAGGTCTTGCTTTGTTGACATTTAGCCTGCCAACTTTCTATCTGACTCTCCTTTTTATTATTAATCTTTTGGTTCTTCAATAGCATAGCCTTTTAACCTTCTCCTGCTCAAATCTGCCACGTTCCTGAGTGAATTTAGATGATTTAGTGTCACATATGGCCAAGAAATTCTTGTTTTCTCGTATGCACATAGATCTGATTTCTCTTCCTTTAACTTCCCCTCACCCAGACCCGGACCTAATATGGGCCTGATCTGGTAACTTAAACCCTTTTCCCCACCCCAAAAACCCCAATGTCCAATCTTTTACCTTGAGGCCCCTACATCTTGCCATCCTACATGCCCTATAAGTGAGTTTTTTATTTTTAATGTTCTTTTTCAAAATTTTTAATGATATACATAAATATGTATCTGATGTAACCTCAAAAAATATAAGAACTTTATTTGTTTTGGAAATTCATTTTCTGTTTTTATTTTTTATTTTGATTTGACTTAGCATTGACTTCTTTGAAAAATATGTAATATTCTATAAGAGTATTAGTTAGGTCAATGGTATATATAAAAATATAGATTGAGGTTGTTAGGTTTTTTGAAAAAAAAATTTTGACCTCTCCCCATTAGATGGTGCGAAGATCCGATGTTAATTACATCGAGAATACTCGAATACCCTTGATTATCCGTTATAGCAATCCATGGAATTAAAAACATGCATCCACACAAATAAACATACACATAGGAACAACAACCCCATGAGCTTGATGGAATGCAAATGTTTAATGTGTTTTAAATTTGGTTTGAATTCATTTAGTTAAAATTGATTTGGAGTTGTTTGAAATGGATTTGCTTATGAGTTGTTTATTGACTTAAATTCAGTTTGATTGAATTTATTTGGTCAAAATTAGTTTGAATTGGGTGGAATTGACTTAAGTTTGTTTGATTCAGATTTGGCTTGAAGTTCAATTTATTCGGTTTGATTTGTTTGGTTGAAATTGATTTGAGTTTGGGTTTATTTGATTAGAATTGGTTTGAGTTTGGTTTGGGAAATTGGATTTTAAGTTTGATTTAGGAAATTTGATTCAAGTTAACTGGATTTGGGATATTTGATTTGAGAATTGCATTTGAGTTCATTTGATTGATCATGTTTTATTTAGATTCTGTTTACAGCTTGATTGAACTTGGAGTTTGTTTAAGGGTATTTTGATTTCTTTGAACTTTACATTTTTTAGATTGCAGATTTGTTTGACTTTTGATTTGAGTTTGATTAATTTGAGGGAAACTAGATTTGATTTTTGCTTATGGGTTTAAATTTGACTTGGCTTAGATGAGTTTGATTGATCATATTTTTTTTGGATTTTGTTTTAAATGTGTCTTTTGATTGGATTTTGATTTTAGTTAGTTTGAATTCCTTTTGGGAGATTCTGTTTTATTTCTTACGAAGACACTTGATTTGATTTGTAACTCAATACCATTTTAAGTTCCATTTTAGGTTGCTTGCATTTTATTTGGAGATCTTGGCTTGAATTTGACTTGAGATTTGTTTAAGTTTGATTTTGAATTGATTGGCCTATTCTTGTGAAAATAGGTTTTTGTAATTTCTTAAGAATCCGTTTTAAGGCCTCTGTTACCAAATTGGTTCCGCCAGGGGTTTATCAAGTCCTACTGTGTTCTCGGTTTGCTCCTCTCATCTGTAAAATTCTCTTGATACGTTCAAATTGATGACCCCTTTTTTAAATTTCTTCATTTTTCATTTCAAGATTTAACTATGGTTGGGGAGTATCTGCGTAACTTCTTTGACAAGTCATGGGAGTCCTATTTATACAAAAGTTTTCTTCTTCTTTAACTTGTCTTGCATTTTTGATTGAGGTTTTTTTTTTGATATGCTTACCAACTTCCAATTGGAGAATTCATGTTGTCTTGCACTGATTGTCTGTGAACTTGACATTTTGAATTCATGAGTTCGGTTGTTCTAGGCTCCCAGATCCCTTATTAAATCTTTCATATTCTTCTTTTGGAGCATTTGCATTCCATCGAGCCAATAAAGCTGTTGAATCTCCCATCAACATCAATCATACACCGAATATGGAATTCCCTTGATTGCTTCATTGGAAATCTATGACCTAGAAAATATGTCATTACAGCTTGACTGATCTGAGAACAACTTGGTTCAATCCTTGCTGGACATGATGAAACTTGTCAATTTTTGGATGGAGTATACCCGGTCTTTGATAGACATATAGGCATTTCTCTCACTATTTTGAGAACTTCATTAGCATATGACCGGCATGTTGACATGTTTGATCATGCAAGCCTTGCATAACTTAATGAACATAGTAAAACATTAGGGTCTCTTAAGGACCTTTGTATGTATACCTTAAAAAGGACGTAAGGGTGGATGGTTGGTTGACCGGTTGACCCCCCAACTAGTTCGGATTTTAATTTTCTTTTAGGTTAAGTCATAGTTGTCAAGGCAACAAGGTGCCCAAGGCATTGAAGGGTATCAATTCCGCTTAGGCGACAAGGCGGCCGCTTAGGCATCACCTAGGCGGTCAAGACAGTATTCAAGGAAGGCTGGGTTGGGGGGTAGACATATATAAAAATATGCATAAATATAATTATATTTTTATGTTATAATTGAATATGAGTGTTTTATCTATGTATATAAGTAAATATGATGTATGTGTGAAAGAGAAGAGAGTTAAAATAGATTTTTATAAAATTTAAGTATATAACATATTTATGATTATAAAATTTATATATGTGCTATAGTATAATGGGGTGTTTGGTTGCATGATAATTTTTTGTACACTTTCATGATAAAAAATTGTATTAAAATAAAAAGTAAACCAACTCATGACATAAAATTATCATGTTTGGAGGGATGTGATTACAAAAAAGAGTAACCACCGCACATGGCCAAATAAAGTGGGGGACCACAAGAAAAAAGAAAGAGGTGAGACCCTCTTTTTTTGTTTAAGAAGAAAATCACTTTCAAAACATAAAATTGTCATGGTTGTCAAACACCTCTTTTAACAAGTTTTCTTATAATTTTTAAAAATTAAAATAAAAACCTCAATTATCATGCCACCAAACACCCCATAAGTGATAATGAAATATTGTTATAATATTATTAAATGGGGGGCGCAGAGTAGTCACGGATCTTATATATGTAATTATGAAAGTGTGGGTATTTATTATTGGATTAGGAGTTAATCTTGATAAATTAAGTGAGAGATAGAGAGGGAGATTTATGGAAGCACGGGTCTAGCTTTTCCGACCTTGAACCTCTGTGGGTTGGGCCCATGGTAGATAGAGATGTGGTGATGACGAGTGACATTTATGGAAGCACTAGTTGTTTCGCCTTGGGGGATGGCTTCCCTAGAGGCCTCCAGTAGCTACATAAGGGGACGCACTTCCACCTCATCGGCGATGGAGACTACCAACCTTAACCTCAGTTGATGAGGAGTTTGAATAACCTTCGGAAATGCACCAAAGGAGATAGCTTTGGTGCCAATCACTTGGTTCTGGAGGTACAATTCAGTAGGAAACTCCTTCGAAAGCCATTATACCTCCTGTAAAGGACAAGGCGAGCTTTGTTAGATGTAGAGTTTTTTTAAGAGTAGTGAATATTTGTTTTCTAAGTTTGTTATAGAGGAGAGATGAAAGGAAGGAGAGGTCCTGTTGGGCGTGCCATTTTGTGAAACCACGATTTTAGAAAGTTTTATGAAGAGATATATATTTTAAATTGGACTATTTAGGAAAATAGGTGATATCCTGTTAAGAGTACTATCTAGTTCGATGATGTATAAAAATATAGACCGAGATTATCGAGTTCTGCGAAAGTTTGATTTTTGACCTCTCCCCATCGGATGGTGCAAATATCTAATGTTAATTACATTTAACAATGACTCGAAGATTGAGGGGCCTGTTTAAACATGTTTGATAAAGGGGGTCACACTGGGGCTTTTAAGGGGAAGCACCATGGGCCTGTTTAAGGGGCCAAAACAGAGGCTGAAAGGGCTATCATGGCCTGTTTAAGGGTAGATGGGTGCACTGGCAGAAAGGGAGAGACGATGGGGCAAGTTTGGCCAAGAGAAGAAGGGGTGGAAGAGAAGGACAAAGGAGAGGGAGGTGAAGGGGTATGTGGCTCAAGAGATGGGCTTACCTTCTTCTCCTTCTTTCTCTCTTCTCCTTCTTCTTCTTCTTCTTCTTCTTCTTCTCCTTGGCATGGCTACTGCTGGAAGATGGCCCGTGGCTGTGGCCCGTGACTACCAGACTTTGACTGTCTTTTTATAGAAACTGGGGCAGGGGAAGGAGGATGGGTGCATGCGGCTGTTCCTAAGTTGGCCGCGGCCCACTTTTGGCGTAAGGAGGAGAGATTTTCTACTCCTTTCTTTCATTTCCTTCCTAGATTGAAGGAAACTTATTCGGGCACTTAACCTCGAAGTAATCATGATAGCTGGAGATTGGGTTAAGATTTAATCTAATTCTCATCAAGATGCTTCCAATCCAATAGTGGAGATTCATTCTCATCCGAAATTTCTTATATTCTATTAAATATGACCGTATAATATTTCAAATATGCTCTGATGACTGTGGATCATGTGTTCCACTGAGATCTACAATTGGGGACTTTTGAATTACAACAAATTCATGATTTCTATAATCTTTCTTATCGGTGCGATCTTGGCCATTGATTATTAATAAAGTTGCATGAAAAATACAATTAAATTCAATTTTTCCCCGGCTATATTCTTCTTGCAAGGATGTGCTTGTGACCAGAATCATGGACCTAAATTTTAAATATCGGGCCGGAGGGTTTGCTCCTCAGTCCTTTGAACCATTTTACCTTGAGATGGTGAGATGACAGGGCATGCAAAAGGGCAAATTTTGATTTTTGCCCTTAACTTCTCGAATATGGATTGGATGTCCGATCCGACTCTGGCGTTGCTCATCTTTAAGTCGGTTGGACCTTATGTTGGTGTCACTTTCTTATTAGGCCACCCCTAAGTTGCATGGCCCAATAAGGGCAAAAGGGTTATTTTGACCTCCAGAAACGATTGCTGACTTTGCAGAGGTCTTCACTGGCACTAGATTGTGGGCTCATTTATTTACTCTTCTAGGCTCGATAAGTCTTACAAAGGCTATTCAAGAGTCCACTTTTACTATTTTGCCTATAACTTATCGGATATAGGTCATATTTCCGATATGATTCAGGCATTCCTCTCAATTGAGATAGGCAGATTTTGTGTTGATGACAATTTGTTATTGGGCTGACTTTCGGTCAATTGAACCTAATAAGGCTTATTAGGCCTAAATGTCGGACAAAGTGGGCCTCTTCTGTCTAACTATTCTCAATTCTTTACCTTTGCTGGATAATTGCCTAATCAAGTGCATCGGGAAGTTTTAGGTGCTAACACCTGCATTCTCCCATAGTACTAGTTACCTTTGGCATTAACACAAGGATTTCTTTTCCATCCCTGCCCTTTGTCCTCGATTGTAATGTGATACTGTTGTTTATTAAGAATTTAACTTCCCTTAGCCAACTTTTGCCTATGTCAATCACTTATCTGCTACCAATCCTTCAACCAAGTTAAGATCCACCCTCATTTTTTGGAAAAAAAATTTATTCCATTACCTCTTTTTCTGCAAAACAAATTCCAGCCACATCCCCTGTATGAAGAATGTCACTGCCTGACAAGCTCAGATCCAACTCCCTAGAATCCCCAACCTAATCGCTCTACACCATAGTTAATGGTGGCTCATCTCCGGAGAAAAAGGTTTGAGTGCCTTAGTCCACAGCATAATTTCCCTGTTCTACTCCCGTTGGACTAGTAATCCACTCTTGCATTACCTCTGAATCCCTCTGTCTAGCCGGCCGTGCTTCCCTACTCCCTAATCACTCATCGCATCCTTCTATGAGCATCAGGCCCATTGTCATACCTTCCCTCCTCCTGCTTTTGTGCTGATAATATCCCATCATCGATCTTACAAAGTGTAGATGGTGGCAGGCTCTGCAACCCGATAGGTGAGTGAGGATGCAAGTTCGACCCATTGGTAGTAGCTGACCAGTTCATCACCCGGAAGTCTACGTAAATCACAAGTTAGTCCAGTTTACCACAAGCCAGTTTGACATCAACAATTGCCAATTCATCAACTCCTGGATTGGCTCTTAAGTCATTCAAATCCCATGTGGAATGGCTTCAAGCCTTCTCTGCCCGACAGAGCCCGAACAGTGCCCAACCCTTCCAAAACAGGGAACTCCTCCTTTCCTAGCACCCAGCTCAATCTTTCCATTAATACTCCCCCGTTGTCTTCTGGGCCTATGCTTAATCGATTTTAGAGAACCCACCTTTACTAAAAAAATGCTTGTCAGATCCAGTTTGGGGAAATGCTAGATTTTGCAATGCCCTCCCCTACATCCATGGGCTACCCCTGTCCCCGGGGATACCTCCTCTATTGGCATAATTTAAACACTATGAATTCTACCTTCAAAAGACATAGGCACAGGGATCAGAAACTCTACTGTATTTGGCAATTAGATCATCTTGACACTTCTCTCTTTACCACCAAGTCAAAGAATTCCAATCAATGCAAACAAGTGTGCTGATGTGATCCACTACTGCTATGACTCTCGACAATGACCACACATACAAAAGCAACTCTGACATTACAACTTGCCTATGAGACAGAGATTTAGTTGACTTCTCTTTCCAAGCTTCATTGCTCGAAGAAAATTCTGGAAACCTGGCCCTGTCAACTTCTTTCTGGACACTTCCATTGCCATTCATGAAGAGACAGGTTTCTGTTACTGAACTGTCCTCCTAATGCCCTATTGGACCAACCAAATTGCTGCCTCTGGCCAATGCAAATTGATGACTTTCTGTAGGCACCTCTCCTTCACCTCAACTGTATCTGTCCCTGCAACAACTCCAATTGCTCCGAATTTGAGCCATGACTTGTCAAGATCCCATCAGAATTTGGAATCATAACCGATGCTGCAAACACTCTTGTCCCACCTTCTCTCCTGTCAATCCCCATTACTGTAGCTGGAAATTCACTATTCTCCATCCATCTCCTCTTACTAGGACAGGTCTGCTGCATATGGTTAATGCCTCCACACCATGGATTGCAGAATCGGTGGAATCGGTCTGATTCCGACCGATTCCGGAATCCAATTCCAGGCGGAAGGACCGATTCTGGGAAGAATTCCGCGGAATCGGTATGAATCGCCTGGAATCCGATTCCGACCGATTCCTTGTGGAATCGGTCGATCCCGTCAGAAGACCGGGTCAATTGGCCCGGTTCGATTCCCGGTTCGATTCCGGACCGGGAATAGAACCGATTCCGACCCTTTTAGGGCCGGAATCGACCCGCGGCGGTCGATTCTGTCGATCCCGCGGCGGCAGAAGATCGATCCGGCGATTCCGGCGCGATTCCCAGGCGATTCCGGCGATTCCGGCGCGATTCCCAGGCAATTCCGGCCTTGATCCCAGCTGCCAGCATCGATTCCGGGCCGATTCCGTCGATTCCAGCAAGGATTCCACCGATTCCGGCGGCGATTCCGGCGATTCCAAGCAACGCCTTCAAGGGATTCCGCCGATCCAAGCTCGGATCGGCCTCGAATCAACCTCTTCTTCGATCTTTATAAGGTTTTTGGTAAGATTTCTTCGCCGAAAACTTCGTACGTTCATTCTTACGCGTTTCCGATGAGTCCGAGCGTCGTTAAACATTGTGATTTCCGACCGAACAAGTCCGTCCAAGTTTTGAACTATCCGTTTAAGTCCATTTTGCACGGGAAAAATTCCGGATATCCCGTACGTTAATTTACGACCATTTCTGGCAAATACGTAACCCTTTAAACATACCGAATGGTGTGTTACTTGGCTTGTCTGCTTCCCGAACAGCGTTTAAATCAATTTTTATGTTATCTAATTATTTTTAGTGCATTGTTTACAATTTTTGCAGATATAAGCAATGGCCGATCAAGGTGATGCAAACACCAAAGACGTGCTTCCGACGCGGGTCTGGGAACACGGGCACATGGTAGACCCCAAATGGAAAGAGGGTACAGCAAATGGTGTGGAAAGGAGATGAACGGGGGTGTTCCTACGAAACAACATATCGTCGAACGGTGGGAATGTCGAGAAATGCGACAAGGTGCCCAGTGGAGAAGAGTGAGGAGACGCAGAGGCTACATAATTAGCAGCCTCTCAACGGTGTTAGGATCGAGCAGAGGGAGGAGCCGACGAGCTACTCCGCAGGAGGAGGGACCGCGATTTCGCCTACCTCGAAAGGGAAAGGCAAGGGGAAGGCACCGCCCAAGCCGAGCGAGAGCGAGGACGAGTCCACGGCACTCGAGCTAGACGTCGCACGCACGCTGCAAGCGTACGCATTTGCCGAGGAGGAGGACAGAGGAGGGGAGCGGGGAGGGTCCGGGTCCCGAGTCGACCCAGGGTCGATCGCATCGGCTTGCTACCTCGAGAGGACCGAGAGACCCGACCCCAGAGACAGAGCCACACCGCCGTTCTACTTCTACCTCGCACTAATTTACACCGAGTGACGAGTATTTATTTAGAAACAAAGTGCTGGGCGATGGGGATTAAACAGCAATGAAAGTGGGTGAAGGCAACAGA
Organism: Cryptocoryne crispatula var. balansae; assembly: GCA_036172225.1. NCBI lineage: Eukaryota > Viridiplantae > Streptophyta > Magnoliopsida > Alismatales > Araceae > Cryptocoryne > Cryptocoryne crispatula. The sequence continues at coordinate 11,965,466 of CM069925.1, read as the reverse complement.
ACGGCTGCAAAGAGAGCCGTTCGCCACATTAATCAAAATGGTTTTTACATGCGGTATCACTTTTTAAATTAAAATCGACATTACGTGTGCTTTATTTACTTAATTTTAGCTCGATCCCATTTTTTTTTAACTTCGATGTAGGCATCCCAAACCACGTGTACCACCGCCCCTACTTCCGAGACGATGGTGGATGCCGCGCGCAGGCCGGGACCGGGTTCGTAAGCTTCCCGGCAGTGCATATATACGGCGCTGGCCCTGAGGAGGTCCGTAGTCGAAGGAGTGGATGGATGGTTTTAAGTTGGCGCGAAGGAGAGGGGTTGCACAATTACGTGCGATGAGTGACATGTATCACCGCAGAGGAGTATGATAAATTTCTTGGTCGTTCGAGGGGACGACATTCTTGAAGTCGGTAGATGCTTCTCGGGAAGATAAAAATGCCGACTTCCTTTTTTTCTCTCGATGGATGCGGTGGTGGAGGAGATCGGGGAGGACAATGTGGTTCGAGGTTGTCACCGACAACAAACCATCATATAAGGCGAGTTTGGGAGAAAGTTGATGGAGAAGAGGAAGCACATCTTCTCGGGTGCCCCGGCAAAGACATTCCATTGATCTCATATTGAGGATATAGGCAAGTGAGGAGGGTGTATCCACACTTGTGTCAACGACGATCACATCATTTATTTATTCGCATCCCCGCCGCTACATATCAGCGAGATCACACATGTGAGGGCACGATCTTGTTGGGCCCGGTCCGACTCGATTTGCTACGAATTTCATTGCGTTGGAGAGTCTACACCGGCACACGTGCGTTCACACAAACCGAGGAGTATTATAACTATACGCGGACAACCCGTACGACAAGAAAGATCGTTGGAGATTCTCGTCGGGTCCGAGAAGCATCATCGACAAGAGGTTTTGGGAGAGGATTGCCTACACGCAATCATTGAGCCGAGCCACCGTAGTTGTTCGAGGTTGGTAGACTCACGACAGGACCGATGGGCACGTTGTATGATGCCACGGACCGGCAAAGTCGAAAATAAAAGAAAAAAAATCTCGTATGTTACAAAAAGTGGTGGAAGATCATAGATGACCGATGGGACAGACCTTGCACCACGATGTCCACGCGTGTAACTTGGTTAAAAAAATATTTTTCGAATAATTGTCTTATTCACGTTGTTAACTAATAAAATTCGCAGATATTTTTCGAACCCCCGCATCCAATATGGAGGACGGGTGGTGAATGACAACGAGGTGATGCGGGATACACTTGTTGTTATTCGGCCTACGCCGATCTCGGGACAGATGAGAGGCCGAGATAGAGTAAGTTAGAGTTCATTCATCACTTGAGTAGCTCTTACTGTGCAACTAATCTTTGTTTTTATAAAATTTTCGTGTAAGTATAAGACGAGGGTCGTATACTCGAATGTCGATTTGAAATATTCACGGTTAATGAAAGTGTCACCCGGTATAAGTAATAGCTTCGATGAAGATTTTATTTTCTTTTCATATAAGTTACGGTAGATTTACTGGCTAATTGTTTACCTTTTCTCTTTCGTTTTTTCGTACCGAGTGGTGGGTTCAGTGAACACCGTAGTGGATGAAATCCACTTGCCGCCATCGGTATCAGGATACTCGCCAGAGCACCGCTCCCTATCGCGAGGAATCGAAGTACATTCAACCTCGATACATACGAAAACGAGGAACAAAGTTGACCTCGGACCGGCCGAGAAGTTGGTTCCTCATTCGTCATTACACGTAGGCCGCGCATAAAGAACATCAAGGATCGACGAAGATCGGCCGAGGAAGCGATTTCGTACGATTCGAGGTGGTCCATACGAGCGCAGGCATTCCTCCGCCACACCACCACCCAGGAGGTGGACATGGATCATATTCCGTGGAGGGCACGCACTGCCTCTCTGGACAGAGAGAGGAAGCCGTGGATCATGCGGCACCGAGTTTGATCCCGATGACCGCGTACTGGCGTCGAAGGAGAGTCGATGGTGTTGAAGCCGAGGAGGATGCTCCGGCTCCACCTCCATCTATTTCTCGGCTCGAGAGGGCCTTCTTCTACCCCTGAAGCCTATGGAGCGGCCACCGCAGCCTTTAGCTCCGGCCCGCTCTCCCGGCCCGCCACCACTCACCCCATTCGTAGTCTCTGGGAAAACGAAAAACAAAAGTGACCTGCGTGGAAAATGGGAGTGATTTACAAAGTTGAAAAAACTTTGGGTTCCGACCCTTCGTAGACGGCCGAAGAGGTGAAGAGAAGGAAGCAGAGGTCGGCGTCCGTGTCGTCGCACGCACGTGTGCTCCTTCTCACCCCTCAGGTGATGATGACGAGGAGTGCATACTAGCGACGCAGCCATCAGCAGCAGCCGAGTCTCCTGATTCACGGCATCCAAAGCCGTATTACACGCTGGATTCGGATACACATGATTCTTATACACAGGAGCCACAGTATCCAACATTTGGCCAGGCTGACTAGCAGTCGGATTACACCACTAGCTCCACCATCCTCTCGCTTACGTCCCGGTCGTCCCGCAGTCCGATCCGTACGACCTTGATAGCATGGCATCGGCATTATTTTCATATGGATATGGTCCCGGACAGTGTACAAGACTGAGCACGAGGGAGGAGCGTCAAGCGCAGTAGGGAGAGGAGGAAGACCCATATTTATATCCTAGATTTTGGTAGTAGATTGATATGATGTAAATTTATTTTTTTTCCATGATGTATCATCTCTTTGATTTTTGAATCAATGGAATTGGAATATGTACTTAACTTCAAGTCTTCAATTGGAGTTCATTAGTATTTATTCGATGTGGTCCTATGGATGAATGCATTGGTTGTTTTTAAAATTTTTTCTAACTCATTTCTTATTTTTTTAGATTTTTTTCTGAATTTTTTGAATTTTTTTGACGAAAAAAATTAAAAAAAAAAAACCGATTCCGGGCCGATCCGGAATCGATTCCTTTCCCAGGAATCGGCCGATTCCGGCCGACTCCTGGAATCGGAATCGGAATCGGTCCCACTCTCTACACCAGATGGCCTTCCTCCAAGTTCTACCCACACCATACACTACATCGACCCTCCTCGGACCTCTCCCATTGGACACCACCTTGGCATAGCTTCCCTGGGTGCTGTATGGATGCCTTTCCCCACTGGATGATTCCAGAACCCAGTCCTGATGACTAGTTGGTGTCTCGGAGTGCCAAAGTTGCCTCCCACCTTCAATATTTCCAGAATTCATGTCTTCTAAACCTAGCAACAAGTGCTTTGGCTGGAGGCTCTTGTACCGGCAGGTGGGAAGTTATTTGGCATTTCCCTGCCATCATGAGTAAGGAGATGATGGTTCAGCTGTCTATCCAGGTTGGTTCAACTTGACTGGGAAGTAGCCGTATACTTCCTGCTCTAAATTTCTTTGGAAAACCAAGCTGGACCATTTCATAGAACATGAACTGCTAGAGGACCATGTGTTTGACAATCGGATTCTTGCAAATGGGGTGGATCTGGTGCAGTCACGGGAATGCGTTGACATGAAGGTATTCTATAAGAATTCACTAGGGAAGCCAGTGGATACCTAATTTTGTCCTGTGGATTCTTCTTCACAACATGTAAACCCCTCTGCTACCTAGCACTTACTTGTTGATCCCCGGTCTTCCCTTTACACACCAGAGGTTATGACACCTCCCTACGCCCCTGTTGGCATCAATTTTTACAAAACAAAAAACAAAACAAAAAACAAAAAAACAGCAAAAAAGGGGGATCGGACCAAGGCCAAGCTGGCCCGACCCTCAATCGGGTCAAATCAGACCCCCAACAGGCCCATGAGCGTGAAGCCCAGCTGGCCCAGCCCATATTTTGATTTAAAGAAATTGCTTCCCACCCCCCTTTGAAGGCCCATTTGTGCACAACCCATAAGAAGAAGGGAATGGGCCGCGGTCAACCCAATTAGCCCAGCCAACAAGCCACATCAGTAGGCCATGTCAACTGGTCCCACTGCCCAGGCCAGCTCAGCCGCCACCTCATCTTTTATCCATTGATGGCATGGGGAAAGCCAAGGGACAAGTTAACGTGGGAAAACACAAAGGGCAGCCCAAATATTAAAAATCCTAGGAGAACTCAAGAGTTTAAGTAAATTAAACCACCTGGGAGATGGGAAATGCTATCTTACAATCAATTATGGCTGTCCCTTAATCTCCCTCTCATTTCTATAAAAGGGAGGGTGTGCCCAAGGGAGAGAGGATTGCGAACCAGATGTTGACAGGCTGCTGCTGTTGCACGCACCCTGCTGTCCTCCTGCCCGCGGCTAAGAAGAAAATAGGAAGAGGAAGAATAAAAGGAGGAAGGGAATCCACCTGCGGCCTTCCTTGTGCGCCAACCTCTACTGGTGCAGGGGCGCTACAGCACTCTCCTTCAACCTCCCTTGCATCCGGCACCAAGAGAACAAGGTAGGGGAAACATATATTAATAATGCAGTCTTTTAAGGACACCCTTCCACCTCTTCTAATTTCTCTTCTCAACTCCTCTCATGGCCTAAGCCGGCCTTCATCAACATTGGCAACCCATGGCCTTAATCAAAGCTCCTTGCCAATCCCAATTTGACCGATCAAAATTGCTCCTAAACAGCCCCTGTTTTGACCCTTGCTCAGTCCCCTAAAGAGGTCAAATATCCCCTCATTTTGTCACCTGTTCAGCTTGCCTTAAAGCCCCCAACCAGGTCATTTCCAGACCCCTTAAACATGTCAAGAACACCCCCTGTTTGGCCTTTCTCCAGTCCATCTGAAGGTCCCCAAGTAGGCCCCAGTTTGACCCCATTTCGGTCTACCAGGGGAACCCTATGCCAGGTCTCTTTTCAGCTCCCCTAACAACTCCAAAAGGGACCTATTTAACCCTTATGGAGACCCTCAAACAGGTCATCTCTGGCCCCCCTTTTGGCTCATTAGAAGACTCAAACAGGTCCTGAAAACAGGACATTTCTGGCCCTCCAAACAGACCCCAAAAACAGGTGTTGTTCGCCCCCTACATGGTCCCAATTCCAGTCCCTAAACAAACCTCTAATGACAGCTCAATCAGACCCTAGTTCTGATTCCCAAACAGACCCCACTTCAGCCCCCTAAACAGACCCCTGTATAGGTCCACTTTGGCCCTTCTAAATCTCCTGATAAGCACCATTCTGGTCCACCAAATAATCCCTAAACTGGCCTTCCTTAAAAGCCTCTTTCGAATACCGGTAGGTGGGAGTGATGTCCCGGACTCTTTTGGACCCCCACATTGGGCCGATCATTTGTCCGGGCTGACTTCCACCCTACTACCGAACTGGACCTGTTAAGTACCCCTTAAACAGGTCATTTTTCAGCCTATTTTCAGACCTTAAAACAGGTTATTTCCAGTCTTCTTGGCCTGTTCAAATGGACCCCCAAACAGGTCGCTTCCAGCCCCTTGCAACCCCTTAAAGCATGTCCTGTCTGGCCTCCTATTGGCCTCCTCAAACAGTCCTCCCTTGAGGCTCATTAAGCAGCCCCTAAACAGGCCCTCTTGCGGCCATTACCATGCCCCTTTGTGGCCAAAACCTTAGCCCCTCTGCGGCTCAACCAAATAACTCTTTAAATAGGTCCTATTTTGCTTCCCTCAAGAAATTCCAAAATTCTCTTGGCAGCCCCCCTTGCGGTTCATCAACAGGACAGCGCCCCCTTGTGGCTAAAAAAATGTAGCACCTGCTCGGATTCCAAAAAATGCAGAAACCTGTTGTTGGCACTCAAAAAAACTGATACGTATGTGACATACGTGTTAAAAAAAAAAAAGAGGAGAAAGAAAAAAAGAGGGGAAACGGGCCAGCAATTGAGAAAAGAGCGGCCGGGCCTGGAACTGAGGTCCGGAACAGCCCAATCGGGCCAGCAGCCGTGGAGCCAGCAGCCGGCCCATAGATGCTATCTCTTCTATAGCCAGTCCACGTCAGAAAATAAATAAATGAATAAATGGAGGGGAGCAGTCGGACTAGGGAAGGAAACCTACTCCGATTCTACCCGGATTTAGTGCCCGCGCACAGCAGGAAACTGCCTTAGGAAGGCAGTTGAGGATATGAAGGGAAGGGGAGCTCGATCCCAAGCAATCCGGGATTGCTCCGAGTCCCTCTCGGGATCGCAATCTCCATCGCGGGAAGTCTCCCGACGGAGGGAGGGTACCGCAGCAAGCCTATAAGAAGACCCCCGTGCGAGCGAGGTGCTGCGAACACCCCGAGAGAGTTCGACAAACGAGAGAGAGAGAGGCTGAGAAAAGGGAGATAGAGGAGCACCGTCCGGTTGTTCCCTCACCGCCGTAGGAGTCCGCCGGGGAGATCTTCTATCGCCCTCGAAGCCGGGAAGCTGTCCTCACCGGAAGCGCGCCGGAAGCTGTCGCCGTAGCCGCCGGACCCCTCGCCGGAGGCTGCCCTTCCGGAACCTCCAGCCGCAAGCCAGCTAAAACAGGTACGGAGCACCCGCTGCCGCCGCCGGAGAAGTCCGGGGGACCCTTTGCCGCCGCCTGCTCCCCGTCGGGTGCCGCCGAGGCCGTCGGCAGAGCTGCGGGTGCCGTCGGGTGCTACCGAGGCTCCGGTAAAGTCGTCGTTGCCGTCGCCTGGTCGGGGGAGGAAGAAGGGCCCGCCGGATGATTTTTCTTTGAACTTTGGTCCACCTGGCATATGAATAGGAGAGGGGGAAGCGCAGGAGTCCGCCGCGGACTCGATTTTGACCGGCGGGTCAAAATTGGGGCGGGGCCCACCCGGGAAAAAGAAAGCAAAAAAAAAAAAAATGCCCCGCGGCCGCGGCCAGAAGCCGCGCGCGCGCGGGAACTGTTGCGCAGGGGGGGTTGATCCGAGGTCAACCTATGGTGGGGCCCACCAATGAGGGTGTCAAAAAAAAAGAGAAGAAGAAAAAAAAGAGGAAGAGAAGGTGGGTTGCGTGAAGGCCCAATGAACAGATCCGAAGAGGGTCCAATGAAGATAAATTCTTCTTAAAAGACACCCTCAATTGAAATTTAAATAAAAATGTGTCTAATTAATTAAACAAACCGAGGCGAGCATCCGGCCGGCTAAAAACCCGCCTCATGGTCTCGGCATAACCTAAAAGAATCAAAATAAATGGGCAAGCAAATGGCCGGCTTTAAGCATGTCTATTGACCCATAATTCAAAAATAAAATAAAATAAACAATAAACATAAATTAAATAACAATGCACTTAATTAATTAAACAAACCGAGGCGAGCATCCGGCCGGCTAAAAACCCGCCTCATGGTCTCGGCATAACTTAAAAGAATGAAAATAAATGGGAAAGCAATAGGCCGGCTTTAAGCACGTCTATTGACCCATAATTCAAAAATAAAATAAAATAAACAATAAACAAAAATTAAATAACAATCTACTTAATTAATTCAACAAACCGAGACGAGCATCCGGCCGGCTAAAAACCCGCCTCATGGTCTTGGCTTAACTTAGAAGAATTCAAAACAAATAGGGAAAGCAATGGGCTGGCTTTAAGCACGCCCCTTGACCCTTTAAGGTGGACATACAAAGGTCTAGTTAAAAGACCCCAATGTCTTACCATGCCCCAAGAGGGAGTTGTTTTGCCCATTATGCCATGGGGAGGCTGTGCATGATCAACATGCCAATATGCCCAAACCATAGGCTAATGAGGTAGACAAACCATGGGATGAGTGCCCACAAGCTTTTCAAAAGCCGGGTATGCTCAACCTTGAACCGGTTGGGAGAAGACTGCATGTACCTATCAAAGGCAGGACCATGCTCAAATTTCTGAAAAAGACAAGGCAGGATTTCCAGATGCCTATCAAAGGCTGGAATGTGTTCAAGACTACACTCAAGACCGACATATACTTGATCCCGAATTGAGGGGATGTCACAGTTGTTGTAAAAGAGAGAAAGCTGGAGGACTTGTGAACTTCAAACAATGAAGAATTCAATGAGCAATGCAAGGAGAAAACAGTCCCTGCCGGACTGAATGGATGCAAGCACATTAAAAACTGAACTTAAAATTTCAATAAAAAAATCAAAACATTTAAGAAATTTGAAATTCTGTTAATAGCTAAGGACCTGCCTGGCTCAAAATCAGAACCGAAGGATCAGAACTGAATCTGAAAATCTGAACTAAGTCCGAAATCTGTTTTGGTGCAGAAATCTCTGAAAATCTGTTTTTTTGGAAATTGGAGCCTAAAATCTGAATTTCGGGAATTTCAAAGTCTGGATTCCACGTTTCTGAAATCTGAAACATACAGCAAAGAACTGAAATCCGTGAGGAATCTGGGGTCTCAAAATCTGAACAGAAGTCTGAAATTTGAAGTCAGTGAGAAATCTGAAGTTTGAATTGGTACAGAAAGCCTGCAAATCTGAAAAATGCAGGAATCTGGAGTTTGGAATTTGAAGAAATCAGGAAAACTGAATTTTGCAGGGTCCGAAATCTGAAAACTGTGCACTACAAAGTCTGAAAATGCAGAATCCATTTCAAGTCCGAATTTCAGTAGTCCGTAGGCAAATCTGAAATCTGAATTCAATTCATTTAAGTATCAAAATCTGAACTTTGCATCTAAAACAAAGAACCGAGAGTTTGAGAGCCTGCAGTGTGCAGAATTTGTAAGAAGTCTGAAATTCAGGTTAGGTCCGAGAAATCTGAAAGCAAAGTGTGAAATCCCCCGATCTGCAGAACCCAGAAATAGAAATCAGAAATCAAAACATCCATTGAAAATCAAACTCCACCCAGTTCCGAACCCAATTAGAATTCTGTAATTAGGCCTTAATCAAACTGAATCTCATCCAATTCGGTTTTTTTTGAGTCAGGCAGCTCATGAATTATGAAATGGGTTAACCCTAAGCTTAATTAAAACATAAGCCAACATTAATAAAAGATGCTCAAGCAAGTCAGAAGTCTATAAGTTTCAAAAATCTGAATTCCCAAACCAGAAGATCAACAAATTGTAAATCGTTAAATCTTAATGCAGAACATTAAACCAGAATTGAGAACAAATCTGTTAAAAGAAATTCCAAGTCAGGCAATCTGTCAAATTCAATTTCAATTAACTAAATTCAAGTGAATTCTAATAAAATAAAATTCAACCCGAATTAAATCAAACAATCCACCGAACAAATAAAATCCACCAGATTCAAAGCAAATCCGAACAAATTCAAACTCAATCAAATCAATTCAAATACAAATTAAACCAAGTCGAGCTCAATAAAAATAATCCAAATTAATCAATCAACTAATTCAAATTCAACTCCAATCCAATTAAATTTAAATAAATCAACCCCAACAAAATTCACTTCAAACAAAAATCAAACAATAAACAAATTAAATCAAAATCAAATCAAAACTTAAATCAGTCAACAAATTTAAATTGAACCAAACTTAAAACCAATAAGCAACTCAAATTAAATTCAACTCAAATTAAATTCAACTCAATCAAAATCAAACCAACAAATTTAATTCAACTCAAATCAAAATCAAACCAACGAATCAACTCAACCAATTAAAACCAAAATCAAAACTAATCTGAGTGCTTGCATTCCATCAATTGCATGGGATTGTTTTCTCCTATGTCCATGTGTGTGAATGTTTACTTTTGTGGATGCATATTTTCTGTTCCAATGGATTGCTATGACGATAAACAAGGGTATTCGAGTTATCTCGATGTAATTAACGTCGGATCTTCGCACCATCCGACGGGGAGAGGTCAAAACAAATTTTCAAAGAACCTAACAACCTCAACACATAATTTTGACCCTAGTTAGTACTTTTATGAAATATCATCTATTTTCTTACAAAGTCAATGCTAAGGTCTAATTCAAATTCAAGAGGAAAATGAATTTCCAAAACAAAAAGAAATAAATTCTTTTGGAGATTTTGAGGTTACATCACCTGTCCACTTACAATATTGGAGGGGTGTGGGTGATGTCTCGGACCATTTTGGACCCCCACGTTGGGCTGATCGTTTGTCTGGGTTGGCCCTCACCTTACTGCCAAGCAGATTGTAAAGCAAAGGAGGTTGAAGTTCCAGCAGGCCCTTCTGGCCAAAAAGGTTTCAAGATGGGCCCATTAAGCTCAAGAAGACCGAAGGCTAGCTAAGAACACCAATGGAACTTAAATCGGCCCAAGCACCATTGAAAAACATCATCAAATAAAAAAATCTGAAAGTGTGAAATGCAAATTAAAATAAAGAGTGAATCACCCTTCCACGGATATTACACCTTTTGGATGGCTCCCTCGGACATGCTTCCGGAATGTCAATCTGGATGACGGCGCGAGTACGCTCCCATAGTCGGTGATCTTTCCCCCGATATGGCAAGCTAAACACTTGTCATCTTGGATAAATTCCATATCGGTTGAAATGCATCGCCATGTCGTTGTAATGCCAAAATTATGCCAACCTTATGGAAATTTGCGTTGGGGGGAAGGAATGCCGGTCTTTCCACGTGCTGTTATTCAAACTACTTGTACACCAATTCATGAAATGATATTGTGTGAACCTCTTTTTTCTGCGTCTGTTCTTTAGAAAGAAAGACATCTCCGGACTTTTCTAGGAAAATATGTGGTATCCTAAAATATCAGGTAGTCCGGTGATAGTTTTAAAAATATTAGAACCGAGGTTCGGGTTCTTTGAAAATTTCATTTTTTGACCCTTCTCCGCCGGATGGTGCGAGTATCCGGCGTTAACTTACATCGAGCAACGGCTCGAACGCCTTTGATTAACCGTCGCGGCAACCTGTTTTCGGAGACATGCACATCCACAACATGAAATAAAGAACTCAAAAGGGCAGCGGCCTTTTGGGTCCGATCAGATGCAAACCGTTTTGTTCGGGTTTGATTTTATTTGTTTGTTGGTTGATTTTTGGGTCGACTTGGAAGTCGGTTTTGAGTTTTTGAAGTTTGAATCAATTTGTTTGATTGATTTGGTTTTGTTGTTTTATTTGTTTGATTTTTTATTTTGGTTGATTCAAGTTGTTTTGGTTTGAATCTGTTTGATCTTTGGACTTAATTGGTTCAAGTTTTTGTTTTGATTTCAGTTTTGATGTGCTTAAAGTTTTAAGCAATTTGGTATTTGTTGATTTGGTTGATTTTGATTTTTTTCTGATTTCTGGATTTCATCTGGTTTTGAGTTGATTTTGATCCACTTTGGATGTTTGAAATGTTGTTTATTTGATTTCTTTTGGGAAGAAGTTTAGTGGATCTTAAGTGAATTTTCAGATTGCTAAAATCAGATTTTTTTGAAGTCGGTTAGAACATGTTTTGATAGATTGTTCAAATCTGTTTTTTGGTTTGCAGTTTCAATTGGAATCTGTTTTTTTGTTGTTGACAGATTTTTATTGAAACCTGATTTTTGATGTTCAGTATGGTTCAGAATCTGATTTTTGGCAGGCTATCTGATTTCTTTTTATGTTGACAGATTTAATTGAAATCTGATTTTGTTTCAGCAGATTTTTTTGTTTGAAATCTGATTTCGGTTTGGTTTGTTTCAAAACCGGTTCAATCTTGTTGAAGATCGGTTGCTTGTTGAACCGGAATGAGTTGAATTTCAGATTTGATTTAATTCTGTTTTTGATTTTCTATTTGAATTCGAATTGGTTTTAATTTAGTTTTGGCGGTTTGCATCGCCTCCGACCCATCGGGTCACTTTGAATGCCCGGTTTCATGCAATCCAAATTGACATCGAACTTCATTTCATTGAAAGGTGGGGTGAAGTACATCGGTGTACAATGTGATTGATCCTTCCCCCAATATAGGTTTATCTTCACTACTTTGGAAAAATTTTGGCATTACGACGGCATGCCGGCTATTTTTCCAACTTAGTGAAAATTTACCCATCCAAAATAGCCAGCCTTAGCTTAGCCATATTGGGGGAAGGAACCGCTGGCTACGGGAGCATGCCCGCGCCACCGTCCGGATCGACATCCCGGGGCGTACCCGGGGGGAGTCGTCCAAGGTTGGAGTCCCCGCGAAGGGTGGAGTCCTTATTTTAATATTGCTTTCGCATTCTGGATTTTTTTTATTTGTTCATTTTATGGAACAAGGCTATGGGGGCCGGTTCAATTTCATCGGCGTTCCGAGCCGGCCTTCGATCTTCATAGGCCCGCCGGGCCTGTCTTGTACTGTTTGGGCCGGAAGGGCCTGCTGGGGAGCTGCTGTACTTCTGGAGTTGCCTGACCGGACCGACTTGGAAGGCCACCCGGCTAAGCCCATGGCCCGTCGTACGGTTTCCAAGGGGGGCCGGGCTGTCACCTTCAAGTCGGCCCACCTTCTGGCTGCTGTCCTCCTGTTTGGAGCTTCCTGGACAGCTGTCCTCTCAGTAGGCCACAAAGGGGCTGTTTTGGTTTGGTTTTGGGTGGGCCGAAATGGGCCTGCACAAAGGGCATTTCAGGCTCTGATTTGGGACCTGATTGGTGGGCTAAACAGGCCTGCACAAAGGGCAATGTGGCCGGACCTGGGTCTGATTTCTGGAGACCGATCAGGGGGCTGTGAGGGGTCTGTTTAATGGGCCGCAAGGAGGGCCAGGACAGCAGGCTGAAAGAAGGCCGATTGGGGACCTGTTCTTGGGCCTGTATTGGGGGCCGGATTTGGACTAGCAATGGGCCTGGATTGGGGTCAGTTTGAGGCTGAGGATGGACCTGTTTGGGGACCGGAACCGGGTCACAAGGGGACCTGTTTTGGGCCTGGATTGGGGGCCGGAACATGGGCCTGTATTGGGGTGCGCAGAGAGCTAGGAAATGACCTGTTAAAGGGGGGTGCTCAATGGGCTAAAACAGGTGCAGTTCGGGGAGTTTTTTTGAGTGGGCTGCAAGGGGGCCTGATTATGGGCTGGTTGTGGGTCTGGGTAGAGACCAGGGAATGGGCCGGCTATGGACCTGAACAGAGGTCAGGTTATGGGCTGAACAAGGACAGCACTGGGCCAGTTTGAAGGGGCCGGACAGGGTGTGATGTCGTCCAATTCAAGGGGGTTTGAATGGACTGAAATGGAGCATTTTTGTGAGGATTGATAGGGGGCAGGAGAGGGCACGTAGGACAGATAGAAGGAAGACCCTTTATAGGGCTAAAGAGGAGTACCCATTATACCTTCTTGCCTTGTTGTCTTCTTCTCCTCTTCTCCTCCTTTCTCTTCTTCTCCTTGGTCGCAGGCAGCAGGTGGCAGCAGGTGCAGGTGCAATTTGGCAGCCTCCCGGCGTCTGAAGCAGCCCCTCTCATGCTGGTGCGCCCCCCTCTTCTTATAGAGGCTGGAGGGGGAGGTGAAGAGCCAGCAGGTGGCTTGTACGTAGGCCTCTTGGCCTCCCCCATGCAGTTACTCAATTTATTCCAATTTATTGACCTGCTGTCCCTTGACCTTCCCCCTCCTTCAACTGACTGTTGGGGGGCTGTGCTGGCAGATGGGTGCGTACAAGGCTGCTGAGGTGGCAGGTGGGTGCGCATGAGCCTTGTTCACACTGCTGTTGAAGTGGGCCTGGCCCAATTGGGCCTGGTTTCTGGGCCAGCAGGCTGAGGGATGACCCAGGCCCTCCTATGGGCTGCGCACATGGCCTGAACTTGGCCCAATTGTGCCAATTATGGGCTGGATGAATCCGGCCCCTGCTGGGGTGTCCAATTGGGCCCAATTGTGGCTGATTAATGGGCTGTTGGCCCAGCTCCTAAGTCAGCCCCTCTGCTCTCTTTTTTTTTTGAAAAAATGTACGCCAACAGATATGATGTCAAAGTGCTGACTTAGCATGCATGGAACCGGGCACCGAATGGCAATCCGACGAGCCGGATGGGATGCAAACCCAAATCAAACAAAACAAACCATAAACCAACACAAAACACAACTAATTTAATCTGAAAAATACATTAAAAAATCAGATTTGTACCAATCTAAAAATCCATTCAAAACCCACTTGGCCTAATAAGATTAAGGTCTTAAATCAAGTGACAACTAAAACAAGCCACAAACAACCACATTAAATTAATATAAAACTCAATTAATTAAATCTGAAAGTCAAGTAAAAAATCAGATTTGAAAATTTAATCAAAATCATCTAAGTTTAATAAGAATTAAACTATAACTTGGAAGTACTCAAAAGTCGTATTCAAAACAAAAAAATCAGTCCTTAATCAATTTAAAAATACTTGTAAAAATCCATATTTGAGTAGCCTGGAAGCTCACTTAAAAGCCAGCCAATCTTACCGAACTGAATCCTTAACCAAATGACAAACAACCGATTTCAAAGAAACTTAAATAAACAATATTTTAAGTACTCAAAGCACACTGAAAATAAAAACAAAAACAGAAAAATGAGATTATTACCTAATCTGAAATTTTAAAATCAAACAAACCAAACCAAATAAAAAAAGCAACAAAAACAACAATACAAACAAAACAAACCAAAATCAAATCAAAATCAAATCCAATTGAAATAAAACCAAACCGAAATGAAACCAAACTGAAACTAAACAAAAATGAAACAATTCAACATCAACATAAAATCAAACTTAAAACTTATCAAACCTACTTTAAACTAAATAAAATCAACCCCACACAATTGGTTTGCATCTCATCAGGTCTAGAAGGCCGCAGCCCTTTTTGAGTTCATCACATTTCTTTGGATATGCATGCTCTCCTAAACAGGTTGCTATGACGGTTAATTAAGGGCATTCGAGCTGTTGCTCGATGTAAGTCAACACCAGATATTCGCACTATCCGGCAGAGAGAGTTCAAAAATTAAAACTTTTAAAGAACTCGAACCTTGGTTCTAATACTTTTAAAATATCACCGGACTATTTAAATATTTTTAGGATATCACCTATTTTCTTAGGCAAGTATGGGACATCCATATTCTCCAAAACCTAAAACTTTTCAAATCAAATTTTTTAAAAAAAGGAGGTTCACACAACCCACTGCTGGTTATCCCCATAAAGAGGGGGATCTCCACGTACAACCTGAAGTCTTAGCTTCACCCCCTTCCATTATCGTACTTCACCTTCTCCAAGGTAGTATGCTCCTTAAAGCCAATCAGTTGCTGTCTTCTGCTATCTGCATCCCATGCTTCCCGTGAGGTACACATCGCCACCTCTGGCATGTGTAGCTCTTGTGAGACTCCCTAGTTGCTTGCATTTCCTGCACACGTTCTCTACCTTTATAATTGTTGATGCTTTCTTGTAACAAATGTCACTCGACTACCTTATGTGCCACTTTGTAACTTGAAATTACTCATTACTTTGACAGAACGGACCTAGCAAATATTGTGAGGCGGAGAGGGTACAAGGAAATTATGAAGCTTCTATTGAACTCATCAAATGGGAATGTTGCAAGAGATAAAGATTTGTCTACTGCTAACAATCATGGTCAAGAATCAATTCAAGAATTTACAGGTCTGTTATCTTCTTCATATGTCATTCAGCCTCAGTTAGTTAATGGTGTTATTCTGATCATCTTTTTGATAGTTCCATACATTTTCAGAGGATCAAAATACTCAAGGCAACGAGAGAAGTGAACTGGCAGGTAGTTCTTTCTTGTCAAGTTGTTTATCAAGAAGTTGTATTATAGTGATTTTATCCTTTGTTCATAAATTCTTTCCTTCAAATTTTAACTTATTGGATGTCTTTGCAGAGTCTTCACAGCGAGATGTAACTGGCCATAGTCAGAATGGTGACATCCAAATAATTAGAGGTACATGTTTTCTTTTCTTTTTCATAAGTTAATGATTTTGTTTTGTTCTTGTCCTTGCCCATAGTGGTCCTAATCCTAAAAGAAATTACAATGCAACTAAAATTTATGTAGTGACTCTATATCTTAAAGATATAGAGATTGTGTTGGCTTCTAAAGATGGCTTAGTTTGTTAACAACTATTAATGAAAGTAAACAACTGAACTTTTTTTTGGTTTTTACTACAATTCATTTATCAATAAAAGAAGTATACAAAGAATATGGATCAAGCCAGAAGTAGAAAAAAATAAAGGAAAAGGAATATGCAAGGATTACGGGATAGGAATCAAAAACTGGATCAGTAGAATCAGCCTATTCCAGGGGAGAAAATTCTATCTACAATCAGCCCAGACTGATTCTTCAAAAAAAAAAAAAATTTCCATTCCTATGGGGATTTTGGTTTGAGGTTGGATTGGTACCGGGATTTGGCGCCATTGTAGTAGTGCTGCAGCTATGTCAGATGGGGAGGCAAATTGAGTTAGGTTCAATGGACCTGATGCAATGGTATCCGATGACTTCAAGTCATGGGATATATGATATTGGGTCTGATATATCCGTGGACCGTGGACCCAATACGATTCACCTTCCGGTGGCATCGTTGGATACCACTACCACTGTTGGCCATCGATTCCAACAAGATTCGCCATAATCTTTGAATTGGCTGATTCAGGCCGAATTTGTCCTAGTCTAAACCAATTCAGTTGTTATGGAATACATGGGTGAATCGAAGTTCCCCCAAGTTGGCTTATGTTGATCCTAATTCCATGGAATGCAATCTCACTAGAATCTCTCCCTATGTCTCCTTGAAACGAGATCACCGATATGAGATCTATATAAATATATATTGTTCTTGATTTTCTACCATAAGTTGATAATTAACTTTAAAGCTCCATATTACTACAAATTTTCTATATTGTTCGTATTATCTTTCATTCTTTTTAGCATTGTTAATTCAATTAAATGGCTTTATAAAGTTCCACACGTTAACAACTCAATTGTTACATCTATCCAAAGTCTTATCCAAGTGTTGTTAATTCATTTATCTTATAATTTATGAACTAAGACTTTTATATGGTTCTATGTAAAAGTGATTCAAATTATCGTACAATCTCTCAATTTTCAAGTAGATATCTTCTCTTTTTATGCTTCATAAAAAGTCTAGACCCATAATGGAACCTATTGATATATCTTTTCTTGGCAATGATCATCCTTCATATATCTTACTTAATTTCTCTTGTCAACTTATCCAATCTTGGTCCTCAAGTTGATGCAGGACGGTGCGGTTTGATCGATGGCTGAATGCTGCAAGATGGCATTTGGAAGCTCAAAACAACTAAAAGATGTTGAAAAATAAGGAAACCGGACTTAAACCAGCTAGATCAGGCCCAAACCATGTTGAACTGGGCCCGAACCACTCAAAATGGGTCCGAATCAACCCTAACATGACTGAACCGATCCAAAACAGCCTGAACTGGCCGATTTCGGCCCTAATTCCCTAAACTGGCGTAAACTGGATTGAACCTGGCCGAACCAGCCCTGAACTGGGCTGAACCCGGTCTGGGCAGTTGACCGGGACCGGCTGGGCCGACCAGACGGGTGGGCCGAACCGTCACCATTAGCCACCGGGGGCAGTGTTGCGGCAAGGCGGTTGTCTACTGCAAACCCCCATCAGAGGGGGGGTCATCTTCGACGTTGCGTGGGGAAAGGGTTTTCGTGGGGACTTAGACCCCGGCTTCATCTGTAGTGGGTGCAAAGTGTGGGAGGAGAAGCCGAGGGGGCTGCCACCATCACCGGAGGGAGGGACCAATGGGGCCGTCATTGCCACGAGAGGGAAACCAGAGCGTTTTTCCATGGTGCGGTTGTCTAGCCACCGTAGGCTCCTTGCGGCGCACCCGATGGTAAGGAGGAGCCAAGGGAGGGGGTGGTGGACCCCTCCATTCCTCGTCACCGCTCTATTCCTCTCTCTGCTTCATCCTTATTCGCCTTCTATCTTCGTTGTCGACTGACATTACAGGAAGGGGGGGAGGACTAAGAGGTCAGGGTATTGAAAGGGGGGCAGTGAGGAAGCAAGGGGTGGGTGGAGGGTACTCCGGGGATCGTCGGAGATGGGGTGCTAAGATGGTGGGGATCGACGTTGTCGGAGGTGTCAAAATGGACCGAGCCGGGGGTGAATGGGGGCTTTGACAGGGAGGTTAACCAGGACTGGTGAAGGGGGAAGGAGAATGGGAATGGCACAGAGGTCGATTAGAGATAGGGGAGGAAGATGTCGGAGCCGATCTCCTATCGGTGGTGGAAGGAGCCGGCCAGTGCCGGAGACAAAGAAGGCGACCTCCATTCAAGGAGGAGGTGGAGGGGGGGAAGGGGCAGCGCTCTTACCATATATTATGAATAGGATCAGCCCCGATCATTGGCCGAAGGATTGATCCGGAAAAAAGTTTCAGTAGAATCGACTGGGATCGGCTGGATTGGTCGGGATCAGATCAGAATTGGAATTGAAATCGGATTATTTTTTTATTTTTTTATTTTGATATTCCAGTTGGATCGGCCGAGATCAATCAAGATTGGAATCGAAATCATTTTTTACTTACCGATTTTGGATCAATTTTGTTCCAGTGGATCGGTTGGGATCGGTCCGATATGATATGATCCGGATCAAATCGATACCCACCAATCCTGATTCCAATTTTGATTCTACGATCCTTGGCCCCTACATACCAAACCAGCTCTAGGGCTCCAAAAATTATAACAAAAACTCTTCATTTCTAACAAATGGGCCCTCTTAAATGGAGGAGCCAATTTCAAATAAGGCTCTCTAAATGACTATTTACATACATGTCCTCTTGAGGATCCAAATACAAAGGAAAAATTACAAATAAAACTCAAGTATTTACAAACATGTCAAAGGTGACTTAAACGCAACCCTAAAATGGACTAGACCGGGTCCCCATCATTCTTCTCCATTGAGAGAAAACTCATCCTTGAGTTTTGATTCGCCTTCAAACGTCGCCGTCACATCTTCCACGGAGCGTCACAGCAATCGGAATCACCCCAGGAGTCGGCTCATGAGAATGGGCTGATCTCAGGCTCTGATTCCAAAATTTATGCGGGGCAAAAAAGTCAAAACGAACTAAACAAACTGAAATAAGGTTGAACCGGACTTAAACTAGTCAAAACCGCACCGAACCGGCCCAAAACAGGTTGAATTGGGCTCAGAATGGCCTGAATTGGGCTGAACCAGCTGGTTTAGGCACTAAACCAACTTGAACGGTCTGAATCGGCTCGAACTGGTGTGGGTCGAATCTGAACCGGACGGACCGGCCGGCCCGGCTGGGTGAACTGGCCGTTGTTTCATTGCACGTGAGTAACCTTTGGGGGGGTTGTGGCAGCTCCTGGTTCCTCCCCCCAGCGGTGTCGTGGATGATCGGGTGATCACCGCGAGCCCCATTATGGGGCTGTCTTCAGTCGCCCGAGCACAACAGGTTTGAAACCCTTGCCTTCAATTAGCAATGTTGCCATCTTTACGCAAGCATCCGTATGACGGAGGAGCTGGAGGGGCTATGGGGCATTGTCATCGTCGGCTCCTCCCTCTTTCATCCTCTTCTCCTCATTCGTCTCGTCCTTCGTTGGCATCTGGTCGGGGTGGAGCAGGAAGACGAGGCAGCAGAAGGAAAACGTGACAGAGCCCTCACACGGGAGATCTAAAAGGCCACTGTCGGGCGATTGCATGCGAAGGGGCTGCACTCGAGAAGAGGGTGCAGAGGATCTATATATTTGGTGATGGCTAGGAGCCCGTCCAGGGATCGTCGGACATCTTCGCTGGAGTTGGAGTAGGGAGGAAGAAGATCGTCGATAGTGGGACAGCAGGTGGCTAGTGCTGTTGTGACCCGGGGCTCACTGTTTCACTTCAGCCTAGAGGTGTTGTCGGTGAGGGAGTAGGAAGCCGATGATGGTAGCTCAGGTTTGGGGATCTCCAGACCTACATGGTCGCTGTTGGTGCTGTTAGAAACCTGAATGGGGAGGATGAAGGTAGAGAGGGAAGGCAGTCCTCATGACCGGAGTGGAGAAAAGAAATGGGACCGGGATCTTTAGCGGTGAGGAAGGTGTAAACGGCCCTCCTGGCCGGGGTGATAAGAGAAGCGCGAGTGGAAAGGAAGGATGTGACGGGCCGAAGTCCTCACATCCTCACTCTTGGGAGATGCCAACAGGCTCCAAAAATTCTTCACTATTCCCTATGTATTCATTTCATGAAGTTTTGGAGCCATAGGGTTAGGTCCTTTGTGCAAGGGTGTTGCCCCCATTCTCCCCACCTGCTCCTTGGATGGAGGTTGCTTTCTCCGTCTCCAACATCAGCTTGGCCCTGTTCCATCACTGACAGGAGGTCGGCCCGTTCCACCACCATAGGGTTGGCTGCTTGGATGGAGGTTGTCTTCTCTGTTTTTAATTGGTCTCCCTTCCCCCTTCACTGGTCATGGTTAACCCATTGTGGATACCTCCATTCACCCCCATCTCCGTCCGTTTCGATGCCTCCAACATCGTCAACCATCACCGTATCCCCACCTCCGGCAATCCCTGAAGTATGTCCACACTTTCCTTCTGTCGGTACCTTCTCTTCCACCCCCGTTTCTCGTTTGTCTTGAAGATACCCGCTCAGTCACCTTGTCCGGATGTGTTGTGCCTCCCACCCAGCAGCGACGAAAAACAGAAGAGAGGAAGAGGACGAGGTCGAAGAAGGTGTTGGCCCCGTCTAGTTCAGCTGGCCCCTTCTCCTTCTTCGCATGATGGCAACGGCAAGCTCTTTCTACAAACCCAGCACCCTCTGGCCTTCGGTCTCCTTCCTCCCGTGAGGGTGCCGGCAGGTGGTGATGGCCCCTTTGACTCCCTCGTCCTCCTATTCCGGTGATGGCGATGGTGGCGGGCGATCTCCAGCTTCCCCTTTCCCACGGGAAGATACCGTGGCGCCGCGGCCGCTGAAGACGTGAAGGCCCGATTGGGAGCGTGCGATCGAAGCTGCCTGAAGCCCTCACGAGCGCGCGCTCGAACCCACCCCGATGGGCCCCACCGTGATACCACCCCCAGCGGCCAACGGAAGATGGCCACAACTCCCTTGGTTAAGTGTTGGTCCAGCATGAGCTAGCACCGGCTACCCTCGCCTAGCTGGACGCATGCTGATTGGTCTGCCCACCAGCCCTTGTCTGTTCAGCCTGGTCTAGCCAGTCCAGACCTGTTCAAGCTCGCTTCGGTCCGGTTCACTCCAGTTCAGGGTCTCAACCAGCCAGTTCACGCTGTTTTGGGCTGGTTCGAGCCTGGTTCAACCATTATGGGTCTGGTTCAGGCCCATTTTGAGTGGTTCGGGCCCGGTTCGCATTGGTTTGGGCCAGTTTGAGCCTGGTTTGCTTATTTCTAGCATCTTTTTAGTTTGTTTGAGCTCTCTAATACTGTTTTGAAGCACCTCACTGTCGGTCCACTCACGCCATCCCACATCACAAGTCTCATGTCCCTCTTGAAGAGATTATTGTCATTTTACACTAGCATTCCGAGATCTAATCCCCGAGATTTTTCTAAAACTTTGAAAAGATCTTTTCTATCCAATCACTTAGGGATGAAAATAAGATGTCATATGACAATCCTTGTATTGGATCGAAATCCAATGTAAAACTATCTATAGGCCTATTTTTTGGATTTTTTTATTTTTTTAAATTTATATTTTTACGTAAAATATCTTATGTAGATTTAATCTGAGATTCAATCTTTTGAGATATTTTTTAAATTCTTACAAGATCTCTTCTCTTTCATTATCTCAAGATGAAGCTAAGATTCGATAAGACAATCCTTTCTTAATCCTAAATTTGCTGATTTTACAAATCTTGAGTAAGAAGTTTACTTGCTCTCTCTCTCTCTCTCTCTCTCTCTCTCTCTCTCTCTCTCTCTCTCTCCTAATAAGGCAGAATCCTATTGAATTTCTACAATGTCAAAAATTTTCCTCTTAAAAAACCATGAACTAAAACCCGTATGGCCCAGGTAGTTGCATGAGTGGGCAAAATACCAGTCCCGCATGCAAAAAGCCATTTGAAAATGTATATGAAAGTGAGGAGAGAAGGAGTTTTAGAGTATCCTTTTGTTCCTAGCTCTTTAAATTGTCTAGAGTAGTGTTGGAAACGCCAGATCCCATAATCTGCTGTTCTTCCGTGGGTTTTTACTTTTCTACACCTAGAAGAGATTAATTACATCCCCCGGCAGATTCCACATTCGGTTATAGCTGCCACACTTGGCTATAGCTTATAAATAGCCTTGTTGGTCTATTTATAAAGATCTAGTGGGGCTCCACAATATCTTCTTCCTTGTTTCTCACAATAAATCCTTCGTGATAAAGTTTTTGGTGTTTGCAATTTTTTTTTGAAATATTCTGCTGGGACTTCCTTTGAATATACAACTGGGGCTTTGTCTCACGGTATCAAGATTTAAAGCCATAAACTGCCTCTTATTGGGGCTCAACAAGGGTTTATCCTTTTGTTCTTGACTTTTTTGTCTTTCAACAAGAACTCCGCCATGACCGGTCCCAAGCCCAGATGAGAAAGGAGGTTGCGGTAGGTGACAACTAGCGTAAAAATAAAGTCACATCTCATGATATAGATTCAAACGATATAAACGTTGGGGCGTACTCACCAAACGACGCGTTACACTAGAGCCCGGGTGTGGCAAAAAATACAACAAGGGTGAGGGCATTCCCCACATGCGACATGCCATATAAGCGCCCTATTGTGTTAAATAAGCAAGGGTTCCCACATCAAGGATGGGTGTAGGTAAAGAAGTTAGTCCGTAATGAAGAGCAAGATATGAGTTCTAGAATAAACTCAAATGCGAATAAGCATTACTATAAAAGGAAATGTAGAAAGAAAATATTGAAAGAAAGATAAGAATAGGCACTTGGAATATTGGATCTCTTACAGGAAAACTTATGGAACTTGTTGATAGTATGGAAAGGAGAAAGATTAATATTATGTGTATCCAAGAGACCAAATGGATAGGAGAAAAAGGTAAAGAAGTAGGAAATACAGGATATAAACTATGGTATACAAGAAAAGAGAGAAATAAAAATGGGGTAGGTATTATTGTTGATAAAACATTAAAGGATGTAATAATTTCAATCAAAAGAGTAGGAGATAGGATTATTATGGTAAAAATGATTATAAAAAGAAAATTAATTAATGTAACTAGTGCATATGCTCCACAAATTGGATTTTTAACAAGATTAAAGAAAAATTTTGGGAGGTTATGGACGATCTTATGCAAAGTATACCAAATGAAGAAAATATATTTATTGGAGGAGATCTCAATGAACATGTTGGAAACAAATGTCATGAATATGGAAATATTCATAGAGGTTTTGGATATGGAAATTTAAATGAAGAGGAGAAGAATATTTTAAATTTTGCTATGGCTTATGATCTTATCCTCACAAATACTCATTTTAGAAAAATTTTGGGAGGATGTGGACGATCTTATGCACAGTATACCAAATGAAGAAAATATATTTATTGAAAGAGATCTCAATGGACATGTTGGAAACAAATGTCATGAATATGGAAATGTTTATGGAGATTTTGGATATGGAAATTTAAATGAAGAGGGGAAGAATATTTTAGATTTTGCTATGGCTTATGATCTTATCCTCACAAATACTCATTTTATTAAAAGAGAATCTCATTTAATAACATTTAAAAGTGGACAAAATAAAAATCAAATTGATTTCATTCTCACTAGAAAATTCAATCATGCTATTTGCAAAGATTATAAAGTAATTCCAAGTGAAACTTTAGCAAGCCAACATAGGTTAATGATTTTAGATGTTAAGATTAAAACACAAACAAACACATATAAAAAAATCTTCTCTTAAAATAAAATTGTGGGAGTTAAAAGAAATGAAACAACAAATATTTAAGACCGAACTTTTAAAGATAAATGATTGGAAGTTAGACATAGACGTTAATGTTATGTGGATGAATATGACCATAAAAATTAGAGAGA
Organism: Cryptocoryne crispatula var. balansae; assembly: GCA_036172225.1. Lineage (NCBI taxonomy): Eukaryota > Viridiplantae > Streptophyta > Magnoliopsida > Alismatales > Araceae > Cryptocoryne > Cryptocoryne crispatula. The sequence continues at coordinate 11,941,736 of CM069925.1, read as the reverse complement.
TAGCTAAATATGTATTTGGACAGTCTAAAGGACATGGTCCACCTAAAAAAGAGACTTGGTGGTGGAACGAAGAAGTGCAAAAGGCGATAAAAAATAAGAGAGATTGTTATAAGAGATTGCCGAAATGTGATAACAATGAAGCTTATGAACAATACAAGATAGTAAAAAAAGAAGCAAAAAAGGTTATTAGAAGAGCAAGAGATGATGCCTTTAAACATATGTACGAGAAACTTGGAATTAAAGAAGGTGAAAAAGATATTTATAAATTAGCAAGAATGAGAGAGAGACGGTTGTAAGATCTTAATTAAATTGGATGCATAAAGGATAAAGAAGGAAAAATTTTGATTAAAGATGATGATATCAAAGAAAGATAGAAAAATTATTTTGATACTCTTTTTAATAACAACTTTGCTAAAAACATAGACGACATAGAGAATGTGACAAAATTTAATTTAAATTATATTAGAAATTTTCAATTTTGAGAAGTTAAAGAAACATTGAAAATGATGAAAACAAGTAAGGCATGTGGTCCGGATAATATTCCTATTGAAGTGTGGTAGTGTTTGAAAGATTTAGAAGTGGAATGGTGTCGGACCAAAAAATCTCTCTTAAAAGAGAGAGAAGAAAAAGGGGGAAGAAGAAGAAACGGAACAGGAGGGAGAAGCCGAAGGAGGAGCAAAAGCTCCCTATTACTGTCAATAGAAGGGCCTAAGGCCACCAAGGTTGTCTTCGCCACCCTCCTACGCATCCATCGAACCCATTGGGAGCGGGAGAGGCCGCTATTGCCGCCATTACGGTCGCTGGGAAGAAGAAGTAGGGGAGGAAGCACCGCCCTGCGCGCCGAAGAAGAGAAAGAGGAGGAGAAGCCGTCACCGCCGCCTTCACCAGCCATGGTTCCCGCCGCCATCGTCGCCGGAAGGAGCACCGCGAGGGAACCCTCGCGGGTGCTGGGCGGTCGGGGAGGACCCCCCCCCACACCCGCCGTCATCGTCGCCGTTGCCGGAGCCCACTACCGTCGCCGCCGTCGCCGGAGCCTGCAGTCGCCGCCACCGGAGCCTACCGTCGCCATCGCCGGAGCCCTCGCGGGCGTCTCCTGTCGAGGAAAGAGATGGTCGGGGAGAGAGAAGAGCGGGAGGAGAGAGAGACGGCGGGTGCGGGTGCGGGTGACGCGCAAGAAGAAAAAAACAAAACAAAAACAAAACCCCGCGCGGACCGACCGCGTAGGCCGATGCGCGCGCGGCCGCGCGGGGGCGCGCAGCTGTGCCCACCGCCGCCGCGCGGGACCCCGGTCAACCCGGGGTCGTTCCCGGCCGACCGGGGAACTTTCAAATAAAGAAAAAACAAAACAAAACACAGGACTGCCGAGTGGGCAGTCGTGGCCCACGTGCGCACCCACGCGCAGGCGGCCGCAACTTCGACTAACCTGGGGTGAACTTACCCCCCCCCCCCCGTTCGACTTAGTCAAACAAAGCGAAAATCAGAAAAATTGTGAAAAATGGGGTAACTTCACCCCACTCCGGTCACCCCCCCACTATCGCAAAAATGGACTTTGTGGTGGCCTCGCCAAAATGACCCCGTAATGCCCCTCCAAAAATCTCTATAAATACCCCCAAGCTGCCATACGCATACGGGGTCGAGAGTGGCGAGAAAGAGGGAGTCGAGGAAGAGAGAGAAGCTCTACATCCCCACTCCTTAAGGTAAGAAATACCTGTTTTGTGCTACCTTTCCATAAAAAGGGGCTGCTTTCATACACCTTTCCATAAAAGGGGCCCAAAATAAGCTCGCTATTTTCGATAGAAAATAGCCAACCCAACTCCTCCAACTGAAATTAAGTGGTTTTCGCGCTACCTTTCCATAAAAGGGGCCCAAAATAGTAAACTACTTTCGATAGAAAATAGCTGTACCTAACTCCGGTCGAGCCGAAATGCCGCCGAAATTAAGTGGTTTTTGCGCTACCTTTCCATTAAAGGGCCCAAAATAGTTCGCTATTTTTGATAAAAATAGAAAACCCAAGTCGGTCAAGCCGAAATGCCGGCCAAACCGAACGGGAATTCAAATAGAAAACCCAAATCGGCAAAGCTCTTAATGCCGCCAAACCGAACGGGAATTCAAATAAAACCCAAGCTCGGTCAAACCGAAATGCCGGTCAAACCGAACGCGAATTCAAATAAAACCCAAGTCGGTCAAACCAAAATGCCGGTCAAACCGAACGGAATTCTAAATGAAAACCCAAGTCGGTCAAACCGAAATGCCGATTAAAAACCGAACGGGAATTCTAAATGAAAACCCGCATCAAAGCCGTAATGGCGGTCAAACCGAACATAAGTCATGACACGTATCGAGAAGAAAGGTTCACTGCCCTCTCATTTGTTGTACTCCTATGTACTCAGATCGACATGAAATGAAATTTAAGTTCGATTGATGTGTTATGTTACTCCAAAAAATGACATCAAATCCCCATGGACTCCAAGAAATGGAATAAATTAAATAAAATCATTTAAATAATTTTCAAACTTAATCAAATAATTAAACTTGATTAAATCAAATCAAATCAAATAATTAAATCAAATCAAATAAGTAAATCTGATTAAATCAAATCAAATAATGACTTATTTATTAACAAAAATGCCATCACAATCAAATCAAATTCATGCCATAAAATCATACATAAAAAATAACCACAAATGGTTACAAAAAATGCGTTAAGCTCAATCGACTTAACCATAGAAAATTAAATCAATCTAAATGGATAATGCTACTTAATTAAATAAGTATGCATAACAAAATTCAAATCAAATAAATGATCAAAACATTAATAAAATGTTAACATAATCCAACCAAAATTAAGGCCATTAAATAATGCATAAAAATGTCAACCAACGACTACAAAAACAAGTTACGTCTGGATTAAAATCAACCGTGAAAAATTAGAGTGATCAATATTATTAAGAACAAACCTTAATAATAATAGTAAATTCACTCAAATCAAGCAAAAATGCTAACAAACACATAAAAAAATGGAAATTAATTTCTACAAACAAATAAAAAAAGAGATCAACTCAAAATTGTCTAAGTCAACAAATGACCAAAGACATAAACAAAACAAATCAAATCAAATCCTAAATCAAGAAAATCAATGAACCCAAACTTCAAAGCTCAATTAAGTTCAACCAAATTCCATCTCATAAGGCCATGGGATATGTCTTCCACTATGCTTATGCGACGAATGACTTCCGATCAATACGTTGTCGCGATGGTCAATCAAGGGTATTCGAGTGTTCGCTCGATGTAATTAACACCGGAATATCGCAAGTCCGGTGGAGAGAGGTCAAAATTTATTTTCAAAGAACTCAGATAATCTCACAAATTAAATTGTGGTTCAGATCATCTAAGTGGTGGGTGATACCCATATCGACACTTAGCAAATTTGTGGAACCATCGGTGTTCCTATAAAATGATACCACATCAAATTAGCTAATACTCCTATGAATACCACATATTTTCATAGTAGTCAATGCTAGCCTAAAGTTAAAGCAAAAAAGAATTTTCTACAAGAAGAGGAAATTCGAGATTCCAACAAATGGTTAACTCGACTTTTTAACAAAATCCTAATATCGAAAAGAATGCTAAATGAATGGATAAAGAGCATCATTATACCTATTTTTAAGAAAAAAAGGAGATATACAAGATTGTGCAAATTATAGAGGGAGCAAACTCATGAGTCATACTATGAAATTATAGGAAAGAGTTATTGAGTGACGATTACGGAGTTGTACAAATATTTCAGCTAATTAATTTGGATTTATGCCTAGTCAATTTACAACTGAAGCTATTTTTCTTATTAGAAGTTTGATAAAAAAATATCGAGATATGAAGAAAGATTTATATATGGTGTTCACTGATTTAGAAAAGACGGATGATAGAGTGCCAAGTGAGGTTCTATGGTGGGTGTTAGAATGAAGGATGGTGCCTGTTAAGTATATACAAATGATAAAAGACATGTATGATGATGCAACTATTAGCGTATGCACAATTGGTGGAGAAACAAAAGATTTTCCTATTTCAATTGGCTTACATCAAAGGTCTGCAATAAGTCCTTATCTTTTTGCTTTAGTTATAGATGCATTAACAAAGACTATACAAGATGATATATCTTGGTGTATGCTATTTGCAGACGATATCGTATTGATAGATGAAACACAAGGAGTGAATAGAAAGTTAGAAATGTGGAGAAATATTTTAGAGACTAAAAGTTTCAAGATAAGTAGAACTAAATAGAATATATGCATTGTAAATTTAATGAAAACCAAAGAGAAGTAGGTGAAGGCGTCAGTTTAGATGGGATAATATTGTCTCAAAAAACTTAGTTTAAGTATCTTAAATCAATTATTCAAAAAGATGGAGAATGTGATAATACGTTAATCATAGGATTAAAGTAGGTTGGATGAAGTGGAGATTGGCTTCAGGAGTTCTATGTGATCGTAAAATTTCATTAAAGTTGAAAGGAAAATTTTATCGTACAAGTATAAGACCCGCAATACTGTATGGTAGTGAATATTAGACAATAAAAGAAAAACATACTTTTAAAATAAGTGTTGCTGAAATGAGAATGTTAGGATGGATGAGTGGTCACACGATATTAGATAAAATAAGGAATGAACATATTAGAGAAAATGTAGGAGTAACGAGAATTGTAGACAAATTGAAAGAAAGGAGATTAAGATGGTTTGGACATATTAAACATAGACTTAAAGAGGCTCCCGTTAGAAAGATATAAAATATTAAAATGATAGAAACAAAAAAAGGGCGTGGTAGACCTAAGTTAACTTGGAGGAGGGTAATTCAATATGATTTAGATAGTTTAAATATCTCTGAAGAAATAACACAAAATCGACATGAGTGGAGAAAGAGAATCCATATGGCTGACCTCAAGTAATTTGGGATAAAGGCCTTAGTTGAGTTGAGTTGAGTTGAGTTTTGTCTTTCAACAAGGGTTAAATCCCCTTGGGAAGACCCATACCATACTTCGACTGATTGCACATGTGCAAGTATACATATCTATATATACACACATGTATATATGTATACATATATATAATTTCACTGAGATTATAATGACCCCATTTAAAAATGAGTTAATTGATGTTATATGAGATAAAAAATGAACATATAATCTCAACTGAATTTCAATAATGTACACATTTTGTGGCTTCGGAGTGCCTCCCATAGTCAGCCAAGAATGGGCCTAAAAATGATTCTAAATGGGCCTGGAATTAACTATGGATGGGCCCTAAACATGGGCAGGAAATTGGTCCGGCTGAGCCCCTTTAATGGGCCTTAAAATGGACTGTAAATGAGTCTGGTGGCCAGCCTTCGTATGGGCTGTTGGTAATCCCTTAACAACCCCTTTGTTGCTTGGGGACTTGAGAATGAGCTTCTACTGGACTGTAAGACAAGCCCTGGAATCTCTCATTAAATGCACCTGGGGCTGACCCTGAACAGCCCAGAATTAATTGTTAAAGGACATCTAAAAATGGGCAAAAGTCGGTTTGATTGAGCCTATTAATCAGGCCTTGGAGGGCTATAAGTGGACCAAGAATGGGCTCCTAGTGGACTTTTAATAGGCTCAAAAGCATTGGCTGTTCATGGAGGCATAGGCCAATAATAGGCTTTTAACAGTCCCCCTATTCTTGCTGTTTAGAACCTTGTAGATGGGCCCTAGGTATCTAGTGGGCTGATGACAGCCCCATCTCTTTGCTGTCCAAAGACCTGCAAATGGGCCTTAAATGGGCTGTAAAGCAAGCTGTTGGTAGGTTTCCAATGGGTCAATAATGGCTTTGCCTCCTTGCTGTCCGTAGTCCTGAAAGTGGGCCTCCAGCTCCAGCAGGTCAATAATAAACATGTCTCCCTGCAAACCAGCCTTTAATGGGCTTATAAGGCAGGCCTTAAGTCCCTTGTACGGAGCAGAGAGCAGGTTGTAGACAAATTCTTCTTAATGGGCCAATAATGGTCCCAAAATGGGCTGCACAACAAGCCATATCATCTTTTATAGGGAGCCAGTAGTAGGCTATAAATTGAGCCCCTTCATTGAGCTGACACTGACAGTGGTCAATCTAGGTTAGGAGTGAATGATTCGAGGTATATGGCTCCATATTAATGTCTATACACGTGTATATAGGGCTGTTCACTATTTGGTTCAACCCAAAAAATCAAATCAAAGCAGTAGTTTGGTTCGGTTTGAATTACTGATCGGTTTGGTTTGGTTTCTAAGACCTTTGAAACTAAACCAAACTAGTAAACCAAATAACCTGAATTAGATTAAATATTTTATTTTAAGTGTATTTAATACAATAATTATGTATCTTTTCTTATAAAAATAAATTTGTTTCAAGAGCTTTTTTAGATAAAATTAATGAATTGTATAAGTATATACACTAAAATTTAATAGAATATGATTTAAAATAAAAAAATGAAATTATATATTGACATATCTACTGTACCTTAATAAAATATGGTTTGACATATCTTTATGGTTTCGTTTGGGAGATTGTTTGGTTTGGTTTTGTTTGAGGAAAAATGCTTAAAAAACAAACCAAACCAAACCATGAACACCCCCTGTGTGTATATATATTTATATATGCACATTATTGTCCTTGTTTTGAGCAAACATATTTGGGAAAGATAAAGAACGGGTTCCACATGTATAAATACCTTAAATACAAAGGTGAGTCTAATCTGGTGTGAAATAAATTCAAGAGCAAAACATGCAAGAAATATATAAATATCTGAAAACATTTTAAATTAAAAAAATATTAAAATTCAAAACCAATTAAACTTGAGAATATCATAGTAATGTATACTACTGAGTGGAATAAACTTGGGTAAATGGATGATTAGTTTTACTAAAAATAAATCAATTGGTGACCAAGCCGTGAAAACTAAAACAAAAACAACTGTTTTCTTAAGTCTGGCTAGATGCTTAATTAATTAAAAGATTCAATCAGAAGTAAATAGTTTAGAATTTTATGAAATATGTCAACTCATATCTAGCTCTGATCACATTATTTGGGGTTGGCCAAATGAATTATATTTCTCTTCTCATGTGGATTTTTAGTTATTTTTTCAAAGATTTAAATCATCTATGCCCATCACAATTTTTTGCTTTGACTATCTTGATATTTTTCAATTATGCTTCTATATGGCGCTTGCTTACTTTTACGTTGAATGCCTTCAAACCATGTCAATCTTCCCTTTTATCAATTTGTTCACAATTGTTGTTTCTCTCACATTTTTAATGTATCCATTCTGTCCATATATCCATGTTAACATTTTCATGTTACCCATTACTATTTGATCTACTACGTCCACATATCCATGCTGACATTCTCATTTCAACAACACTTATTCTAGAAACATATTTTACCTTCATTCCATTCATATTAAAATCTAAATAAAAACTTGGGCTGTAGACGGGTTTGATTCATTATTGGAATGGGTAGATTTCGATTCTGATAAGGAAAAGTGTTTCTGATTCCGATTCCGATAAAATCAAAATGGGTAATTCCGATTCCGATTTTTTTTCTTTTTTGATATCAAAATCGGATAGATTCCAATCTTAATTCCTATAACTTATGAAGTAGCAAGATGTGTTAGCACCGTAGATGTGCTCGCTCCACTGAAATGTGCTAGGCGATGAAAAGCAAAATTAGATCAACTGGCAGGATAAACTAGTGGGGGTTTACAGAAAATAGCAATTAAAATGGAGCTTCAAGAGCATAGGATGATCAGTTTGAATCTCAAGCCTGAGAACATTCTCGGGATAATTTGTTGCTACTTCTGCCATGGCACTGTGTAACCTACTAAAAATCTCCATGGTGGACGTCTCCAGAAAGCTAGGCTCTTACCTTCCCCAATATGGAAGCTCTCCAAGAATACATCTAGGATGGAATCCGGAGACACCCAAGTAGCATTCATTGTTGTCAGTATCACCATCGTGTCCACCATGATGGCCCAACCGAGAATTTCTCTCAGCGGAGCTCTCTCTCCATCCTGTGAAATCTCCTGGCGAAGGATTCCCCTCAGTGGATACTGAGAACAGACCAAGTTTATGGAGGAGGAGAGTAGGCTCTGGGCATGCCCCAATGACGAGAACCCATTGTGGGTGCTGAAGTTGCAAAGACGTAGATGAGGACGAAGATGAAGTCAGCACCTAGCAGGGGATCTGGTGTCCTGATGGGGCTCTCTAGCAGGGGCTGCTGGGCACCGAGAGGCGAGAAGGGGGAAACAAAAAGGGGGATTATGTCCTGCCTAGGGGTTTCAACTTTTTATTCTCCACCGGACAATCAGACATCAAAGCTCAGCCACAAACCAACGGTCCAGATTTGACGGTTTCAACTTTCAATGCCTCGACTGTTTGATCCATAGATCAACAACCCAGATTCAACTTTTTAAAAGTTTATCAGTGTTAGTACTTGTCATAATCGGTATTAGGTGATTCTGATTCTGATAGTTTATCGAAAATCCTATTCCTATTCCAATAAGTTATTGAAAATTTTATCAAATCTTTATTTAGTGTTAAGCTAATCAAAATTGGCTTGGATTATTGGGATATCGGATACCATTTGCAGCCCTAATAAAAGCGTAAATGCAATAAAGTTTTAGATTATTTAAATCATGGCCTAAGGATTAAAAAAATGTTGTTTCACTGAATGTTTGATTCTATTTTATAGTCTTTTCTAATGACATCCTTATTGTAGCTAATTGAGGGTATTCTACCACATGGTCAGTGTAATTAACAGTCTGTTCAGTGGAAAAGTCAACTTAGAAATAAAAAACTTTAAATTTTAAAACCTTCTCAAATCTAAATCGTTAGAAACATTGATATTTTTTATACATGGTATGCCTGGTGGAAGGATCGTCACTTTTTAGAATGACTGTATATTCTTTTCTATGCTTGAGATACCAGTCTGTATGAATAGCAAATGGCGTGAAAACTAAGGTTATAAACTGCATCTTACTGGTTTTCTTAGGAAGTGAAGATCCAATGATCAACAATTGTTACAAGCTAGGTTCTCTCATCCATGACACTGAAAGTTTAACTAAACGTGAGTATGTCTTGTCATTACGTTTGATTGACTCTGTGGTCACGAAATTCAAACCTGGGAACTCATCTGCTGATAGTGCTTTTGTCTGAAACAGGTAACGTGGACTTTCAACTGTCTTATCCGCTGACTAGAAAACACTATTCAAGCAGGTTTATTATTATCACATGTTTCTCCACCGGCCTTTGATGAATTAGAGCTTCCATATAGATAAATGAACTAAGGATAAAGATGGCATGCTTTCTATTTCCCCCCAAAGATGATATTGGCAAAGAACATATTCTATTAGATGATGTATGGTTTTTGGGGAATGTTGTTCACTGGCATCAGTAAACCAATTTAACACAACTTGTGTGCTTGCATTTGATTAAGCATTTCCAGTGGCACTGGTGCTTGCTTTTGTTTCTATTATTGTTATTATTTTTTATCTTTGTAGTTTTAAATTTTTTATTTTGAAGTATCAGTTGTATGTGTTTCTCATGTATATTTGTAGGAACCTCTTCCTTTTTTCATAGAGGAACTGAACCCTTTAGAAAGTTACAGTTTCTTTGTAGTGTGTTAATCATTAGGTTGACCAAGAAAAATAAACATCACTTTTACTGCTTATCACATGTTCAGGAACTTCAACAGGTGGATTGGAACTGTCAACAGTGATAAAAGTTTTGGACAATGGTATTTACTAGTCTTGACAAATATATATATATATGTATAACTGAACATGTTTTTGATATCTATGTCAAGGTATAGCTTTTATCAAGGAAGGATGGCTGGTCGGGCACAGGTTGGCCCCCCAACCCACATTTCCTGGGGTTGGTGACCCAGCTTGACCCGGATCGGATCTAAAATCAAGAAAACATAAAAATTTTGAAAATATTTGAAAAATAGAAAAATGACAAAAATTTATCATTTTATGTTTATTAACATTTTACATTCTTAGTTTATTGTACAATATTTATATATTAATCCCAAGACATTTGGTATGAGAACATTATATTATAAAATTATACACATTTCTTATACTCTTCACTCTAGATATACTTGGACGAGGAGAAACAGTCAAGGTGATTACACTTAATCTGGGAGTAGAGGAAGAGGCAACAATGAAAGATACGAGTCTCTAGATAAACAAATCTGGTTAGATGAGGAGAAGATGACTCATACCCAATCGAACGCAGACTAAGAAAGCACAAGGTGCTAAGGATTTTAGAATCGAAATCAATTACCGAATCAGTGGGGACTAATCCGATTCAAAACGGATCGAATTGGTCCAATTATCAAGAAGAGAAACTGATTCAAAATCGGTCCGAATTGGGTTTTTTATTCAAAGAAATCATAAAAAAACCCAAAAAAATGTGTAACACTCAAAAAATTGTTAAAAATATAAATTTACTATATAACATGTTTTTATGTCACAAGATGATAACACTAACATTACAACATGTCATAGTTGTCAAGGCGCCCGCCTAGGCGGCGCCTAGGCGCCGCCTAGGCGGCAAGGCGCCTTTCCAAGGGCGCCTTGCCAGGGCGCCTTGTCTGGGGCCAGAAAGGCGCCCAAGGCGCCCGCCAAGGCGCCCAAGGCGCCAGCCTAGGCGCCCAAGGCGCCCAAGCAAGGCGCCTTGGGTATTTTTACATCATTAAAAAAAGTTTTTGAGGGATTTTTCTCCCTTGATACCCCTCACAAGGGACACTTATTTAATGATAGTTTGAATATATTAATATATTGTATTATCACTTATACTATCATACATTTTTAAGATTTATGATTATAAACATATATTATATACTTAATTAAGTTCTTTTTCAACTCTTTCATCTCTCTCTCTCTTTGTCTCACTTATACTATTACATACTTTTTTGGGTTCGGGGGGCTTCGCCCCCCTGACAACCCCCCACAAGGGGCGCTGCCCCCTTGACCCCCGCGACCTGACCGCGACTACCGATCCGCGACTACTCTGCGCTCCCCCCATTTAATAATATTATAAAAATATTTTACCATCACTTATGCTATTGCACATATATAAATTTTATAATCATAAAATGAGTTATATACTTAAATTTTATAAATATTTATTAGCGGCCGCCTTGTCGCCTAAGCGGAATCGGTACCCTTCAACGCCTTGGGCGCCTTGTCGCCTTGACAACTATGCAACATGTGTTTCTTAATCAAACATAAGATAATGCAAATGATAAGAATGATAATATACTAACATTACAACATGTGTTTCTTAATCAAACATAAGATGATACAAATGATATACCTTTCACCAAAATTGGTTAAATTGATTGTTATCTGTATTTTTTTACTTGGGTACTCGATGGATTGTTGTTCCTTATTATTGACCCATATTCATATAAAAATAGGAACTCGGCTACTTGTGTGAAGTCATAAGCAGTGTCATACTTTGGCTCTGGATCGGTGGGTGGATAGCAAGGATTTAAGTTCTCAGTAAATGTGAGTTCTAGATAATATGATGTCGCATAGTCAAAGAACCCTTGGTTCCAACGCTGACTTCTCTCACTAGAATATTGTCCAAACCCTAAATCAAATGTACCTACACCACTGGTAGATGTACTAGAAGAAGAATCACCATCATCTCCTCCTTCTCCTCCTCCACCACCACCACTGGTACGTATGGATACAACTTGGGTGGGTGGTATAAACTCACTATCATCCTTAGATAAGGAGGCCTATGTACCATCTTCTGGACTTTAAGGACCTCACCTGATGTCCAACTTTCCTTTTATAGGTTCTTCTAACTGAGATGAAGTGACAAGTGCTAAGCTATGCTGATATACCTTCTTCAATACTGCAAAATGCTTGTGCAACCTATGTGACACTTTCTTTATTTTTGTTGGAATAGGTTGTGTATTTAGGGTTGGGGCTAGGAGTGCCTAGGGTGGGGATGCCGGGATGGGGCTCAAGATACCACTGGGGCTAAAGCTGGGGTGGTATATGCTAAGTAGGAGGAACAATCTCCTCTATATGTTCAACCTCAACACCATCAAGCTCTCTTTCAATCCATTTACAATCATCTAGGTAAAACTCTAGTGCTGCCCTCCCTTCCCTCTCCTCCACCTAAGAAGAAAGTTGGTGCTTCTCCTGGAATAAGCAGTCCACATCTACCTCATCAGGTGCTTAGGACTTTATAGTAGTTATCTCCTCATAAGGCCCACCTACAAATTGAACAAATGTTTCTTTTTCAACTTTTGGCAAGCCTTGATGTTTTTGATCTACAAGCGCATGTTGTAGTGACAAAATACCAGCTTCTTTAGCCTATCAAACCTCAATTTCTTTCTTTTCTTGCTGTGAATAAAGCTGAATGTGCTCTTATTTCTATTGCAATTGGAGAAACTAGTGCTCTGGCTCAATATACGCACGACGATATAAACTAGTGAATTTCATCCATTTCTTTTGCTTACTTGCATCCATCATTCAGCTGCAAAGAAAAAAAGAAACAATAGAAGACTATTAGTGTTGTCAAATAAGATTATTCTTAACAATAAATTATTACAACTTAGATATATGTAATAGGAAAAGTCTTGTTACAATAATACCTTAGATTTGGATTTGAGTACACTTCGACTCTCGTCCTGTGTGATTGCATCTGAAAATGATAATGTTACATAGTTAGTATCTTCTTTTTTAAAAACAAGTTCAATGTTCATTTGTCATTTATTTCTAACTCAACCTCTGTCCTATCCTATTGAGTTTTTCAAAGCCTTTTAATGACTGATAATGTACCCCTCAAAATCTCATTGTCATTGCTCACATTTCTTTTATATTGGATCCTAGGGTTTAAGAAATATTTTGCATTAAAGACATGATATAAGATAAGAACAAACATTTAACAATGATCCAACATTTAAATTAAAGAGAAAAATACTTGTTGCATACACATTATAGTGTAATGTTTTGTCCCATCTGGTATCTATAATTTTTCACCACTTTTTGTAGCTTCTGGAATTTTTCTCTTTAATCTTCATCTTTGCCCTTTCCATGACATCATAGAGCTTACCCCATTTAGTTCCTGTCATCTAAGCCCACTAATCTCAACACATTTATTAGTGACTCAATAATGGACAAGTGATATTGGATCCTCTCCCAAAGCTTGTCCATGATCAATTTCTCTATTTGTGTCAAGATCTCTAACTGGTCCATCCTATTATACAAATCAACCATGCACATTATATATTCTTAGGATACAATGAATCGCACCAGTGCATATGTAAACTTTATAGGGCAATGAAATTTGTAGCAAATCTTGTGAGCTCAGGCCTACTGAGATTGCATTCCTCTATATGTCTCATAATATGGAGTAAACAAGAATGTGACTAAATGAAAGATGGGATAAGCTAAGCCTTACTAACAAGTGTAGACATTGATGACTCATTACTAATACCCTCTAATATAAGATTTATAGAATACGCAGCACAAAGAACTTAAAAAAGTGGTATCTTCTCCGTCAAATTTTTTCCTACAACCTTGTAAGATGGCTCATTATTAGTCACAATCTGAATAACATTTTCCTTCTTTATTTTCTCCACCACAACGTTTATCAAATAAAAATTGTAGTAAGTATTTTTTATTTGACCTGATGCATCTACTAAGTTTAAAAAAGTGGTGCTTTCTGAACAATAAATTAAGAAATTAATTATAGACCACTTTGTAATCTCAGTCTATCCGTCGCACATAACTGTGTACCCTTCCTCCCTCCACACCAACTTGAAGCCCTCTATCCAGGACTTTAATTCTTGCAGCTCCTTTTCGAGGCTGGCTTCATATATATATCGACTGTTTGGGACTTACACTCCTGGTGCAGCCTCAACTGTGGCATCCACTGTGATTTGGAAATATGGACTGGTTACATATATAGAGATACCTGCATTAAGATAGATAAAGAAAATCGTTACTCCTGTAATAGACAAGTACTTAAACAAAAAACTTATCATTCTTATCGGAATGTAAAAAAAAAAAACTTTGCAATGTGTTTGACTGTGTTCTTAGCAGTTGTACCTATTTTCTTGATGGCCTTGAATTCTTGCTTTATTGTTCTTTAGGAAGCACTTTGCTTCTGAAAATAGTAGGGTTCATCTACTACTAGTGTGGAATTTGTGGGTGTGGTGGTCGGGTATGAGGAAATGGATCGACAATATGTCCCAAAACCCTTCCCTAATCCCACACCCTCACTGCTTTGGGGTCGGCTGAAGTGTAAACGCTAAAATGGAACATTTCCACTGCCTAGGCCTCCCGCTCCTCTCCTCCTCTCTTCCTCCTCCTCGTGTGAATGCTTGCTAGCATGGCTTGCTCTTCTTAGGTTAGAGTTTGTGGATGAGTCGTCCTCATCATTGGGATCAACTACAACCCTTCCGTTCCCCTTTTTTTTGGTTCAACAAATGGTCATCTCTTTTCCCCATGAGCTCATTGTGCAACTCATTACTCTATTCAATTTAGATCTCCCTTTGCGAAACTCTTCCTGTCAAGTAAGCCCTCATGGCCTCACTACTCTCATTAGACTCCTTGTCACATTTTTTTATATTGCCATCCACCTCACTTATATGTTGTTTCAATCGAAATGCTTCTCCATTCATTTGCTTTTCACACCACTTGCACTACACCGTCTTCTTCTTTGTATCTACCACATGACCATGCTCTCACCCAATGTCACAAGGAGTCATTGCATTAGAGGCTCCTTGCTCTGCAATTTAAGCTCTTTGTTTGGCAACATTAACAACTTAAAAATATTAAATGAAGTATTAAATAAATCAAGAAATGATAACCAAAGGGGGGAAGACCGAACAACCCCTTAAGGTGGCTGTTTGGTGTGGACAGCCCCTAAGGGGACTGTTCGGCCATGACAATCACCCAATGGGTGACTGTCGGGGCAGCTGGGACCAAAATGACCCTTTACCCGATGGTTTTGTTCCCTCCAGATGTGAAATGCATGCAAAATGGCAAAAATCGATTTTATGGGAGTCAATCGGTGCTTAGAATTTATTCAAAATAAGTTTCAGACGAGAGAGACTCATCAAGGGGGGGGGAGACAAGAATCATACGAGGGAATTGCAGAAACCCTTGGAGAGAATCCTTGTAATTGCCCTGGAATCTACCAAATCGGTCCTAAATCGACAAAATTGATGCCGAATCGCCAGAATCGCCATCGACGACACAAGATCGACACCAGAATTGCTTGCAGATCGTCAGAGTCATAAAGGGGTTGCCATAATTGCCAAGGAGAACACCAAAATCGCCAAGCTCTAGATAGGAATTGTGATAGTTAGCCGTCCACGGCCAATTTGATATCGGACCCAAATTGGGCTTGGGATCAATTTGGATCTAGAACTTAAGTTGTCCCAACCAAATCGGTCAGATTGACTGATTCTAGGTCTGAATCAGATCGATTTAAGCTGATTCGACCGATTCCACTAGAATTCAGGTTGAGGTTTGTCCTTCAAGTGAGATTCGAATTGAAATGGACCAATTTAATTTCAAAATCGTCTGATTATGATCTGATTTGACCGATTTTACAATTCATGTTTCAATTGGTACAATACTACCTTCCCCTATATGTGGATTAGACAATCTATATGAAATGTTTGTTCTTTTATATCTTTCTTGCGTATCATCACGTCTATGTAGTTAAATATGAGGGGCAGTTGATGCAAAGGACCACATCTCATCCCAAACACCTTACCCCATTGTCTTTAGTGATGGAGGCGATCCAGCAACAGCCGTTGTGGACAAGTTGAGAAGTCAACATTTCGGGTGGAGAAGACAATGCCTATGGATCTGATCTCGGATCTAGTGGGCACAAATGGCCAAATCTGCAACTAAAGTTGTAGTCACCTAAGTGCTGAACTGTTAGTTGGACTAGGGCGGTTTAGTGCCTAGGGGGCTATCCACTTTTAAGTTGTGAATAAGCCCATTGGGTTTGCCATACTTGAAAATGTTTCCTATTTCTTCATCTTCCTCATCTGAAAAGAGTGTCAAAAGCACTGTAGGCGACCCTCCTCAATGTCGGAGGCAACAAGCGTGACCGTGTAGGTATTTTAGACAGAGTCAAGGAGGCAAGGGGCCACCTCACCTTGTCGCATTGGTAGTCACCTTGTTCACCTTTGACCACAGAGCACCACACTGCAATTTCCCCAAAGCGAACTTTTATATCAAAGCATGGATTTGTACTTGTGGCCACACTAGCATACGAGGGCTTAATGTAATGTAGGGATTTCAAGGTGATCAAGGTAAAGTATTAGGAGACGCGTTATTATAGTAAAATTGATATAATAACGAATATATGTGTAAAAAAATAATAGAAAATAATGTGCAAGTGCATAGTTACATAGACTAAATAGGTTGAATATAAGTTAATTTTAATACTTAAAAAGTAAACATTTATGAAATTATTTAATCATAGTTATTATTTTATCTAAATGTTTATTTATAGTCAAATTAATTATTAGGATTAGTTATTTTTATCTCAAAATCACTCACTTAATTGATCTTAATACTTAATTAACATTATTTATTCTTAAATTAGCCACAATAACCATTATATGTCCTGCTCGCCTAGGCCTTTTGCCTTGACCGGCCAGAGGGTGCCTTGTCACCTAGGCATGTTCTAGGTGATGCCTTGAAAAAACTAGTGTAAAGGCAAGTATAAATCCATGTTTTAATCCAGAAGTTCTTTTTGGTAAAACTATAGTGTGGTAATATTCAAAAAAGATCTGGTGTAGAGAGAACAAAGATATCTTTGAGGAAGGATAAGAGAATAAATATTTCATATAAATTGTTTAAGAGCTTTAGAGAGAAAATTTAGGGTGTCCTATAATGAGTGGTATTTTAGAGTGATAAATGAGAGAGATGGAGTGGATGTGTGAGTGGAAGGGGGAAGCCCTAATCACTGTTAGGTGACTTGGGGCGAGTGATCGCCTTGGTCAGATCACGTCATATCAGCCCAACATTCCATGGATTTTGTTATGCTAGTAAGTTACCTCCAGCATGTATGAGCATCTTTCTTCATGTAGTCTTCTCATAGTTGTCAAGACGACAAGGCGTCCAAGGCGCCCGGAGGGTCTTTTACAGCTTAGGCGACAAGGCGTAAGCCTAGGCGTCACCTAGGCGGTAAGGCGAGGTATGAAGGGGAGTGGAGTGTATATGGAATTTTTTGAAACTATCATGATATTGAAACACATAAAATTGAAATGAAACTTACAAATCTAATCAAATTGACATACATTCATAACCAAACTTGAATAAGATCAAGAACATAACATGTACAAAAAAATATAAACTTAAGACAATTTAAACCAAATGAACTTACCAAATAATGTAAACATTGTTTGAACTTCTTTGTTTCTTTAAGAACCTGCATAATAGTGTTCACAATATTTTTGCAAAATACAAGCACTAAACATTTCACATTATCACAACATAAGGCACTAACATAGTGAGATATGAAGTAATCAAATTCAAAACATTAAAAGTACATCAAAAGATAATACAACTAACATCGAAAGAGTACTTAAAACATGAAAGTTAAAAGATAAAACTTAAAAGACAAGAATATTTAAAAGTTACATCACCAACTCAAAGTTTAAAACTGAACACTTCATTTTCTAAAATGTCAACATCAGGTGCATTAGTTTCCTCTTTTTCGTTGTCTTCTTCATGTGTCTCTTGACTCTCCCATGATGCACTTCCATCATCATCATCATCATCATCATCATCATCATCATCATGATCATCTATATCATCATCTGGAAACTTTTCATCACTATTTTCATTCCTTGATGGTGTATAATGTGATACACTTGATTGTCCAATTATTCTTTGAGGTCTACCCTCTGAAGCTCCCATAGCATCATCCACATCTTTCCATGTGAGATCTTCCCTTTAATGCACTAAATCTTCATCTCCCTTTGTCATCCATTCATTTCCCCAATCTAGATCTTCAAAACAAATAGGATCATACTTTTGGGGATCTTTTTTTCGTGCTATAAATCTATAACGGAGACGTCGGTTGTATTGCACATATACCAAATCATTAAACCGCTTATGTTCCAAGCGATTCCTATTTTTAGTATGAAGCTGAAAAAAATGAATATAAAATTATGAGTTGAAATATAAATCATTTAATATAGATCATGATAGCTATATGTATGATGTATCACAATTTTAAAAATATTACAATTCAAAAGTGCTCCAATTCCGCTTATAGCCCAATGAGCTACAACAAAGGCCTAGAACATTCAATGCAAAAGCTCTCAACTCAGGTGTTTGTCCACCATATTGTATCCACCAATCAACTTTATTGACAAAGTGATATTAACCACAAGATGTACAAATAGTGTTAATCAAAAAAATATAATAATACTTGTGCCCTTACTTGGAAGTTTTTTATGGCGTGACTTGATAGCGAATGATATGCCAAATTTTCCTTTTGCTTCCTTATAAGAGGAAAGTTGTTCATCTATTTTTTCTTGTAAATCAGAATCTCCCACAATTCTCTCCATACATGTGTAAAAAGCACCTTCCAACTTGGCGGTTGAAGTTGGATCTCTTGCTTTAGCATCAAAGTAAAACTTAGGATTCAAAAAATAGCCGGTTAAATGTAGAGGGCATTGTATTTGTACCTCCCATCGTCGATCCACAATTTTTAAGATGGGAGTGTATTTTATTTCCTTTCTCACAAAGTTTTCAATAATTTTCTGCTTTGCACATTCCATTACAGCATACAAATAGCCCATTGCCGGCTATTCATCCCCATTCACTATCCTTAAAATTTGTAAAATTGGCTGACATGCTCTTAAGATTTCTTCTACTCCATGCTAAAATTTGATTTAAAAAAAATGGACTGCAAATTTTTTTCCATGTTTGTCTTTGCCTACACACTTCTATGCCAAGCATCGGAAGAGAATAATCTCCTCAATTTTCTTTTTACTGCATCATCATTTAGTTTGTCCAAAGTGAGAAAAGATGTAGCAAACCGTGTTACCTCACACCTTACAAGTTCTTTTCCTTTCGTTTCCTTCCTCATGAAATCCAATAAACGTGAATGATTATACATGTAATTAGTTACCTTCTTGGCTTTTGAAATTGTACCTGCATAAACTTTCATCTTTCCGATATCCTCCAACATTAAATCAAGAAAATATGCTGCACAAGGTGTCCAATAAAAATGCTTTCTTTTTTCCATTAACAATCTCGCAGCTGAAACGTTGTATAATGCATTGTCAGTCAGAATTTGGAGCACATATTGCTCACCAATTTTCTCAACAACTTTGTCCAAAATTTCATAAATAAGTATGGCATCTTCTTTGCGGTCAGAGACATCTATGGACTCTAGAAAGTAGGTCCCCTCTGGACAATTGACCAAGAAATTAAGTAATTTTCGTTGTCTTCTATCAGTCCAGCCATCACACATTATGGTACAACCATAAACTTTCCAACATTGCTCATACTCCAAACGCATTACAACAATTTTTTCTACCTCTTTCTTAAGCAAAGGCACCCTTAAGCTATGATAACTCGAAGGCTTACAACCCGACCCAACTCGATCGACAGATTCACACATGACCTCGAAACTTCTCAGCTTTGTAGCATTGAATGAAATGCTGGCTTCATAGAACCAAGTGGCTGCATGTTCTTCAAACAATGTTTGCTCTTCTTTATTTAATTGACTATTCAAAGTGTTTTGATATTTTTTGCCACTTCTTCTTGCATCATTAAAATCCTCAGCCGACATTCTTGTAAAGACATCCATAGGACTCTTATTTTTTTTGCTTTTATCTGGAAGTGAAACTAAATTTGTAGATTTAGTACTCCCACTTTCTTTCTCTGAATGTTGTATGTCACCCTCTTGGGCATCTTCATCACTTTTAGAACATGTAAGAAAGTCATTTGTTCTTGAAGATGCCAATTTTCTCTTCTTACTTTTATTCAACCAACTTAACATCTCGTCAGCAATTTCCTTGGTAGTTTTTGGACATTTATTAACATCGCTAAATCCTCCAATCAAATGTTCCTTTTGTCTCTTGATTCCACCATTTGTCACCGAGCCACAAAGTTCACATTGAACTCTATTCTTGTCCTTATTATCAGGCCAATAAGCATACTTTCAACCCGGATCATTCGACTTCGCTTTTTTTTCCAACAACATTCATGTTGACTGATCCTGATCCAGATTCCATCAATCAACCAAAGAAAAAGTTCACCGGCTGAAAACATAAAAAAATTATCAATGTAACACATTCAGATTATATAAATCGACATAAACAATCAGACAAGAATAGAAATAGAAAAATAAGAATAGAACTGAAAACATAATTTTTCGGTTTCAAATCGTAGCATAAATGACTCCGGCGGGAATTGAGAGGATTTCAACCCTATTACGTATAATATAACAATCTCCATACATCACACAATGCCAATGTTATATTTAGAATATATAAAAATACTTGAAGAAACAAGAACAAGGGAATCAGAAATTATTGATGCACCGAAGATGTTTAAACATGAAATATTTTACATATTCATACATAGAAAATACTTAAGAAGATTTAAGGCATCATAATAAATGTTAAGACAATAAACTAGTGAGAATAAATGGTAAGAATAACAAAAGAAATCAAAAACTTGGTTTTAGTGAGAGTTGGAGGACCGTAGGGAGAGCTGAGCCGGTTAGGGCTTCTCTTGGAGATGGAAAAGCCACGTAGAAGGAGGCCACAGGGTGGAAGGAGCTGTGAAGGCGCGCTGTTGGAGCTTGGAGGGCCACGGGAAGCAAACACCAAGCACCTCCGTCAAGGGCGATGTCCGCTGGCTTCGGGCTGGGGAAAACGCGGCATTGGGCATCCGCAGGAACTGTCTTCGGGTTAAGGAAACGGGGCCGAGTGGCCCGGGCTTCACTTAAGAAGCCGGCTGGCCCTTTTGGCTTGAACCGGTGGCACCGGTTTGGCCGCTGAACTGGCGGACTTCCGGACAAGGCGTCCGGGCGCTCGCCAAGGCGCCGCCTTGGCCGCTTAAGCGGTCAAGGCGTACGCCTTTTCCATGGGCAACAAGGTGGGCGGCCAAGGTGATGTACAAAATCTGCCTTGTCGCCTAAGCTGCGCCTAGGCGCCGCTTAGGCGACCGCCTTGATAACTATGAGTCTTCTAAATCCATTTGACTCATCATTAGCATGGCTCATTGCAGTTAGTTCTGAGGATGTTGGTAATGTAAATAGTATCTAGAACAGTTATACCGTTATGGGAGGCTAAGTTTCAGTTTATCAATATGGGTGATATAATTGTTTAACCTAAAACAATTGAATAGTAGCACTTCAAGCGAACTGCAGACAGAATATATCAATGGCAAGTGGTAGCTCAAACAGCTTTCAAAAGAATCTAACAGCAGTTTGCCAGGTAGAGAAAGGTGGCCCACTTTCTCAAATGAGAATGGGTTAACCGCCTCCTCCTGTCATCTCTGACTTGTAACTTCAGGCTAGTGCTTGTGGTAGGGAGGATTCATAACTCACACTGAATTTCTTCTATAAATTTGCAGTGCAAGAAAGCAAAATAATAATTTATTTAATCTTGTCTGTAGTTTACTGATGGGGCTCTAGTTTTTTTAGGACATGTGAACCATGCTGTCATACCTGGTATTAATGTTAAACAAAGTCAAGCTTTTGTTGTACCTTCTTACTGAGCAGGGTACAATGCACCAATGTTAGAATTACCTCCGTTCCACTTCATAACCTTTACGTGGAGCGCTTTCTTTTATACTGCAGTTATTAGTACTACTTCTTTCATATTAAAATGCTTTGTTGCTTTTGCTTAACGGTTTAACTGACAGAAATGTCTGCTTATTGACACCATTTATAGCAATGGCACATTGTTGGATGAAGTCATGGGCAAGCCTGCTTTTGATGAAAATCAGGTTTTTGATCTGGTAGGTGCTGGCCTTAGGTTTAATTTCTCTTTTTATTTTTTACTTGCTACACAGAATTTTTATTTCTATTGTATTCATGATCTTTTGTTCATAATTTGAAGTATGAAGAGAAGGCAAACCAAGATAAAATTAATCATCTAAAAGAAATGCTGGTAACAACTTTTGCCATTTTGTTTTCTGTTTGTTAGGATTATTTATTCTTGCACAAATATTTGATCATTGACTATGTCTGGATGATTTCAGCGTCATAAAGAGGTGGAACTTGAGGTCTTGAAGCAACAGATAGAAGAAGAAAAGGTAAAAGATCGTTGTTTAACTCTTTATGGTGAAATTATATGTTCCTATTGAAAAAAAATTTGGCAGCAAGGAATCTGCCATTTTTATTGAAAATAGTTTTAAACCTTTTTTAGTTTATTATTTTACAAGATTATGTGCTTGGTTCTCATGGAACACAAGAAGCTTATATGGTTGACGGATTGTTTCCAAAGATGCTAATTGTGAAACCATGTTTTTATAAAACATACAGAATCTATAAAAATATGTTTAAAAATATATGGGTTGCATTTGAAAATTCATTTTTATTTCCATTCATCTGGGAAAGGAACTTTCATTATTTTGACTACCATATCTACTACATGGTATCTCAAAGGAGTATTAGCCAAAAATACATATTATGTATAAAAATATAAATCAAGGAAGGCTGGGTTGCGGGTCGCGACCGGGTCGCGGGACCCCCAGGCCGATCCGGTTGCGACCCGGGTGGCAACCCCATTTTTTATTTTTATTTTTGAAAATTCAAAAAAATTAATAAAATGCAAAAAAAAATCAAAAAAATACAGAAAAATTGGAGAAAATAAATGACATGATTTAAACAAATAATACATCAACTTTATTACGATGTGACGTGTTCTACATTTTGTAGGTAGTTGATGTACTCTCCCCATGTCATTTGGGTTGAGTACATAGCTTGATACATGTACACATGACGCTCATATTCGTCAGTCCCTCGAGAAACTATCCTAAGACTTGATCCAAACGAGTCACCATAACTATAGGTCGATTGGATCGAAGTATCTGATGACTCTACATAATTCATTCCACAATATTCTTGATCATATGTAGGGAACCAAGAGCCTTGGGATGAATCATATGTATAGTTGGAGACATCGTGGTATTTTGCTCCAACTCCATGGCTACAATAACCTCTCCTCTACCTTGCGGCCTTCTACCATGATCGGTGTCTTGGGTCGCATGAGTATATTGCTTCTCGCCAGTAAAACGTAACGATGTTGTAGGAGATATGAGAGGATCTGGGGTCCCTTGTACTTATAAAATGTTCGCGCCCCCGTATCTAGCACTATCATCGCTGCTACTCTTTGACGACGAATTCTCGGATGTCTGGTACTGCACTCGGATGTTCGGCTCCGGCGTATCTTCTCGATCGTCTTCGACCATATCAACATCTGCAATATCAAAAGGATTAGTCATAACTTGTTTACCTTTTCTCCTACTTTGCGTACCTTGACTAGTTCCTTCTCCGGTCCTCTGTCGTTTTGCTAGAAAGGGAGGGATATGGAATTCTTCGGCCAAAGGGACATCGTCAAGCACTCCTTCAGCCCATTGTCGATCTTTTGGGTTGAACTCCGGTTCTCCCAACCCTTCTCGGTCGTTGACCCAAGCTTCTAAGGAGTTCTTCTCGTAGAATATTTGATCCAAATCGATGTCCTCCTCTTCAATTTGAGGCTCCTCGACCAAACGTCCTGCCACCTGTGATATCCAACTCTTTTGTTCCATCTGGTTCTACTTCATTCTCTCCAAATTCCTCAACTTTAACCTCATGTTGTAGTGACAATACACGAGGTCTTAAGTCTCCTTGATGTCAACCTATTTCTTTATTTCGTATGAATTAAGCTGAATGTAGACCAATTCCTCTCGCAGCCCGAAGCCGAAGTGTTTGACTTAGGACCCTGATGACTACGTCCGCCAAGTCCTCGTACCCTGGTACTTTACCAAGGTCCATCCACCAATTAGCTGCATAAATTGAATGTTTTACATTATTATCTAAGTAAACTTTGATTAATTAAGTGATGAAAAACAATGCTACGTATCCGAACTTAGTAGCATCACAACTTGTTCAGCTCTGCTCGTTCCAAAGTGAAAACTCCGTATTTTGTAATCGTACATCTTGTTGCAGGCAATAATAGCCCGGTCGTCATCACCAAGCAACAATCGGATGACGCTCTTCACGTCATCTAATAGCTCGTTCGTTGCCTTGAACTGTGGACTATAGCAATACCTTGGGTTGAAAAAGTAACCTATGAACCAAATAGTATTAGTAAACAACTTATACATTTCTGACATTAAAAAAAAGATTAGTAAATGTTTAAGAAAATATACCTGCTACATGTATGGGTTGATGTAACGTATGTTCTCAGCGGCGATCTATGATATCCCACCACTTAGGGAAGTCGGACACGATCTTGGAGATTTCTTCCTTTGCTCTCTCAACCGCATCGTATAAATACCCCATGTTTGCTTTCCTATCTCCCAACTATCCTTATTACCTTCACTATGAGTTGGACGATGTCTAACGTCTTCTTTACAACTTTACAACTTTCCAAAAAATCTCCACTCTTTATTGTCTCATCTACTATTCTCCCCTTTCTATTATCCGATGGGTTACATCTAGCTATCCAACTACCCCAGTCTGGTGAAATGACCATCTGAGTTAGAGCTCTCCTTTGACTCAACAAACTTTCTAACGAAATATAATAGGAGGCGAACCGGGTTGCACCGGGCCGTAACAACTCTCACCCCTAGGTGTGTTCTCTCATAAGTGCAAGGACAAAATTGTGGTTGTAAATAAATGAAGAAATAAATTGGACTAGCTTAACTACCCTGTCTATTTGAGGATCCTTGCATATATCCTCCAACATCAAGTCTAAGGAGTGGGCAGAACAAGGTGTCCAATACAACTTTGGTCTTTTGACCATAAGCATCTGTCCGGCCGCTTTGTATGCGGCCACATTGTCTGTGACTACTTGAACTACTCGGCTCTCTCATATTTCTTCTATCACTCCATCTATCAATTGGTAAAGATACTCCGCATTCTTTACTCCGTCCGAATGCGTCGACCGGACTTTCAAAAGACCGTGCGGCTTGACCGTACATTAGGAAGTTGATCATTGTCTTCTTAGTTATACTCGTTAAGTATAAGATATTAACTAAGTTATACTAAAAGAATGTTTATACATTTAATATAAATGAGTAAAAGAAAATTTACTTACCGGTCCATCCGTCGGTCATTAATGTGCAACCTCGTTCCTCCCATATCCGTTCAAATAATGCCACGTACTTCTTTGTTTCTTGTACCTCCATAGGAAGATATACATTGTATATCTCCTTTGGGTTTAGACCAGACACTCCTCTCGACGTCTACGATCATGTCGATCATGTTCTCGTAGTATGGTCCCCTCGCGGCATTTGTCGAAATGTTGTGGTAAAAGAACCACCTTGACATTGCCCGGCCAATCTTCTCCTTACATAATTTTAGGTTCTTCATCGCCGTCGTGATTGTCGTTTGACGTTGTCGTGACTGGTGATTACGGGATTCACAGGACCTACTGCCGGGTCGTCGTCTTGGGTGAGATTATGAACCTCATGTTGCGGTTGGTTGTTGGATCATCTTCCACTTCCTCGACCACTCTCACTTCCAGACCCTTGATCTATCATTCGGCCGGTGCGTCTATGTAACTCTTCGTCGGCGAATGATCTTCGACTTGCTTCCATTCCCCGTAAGAGGTCATCTATTTAAGAAATATTCAACTACTTAATTATCTTTTAAAATAGAAGAATAAACTACGTTTATGAGTAAAACAAACATACCCTCGTACTCTTCGTCTCCAAAAATATCCGGCCTCTCTTGTTTGGTCCCGTAAATGTGTACGGAACGTCTCCTCGGTTGTAGCAATTCTTCTCGGACGGTCTCCTTATGCCGTTTGCTAGTTCCCTTCGTTTGCTCCATCGCTTGTAGGTGCCTACGAAATTGAGCTCTGACCTCCGGCGGAGTCTGTGTGCAAGAAAGAATGTTTCCTTTCATGCCTGCAAGATGAAACTTTAAACGATAAATACCACCGAATATTACTTTGTCGCAATATTTACATTGCACTTTTCTCTCCACTATGGAGATCAAGTTGCAATGTAACCAAGCCAGATCACTCCAGGTCGCGTCGGCAATTTGAGTTGTTTGGCTTGGAGAAGACATTTTTTTACTAAATAATTAGTTAAGTAAGTAATTAACTATTTAAAAAAACTAATGACGTTAATAAGTGACTACTAATCTAAGTAAGCTTTTAATTATGTAAAATAAATGACTAACTAATTATGTAACTAAATAAGTAATTAACTATACCTTCTAACTAATTATGTACTTAAGTAACTATTAAACTAAATATCTAACTAATCTTCTAGCTAACTAACTATGTAAGTAAGTAAGTAAGTATTAAAAAGAAGAAACTACTTAACTAACTGATCAATGAAACAAATATTAAATAAATATACTAAATGAACTAATGAAGTATTTAATGAAATAATTAAGTTAATGAAAAACAAAATTAGAGCAATGAGAGCAAAATGAGAACTTGAGAGTGAGAGTGAGGGGTGGGAGTAAGAGAAGTCCCTTAGGGGCTTTAAATAACCCCCAAGGGGCTGAGGGCTGGAACCCCCCCTAGCCGTTGACCGTTGCCAACGGCCATATGGGCCGGGTCGCGCGACCCGGTCGCCGGGTCGCCCGACCCCTGCGACCCGGCCGGGTGAGTCGGCCCGGCCAAGTCGCGACTGAGCCGGTCGGGCCTAATTCCGACCGGCTCGGGGCCGGGTTGCGACCCGGCGAACCATGATATAAATATGTTGAGGTTTGAGGTTCATTAATATGTCTTTTCCAATCGGAAGATGTAAATTTCTAATGTTAATTACATCGAGATACTAGAAAACCCTTGATTAACCGTCGTAGTAACTCATAACAATGGAAACATATATCCACAAGACAAACACATGTGAGAGATATAACCCCATAAACTCAATAGAATGCAAACTTAATGTATTAAGTTTGATTTGAGTTTGATTATGATTTAATTAAAGTATATTTTAAGATTCCAACATCTCAAGTTATATGCCTTAGTGGATTTTTTTTATGTACTTATCATGTTTGATGTGAGTTTGACTCTTTCAATTCAAGGTCTTAACATCAAAATATATTTTGAATTATTAGAGTTAATTTGGATCCAGAGCCACAATGACATGATTTGGATCAAGTTTCATTATGTATTTTGATCATATGATTTTCATTTTAATTCATCATTTATTTTTTTATTTAATTTAAGTCTCAACATCTTAGACTTGGTGAGATCTGATTTTTATAATATTTGCTTATCCCAATTTTTTCTATTCTTGGTTTTTTAGATTTAGGAACATTTTGCTTGAATCTGATTTTTGTGGTATCGGATTTAAGGAATAATCGTGATTATCTCATTATCAGTATTTTATACTTAGTCTTAGCATTAAGCCCTTGGAATCATCTTCTCTTCACTTAAAGTCTAGCATCTTAGATTTAATGAAAATCAGATTTTTATGGTACCATTTCATTGGAGTGTATTTATTATCATATAATTCCATGTTTGAAGTCTAAATATCAGGCTTAGAAATATATTCAGATCTGATCTAATGACATCAAATCATGGGCACGTTCATTTCATTTTATTCCATGTCTTATTTTAAATCTTGTTCTGAGTCTTAGCTATTACACTTTTGAGTTATGACTCATTAGGATCATCATTTAAAATTAGATTTCATATTCTAAATCTTGCCATTAAACATGTTAGACCTAGAATTCAATATGTTATTCTTCCATTTTTAGTCTTGTCATTAAGCATTAAACTTAGGAGTTTTAATGGATCCGAAATTGACATGTTGGGATCCGATTCTTAAGACATTTTGACATGAAAATCAGATTTTTACTCCTCCTATTTTATTTTTATTTTTTATTTTACATGATTGGGATCTTAGGACTCATTAACGTTTTTGTAGTCTTCATTTTGACCATCTTTTATGTTGATTCTAATCACAATGTTCTAGTGGAAACATGGGTCATTTAGAATTTGTCTCCATTAACCATGCAATCATTTAGCGTATTGACATTGGGACCTAGAAGATTTTCATCATATTGACATTATTGAGAGCATCAGATTTGCATGGTGAAACGCTTTGATTTGAGCATCATATTAAATAGCCTGAGCACCTTTGATATCTGAGCATGCTTTCCTTTTCTTCAATCCTAGCTAAGGCTATTTCGGATCTGAACATCTTAGATCTGGAAATTTTGACAGATCATGGACTTAACTTTTAGGCATTCAGATGACAGGTCATCACTTACTATGGGCATATCATATTTCCGTGAGTTTAGATGCATAGATGCATCTTATATTAAATCTGAAATTTAACATCTTCATGATCATATTCTTATATTTAGATTTTAGAGGATTGGCACACTTATTTCATTCATGATCAGATTGTTCCCTAGCTCCGGTCATGCTCCATATACAACATGAGTTAGGTATTTTTCAAATTTTGGTATTTTTGGATCATCTTCAATTTATACATTCATACACAGTCTGATTTAGATATTTTTCAGATTTTAAGAGATGTCGATTAAATTTGAAACTGACATATTCTTTCAGACCTTATCATTTTTCTAATTATATCATCTTACCAGATTCTCTTTTATGGGGTTTGAAGATTTCAGATTTAGCATTTAGATCTCATCTTATCATATTTACATTCCATATGGTTCACATAGGTTATGTTAATGCTCTTCAATCATAGTTATATGAACGTTGGCATATAAATGCCATCCATATAATCATAGGGTACATTTCATTACATCAAATTATGATCTCATCCAAATTGACATAATATCATGCATTGGGTATATGATATATCATTTCCCCATATCCTCACTTAATCGAAGGGTCAATATAGCATGGTGACATGCATGACCTCCCCCTTGATTGTTGGACCTACCTTTGACTATGGCTGCTGTTCCATTCACCAACATCTACCATTGATGAATCTCCACTAAGCTTCTCATGTATACAGTTCTTCTCCCTTTCCTTCTCTGTGACCTCAAGCTTTCTTGATTTTCTTCTTTCTCTGTCTTTCATTGTTCTTCTTGAAGTATGTTTTCTTCTAAAGCTCTCTTTATCCCTCTCCGTTCCTCTTTTTGAACTCTCTAAACCTTTATTCTTTTTGCTTCTCTCTCTCTCTCTCCCCCTCCCCCCTTTTGAAGCCCTCCTCTAACCTCTACCTTTATTTTCCTACTGCTTGAGTGACAAGCTGATGTCTTGTTTCTTAGGTTCTTAGGTGATCAAAGATCCCTTGGCACCTTGGTCACCTTGACATCTACGTCCAAATATTAAGAGATCAGGTTCACTTTTCAATGTAATTTGTTATGTCTATTTTTTTTCTCTGTCCCTGCTATTTGTGTCTGTTTTTGTGGCTACCAAGTCTGAATGTATTTCTGTTTGAGGTTAATTTTATATATTCTTTATAGAAATTCTCTATTCTCCACTTCTTCGTTTCTTAAAGTATTGAATGGTGAATCCTGCTTGGATAACTTTCAGAAAATGCATGCAAGTGGGAGAATTATGACCATGAGAAATTAGTGTTGATGAGTTATCATAATTAGGATCTTTTTCCTGCTCTCATCTTGCTTTCTACACTTTTATTTTGCTATTCGTAGCTCCCACCATGGCTTCAAAGACTGATGCTGAGGAAGCTTTCTGTAATCATCTAACAATTCATGACAAAACAAATATCTTATGGGATGTCAAATATCGTAACATTCATTTGTAATTTGGGTCATAGTAATGATGGTCTATAATTAATTGCTTCGACCTGTAACATTTCTTTATGCCTGGGATACCGTTAACTTGACAACATATGTTTCATTACAAGGGAAAGATGAACCCTAAAGTTAAGATTGAATTAATGAGCACGAAATAAAAAGGGTCTGTTTGGGAACCGCATGTCTGTCTTTGTTCTACTTCTTTGGATAGAAAATAAAAGTTGTAATCGTTTGAATGCCTCATAGAAATCAATTTTTCCTATGCGGAAGGAAAAAAATGTACTTATACGAGGAGAAAATTTCATCTTCAAAAACAAAAAAAAACACTTCTGATATTTTCTATTTTTGCCAGACTTGTCTTGCTATGGCATGGCTTTCTAGTTTTGTTTCATCCTCTTCTACGCATCTCATCGGAGATACCGATCCCTTTCATTGCTCACATAAATAATATTATTCAATAATGTAAATTATTAATATATAATATGTTGGTAATAGTATACAATATAATAGCTACATCAATTATAATCATATTAAATAAATAAATATTTTTTACTTATAATTAAATTATTTATTAAATATAAATAAATTAAATACTAAATTATGATTATAGAATATGTTAAAATTATATGATATATAGCTATATTAACAAGTATATTTATACTAAATTATATAGTACATACAATTATATGATAATATTGAATTATAATATTAATAAAAACATATCCTATATAAAAATATAAATAATTTATGTTATATTACGATATACTATTAAATACTTTATACACAATATAGAGGTATAATTTAACATAATACAAATAATATAATTTAAATATATTTTATCATATAATTTATTATATCTTATATGATGTGTAAGTGACTTTATTCAACTATTTGAGAAGTACATAGATTTATTTAAGAAAAGGTAACACCGCACATGTTCCACTTCTCTAGTAAGGAAGTACTAATTAAAATAACTTTTAGGCACTTTAAGATGTATTTCCATTTGGTTCTCAATGGACCGAAGGTATAGCTGTGGGCATTGTTTACAGGACATGTATACAACTAGGCAGTCCTCTAGGTTTAGGTAGTTTAGATAGGCCCAATGTAGACTAGGTCGGGGGTCAAGACTTGGGTCAGTTGGGGTTGAACAAGATTCGAACTAGGTCCAACTGGAATAGTTTAGAATCAAACATTGAATAAATTGAATAAATAAAAAATATAAATATACATATGTAGAAAATACAAAAAAAAACATTTATTTCTATTCAAATTTTACATTTTGAGGACAATTCTGTCACCTTGACTTTGCGTCTTTCTTGATAACTTTTATTTTCTCTTTATTCTAGACTATAATTAAAACACCACTTATATATAAAGCTTGAGTTTAGACTCTAAGTGAGGTTCTTGTTATAGGCGAGAATAAAAAACTTGAAATAAGAAAATGTCGACAATTTCTCTAGATGAGCGGCATAAATTTCTTCTTGGACGGATGATGACAAAGATTTTGGAGTAAGAGAATGAAAGAATTAGCAAATCGGAGGTGTGGGGAAGTGGAAGGCCCTTTTAGCTCATGGTTAGCCATTAGGCTAGGTGGCAACCTGATTGCTAGGTCGCATGACTCGGCAAGACCCTAGGCCCGGATCCACCTGGGTTGGGGGTCTTGGGTCGGGCCGGGTTGCCCAACTTGGTCCCAACCTGGTGTTCCATGGATAGGTTAATCGCCTAGAAGATTTCCAACTAGTATTTTATTGTTGGCACTAATTTATCAATTTATCTGCTTTATGTATTATTAAATTCCTTAGATGTCTTTGCAAATAAGTTTTGATGTCTTGCATCTGAATACTAAGGCACAAATAGAAAGGCTAAGTATATTATGCTTGCATCAATTCAAGCATTAGCTAGATGTTATATGGCAAGGCCATTGTGCTGTTACACTTGTTATTCTTGGGCTGTAATTTCAAGGTTTCTTGCATGTATAGACAATATTTAAAAATGTAGTCATAAGTCATAATCTGACGGTAGGAAAAAAATAACATACATGTTGCTGTACATTTTGCTTAGAGTTATAATTGGAAAAACTAAATTTCAAATTGGGCTACTAAATATGAAGAGTATCTAATTCTCCAAGTTCCCCTGAAGTATGTTCATTGTTGGAGCCAGGTTTGGAGAGAAACTGATTTAGAATTGACCTAGATCGGTTCTTTAAAAATATATAAGAAAAGCATAAAAACTAAGACAGATGGATTCGGCATTGGATTCCGGTGTGATCTACCTTTTGGGGTTGAATCAGAGATCGGCATCAGGGCGGCTGTGACATTGCATTGGCGCAACTTGGGATATGCGATATTGGGACCACCCCCATACATAGATTGCCGATTCAGATCAGGATCGGATCAACCTATGGCGATCTTATTTTCACCTAGAGGAGCAATCCGAGATAAAATCCCGGTAGAATCAGTCGGGATCAGCAAGATCGGCCGAGATCCAATCAAGATTAAAATTTTATTTTGTTTTTAATTTTTTTAAAACTCCTAATTTTGGATTAGGATTTCTCTTTGAGGATCAAAAGATCCGATCCAATCTGGATCGGATGACTAGGGGTGTTCATGGTTCGGTTTGGTTTAGTTTTTGAATATTTTTTCTCAAAACAAACCAAACCAAACTGAACTAAATTAATTTAGTTTGGTTTGGTTTGGTTCAAACCATATTTTATCAAGGAATAGTAGATATGTCAATAAATAATTTTATTTTATTTGTTTTAAATCATATTCTATTAAAATTTAGTGTATATGTTTATACAATTTATTAATTTTATCTTACAAACTCTTGAAACAAATTTTTTTATAAGAAAAGTTGCATAAATATTGTATTAAATATACTTATAATAAAATATTTAATCTAATTCGGGTTATTTGGTTTACCGATTTGGTTTGGTTTTAAGGGTCCTAGAAATCAAACCAAACCTATTGGTATTTCAAACCAAACCGAACCAAACCAAACTACTTGATCAGTTTGGTTTTTCGGGTTGAACCGAATAGTGAACAACTGATGGGGACAGAACTAAGTTAATTTAGTTTGGTTTGGTTTGGTTTAAACCATATTTTATCAAGGAATAGTAGATATGTCAATAAATAATTTTATTTTATTTGTTTTAAATCATATTCTATTAAAATTTAGTGTATATGTTTATACAATTCATTAATTTTATCTTACAAACTCTTGAAACAAATTTATTTTTATAAGAAAAGTTGCATAAATATTGTATTAAATATACTTACAATAAAATATTTAATCTAATTCGGGTTATTTGGTTTGGTTTTAAGGGTCCTAGAAATCAAACCAAACCTATTGGTATTTCAAACCAAACCGAACCAAACCAAACTACTTGATCAGTTTGGTTTTTCGGGTTGAACTGAATAGTGAACAACTGATGGGGACATTTTTTGAGCAATTTTAAATTGAGTCCTTAAATGGACTGGTATGTAAATAGATTTTTAGGGAGTCCTTTTCTTAAATTGTTCTCCTCTCCCCCCTATAAGAGGAGAACCTATGTACATAGTTATACAAGCAATAGTGAAATTTTTTGAAGCTCTTCGGCGGTGTCTCTCCCGCACAGGGGGCTGTGGCCCCCATCCTTCCTCCCACCCCGGCGATGGAGCGCCGTTCTTCCCCTTCACCTCCGGCAGTGAGGCCGGCGTCTCCTTTCCTCCCCGATCGGCCAGGAGGGCCCTTCTCCTTCCACCTTCCAAGCACGGCAGGTAGCCGATCTTCTCCCCCTCCTCATCCTCTGGCCTCCGTGCCATTCCTCCTCCCTTCCTCTTCTCGGTTCAACAGCCACGATAGACACCTCCGCGTTGATGCCCTCACTCACTCCCATCCAAAGGCCGGTGAAGTCGACGACGGAGAAGAAGCAGGAGAAGAAGAAGACGGTGGAGAGGGATGAGGAATCCGGCGATCCCCGGATTCCCCTTCCACCGCGGATCCTTCCCCTGCGATCATTCCGGCGCCGCCTCGGCCGGACATCGCCGGAGGCGCTGAGGTCCTCGCCTCCCCTGTTTTCCCTGCCCCCACCGCACGACCCGTCCGGACGGGACGACAACGATGACGCGGGCCTCCCTTCGCTCTCCCTGCCTCCGCCGTCCGTGCATTGTCTGCGCCCGCCGGCGAGAACGACGCGAGTGGCTGCGGACCCTTCGCCTGCCCCCCCCTTCCTCTGCTCCGTCGCCTGCGTGCTGCGACCACCGCACGACGACGGTGACGCAGCCACCCCTCCGCTCGGCACCTGCTCCACCGCGGGAATCCGTCCGGACGAAGGCCACGGCGCTGCGGACGCCGCCCGCCTGCGGGCGTTTTGTCGCGGCTCGCGCCGCCCGGGTGCTCGGCGATGCCGCCCCGTCAACAAGAGTCGACGGCGGGTGTTCCGCCACGCGACCACCGCGATGCACTCGCGGATAGTCGCCACGACCCCCCCCTCAGTCCCACGCGCGATCGAGCGCGCGCCGTTCGCAGCCGGCCGGTCCGCGGCCCGGACCCCCCCAGACCGGTTCAGCCGGATTTTGACCCGGTTCAGGCCGGTTCAACGCCAGAACCGGCCGGTTCAACCCGGTTCACCCTGTTTTGAGCCGGTTTTGGCCGGTTCAAGCCGGTTCGACTCGGTTCGGGGTCGTTTCGGGTCTGTTTGGACCGGTTCGAGTCCGGTCCGTTTCATTTTGGGTTCGTTAGAGTCTATTTAGGGCGATTAGCGCCGGTTTATTTCGCTTTCGTTCCGTTTAGACCGGTCTAGCCGGTCGGTCCCGCATCAACAACCCTATGAATGACACCTACTGATCTGGGTACCGAGTCTGATCCGGCAATCATTGCCCCAAAATTGCCGAGTTTGATGACTGAAGACACCTACCACAAGGTCCGATCAATGACCAATTTAGTCAATTTTGACCGATTCGAACTGAAATGGAGGGGGAGGGATCAAAGCAAGGATCGCAGGATCGGGAATGGGATCGGTCCGGATCGGCCGATCCTCCAAACAAAAGGGCAATCTCGGATCGGTCCAGATTGGTTAAATTTTTTTAAAATCAAAAAATTCTCAAAAAATCATAAAAAATTATGAATAAGTAAAAAAAATTTAAAAATGAAAAACAGTGCGGATGACATTTTACCAAACAATGCCATATAAACTAAATTCATTTCGAGAAAATGTCATATAAGTACAAACTATCTTATAAGAGAGAGAAGATAGTTAAAATAAATTTTTATAAATTTTAAATATATAACATATATTTATAATTATGAATCTTATATATATGATACTATAAGTGATAATAAAATATTTTAATATGTTTACACTATCATAACTGGGATGCAGAGTAGTCGCGGATCAACCTGCGCGGTTAGGTTGCAGAGGTCAAGGGGGTAGTGCCCCTTGTGGGGGGGTATCAGGGGGGCAACGCCCCCCCAAAGAAATTTGTGTATGGTGGTAAGGGGAAGGGGGAGGGGGGAGCAAGGATCGGGGGGTCCCGACCCCCCCCCCCTTAAATTTACCTATTTAGGTGGGAATCGACCGCCTCCCATAGGATCAGCACTCATTGCGCTAGATCGTCAAAGAGGAAAGCCTTAGAGGTTGAATGGGAGGGGGAGGTGAGAATCGGGGTGGAAGGGGGGGAATCGGTGTGATCTGGGGGAGATCGGACAAAAAAATGGTCCGGAATCGGGTCTAGAATTGATCCAATTCCGGACATTTCTAGGTTCTGGGGTTCGACCAATTCCAATTTGATCCTGCTGAATCTGTCGATTGTCGACCGATCCAAGCGATTCTGACTGGCCCGGACAAAGTCCAGGTCGGTAGTTCCTGCTAGAATCGGATCAATGAGGTCCGATCCGATCCAAGAATTGGCCGATCCCGATCCGGATCGGCTGATTCTGCAATCCATGATTCAAAGCGTTCTCTATAAATCGGGTCAGCTTATGCCAATCTGGTTCCAGGTTGGCCAAATTCTACAAACCGTGTGTTGGAGAGTTAATCAAGTGGTAATCTGACCACCTTGATTCAAACTTGAGGAGCATGATTTGCCAAGGCACTCCACCTGATCTATAAAAGGGCATTCCTACTCAAATTGTTAGGCAGTTTTAAAACGTTGGCCACTGAAAAGCATGCACTCAGGATTGCGATCCATGATTCTTTGCAATGATGATTTTGCTTGTTGTATCTATCAAATCGTTAATTGGAATTTATGTATTACATACACAGCTTGCTTTGTCAATGATGCATGATAAATCACACTCGGAGATCAGCAAAATACAAAACATTATTGCTCAAAAAGATAAGGAATTAGATGCAGCAGAAGAAAGCCTTTCAGGGCTAAGGGAGGTACAATGCTTTAATAAGTGAATTGTATTTTGCCTCTTGTTTGTCATGCATATCTCATGAAAACATTTTTTAACGAACTTCTGGTTCCATATAGGTCCTCATCGAGTACTGGGGAAAAGGTGAAATGGTGGAAGTAGCTGGTAGCTTCAATGGGTGGCAGTACCATGTCAAAATGGACCCAAATACACCATCCAGAAACGGAGGTTCAAATGGGACAAGGTGTTGGTCTAATAGATTCTTGGATTTAATTTAGGTTTATAATTTTTTATTAGATGGTGCACGAGCAGTTATTTTTCTTTCTCAAGGATATGCATCATCTATGGATACAAAAACCTTTTTTTATTTTTTGTCTCTGTGATGATTGGTTGCTTAAGAAATTTCTGAAGAATGGAACATATTTTCATAATGGTGATTTAAATAAATAGGCTGCAAAGTTTCAAAACTCAAATGACCACAAGGGCATCTCCTAAAGAAATTCTTGGTCCTGTTCGTATTTACAAATGCTGAAACAAGTTTCTTTCTACCCAATGTAGCTTATCCTTGCAAAGCCTAAGTCTATACTGTACCTACACCGGAATATCCCATCTTCAACTTGTCTTTGATATAAAATCTTTTACAAAGTTTTTAATGAGTTGAGTGCTACACAACTGTGGGCATTGAACATCAGCAGCATAATTTTAACTGGTTGTGATCTGGATGGAGTTCATAATATTCTAAATTTTGGCAATATTGTCTCACAGGTTGCTCACCTGATGCTAGTTCTACAGAATGCAATGAATGTCTAACCTCTTGTTATAAGGATGTACCAGAAATCTCAATTAGTTAACTGAAAATAGAAAGTCTTTCACACAAATTTACTTTTCTTTTATAAGATAATTCTAAACATTTTACTTGAAAAGGAATGATGGATAGATGATCACCTTGACAAGTTTGAATTGAAGTAATGTTGTAGAAAGGGAACCCTCCCAGGAGAAAAATTGCAACGAGTTGACCCAATGTTAAATCTATTGATGCCCCCAGACCCAAAAACTAGTGAAATTTGTCACCCATTTCATCAAAGCTTTTCTCCATACCAGTATGAAATCACAGTTGGGTAGCCCTTTGTTGACACCCAATTTTGAACAAAAAAAGAGAAAAGAAATTAAATGTGTTGACAAGGCCGACTCAAAAAAAAAAAAAAAAGGGGGAAGAAGACAAGAGAAATGGCACGCTCGTTCTCCATGAGGAGCTGGGTTGTGTACAGCATGTACAGAACCCATAACCAGACCCTGGTCGGCCCAATTCAGTCCGCCGGGGATGCCCATCGACATAGCCTAGAATGGGACTCCAATTAACCCACTCGG
This sequence comes from Cryptocoryne crispatula var. balansae, assembly GCA_036172225.1. Lineage (NCBI taxonomy): Eukaryota > Viridiplantae > Streptophyta > Magnoliopsida > Alismatales > Araceae > Cryptocoryne > Cryptocoryne crispatula. The sequence goes on along the minus strand of CM069925.1, from coordinate 11,904,106 downwards.
CCGGCGAGAGGCCCATTTGCAAGCCATCTCCAAGGCCCACGGGCCTGCTCAAAGAAGGGGTGAACAGTCTTCTAAATGGGCCGAGGAGGAGGCCCACGGGTCCTGCTCGGACACTGGGCTCGACGAAAGAAGGAGGAGGGGGAGGCTGTTATCGAACAAGGCAAGGGGTTGAAGGAAAGTGGGAGATCTGGTTTGGGATATCGACGAGGCTATGGAATCTCCATCGGTGTCTAATTCTCGGGTATTATGGAAGCTCCGGATCCTGCTCGGAGACGATTGAAGCAAGGGTCGACGGAGGCTATCCCGGTTCAAAGGGATCCCGATTTCCTCCCAAGATATGGGAGCCGAGGATATGGGAAGTTCCGAGTCCCTATCGGACCCGGAACCACCTCCCTGACTAAAAGCAGAACTCTCCCGAGGCCTATAAGGCCAGCCGGTGCTGCCGCGCAGAGGGGAGACAGACGGAGGCCAGAGAGAGAGAGAGAGGCAGAGCGGAGAGGAAGAGAGAGCAAGGAGGAGCCTACCGAGTCCAATTGAAGCCGCGAAAGCCTTCTTCCTCTTCTTCTACCGTCTCCTTCTTCTTCTGCTACGGCCGGACCCCGCAACCCCTTCCGCAGGTTGCCGCGCTGCCGTCGGACGCCGTAGAAGCCGGGACCTCTTCCCGTGGCCACCGGTGAGGCCTCCTCCCCCTTCCCTTAGGGCCGCAAGCCTCTCCTCTTGCCTCCTCCGGCGCCGTCGCAGCCGAACAATGCCGGAAAGCACCGCCGGAGCCGCCGCGATACCGCAGGATGTCGAAGGGTCTCGCGCGGGACTGTAGCAGCCAGGGGAAATATGTCCCCCGGACTTACGTCCAGCCTGGAAAAAGGCGGGGCCCACCCGGGGGAAAAGGCGCAAAAAAAAAGAAAAAAAAGGGCCAGCGCAGCCGGCCCCCTCGCGCATGAACCGGCCGGTCCAACAGGGGCTGAAGCCCCCCTTTGCGCACAGTGCCCTGCGCACAAGCGCAGGGACCCATTTTAATCAAAAAAAAATGTTTTAAAATAAACAAAACAGTGAAAAATAAATAAAAAAATATTTCTAATTCAACAAACCAGACTAGTTGGGGGGTCGACTAACCATCCGCCCCTACATCTCGGCTTAACTTAAAAGAATTCAAAATATGGACTAGTTGGGGGGTCGACTAACCATCCGCCCCTACATCTCGGCTTAACTTAAAAGAATTCAAAATATGGACTAGTTGGGGGGGTCGACTAACCATCCGCCCCTACGTCCTTAAGGTAGACATACAAAGGTCTATAAAAGACCCCAATGTCTTACCAAGTTCACCAAGCTATGCAAAGCTCAAGCATAATCAATATGCTATCATGCCGGTCATATGCTAGTGAAATCATCAAAAATAGTGGGGGATGCCCATAAGTCTATCAAGACCGGGTACATGCCGCCCATGAATTGATAAGTCCATCAAGGACCCAAGGGACTGATTTTCCAGTCAGGCTACAAATTGTCTTAAAGAAAGTGGAGGGAAATACCCATAAGTCTGTGTAAGACCGGGTGTATTCCTTTCAAAAAATGGACAAGGACTGTACTCATCAAGAGTTGAACAGAAGTGTTCTCAAGACTAGTCAGAGTTGTAATATCACATTTTTCTGGACTGTGAACGTCCAAGACAGACAGTTGTACTGCTGATTTATATCATTGAAGGGAGTCAATGATTTCATTGATCCGATGGGATGCCAAGCACTTAAAAAAAAAAGAGAAAACAGAAAAATCTGTAATTGAGCCTGGAATCCGGTCTAAGTTCTGGCCAAATTCGGCTCTGATTTGCAGACAAAATTTTAATCTCATAAATAACATCCACTTGAATAAGTTCAAATCATAAGAATCTGTGAGAATCTGAAATTTGAAGTTCTGAGATTTGGAGTGTACAGAAAATCCGAAGACAGAAAATGTAAAAATCTAAAAATCTGAAGTCTGTCTTGTGCAGAATCCACATAAACAACTGAAATCTGTAGAGGGATCCGAACACTAAAATCTGCAATTTGAGAATTGGAGTTTCAAGGTCTGAACTCCACATTTCTGACGTACAGCAAACTGAAATTTACAAGAGGTCTGGGGCTTGGAATTTGAAGAAATAAAAATTGGGCATTGCAGGAGCCGAGGCTGGTAGGATCTGCAGAATTCCGAAATCTGAAGATTTAAATAGTCTGAATTCACCTCTAAAATTCAAGGCCAAAATCTGGAATCTGAAAGCTGAGATGCTGAACATGAAGTCTGCAACTAACTCTGGAATTTGAAAATCTGAATACACCATGAAAATCTGAAGTCCAAAATCTGGAGTCTAGGAGGAGAGGAATCTGGAAGCTGAAATTTTGAAGCATAAAAATCTGCAATTGAAATCCGGAGGACTGAAAATATGAATGCACCATAAGATCTGAAAAACTGAATCTGTGTCGAACCCACAAGAATCTGCAATCTGGAAATATTTGAAAAGTGCAGAATTTAGAGTTTGAAATTTGAAATCAGTAAGAAATCTGGAAGTTTGGAGGACTGTAAATATGAAATGCAGAAATCTAAAGTTTGATATTTGAAGAAGCCTAGAAATCTGAACTTTGTGGCTGAGGTCCAAAGTTTGAAACAAATTGGGAAGCTCCAAATTAGAAAATCTGGATGCGTAGGATTTGAACCCCAAGCTGGCTAGCCGAAATTGCAGAATCCAGAATCTGAATTTTTTTTTGAAGAATGTGAAAACTAGGGACTGCCAAGTCTGAAATTCAAAAAGGAATCAGATCCCTTGAATCAGAAGCTTGAAATCTGCAGAATTTGAATCAGAAAATGCATGCGCCAAGTAGAATCTGCCAATTTTGCAGAAGTCTGAAAATGATCGAAATCTCAACATGTCCAAATTAAAATTCAATCTAAACCAGAAACCGAAAATTGTGAACCTGCAGTAAACCCCAAACAGAAATCAAATCAAACTAAAAAACAACAAGTAAATTGAACTCAAATCAAGCTCAATTTCAATTCAATTCAATCCAAACCAATCAAATTCAACTAAATCAAATCTGGAGCCGTAAAAGATCTGAAATTTGCGATCTGTATAAAGCCAGCCCAATTCAAAACAATTCAATTTTCAATCTAAGCCAAACAAATTCAAATTTGATTTTAACCGACTCAAAACAAACTCAAATTCAAACAGAATTCAAATCAAACCCAAATTTCCCAAACAAACAAATTTGATTTAAAACAAACCGAGTTCAAAAGTTGAGCCCAAATCTCATTTAAAATCAAGCAATAAATAAATTGTTTTCTAACTCAAACCAAATTTAAATCAACAAACAAATTAAACTCATTCCAACCAAACTTAAATCAAACTCAAACCCAAATCAATTTATAAATCTGAAAGTTGCATAAAATGTCAAATTCACCCCAAAATCAATTAAATCCAACTCAACAGATCTAATTTCAAATCAACTAAAAACAATTCAACCAATTAAATTCAACTCAAACTAAATTCAACTCAATCGAAATCAAACCAACAAATTTAATTCAACCAATCCAATTTAAATCAAATTCAAACTAAAAAATTGAGTGCTTGCATTCCATCAAATTTCATGGGATTGTTTTCTCCTATGTCCATATGTGTGTGAATGTTTACTTTTGTGGATGCATATTTTCTGTTCCAATGGATTGCTACGACGCTTAATCAAGGGTATTCGAGTTATCTCGATGTAATTAACGTCGGATCTTCGCACCATCCGACGGGGAGAGGTCAAAATAATTTTTTAAAGAACCTAACAACCTCAACAAATAATTTTGACCCTAGTTAATACTTTTATGGAATACCATCTATTTTCCTAAGAAGTCAATACTAAGGTCAAATCCAAATTCAAAAGGAAAATGAATTTCCCAAACAAAAGATATCAAATCTTTTTTTTGAGATTTTGAGGTTACATCACCCTTCTACCATACTCAACTCAGTGAAGCCTTAATTACAAATTATTGGAGTTGTCTATATGGATTCTCTTTTTTCACCCATGCCAATTTTGGATAATTCCTTCGAAGAAGTTAAGTCATCCAAAGCATATTGAATTACCATCCTCTAGATAAGCTTGGGATATGTGTCACTTTTTTTTGCTTTCATCAACTTTTATAATTGGCATTTTTTTATTTCTATGTTTAATATGTTCAAACAATCTCAATATTCCTTCTTTTAGTTTATAATTAGTGTTACTTCATTTTCTATAATATCTTTATCGTATATCCTTTCTAATCAAGCATGTCCATATATGCTTCTTAATATTCTAATTTTAGCTATATTTATTTAGATAGTATATTTTCTTCATTTGTCAGCATTCACTGACATACAACATTTAGATCTTATTACGCTACAACTGAATTCTTCTTTCAATTTTATTGGAATCCTATTATTACGTAGGACTCTTGTGGCTGATCTCCACTTCATCTATCTTGTTTTGATCCTATAGCTAGTGTCCTCCTTTCATTTTTCACTTTTTTGTATAACTAAAATATTTCAATTGAGTTCTTTGAGATAATGCTACTCCATCTAAACTAATTTTCTTATTTTTCTCTGGCCTTCACTAAATTTTATAATGCATATATTATGTCTTAGTTATAACATAGCTTAAAATCTTTGGTTGCTAAGGTCTTGTTTGTTACAAGAATCGGGAAAGGATAGCTGATATATGTTTGCGGGACCTTGGTCAATGAGCTATTTAGATGAACGACGGGAAGTCTTCTCCCAGCTTCTGGTCTTTGTAATGCTTCATATAGTCAGCTTTGTAACAGTAGCACTTATATGTTCAGATAGTTTGCAACACTAGAAATTGACTCTCATCCTGTATATCTACTACCAACAAGTTAGATAGTTTTTTATTACCTTTTTATTTTCAACAGGGATCTTATGCTCTGGTCAACAATTTTGTGGCTGTATCCTGGGGTTTATGAGGTTGGTATTTCCATTCATTAATGACATATATTGCATCGTGTAAATGTGTTCATGCTCTTGCATGCATTCAAAGCTATTATGTTCTTGCATGCTGATTCGATCAGTTGATACCTAGGTTGCGATTATGTTGAATACTGAATTATAAGATTCACATCTTCACTCTGAATGCTTCGGATGAGTCTAAATGCAGAGCGATTTAAAATTGTTGATGACTAATTGATATCTGAATCTGTAAGCTATGTATAGTTCATTCATTGTCAAAATTGATGAATGCACATTGCACAAGTGATTTTGTTATGTATACTTTGCACTTAATATACTTATAAATAATCTAAATAATTATTTATGTGTTGAGATGACATGCTTTATGATATTAAAGTTGTGTTTGATAAAAAAAATATTTGTATCTTAATTTAGATATTTAAATCATTGAAATCGTATTGAATTATTCTTCTCTATGTTAGTTTAGGTCTATCCATGGATTGTGGAATCGGCTGATTCAGATCGAAATTGATCGATTCCAAGATTGGTTTGGCACCCACTGATCCGACTTTGGCCAAGACACCTGATCGTAACTGGACTTATGTCGGAATCGATCTGGATCAGGACCAATCCTGGCCAGGACACTCAATCCTTGGTTCTCATTTCTTGGGACTTTCACTCTGGGCTCTTGTTGGGAGCCCTCTCATGTCCAAATTGAGAGACTTGGACGACTACTTCTGGGAGGCAGATTTCCACAATTTCTTTAATTTTAGGAGGCAGGAAGTAACTTCACGTCAATTCTTTGGGATGTGAAGCACCCCCACCAGTTCCAGCTGGTTAATGAGACTTGCCCCACCAGCATCTCACACTGTGGGAGTTGCTGGTTGGTCCATCTGTGTGCATCAATCCTCCCTACTGATCAAGGATTTCGGAATTGGAATCTGAATCGGTAGGGACCAAATCGGATTGAATTGGTCCAATTTGACCGATTCTCAAGAAGAAAAATTGATTCGGAATCCATCCAAATCGGTTTTCCTATTTCATCTATCATGCTTTCACCTATCATTCTTTCTTCCAATTTCCAAGCATGTGCGGAATGTTAGCAATGTCCCTTGAGGATAGGAATTTACAATCATAGTCTGTCGTGAAGATTAGGTGCCACAATGCACTAAATAATGTATAAGAAAAATATCATGTATATGGCAAACATAAACTAGATTTACCCTGCAAAGATCAACTACCTAAATGGGCGTTAGCGCTTGCACTGACAAGCTCAGGTTGGAAGAGACCTTCCCAGTATTAACGTGGTTGATGGAAATTGTAAGCACTAACATGAGGTGAGGCAGCTTCTTCCTGTTTTAGCAGCGTAGTTCTAAACAAATTTTATGGACTTTTTTTTAAAATGATAAATAGAGTTGTAATTTTTATATATATACTTGATTTAAACACATTTAGACATATTTTGGCAATATTCATGATCTTTTGGTATTTTAAACCCAATTTATAACATTTTTATATGAGTATACTACAGGCATAAACTAGGATTTTACCCTTATGGGGTGTTTAGTTGCATGATAAGTCGAGTTTTTGCTACAATTTTATGTTTTTGAAATAAAACTTGTTAAAAGAGGTGTTTGGCAACCATGACGATTTTATGTTTTTAAAGTGATTTCCTCCTTAGACAAAAAAAAGAGGGTCTCACCTTTTCTTTATCTTGTGGTCCCCCACTTTGTTTAGTCATATATGGTAGTTATTTTTGTTATCACATCCCTCCAAATATGATAAATTTTTTTCATTGGTTAGTTTATATTTTATTTTAATACAACTTTTTATCATGAAAGTGCACACAAAAATTATTGTGCAACCAAACACCTCATTAGTCTCCATCATATTAACCAATTATTGGGTGTTGAGAACGAATTGATTTGCTCCATAACTGATATCAGGTCCGTTACTAAGAAGTCTAGTTTTGTTTCAAAAACTAAAAATAGTGATAATAGGAAATTTATTATCACTTTCTACCAAAAGTTGTTGAAATGATACATGTTTTGTAATTTCTGCATGTTGTATATATCTATATATATAGATATATTTATATATATATATAGAGAGAGAGAGAGAGAGAAACTTAGTTTGGTACACGCTGGGGTGAAAAGATGGTCAAAGGGGGTTTCTAGAGTTGTTATGGTTTCAGGATTCATTAGTTGTCTTGTTTTATTTTATGGAATCCTTTAAATCAGCGGTGATTTTTATCAAGCTTTTCGAATTTTCTAAGAAAAAGGCTTGTTGAAGATGGAGGATACTCTCATAGATATGACACTGTGGCTTTTCTATACGAGGTATCGTTCTAACGGACAAAACCTAGTCCTTGTGGTTGGATATATGGATTCTCTTTCTTTATTTGCAGTTATTTGAGTTTTTTTTAGAGATTTAAATCTTATGTGTCATATAAAATTACTCCGTGTCAACCTAAGTCTATCATGCTATCCTAACAATCTCCAAACTAAGATTTCTTTTTGCATAATAAAGTTGGAGGGTGTTGTTGGCTACTTTAAGCATAACCTTCCGACTAAGCACAGCGAACAACTCTCGACTTGCTTTTTGTTAGCAACCATGGTTCCTCCTAATTTTTCCTCTATGTATCACTGAGATGATGCGAACCTGTCCTGTTGCAACAATCTTCGTTTTCGGAGAGCATCTCAGATTAATCAGTTCAGTATTGGATGCGTATTATTTACACTGTTTACCGACCAGTCTCTTGTTCTAATCCTTCTTGGCAGATAAAGTTTGTCGTGGATGGCCAATGGAAGATCGATGCGCAGCGAGAGTTCGTCACTACGGGTTGCTTTACGAATAACATTCTCAGGGTACAGAGGTGAAACTGTTGCTCATGTCTGCGAATTGGACGTGGATAGTGCAAGTGTAAAACGCCATGTCTTTCACTTCAAGCTTGTCGGCACTGCATCTTCCGACGCCCTTGTTGATATCTGGCAATCAGCATGTGATGATCTTCTTGTTGACTTGATAATCCAGTCACTTGAGATGAAGGATAGATATTTCATGGAATGCCCGGGTGCCTCGCCCAGGTCACCTGGGTCGTGTTGCATCCCGCGACCCGGCGATCAGGTGGTGACCTTGTCAGACCTAGTTGGGCCAGGTCGGGCTGACTGTTGGGACTGCTCCAAGCGCCTCCAAGGCCCCTCTGGGTCTATATAAAGCTCAGGGGTGCAAACGAACCAGTACACTTGATAAAAATTTAACTCGACTCGTTTATTATGTTAAATAAATGAATTTGAACAAAAAACAAAGTTCGACTCATTAAACGAGCCGAGTTTGAACAGACTCTTACTTGCTTGACTCGATCGTGAGTAACTTGATTAAATATTATATTTTATATATTATTTTTAAAAATTAAATTATGAATATTAATAATTATATATTATCATTTAAATATAGTAAATAATTAAAATTTTGAGTTTAAATTTAGACTAAGTTTCATAAATGAGCTAAATCTAGAATTCTACGAATGGTTTTTCATTGATTTTGAAATTTATAAATGAGTTGTCTACGGCATAAGGTTGAATGTGAATTGAATTTTAGTTTAGTTAGTACTCGAGTTCAACTCGATTCGATTAATAAATGAATCAGGTTTGAACAATGGTTTAACGTACTTGTTAAAACTCGAGCATGAACTTGAACTCGTGTAAAATTAACGAGCTAAGTTTTAACATCATATTACTCGGCTCGGCTCGTTTACACCCTTATTAAAGCCCTCGAGGGCTTTCCACTTCTTCTCCAAACACTTTTGTTGATGCTCTCTCTCTTATTTTATATTTTTTTCAACCAATCTAAGAATAAATTTGCGCCACTTTATCTAGAGAAATAGTTTACATTTTATTTTTTTCAAATTTTCATTTTTGTATATAATTAGAGTCTCAATTATAGTCTTGAATAAGCGCCTCTAAGGCCCCCGGGGTCTATATAAAGCCCCCAAGGGCTTCCCACTTCTTCTCCAAACACTTTTGTTGATTCTCTCCCTCTTTTATATTATAATTTCTTTTTTCATCCAATCTTAGAATAAATTTGTGCCGCTTTATCTTGAGAAATAGTTTACGTTTTATTCTTTCAATTTTTCAATTTTGTATATAATTAGAGTCTCAATTATAGTCTTGAGTAAGTGTGGTTTTGATTATCGTTTGAAACAAAGAAAAGATGAAAGTTATTACAAAAGATGTAGACAAAAATTACCTTTAAAACTTAAGATTTGAATAGAAATAAATTTTTTTTTATTTTTTTGATTTATTCAAAGTTTAAATTTGAACTGTTCTGATTGTTTCTGTATGAATCTTGTTTGACCGAGGTCACCAACTGTGAGCAATCTGGTTGGGGTTGCGAAGGGCTTACCCAATCTCGACCCTAGAGTCTAGAGATATTTTGTTTAGACAAAAAAAAATAGTCGTTTCTCGATCACTTCTTCAGCGCCACTTTTTATAGGGTGGGAAATCTAGTTGAATTTCTCTGGTAAGGAAAGAAGAGCTTGAAGATGGGATGAACCTGAGTAAGACTTGGTTTGGATTGAGAGGCATTTGTTGTCAAATCCAAATTAAATTAAGTAGACATAGTTTAGTTCGATTCACATTTATAGTAAAATAAATGCTATTTTTAATATTAATTTATTAATTAAAAATGTAGTTGCCATCAAAATATAAAGTGCTATAGTTAATGTTGTTACACATTTCTTTAGTTTATTATGGATTAGTTCCAATTGGTGATTTAGTTTGGTTTTATTGATTCATAGCATCACATTTTTCAACTTGAATCAAGTTTGACCAAGGTGTCTGGTGTTATTGTTCATTTTATAACATATTTTTTAGTTTATTATGGTTTAGTTCCGATTGGTGATTTAGTTTGGTTTTATTGATTCATAGAATCACATTTTTCAACCTAAATCGAGTTTGACCAAAGTGTCTGGTTTGGCTCCTACTCGAAGATATTGGTAACATTTGGGAGGACTTTCCAATTCTTAGGCCAGAGAAAGGTTTTCTTTCTTTCTTTCATTAATTCATTCATTTTTTTATTTGAAGAGCAAAGTTAAATCATATAAAACCGTCAACCCGGCATGTCCTTACAAATAAAGTTCATGATAGAAATTGGGACAAGTGAAATATGAGGCCAAGATGGGGCATCCAACACCCATTTTGCCAAGCAGTGTGCTGCTTGGTTACATTGCCTAGAGGAGAAGACAATGTCTAAAATGAGATGATGAGCTTTCTAGCAAATCGGGTCTATTCTGCCAATTGTATCCACAATGCACTTTGGTCGCTTCCAATGATGGAAAGTTTTCCTCTTGCAAAGCCCAGGCGCATGCCTATGCAATTGCCCCAGTCTCCAAAATATGTGGGTCTACAAAATGAGATTTCCTGGCTTTCCAAAAAAGTAAGCATCCGGCCTCATTCCTAATTATCATGCTGACAGCTCCCATGCGACCATTTGTTGCACCATCAACATTAATTATAACACAGTGGGAAGGTGGTGGTTCCCACTTGGGAGATTGTGATTCGTTTGGCGCACCTAGACATGCAATGCAGAAGTTTGCTTCCATCTGAGCTTTCTCAAGGATATCTTCCAGCTTCTCTTTAGATCCTCTGAAGTTAGTATTTCACCTAACCTTCTAGATTTGCCAAATAATATTAATGGCTAGAATCCCCAATAGACTAGCGAATATATCTTTTTGCACCATCTAGCCTAACCAGGTTTGAATTAAGCTGTGCACATTTCTTTCTTCCCATGCCTCAATACAAGCCAGAAGTGATGATAGCCAAGTGGCTCTGCTGCAAGGACAATAGAGGAAAATATATGGTCCAGTGATTCGGCCTCTGTCAAGCACACTGAGCTCAAATTATCAATGTAAGGACACCTCCTTGCGATAGCATCATTCATGGGAAGATTGCGAGACAATAGTTTTCAAACAAACATATTATCAGTTTTTGAGGACGTAACTTAACGATACACGTGGTGCCACAAGACCTTCCACACACTACCATCAGATGGGTCTGGTAAAACGTTTCCATTCCTAATAAATGTAAAAGCGGCTATTGTAGTTAACTGGCCATCGGCTGTGAAAGGCCACACTAAGTTATCCTTAGATAAATTGTGAAAATGGGAGTTCTCAATATTCTTTGCACAGAGAATTCATCAAAACAATGCTTTAAAATTTTGCCATTCCACCGACCATTTATAATTAAATCTTTAACTGTAGTCAGATGAAAGTTAACGAGGTCTCTTAGTATGGGTGGGAAACACATGTCCAACATCCAATTTTGGCTCTAAACATTAAACTTGCTCCCATCTCTAATTCTCTATATTCCTCCTTTCTAAAGAAACTTATGGGCCAGTAAAATATTTCTTAAAATAGTTGAGTTGTTCGACTTTGGTTTTAGCTCCCATAAGTTGCCTCTAGATAAATGCTTAGCATGGTGTAATCTAACCTAGAGCTTTTCTTTTTCATGTAGAAATGACCAAGCCAATCTCATGATAAGAGCTTGATTCATATAATTGAAATCTCTAATCTCCAAGCTACCGGTTTGTTCTGATTGCTTAATATATTCCCACCGTGAAAGTGAATCCGTTCTAATTTGAAAATTACTCCAACAGGGAGTCTTTTAATAGAGAAAATGTGAATTGACAATTGGTTCAAGGATGACTTTATATGTACTGTTCTGCTGCCCATAGATTGCAGATTATTCTTCCACCTAACCAATTTCTTTTGACAGCTATCCAAGAGGCCATTATATCGCTTGATTTTCTTGCCCACCTGTCCCATGGGGATTCCGAGATATAGGTCATATGGAGAACCCACAGAGAAACTAGAGATGCTACATATATTATCTCTGATTTGCTATGGTATATTTCTACTAAAAAAGAATTTTTATTCAGAGTTGTTAATTGCCGGACCTGATAAGTTCTCATAAGAAGCTAAGAGTTCCAACAAGTTTTTGGTTTTTGACATGCTGGCCGAACCAAATATAATTAAGTCATCTGTGAACATATGTGTAATCCTCAACCAACATTTAGCTAGATAGAACCCAGACAATTTCTTTTGCTCAACTGCTTGTTTTATCATGGAATCTAATGTCTCAGCACATAGGATGTACACATATGGTAATAAAGGGCATCCCTCAAGTTTATTCATGCCTACCCTTTGGCAATTGATATTAAGAGAATATGTAGCAATAGAAGTACACTCCATAATAAGGTTTATGAATTTTGCTGGAAAATCAAACTGATTCAGCATATATTTCAAGAAAGATCACTTGATTTTGTCATAAGCCTCGTGGATGTCTAATTTGACCATAAAATGACCAACCTTTTTCCTTTTGTATGCCAAAATGAGTTTAAAACTTCTTGAACAATAAAAATATTTTCTAAATCATTTTTTCTAGGAATAAAAGCTAACTTGGTTTCAGAAATTAACTATTGAAGTAAAGGCTTTATTCTCCAAGGTAGGATCTTGGTGAGAACTTTGAAGAGGGTATTACATATAATAATAGGCTTGAAATACTCCAGACCTACAGAGTTGATTTGTTTTAGGATCAAGGAAATTGTGGTGTGGTTTAGGCCTGGTGGGATGGTATGAGTGGTGAAGATATGGGTTATAAGGCTAGAGCTATCTTGCTAAAATAGGGGCCACATCTTTTGAAGGTACAAAGGGGAAGCCCGTTAGGGCCAGGTACTTTTTTGGCCTTCATTGAGAATAAGGAATCCCTAATTTGATCAGAAGAAATTGGGATTGGTAGCCTGACAACATCTTCGGGTGGAATGGAGGGTGGATGAAGAGGATCTATCGGAGCTAACAATGCGCTAGAGCTATCAGAATAAAGGGATTCTCAATATTCTCCTTCTTGTCTGACCAATTGCCATCCAATTTAAACACACCTTGAATCTTGTTCCATCTTCTTCTAATGAGAACCTTGGTATGAGAGAACTTTATGCACCGATCACCATAAGTAAGCCAATGAAGTTTTGCCCTTTGTCTTCGATAAATCTCTTCTATATCCTCTAGCTCTTTTAGTTTACCTTTCTAGGTTATGATGCTCCTCAATCTGTTTGATCTATTGGAATACCTTGTAAATGTGTTAGTTGTAGCTAAATGTCTTTAATTTTCCCTTTAAGACTGCCAAAGAGTTTCTTTCTCTATTCCATCATATTTTTCCAAAGCCTAGTCATCTCTAGAGGCATAATTTGAGATCAAAGATAGGTATGAGTTTCGACCATCATTGATCAATGGGGGAAAGTAGGGTGACATAGCCAGGCAGCTTCCATTCTAAACTAAGGCTTTACATGTCTCCTTGGAGGAATGGTATTCAAATATACTGGGCAATGATCACTAGCTTAAGTTGGAAAGGTGAAGAACCTAGCATGAGAGAATTTGTTTAATGAGTAAACCGAAATCAACACCTTGTCTATCCTATCCCTAATATTGAAATTGAAATGTCTTCTGTTAGACCAAGTAAAAGGTCAGTTCTTCCGGCCTGACATCCAAGAGGGCATTTTCTAGATAAAGGTCTCAAATTGAGCCATATAAGATCTTCTTGGTCTAAGGAATCATCTAATAAAATTTGGTGTAACATAAGCGACAATTCTAATGGGTTCATGTTGATCTCGTCTCCATTAGAATTGAACGACGAAATTGAAAATTGATCAAAATAGATTTCAATATATCTGATAGGGATTCATCTAATCCCATAGAGAGGGAGATGAATAACTTCTCAAGCACTTTAAATTATTTAAATACTCAATCTCTAATAGTATTCACATGAACTTTAGCCATAGCAAGTTCTCCCTTCGCACCGGACTCGAGAATTATTCCCGAACGGAGCTCCATAACCCATGGACATATTTCAGAGAGAGGAGGAGGTAGGAAGGAGGTTGAGGACGTGATTCTCACCCTTGGCTTGATAAGGTTTGGCTAGAACCATTAATATTTATAAAGAATTTATAATTTTTATAAAAAAAACTAAAATCTCTATAAATTATGCCCTTACACCTGTATTTATGAATAAGTTCTTATGTGTGTAACCCATTATGCTCAATAGTATATTTTGTTGAGGCCTGATCAAAATCAAAAATTTTATTTAATTAAATTAAATTTTTGATCTAATAATGGATTAATTAGCCTACCGATCATGATGAGTACAAGTCATATCGCATGATCTCAAATGACTATGGGGATAATCTTATCAATAATCTTATCTCCATTGAGCCTTTTCATCATCAGTTACCGCATGGATATAAATCCTCGTCTATTCAATGTCTCATTTAGATAAGAGTGTGGCATCGACTATCAACTATTTAGTATACTAACTTTATGGGATTCTTCACTCAAAATCAGATCAATTAGAATACTTCTTTTCTAATTATCCTTTTTTATTCCTACCCAGGGATTGAAAGTACTATTCCATAAGATATTCACTCACACTTACCGATGATAAACATATATTATTATCCTTGGCAAACTGAGATACAAATAATAAGTTTTTAGCAATCGATGGAGCTTGTAAAATGTTGCTAAGTTTAAGGTCTTGAAAACCTGATTACCTAACATTAGAAATATGTAACACCTCACCATTTCCACCCTGAACTCTATCCTAACCATAGTAAGGATGTGGATTATTTTATACACCCAAATTAGTGGTCATATGATTATTTGCGTTTGAGTCCAGGAACCATGTTGAATCAAGTTGAGAATTGATAGAACTGCTACCTGAAGCCATGCTGGTTGAGTATTGTTGGTAGTTGTTTGCATAGTTACTCGTGTTTCTAAAACTGATGTCAAAATATTTCTAACAATTAAGCATGGCATGCCCCCTTCTTATCACATAACTAACAAACATTTAAAGTATTTGAAGAATTATTTTGATTCCTATTAAATTGGCTACTAAAATATTGAAACAAAGCATTGTTAGCAAATTGGATTTGATTCTTATCAAAGTTTTTGTAATTATCATTTCCTCTATTCCTTCCCTTGTAACCATGTCCTCTACAATCGTTTCCTTTGAAAATGACATTCTGTTGTTGTTAACAATTGTTTAAATTAATCTTTCTTGAATTAGCAAATAATTTTGTAACACTATGATGTTGCATTTGCGTAGTCCTTCATGATTTATAAACATTCCCTGAATGTCGTTTATAGACAACAAAAAGGCATCCATCCTAGTGGTGATTGTTATGACAAATGATTCAAACTCGGTTCCTAGCTCTCCTAGAAAGTAAAGAAGCATATTACTGAATGATATGTAATCTCTAGAAATAGCCAGAGAATTGGCTATTAATTTCACCTTTTGAGGATACTTAATTGATATTCATGAAGCCCTTTCTCATTTGCTATAATTGAAAGCGTAGCTGCATTACCCTACCCTTTGAATTATTTGCATAAGTGGTAGCAATTGTCTTCCAAATTTTAGCTAATATGGTATGACATGACAAACCACAAGATGTAGAATCAACTCTGACACTTGTGAAATTAAAATCGTTGTCACTAAATTGTCATATTGTTTTTCTACTTGAATCAAAAATTTGCTTAGACAGATCAACAAGAATTGAGCTAGTAAGAGACAAATAAGAAATTGACCTATCAACCAATCACATGTGTTTATGCATGTTCAAGAAAGGAATAAAATGAGCTCTCTAAACCATACAGTTTTTACCATTCAAATTTACGGAAATACAATGAGAAATATTTGGCAACGAGAAGAAACAGAGAAGAAGAGACAAATGAAAAGTTCAATTCAGGTGAACCAGAAGTTGGAGGAGTTGAGATGAACCTTCCATCATCTTAGAGCTCTGATACCAAGTTATGTTGTAGAAAAAAGTTGACAAGTAGAGAGCAAGAAGGGAAGTAGAAAACAACGTACTTTGGTAAAATGGGCGGGAACCCCCTACCGCCTTATAAGTCAAATGCCGTACATATCAGGATATGTTACAACAAAGGGAAATTGCCATCAATTACAAGCTAATTACACTGTTACAGTGAATGATTGTGAGCTTTCTCAAAAGCTCCCACTGTCCCACGTCAACCTAGACTGTCTGCATAATGAGATTTAAGTGGAAGAAACCAAAGGGGTCGCTAATGGGGTGTTTGGTTGCATGATAATGAAGGTTTTTGTTTTAATTTTTAAAAACTGTAAGAAAACTTGTTAAAAGAAGTGTTTGGTAACCATGACAATTTTATCTTTCAAAAGTGATTTTCTTCTTAAACAAAAAAATAGGGTCTCACCTCTTTCTTTTTTCTCGTGGTCCCCCACTTTGTTTGGTCATGTGTGGTAGTTACTCTTTTTTGTAGTCACATCCCTCCAAACATGATAATTTTATGTCATGAGTTGGTTCACTTTTTATTTTAATATAATTTTTTGTCATGAAAGTGTACAAAAAATTATCGTGCAACCAAACACCCCATAAGGGTTGAGGAGGATGTGAGAGAGGATGGGTAAAGGTATGCCTCAAAATTTACATTTATTGTGAGACCAATTGGAATCAGTCCACCATTGTGAATGGTTGGTCAGTCAACCGATGGTCAACAACTAGAGCATACTCGGTCTACCAAGGTCAGTCGACTAGTAGGTGATTGCCGATCGACCAAAATACATAGAGGTGCTAACTCTTCTTTGCAGAAATCTCAATGACTATCGTATATTTCAGATTTTTTCAAAAAAAAAATTTTAACTAGTACATACATCCCGAGTTCTCTAAGAACTTTTCATTTATCGGTGGTTATACAGTTAATTGACCATTTATGTCCACAAATATTAGCCTAAAATCAACTTCACTCGCACGATCACACAAAATATACTGCCTAATCTCAATGTGTTTGGAGCTTGACTGTTGGTTTGGAATTTAACAGAAATGATTCAACTCAGATCTATATTTGATGATCTTATAACTAACAACTTTAAAATCGATCAAGATGGAGCTACTTAATACAGTTCCCAAACAGGACTTTTGAGAAGAATAGGCACTTTTAATACAAAGGTACGGTGTTTCGACTCTCGACCTTGAGTCCGTCCCGGTTATCTTGTACCCACTTGGTCCTCGCCCTTATTAATTATTATGGACTCGAATCGTCATCACATCCTCGGGGGATCTACGGAAACGTACATCTCAAAACTTTCGACTCCCGTTCGGTCAAGTACCTTGAACCCATCACAAACCAACAACCATGTATGTATAGCATGTCAGGCTATAGAAACTCAATCAAATAAACATTTTTTTTGCCCCTCCGCTCTACCAAAGCTCATCAGAGGAAAGGGGCAAACATATTTTCCTCTGAAATCGAAACACCTGATTCCACTGAACTTAATGTCCGTGCCACCATCCCAACCAAACACCATACACGTACTTACCACGACGGGAACGCTATTTGCCGGTGCATAGCATCCAAAGCAGTCATGTTGCGCAAACTGGACAATTTTAGGAGATTCGGAAAGCATCGAGGTGATTGTGGAAAGGCGTCTTATAGCCTCCTGCATCTACATGACAGGAAGTAACACTCGACCCTTAGCAAGTTACATGATGTATTCTCACCACGGAACAACCATAAAACATCCGGGCATATATAACTGGTAGGAAATGAAGTTTGCATCTTAGATGAATTCCCCGGTAGGCTACCAGCACAAGAGAGACATCAGATTATCGTGCATCCATGCACTTAAACAATGTACCACCGACTCCATCCCTACCCAAATGAGAGGAAAGTCCTTGATACCATAGAAGTATCCACCCAAACAAATCATTTCCCCCTGCAACGTCAAGAGACATGGTAAACAATCAACTCAGTAAAGGAAAAGAGATTCTGGAAAGGAGACAGGGATGTGGGATGAGGGATCTACTCACGCGTTCTGCATCAACGTGATGTTGTCCCCTTTCAGAAGGATCCTCCCTAAATCAACGAATCAGAAGGAAATAATTAGGAGGAGAGTTTGAATAGGGGGCAGTAAAAAACACATCGAATGTATTACCCAACGGCTTTCTAGTTTTCTTCTTGACGTTCAGTTCCTCTGCATCATCAAGGACCAAATTCATATATTCATCGAACCCCTGAAAATGTATTTAGGTCAAGCCAAAAATACAAACTTAATGTCAAGACAGTATAGTGCCAGACATGATTAGATTAATCTAGAAAAAGAAATAATCCCTTCAGAGGTGGTGAAAAAAAGAACTACATAGTCTAATGGCAACAGGTGTATTTCTTTAGATGGTTGTACTCAAGGACCCGTAAAATATGCTAAAAATAGCCATGTCCAGAGCAAAAGGATCACTATGTTCCACAGGATAAGCTACAAAACCTGTACCCGTTTGAGCATCAATTCTGTCATGCAGGCGTAAGAAAGTCAAGAAGTTCAAGTTCAAGTTTCTGCAAAAGTTAGACCCTATTTGATGTTATCAGAATAAGATTTGACAGCCAAGGTAATGCTGCCATAAGGTAATGTACCTTTACCTTACAATGAAATTTAAAACAAAAAAAATTACATTTTTCCTGGTTTTAATACTATTTTCATATTGTCAAATTGTAAAGCTAGATGTATGATGAACTCTATGTTGTGTGTCAGTTTTGCATCAAATTTTATATTTTTGTTGTATCTTGTATAGCTTGAATGTTACATAGTTCATAATACTCTACTACTTTAGTCAATGCGCACCTTATCACCTAGACTTAAAGAACTTCTTGGCTTCCTTGAACATGCCTTGTCTCCTTCATAAAAATTGGTATTACACCTGCCCCGAATCGCAAAACTCTTGCCTTCCAATTTAATAACTTCAACAATCAGTTGATACAGGATTTCAGTCTTTTCAGCAGTTTACATGAAATGATAGGCCAAGATACATGGCAAGTTTTGCATCTTTGATCAAAGCACTAGATTCATCTTCCTTAAAGCATAACCGTTACTTCAAAGATAATAAAAAAAATTATTGGGAAATCGACCATCCTCTCTTCTTCATCTCTACCTTTGATCCACTCATATGCATTCAGAACCCAAACTATGGTCATAACTCATGCACAAGCCTTACTACATGGTTGCAACATACCCCTGTGAGCATCTCCATTAGTCACTGGGAACAGAAACAAGCAATGCTGTGTGGACTATCTGTGCTCATTAATGCTCTCTCCTTCTCCATCTATCTATCTAGCTTTTCATTTATCTATTTACTCGCAAGTTTTAACATTTATGACAAATTTGGGAGGCCACCAAATGCCTAGGGCACCGAGGCATCCTTTCTTGATGGAAGAAGAGGGCAGGGACAGAATGTACTGATAACCATAGAATTAATACCAGACATACGCCATTTGCACCCTGACTCTTTCCATGAAGCTCCCTGATAACACTATCAACATGAACCACTGATTCTCCAAGACTTCAGTTCCTTAAGATACTTTTATAGTCCTAGCACCTTCTTAGCAAGCACAACATCATTTTTATAGCAAATTCCTTTTTCACTTCCAGCATGACCGATCACATATCACTTCTCCATTTAACTTCCTGAACGAGTGGAATCCACTGTCACTTGACCAAGTTCCTTCCAGCATGAGGTACCAAAATTAGTTGGCTAAATCTAAAAATCTGAACCATGGTTCGCCGGGTCGCGACCCGGGCCCGACCCGGTCGCTTTTGGGGCCGACCGACCCGGTCCCGACCCGAAGACCCCGACCCCAAAATTAATTTTTTATTATTATTTTTGGCGACCCCGGCCGACCCCGGCCCGACCCGGGTCGGTTTTGGGCCCAAACGACCCGGTCCCGACTCCCGACCCCACCTTCCTTGATCTGAACTCTTGATTTCATGTCAACCTCTTAGCTTGAAATAAAATTAAGTACTTAAGTGATTAAGATGTTTACATGTTAATCAATCTAATGTTAATTTAAAGATATATTATATATGTTACTTTTTCTTCTATGAAGGATTACATCTGAAAATCAAAAGCTAGAAACTATACAACTTATTTTTAAGAGGTTTATTAAGATATAAGAGGTATCATTAAAGGTTGATTAAGATAAAACAAACAATCTAAAATCACCACCTCTGATCAAATCAGAGGTCAGAGATCGGTCAACGTCAATCAAATGGGACTTTAGTCATCTTTTATTTTCTTGAAGGTGAGGTACTACTGGATGAATGCTGAACATTAAGAACTTCAAAATACATCAACATCAGCAGCAACCCTGTACAATTATGAACCCCTCAGCTTCACCCACTTATCAAAGAGCAAAAGTACCGTAAAAGCAAGCATATGCATATTACCGTACACAAAAGAACTGAAACAAGGATTAAGAAACATACAATAATGCGCCCCTCGATCCTCAAGTCCTTTTGCTCGTATAGCCAGATCTGTATGCGCGCTTTCTGGTGAAAAAGGCAGAAAATTTAGGATCCTAGATATAGAAGCGTAAGGTGCCGGACGTTGTAGTAAGGATGGGAACAAAAAAGGATCTTACACTCTGAAGAAACCTGAAAATAAGGTTCTGCAAGCCACCATTTCCAACGAAAACCCAGTTATCAGTTGAGCCTCGAAAAAAAACCAAAGAGCGAACAAAGGGCAAAAGTAAATATTAGAGTTAAAAGAAAGGAGTTTCAAGGCATACAATGGGCTGGGTCATGATCTTCTGGATCTTGGTGGTCGCCATAGTTGCTGCTTTCTTGACCTTCTTCCTCCTGTTGACGTCGCCGCAAATGCAAGTCTCCTGGGTTCCCCGGCGGGACGAGAATCGAACAGGGACTCTAAAACCCTAACTCAAACGTCCCGGACAGGGAAAACGGTGCCCCGGTAATAGACGGCCCGAAAATCCACATATCCCACAAGATTTTGGAAGTCGTTTGGTAACGCTCCAGATTTTCGGAAGGTGATTTACCACAGTGATTTTTTTGGAGGAAGAAGATTTACGTTCGAGATTTACATTTACTACAGTAGAAAAAGATTTACTACGGTGACGCAGCATGCGCTTCAAGTTATTAACCTTGCTTGAAGGTATTTTTCTTTAAAAAAGGCCTTAAATAAATGTATTCCTTACTCATTACCAGCAACAGGTAATTTATCATCTTATCCAGTGAAAAAATTAATATGAATAATCCAACAACATTCGTCATAGATTTTAAGCAGCGCTCTTGAACGTGGTTCCAGCCCAAATTGATCTATTTGCCCTTTCGTAATTTTAAGATATTTACATATAATCTTTACAATTGTTTATATCTCTAAATATATCTCCAAAAATTAAAATTCTTGAAAGTTTTGAAATCGTGTTGAAAAATAGGTACCTACACCTAAAGAACTCAAACTATCATTGGTCAGTCTCTCTTTTCATTTTTTTTTGATAAAATATCATATATTTTCTAGAGAGGTAAAAATAGATTAGAGATATATTTTTTAAAATGATTAAAAATAAATATAAATGATGACATATTAAGAATTTTTTAAAAAGGACTTTTTTCAACAATAAAATATTTTAATAAATTTTAAAAAAAAATTATGGGACAAATTGAGTTTTTGTTAAAAAATTATTTTTGTAACAAAACTTAGTCAAAAATATTTGACAATCATTACAAAATTATGATTTTGTAGAAGAATCCTTCTTTCACCAAAAAAGTGAGAACTTGTATTTCTTTTTTTTTTGTAGCCCCTTCTTTCATAGTTATACTTGGCCCTAACCCTTTGGGTTATCATAGCTAATCAAACATGTTAATTTTGTTTTAACTACCTTAAATTTTATTTTCATATAAATATTTGACATGAAAATGTATAAAAAAAGTATTATTCCAACAAACACCCCATTAACTTATAACTTTTTGCATCTTCTATGGGATCCAACATTCTAATGCCCCTCTATGCCTAGAAAATGGCAAGGTGGTTCCACGCTTCCACATTTCAAGTTTAATATACGCCTATGTAGTACTAGTTATCTCCTAACATAGAACTTAAAGAAAAACCATCCGACCTTCACTTCTTTATGGCATTTGCCAAAGTAAGGACTCCTTTTGATGCAATTTCTAAAAGCTCACATTTGAAAGCTTAAGGTGATCATGAAGCACATCATCTTCTGTAGTAATATCTTTCGAGTTTGTTTTCAAATAGCGTAGTTTTGTTTTTAATTTACAAACTAGCAATGTAAGAATTTAAATAGGAAAAATAGCATGGTTTTGAAGAAAGTTAGAGTCACCAACTTTGACTTCTAGCTGCAATTTTGAAGTCAGATTTGATATACCTGGCTTCTTTCATCGGATCAAATTTTAAAAAATTAAACAAGTCATCTAAACCTTGCACGACTTTTTAATACATATAATTTGAGTAAAATTATGAAGTTAGATTTTACTAGTCATTTTGAACTTGGATTGGCCAAGTTTGACTTCAAAATAGGAGATCAAAATCACACAAGCCTATTTTAAATTCAAACTTGACTAGTTCGACTTTAAAATGCATGTTGTTTGATGATGAACCGACCAAGTCCAACTTCAAAATAGGGGATCAAAATAGCACAGCCTGTGTTGAAGCTGGACTTGACCAATCTAACTTTAAAATACTTGATATTTGAAGTTGGATTGGCCAAGTCCGACTTTAAAATAAAGCGGTATGCATGTTTTGAAGTCGAACTTGGCCAACTTCGAAAAACTATTTTTAAAAAAATAGAAAATTGTCAAAAATCTTGTAAATATACATCTCATTCACATTCTTCAAAAATAAAACATACCAACATCTAACTTGTAAAAATAGTTACATCCATACCATTTAAAATGAAACATGCATAACATCAATCTCATTCAAATGAAAATAACACCAAACACATTGATACTAACCAAATCATTCAAATGAATTAAAAAACATTCATACTTACCACACCATTCAAATGAAATACTTTTATACTTACCACACAATTCAAATGAAAATAAACACATTCATATTAAACACACAAAAACATATCTTTGTCCAAAACATAATTATCCTCAACATTATAGCATGGCCACAATATATTTGTGCTCATTTCGCAGGACATTTTCTCCCAAGAGGTCCTTCCTCTTGTTCTTCTTGTTCTTCAACAAGAGGAGGAGTGGCCTACGAGGTTAAAATGTTAGTTGCAATGGATTGTTCTGTTGGATGTTACTCCATCAATGTCTACTCTTAGGACATTAGGCTTGGATTGGATCCGGCATAAAAAAAAAGTCCAGCATTGTATAAGCCACCACTTCAAAAGAATGGTGGTTGAAGCCATACACCACTTGGGGATGGCAACGTATTTTGCAATGGTTCAAACATTGGTAGGTTGATCCGACATTAGGTCACCATTTCGTAAGATAATCGTTAGATGTCTGACTTTGTCTATTATAACTAGTAAGCATGTCTTGTCACAAATATCTTCACTATCTGTAGTGTGCATCTAGTTATTCATAAAAGAAAGTGATATTATGACATATTAGAATGACATACAAAAAAAGAAAGTTAACATATTAAAACAAGAAATAAATAATTAGGACTCACCAGTTCTCACTCGATGGGTCCTCTAAGATACTATGATTAGGGACTCTCCAGGATATGTTGTGTAAGATATGGAACTATATCTTCCATATACCATTTGTTATAAGTTTATGTTTGTTGTTGTTTCATCTATTTCCTCAATCTCCTCTTCTTGTGTATATACATAGTGTCGTCTATTGTTCCATTTTGAGATATAGTAGGCATAGAACTCAATCCAATTTGTATTGGGATGTCTATGTCCATCTTTATAGTTGTATTGTTCTCTATCCCTTAGTTTTGTTTGGATTAATTGAAATTGTCTCAAGACTTGTTCTAGAACATGAATTTCTATGATGGATATACAAAGCAAAAGAACCGAACACCATCAAATATCCATGCTCTCTATACAAACCGAAGGAACTAAGTTCATGATCTCAGTGGTGTATGGTTGTCGGATAACCTAACAATTTAGATAACATGTACCCATTTCAAAGTAAACAAAAATGAGTGTATGAAGATATGTCACCCAAACTTATTTGACTTTCTTCTTTCATGTCCAATTCATTGTTATAGAATAATAAGAATACTTTAGTTATGTTCTTTTGTTGACTTTAAGTGTATCAAAACTAATCATATTCAAAAAATAAAAAAAACTTGTTACAGTAAAAAAAAGTAAATAGTTTACCTGCATCTAACTAGTTTTAGTATTTCCATATTATCCATAACCGATCAAGCCAAACTTGGATGACCAATGTGGAGGCATTTCCAACACCACATCTATATAAAATTACAAATACCGAATAACTAGTTCTCAAGCTCCACAAATTGGATTAAGTAGTGAGATTAAAGAAAAATTGTGGGAAGATATGGATGACCTTATGTAGAGTATATCAAATGAAGAAAATATATTTATTGGAGAGATCTCAATGGATATCATGAAAACAAGTACCATGAATATGAAAAAGTCATGAAGGTTTTGGATATGTAAATTTAAATGAAGAAAATAAAAATATTCTAAACTTTGCTATGGCTTGTGATCTTGTTCTAACTAATATTTATTTTATTAAAGGAGAATATCATTTAATAACATTTAAAAGTGAACAAAATAAAAGTTAGATTGACTTCATTCTCACAAGAAGGTCTAATCGGGCTATTTGTAAGGATTATAAAGTTATTTTGAGTAAAAGTTTAACAAGTCAACATTGGTTAGTGGTTTTAAATGTTAAGATTAAAACACAAACAAAAACATTTAAAAGAAAAGGTTTCTCCTAGAATAAAATGGTGGGAGTTAAAATGGATGAAACAATAAACCTTTTAAAAGGTTTTGGATATGGAAATTTAAATGAAGAAAAGAAAAATATTCCAAACTTTGCTATGGCTTGTGATCTTGTTCTAACTAATATGTATTTTATTAAAAGAGAATATCAATTAATAACATTTAAAAGTGAACAAAATAAAAGATAGATTGACTTCATTCTGACAAGAAGGTCTAATAGGGCTATTTGTAAGGATTCTAAAGTTATTCTGAGTAGAAATTTAACAAGTCAACAATGGTTAGTGGTTTTAGATGTTAAGATTAAAACACAAATAAAAACATTTAAAAGAAAAGGTTTCTCCCAGAATAAAATGGTGGGAGTTAAAATGGATGAAACAATAAACCTTTAAGAATAAACTTTTAATGATAAATGGTTGTAAGTTAGACATAGACGTTAATATTATGTGAATGAACATGGCTATAAATATTAGAAAGATAGCTAAAAAGGTACTTGAGAGTCTAAAGGGTATGGTCCACATAAAAAGAAGACGTGGTGGTGGAATGAAAAAGTGCAAAAGTGATAAAAAAATAAAAGATATTGGTATAAAAAATTACCCAAGAGTGATAATAATGAAACCTTATGAATAGTACAAGATAGCTAAAAAAGAAGTAAAAAAGACTATTAGACGAGCAAGAGATGATACATTTAAATATATGTATGATAAATTTGGAACCAAAGAAGATGAAAGGGATATTGATAGATTGGCAAAGATGAGAGAGTAAAAAGTTTAAAGATCTTAACCAAGTCATATGCGTCAAGGATAAAGAAGGAAAAGTTTTGATTAAAGATGATGATATCAAAGACAGATTGACAAGTTATTATGATACTCTTTTTAATGACAACTGTACTAAAAACACAGACGACATTGAGAATGTGATAATAATTAATTTGAATTATATTGGAAGAATTCAATTTTCAAATGTTAAAGAAGCATTGAAGATGATGAAAGCAAGTGAGGCATGTGGTCAATGTAGCATTCCTATTGAAGTGTGAAAATATTTGGAAGATTTAGGGGTGGAATGGTTAACTTAACTTTTTAACAAAATTCTAATATCAAAAAGGATACCGAATGAATGAAGAAAATGTCACGACCCGAAAATTATAGCGCAGCGGAATATACCGAAGTCGAGACAGTGGAATTAAAATTCCAAAAGGTAGGAGAACAATATAAATTCCAAACCAAACATTATAACTTAAACACATGACCTATGGAGTTCAACCTAAAACAGACAACTACTAAGTACTAACTAAATAAACTCTATTACATTGCAAGAAATAAACTCAAACCACTTAGACAAAAACAATCACTCTTCGCCAAACTCTTGATCTTCTGGATCCTCAAGTGGACCAAGATCCTCTTCAAACTCCTCCTCAAACTCTTCTTCAGGCAAGGGTTCCTCGAACTCAGCTAAAAATAATCAATAGAGGAAAGGGGTGAGTCATGAAGACCCAGTAGGGCATACACTCAACCATCCCTCTATAATAAACAAGACCTAATGATAATAAAGATATAAACCCCAAGCAAAAATCAGATTATAACAACTATAAGTAAAGCTAATTATCAAGGTTCAATTAACTAAATAAGATGCTTTTCTACCCATTGTATAGATTAGCATGATTCACCAATGCACTACGGTTATAACCACATTTAACATAACTATATATGCACCTACCACAAGGACTTATCATAAAGATGAATCAAAATGCAATAACTCACTAATCTACATGCAATAATAACAACACTAACTTATTTGTCTAAGTAGAACACATGCTTCACTTGGACATTGTAGCTATGTTCCAGGACTAACACCAGATTTACCATATAGTAGAATGTAACATATAGTAAGCTAAATCCCATAGTACACCTAGGCAGGGGTGTACTTAGGATGAACCGCGGTATCCAGGATCGAAGGATGCTCCGGACTGTTCTAACTCGCCACTGCCCACAGGCCACTAACATAGTCTTGTGAAGTGCAAATCACATTACATAATGCAATACATTGCATCAACTACATCTCACAAGCTAGAAGCATATATTACTCAGACATACACCAATTAATCCAATCAGACATAAAATACAACTATATGCAACCCTATGCAATGACATAATTAAAAAGACATCTACACTTACATGCATGTTGAGCCATGACCAACCAATCTATTACACAACTAATAAGGCAATGCACTATTCTAAAATCATGCAATCTACTATGAATTAATCATGCCATGCAATTAGTAATATTAGGTTAATTACATACTAAATCAACTATATATTTCTTACTAAATAATCTCTTAACAATTATAGTTGGTTCATAGCTTAAATCAGAATATACATAGATATATAAGATCATGACATGCTACATTTTAAATTACATAATTAAATGCACTCAAACTATCTAAACATGGTATTATTCATATTAAATAACCATATGAGTAAAAATACCTAAATTAAATTCTAATTGAAATCAAGCACACCACTAAACCCATCTAACTAACTAAATATATTTTTCTAACCAAAATTAACTAATCATATTTTAGCATCTTAATTAATATATTTAAGATGATAAGAGATAGTTGAGATGCCTACCTGACTGACGACGACAAAATTAATTGAAAATCAAGAAGAACCGGTTAATAACCTGTCAAAATAAATAAATAACAATTAAATAAAGATTAGAGGAAGAGATAATAGATAGGAGAGAGGGTATTGAGAGAGAGAGAGATAGGTCGGTAGATAGGGGAGAGATGGATAGAAGAGAGAGTGCAATATGAGAGAGAGAGGGAGATACCGCGGAGGGGGGGACCGGGTTGGCGCACAGGTGGCGCAGCGCACGGGCACGCGCGGAAGGCGCCGGCGATGCGGCGGGCGGCGGGGCTGTTGCCGGGCGGGCGGTGCCGGGCGAGCGGCCGTGGACAGCGGCGACCGGCGGAGGGCGCAGGCGGTGGGCGGCGGAGCTGGGCGCGCACGGCCATGGCTCTGGCGACAGCGGTGGCCGGGAGGATGGCGGCGGCATCCCGCAGCGTGCGGGAAGTCCGGCGGAGGCGACGGCGGAGGGAGCGCCGAACGGCGGCAGCGCGAGGGAGGGTGCAGCGGCGGTGCAGGTGGGGTGGCGCCGGCGACCAGGTGGCGTGGAGAGGCTGGCCGGCGGCGGCAGGCGTCGTGCAGGTGGCGCGCAGGAAACTGTGGCCGGCGACGGTGGTTCGCGCGGCGGCAGCCGGAGGTAGGTGTCGGTGCAAGTCCGCTGCTGCGTGCTCGCGGCATAGAAGGAGAAGGAAGGAGAAGGAGGGCGGCGTGGGCTGCTGTGTGCGCTCGCGGGAGAGAAGAGGGAGGCGAGGGTGTGGGGCTGCTGTGTGCGCTCGCGGAAGAGGAGAAGAGGGAGGGTGAAAGGCAGGGGCTACTGTACGCGGGGAATAAATAGAGGGGGGGGGAGGGAGAGTCCGATCGGGACTGGGGGAAGAGAGGTAGAGTTCGATCCAAAGAGGAGAAATAGAGTTCGATTGGGAGAGGGTTCTAAAGGAAGTAGAGTTCAAGTCAAAATCCTTTTTTTCTTAATATATACCATATTTTAAATATTTAACTTATAACTAAATAAAAAAAACAAAATATTACAGAAGAAGCATCATTATACCTATTGTTAAGAAAAAAAATACAAGATTGTAAAAATTATAAAGAGATCAAACTCATGAGTCATACCATGAAATTATAAGAAAGAGTTATTGAGCAACAATTATGAAATTGTATAAATATTTTAGCTAACCAATTTAGATTTATTCTTGGTCATTCTACAATTGAAGTTATTTTTTATTATAAGTTTGATAGATAAATATTGAGATATGAAGAAATATTTAAATATGATTTTTCTTGTTAGAATAGTTTATAATAGAGTCTCAAAAGAGGTTTTGTGGTGGGTATTGAAACAAAATATGATACTTGTTCAGTATACATAAATGATAAAAGATATGTATGATAAAGTGACCACTAGTGTATACACAATTGGAGGAGAAATAGAAGATTTTCCCATAAAGGGTCTACAATAAGTCTTTATCTGTTTTCATCAGTCACGGATGAATTAACAAAGACTATATAAGATGATATACCTTGGTGTATAATATTTATCGACGATATCGTATTGATAGATGAGACACAAGAAGGAGTGAATATGAAGTTAGAACTGTAAAAAAAAATACTTTAAAGACTAAGGGTTTCAAGATAACTACAACTAAAATAGAATATATGCATTGTAAATTTAATAAAAATAAAAATAAGTAGATGATAATGTTAATTTGGATGGGGTAATATTATCTAAAAGAATCTCATTCAAGTATCTTGGATCAATTATTCATAAATATAGGGAATGTGATGAAGATGTTAATCATTGAATTAAAGCATGTTGGATGAAGTGGAGATTGGCTACAAGGGTTCTATGTGATTGTAACATTCTACTAAAGTTAAAAATAAAATTTTATCATATAAATATAAGATCTAATTTTGTATAGTAGTAAATGTTATACAATAAAAAATATACTTCTAAAATAAATGTTGCTAAAATAAGAATGTTAAGATGGGTGAGTAGTCATACTAGATTAGATAGAATCATAAATAAATATATTAGAGAAAATGTAGAAGTAGTTAAAATTGTTGATAAATTGAAAGAAGGGAGATTGAGATAATTTGGACATATTAAATGTATACCTAAGGAGAGACTTTAGTACAAAAAGTAGAAAAATATTAGAATAAAAAATAAAAAAGGACATGGCAAACCTAGGTTAACTTTGAGAAAGGTAATTCAATATAATTTAGATAATTTAAATATCTCTAAAGTGGTAACTCAAAATTAACATCAGTGGAGAGAAAGAGAATCCATATGGCCGACCCCAAGTAACTTGAGACTAAGGCTCGAGTTGAGTTAAGTTGAGTATCATATATTGGGTCTTCGTCAACATCATCTTCAAAATTATATTCTTCATCCAAATTTAATTAAAGTTGACTAGATGTTGCACTAGTATTACTCGGTCTACCTTCTACATTTTATAAAGTGACATTAGATTAATATTGTGACAATAATTGTGTCATGCCTAGTGAATTACATGCATACGGATTCCAAGTACATGATCGACTTAGATTGACAATCTGACTTGACTCTCCAATCATATTTAAGTCTTCTTTTTCAACGAATAATATAATGCTATACTACACGCATCATCTTAACATGACATTATGTGTTTTGCTATCCACAATCTTCATGACATCATTAAAATAATTGTATATCATTTTCAAACTAATTGTATCTTGATTGTATTGAGTGCAATGATATATATATCTTTAACTTTTCAAATGAACAAATCAATGGTACTTTAATGTTGAACTCATATCCACCTTCATAATACACTAATTGTTATTTATTGTAATTTTCTCATCAAACATAAGAGAAATGATAAATTCATTTGATGACATCCTTTAACTGTATTCTAAATTATCCAGAAATGAATTTGATTGGGTCAATTGAAACAAATAATATAATGTAGTGGATCATAATCCCGTTAATTCTAACCGATCGGATCAGATTTGATTGGGTCAATGTGCAAATTGTACCATCCAGTTGGGTCAATCAAGGATCGAATCAGTTCTCACTCTAATGCCACTAATTAGACCGATTGGGTTGGTCCAACCTATTTGATTGACTGGTTTGGATTGAGCCAATCAGAACTAAGTAATGCAATGTATTAGATTAAGCAAACCCCATTAACTCTAGCCATTCGGATCCAATTTGATTGGATCAATGTGCGGTCCGGTTGGGCCAATCTGATTGACCAAATTGATTCTCACTAATGTCATTAAGTGGATAGATTGGCTCAATCCAATCCAATCCAAGCAATGTAATGTAATGAATCGGACAAACAGTTTGGACCAAGCCAATCCATTATCATCGTCGTCACCAATTATCATTCATTTACAATTTAATATATTTATTTGAGATTGAAAAATACATATTTTCAATCAAATAATCAGACTATGCCAATCCAATTATTTGTAATCATTCAATAAAATCAAACAAATCAATTCCTATAAATTGAATAATCAAAAATATTTAAGGTTGAAACACTCAATACCATTCTCCACTGCTAGAGGTGCCTAGAGAAGAAATTGTCATTGAAGGAAGAAGCATCACCAAAGGAAAAAGCTACTGTTGGAGGGGATTGCCACTAATGGAATAACACCGGCCATAGCCTAAGGTGAAGTGCCACCGCCACCAAGGAGGAAGCCAAATGCAAGGAGAAGAGGAAGCACTGTCGCCGAAGAGAATGTGTCGTCGTCACCACCACACTTGGAAGGAGAAGTCCTACTACCGCCACTACACTTGGAAGCTTGACTCTACCACCACCACACTAGGAAGGGGAAGTGCCTGGAAGCCCAATGCCGTCGTCACACTTGGAAGGAGAACAAGAAGCACCACCACTACCACTGAGGGAAAAACACCATTGTTTCTGTTGTCGCCGCCACCGAGGGAGAAGTGTTGCGAAGGAGAGCCAACAGAAGATCCTTGAAGGGGGAAGCTAGGACATAAAGGATGACTTTAAGTTGGACATCTAGAACCCAACTTCATTATCGAGTTTTGTTTAACCAACTTTTGTGGTATTATGAAAACTCTCACACTACATAAGTTGGATTTGCAAACCACAACTTCGTAAGTCAAATTCACAAACCATGATTTCAAACTTGTAGCTAAAAGTTGGAGTTTGTGATTTTTGACTTTTACAAAGCCATGCTATTTTGTCAATTTAAACTTTTAGTATGCTACTTTGCAAATTTAAAAACCACATTATTTGAGAAAAAAACTCTTTCTCACCTCTCTAGACTACGAAAACCAAATAGAAGCTAAAGGAGCATTGCGTATTTAGTCAGCTTTTATCACTTAAAGAATGGCTGTTATCTCATCCATAGGTGTGTCCCAGAGCACAATATCAGTGACAATGTTTTCTTTAGGGGTTTTCAATTTACAGTCCTAAGTTAATGTATAAGTTGTTTTTAGGTCCTACCGTTTAACAGAATTATATTTTAGACCTAAAACAGTTAGTTCTAAATTTTCTAGCCCTTTCGGTAAACTTTTCCTCTTCTGTCCTTCCGTTGGGTCTTACTTGGGCAGTAACTAACGTGGTGCAATTTTGGCTGCAAGGCTTTGGCCAATCTAACGTCATTTGACGTATGAAAGTTATATATATTTTCTTTTGTAGCCCAAATCCCCTCTATTTCATATGTATAAATCTAAAAGATTAAAAGTTTATTTGGATTTAGATATATGTAAAACTAAAATATAATAATTTTTTCATGCAGTATTTTTTAAAAATAAAATATATTATATTATTTTGTTGTATGTGATTTATTTTTATTAAAACGTAATTCATTGTTTCATTGCAAGTATATCATAATCCTTAAAATTTTTGTTTATTTAAATGCTAATAAATCATTATGTGAAACTTATACTTGTGAATTGATTATTTTCTAGAATTATTAGTTATTAAGTATACCATACTAAATTAATTATATGATAAATTAGAGCTATTAAAAAAGTGCACAATAGATCATACTTTCTTTAACTTATAACTGACCAAGTGCATAATTTGAGTGTTTAGAAAATCTTGTGGGGATGGCTCAGCAAACAGAATAAGCCCCTGTTTTCTACTGGGACATTGCACAAAAGCAAGGCATGAGCTGGGTTAGAATAATAAGTTTTTTTATTTTATACATTTTAAATCATTTTATTTTATCTATTTTCTATGTATGAAAATTTAGGCCATGGTTAGTGAAAAAAATTGGAAGAGAGAAACAGCGTCAGCTATAAATAGGGGTGGAAATTTAAAAGTAATTGTGTAACGTTACCGTTATTAGATAAAAAAAAAGAAAAAAATGAATTAATTATTATATTTATTATTACTATTATTTTTCCACATCCTTCCCTTTTATTTCCCTTCGGTTACCCCCCTCCCGAAACCACCTCCGCCGAGCGCCCTGTTCTTCTTCTTCTCCGTCGTCGCGCGACGTTTTCCCTCCCCCACCCCCGGTTGACCTCGACGCCGCCGCGGCCACTGCGCGTGCCGTCTCCGCCGCTCTCCTCCGCGCCACGCCAGCACAGTCCACGGCCGCCCGCCGCCGTCGGCATTGACCCCCGCGTCGCCCGGCGCCGCCCGCCCGCGCACGCCGCCACCAGCCGGCGCCGCCCCCGCGCCGTCTCCCCGTTGACCCCCGCCGCCTCAGCCGCCCGTGCGGCCGCGCCGTCTCCCCGTTGACCGTCGCCGCCGTCCGCGGCCGCCCGCCCGAGCCGCCCACCCGCGGTAGCCCTCCCCGACCGTTCGCCGCCCGCCGTGCGACCCCGCCGCCTGCGCCGCCCGGCCGCACAACGCCGTGCGCCGCCGTGCGCCGAGCCCCCTCTCCGCGGTACCCCCCCTCTCTCTCATATCCTCTCTCTCCTATCGCCTCTCTCCTATTTCTCCGTATTTCTTCTTGATTAGATCATTAATCCTCCTTGTTCCAGCAGCTTGTCTAGACATCCATCCAGATCGATTTTTCAGCGCCGTCGTGACCGCGGCAACACACTCGTCACCCGGATCGATTTCGTTTGAATTCTGTGCGCCGTTTGTCGTCGCCGTTAAAGTAGGCGTCTCGGCTATTCTTAGCATTCCGATATGATTAATTTAAATCGTTAAAACAATATTAGTTAACTTTGGTTAGAAGAATACAAATATTTGTGGGTTATTTGTTTTATTAGCTTACTTATATGTAGTTAAACTTGATTTTGTCATATATGCCTATTTGGTTTAATTGATCATGCATTGTCATCATATTAGACATTAGATTAGAATGCATGTTAGCATGTCAAACATCATGTTTTGTATTAGAATATGGTTAGTATAGTATGGTTAACATTTCGATGACCTTAAACGATAGCCCGATTTAATAAATAGCCGGAGTAGGAGTTATGGCATTGATGTATTTAAATTTCAGCTTGTTAATTCATGTAGTAGATAGATAGTTATTGTTATTGCATGTATTCATCATGATAGTATGTTAGAATTGCATGCTTCAAAGTTTAGAGTATCATGATGTTAGTCAATTGGTATAGTTTGAGTTTGATTTTGGTATGGTATGAATAGGTGAGGTATACAGTTATGATTGTTCAACTATGTGTTCTATGTTTAGATTATCATGTACATGTCCATGGTTATTTTGATTGGTTACTTGTCTGAGTTATGTATGTGCTTTCATCTTGAGAGATGTAGTATGCAGAGGGCTGCAATGTAATGAAATTCTACTTCACCCGTACTATAATTCGGTCCCGTGGGCAGCAGATGAATTAGAACAACCGAGCATCCGTCGATCCCGGATACCGCGGTTTATCCTAAGTACTCCTCTCGCTCTACGGGGTACTATAGGATTTAGCTTACTATATGTTACTTTTATATACGGTAGATCCGGGTGTTAGTTTTGTGACATTTGCTACAATGTCCAAGTGAGCATATAACTTACTCGTACATGTGATTTATTATGCATTTCTGTAACGTATGATAGTGGTTTAGATTGGTCATTTTGTTATGATAGGTTTATGTAATGCATACATACCTAGACTTCTTAAAGCTCAGGTTATGTCAGATTCATTGTTCATTGAATCATGTCAATTCATGGGGTAGTAGGAAAGCTCTTTAATTAGTTTAATTGAAGATATAGAATTAGTTTAAACCCTATATTATAATCTGTATTTTTAGGCTTATTATCTATTATACCATTAGAAATCACTATTATAGTGAGATAGTTCGGGTGTAAATCCTACTGAGTTTGTGGTGACTCACCCCTTCCGTTGTTAATATTTTCAGGAATGCATGTTTAGCGCAACAGAAGCATAGTGGTGTTTTGGAGTCCGATGAGCTAGTGGAGTACTCATTCAATGTTGGTATTTAATTTGTTAGATAGATGTTTGATTATTATGTTATTAAGTTGTAAAGTTTGGAATTATGAATTTAGATTATGATTTTTAGTCTTATTTGGTTCCAGACCGATATCCTTCCCCGTTACGTCGCCGGATTGTCTTCCGGTGTGCACGTTAAA
The DNA here is from genome assembly GCA_036172225.1 of Cryptocoryne crispatula var. balansae. Taxonomy (NCBI): domain Eukaryota; kingdom Viridiplantae; phylum Streptophyta; class Magnoliopsida; order Alismatales; family Araceae; genus Cryptocoryne; species Cryptocoryne crispatula. Next base: position 11,869,254 of record CM069925.1, on the reverse strand, counting down.
AATCCGGGTCGTGACAAATTGAGTTTGAGATTATAAAATAACAAAGTAGGTCAATGGGATTAAAAAGTAAGTAAAGATACAAATGTGGGGGCGGAAGCTGATTTCACCTTTTCTTTATGACCCGAGTCAATTTTCTACCACTGATACATAATTTATGTGGGTGTCATCATATATTACATAAACTGGACCATGTAGCAGGCAACACCTTGTAATATGCCAAGGAGCCTGTATTACATTTATAAAGTTATGCAAAATAATCTGTATGAGACCGTCCATGTAAATCAACTATCATTCACAGAGCTAGATCTATTAAACCGTGTGTATACCATGGCCAATGTCATGCACATAATTCAAGGAACTCCCTGACCATCTGCCTCTCACTCTTCGTGAGATTGACATCCTCGCTCATCAACCGTTTTCTTAGCTCTCTGCTTTCAGAATCAGTGTCATCTGTATGTACCTGAGAAGGCCCAAGATGTCAAAAGATTAATTACCAAGTTATCAGCACCAAAATAGAATGACATATCCAAAAAGAAATGTAAAAGGTAAATACTGAAGGGCAGGAGATACTTACATGAACGTAGTTATTTACATGGCCATCACCATTGGGGCTCGTCAGAGACTCAGATTCGTTGCATGTCCATTCACCATCAACTATGTACTTATATTCATACTTTCCTTCCTGTGTTCAAGATACAAGTATTAATCAAACTCCTCATGAAAACTAGGAATGGGATCTTCTGTAATTAAAGGTGTATCCCACCAGCCTCCAGAAAAAAAAAGTAATTACATGTTCACCACTTGTATTGTAAAAAGCAGTTACACACGACCACACAAACAGCATTTTGTTTTACTAGACATTCTACTTACTCTTGTTATGCTTCCTTCAATCCTTCGGCATTGCTGCCTTCACATTCCCAGTAACTGGCTGACGTTAAATGCTCAACAACTACATTTTAGCATTAATGTGCTTATATCTGTAGGGCGCCGCACTTATCATCCATGCACGATATGCCATCTTCAGTTTAGCTGGTTTGGTTTCCCAACCCAAGTTGTGTTCAAGTTCAAACTAGATAGAGATCAGGCTCTTGGAAACCTTCAAGTTTCGATATGCAAAAATATTTTCCTTCCATTATAAAAAATGTAAATATTTTCTAATTTAGAAAAGAGATTTTTGTTTTGCAATAAAAAATATGCAAAGTTGCGATGTGAGTTCGTAAAAATTAAGATTGGATCTCTTCCCACATATTCTTGTATGAGTTGGGTGTTAATTGCACTGGGTTGCAGCTCAACAACCCTTCAACAAGATTAACCACCGTATCAATGCATAACATAAAGCGGCATTTGATTGTGCATCTAATAGGCATAACAATGCTTCTTCCTGTGATACTCAAATTGAACATTTTTATAGAACTTTATGCTCTCATAATTTTTAAGATCTTCCCGTGATTACATGTTTTGGATTTGCTATCTATATTTTTATTATTTTATTTTCTTTGCTTTGAACATTTATCATTTATTTTATTTATTTATTAAATTTATTACCAAGGAAGGTGGGGTCGGGAGTCGGGACCGGGTCGGTTTGGCCCCAAACCGACCCGGGTCGGCCGGGGTCACGACCCGGGTCGGGACGAAGTCGGCCCGGGTCGCGAAAAATAATAATAAAAAATTAAAAATGGGGTCGGGTCTTGGGGTCGCGACCGGGTCGGTCGGCCCCAAAACCGACCGGGTCGGGTCCAGGTCGCGACCCGGGTCACGACCCGGCGAACCATGTTTATTACTATCCCATAAAGTTAATTAGTTAAATTAAAAAAAAAATTATGTTTTCCACCTTATTTGTTATCGTGTCCTTTTATTTTATCTGATCAGTTATATTTTAATAAACACATTATTATCAACAGTTTGATTATTAGATGATTTTTTATTAAATTGTTATTAGTTAAAGAATTTGCTTTATCATGTTTGGTAGTCATTTTTATGTTTTATCTTGTTACAATATTATGATTTTTTTATTTTCAAAGTTTATGGACACTTAACTTGTTAATTGATTTTTCATCATATTATAGTTACCAACTAAGTAAAGTTTTAATTCATGTTTAAGTCATACAATAATTATTATTTATTCAATATGGACTTACTTGATTTCAATTAAATGTCATAATTTATGATTATTTTTATTAAAAGGATAATTAAAATGTGAATTAACACACTGATACATATCATGAGAGACATGAATGATAAATTTTATTAATCTTCTCAAAATCATAAGTTGAGGTACATATTATTTAACACTTGAACTTGAGGCCTAGCTGATGGTGCACGTGGTTGATGGGTAGGACTGCTGTGAGCTCGGCAAACAGAGTGAAGGTAGTGTAGGAAGGAGGCAGACTCCAATAGTAACATGAACTACTCAAAACTTATAGGTGACCTCGTAAGCATGAAGTGCAGGAACAGACCAAAAAAAAACACAAAATGGATCAGTTGACATACTCAATCATCATATTTGATCCAAAGGAAAACATGCCAATGTTGAAGGCATCAGTACACATGAGAAATGACTGGGATCAAATTGCGTCCAATCCTGGGTAAGTGGGTATTCTCACCCATAACATCATTCTCATCCCATTGATTCATCTCAAAGGACACATTCAGATTTCATAGTCAAATCTTAAGAACTCTTCATTTCGGAATTGACATCCTTGCCTACATTTCATTCCTAGAGGCATATCTACAAGGCCATGATTCAAATCTATTCAAATCTGCAAACTGACATGGATGTTTTGGATCCGAACTGTTGAAACTTCATTAAATTTATGATGTTCGGATTATGGTTTCAAGATTTCTTTTATAGATTGACTTTATTAAATTTTATATCTTTGGGATCATATTCTCAATATTGGTTTCATATTTGGTTATTTTAATTTCATCATTTTATATTTGCATTCCATATAAGATATGTAGGTTATATCAATGCTCCCTTATCATACCATGGGAACATTCAACACAATGTTATTCCTTATGATATCGGAATACATACAATTACATCAACATGTGGGGAAACTCATAGCCATGATTCCCTCAAATCATATCATGTGGGATATCTCCATAGCCTTATGCAGGCATGAGATATATTCTCAGTTCCCTACTTAAATCTTTGGTTTGAATTATTAGCATGGTAACATGTATAATCTCCACTTATATCAAGTAGGAAAATATTGGTGTATGGTGGGGGCGTTCCCACATACCCGTCTAGGATTGGTACACCTAGGGGTCATGCCCGTATGTCCATCTGATATTATGAAGGGACCTAATTTAATAGGCTTAGCCTCTTAATTCAATTGTTTAAGAACATTTTATTCTGGCATTTGGCCACATCCGGCCCATGTCCATGTTAGTGTGTTATTTCGGCCTCATTTAGCCCATCTTCAACATCATGTCATTTTGGCCATGGAGGCCCATCTTTGCATTGTTTTTGCATGGTTGGCCCATCATCACTTTTGACCTTATATGGCCCATCAACATACTGTTTTGGCCCAAAAAGGATTGTTGTACAGCATTTGATTTTCATATTTTCATAAGCTTCATTTTGGCCCATCTTGGCATGCCTGACCTCGCAAACTTGCTAATTTCAGACCTTGCAGTCCCTGCTGACACGGGACGAAAATGACCAAGACCGATCTAATTGCTGAAAATACTATCTATATGCCGATATTGAAATCTGAATGTCTGAAATTCAATTTATTGTAACTTGCTGGAAACATGGCTCGTTGGAAGGGGGAGTCAAATGCATGGGTCATTAGTCGAGACCATTCGCCAGCACGTGAAACAGCGTGTGAACCAACTTACTAGACCCCGCAGGGGTTGTTGCACTCTGGCGACTGTTGAATGGTGACTGAGAAGCAGTTCGCAGGCGGCTCATTTGATCGTGCGTAAGATGGATTTCCCGGTGAATCGTGGTCGTAGCTCAGCGGTTCATGCGGTTGAGCACGTGAGGTGGTGGTGGGTGGAATTTGTGGCCATCGTCGACCCATCAAGAGCGGTAGCACCGTGGCAGTTTGTGCGGAAGCTGACCCTAGGGAGGAGGACATGGAGGCCCGAGTGGGCAGTCGCGGACGTGAGGAGGAGATTCTAAAGATCCAGTGGATCTCTCGCGCACAGAGACAACAGTGTGAGGGCTTGCTACATCACACACGAAAGGGGCGAAGGTCGGGCAAACGTCTGCACAGAGGATGCTCGACGTAGGTGGACTCGCAGTGAAGGTGTTCGCATCCGCAGAGAGGGAGGGAGTGCCAACAAGTTCTGACAAACCTGCAGCAAAGGTATCGGCATCTCCCGTCGTCATACCTCTGTCCGGACAGAACAAGGAAGAGTGCCTTGTGAGGATGGCACGATTGTGGAACAGCCAAAGAAGAACCCATGGCGATGAAGCTGTTGCGCTTGCCAACCCCTTGGGAATGTTTGACCTTGCTTGCTGGCTGTAGTGGCTGCAAAAATCAACACCAGAAACGGAGGGCAAATCACGACGTTGGCAGTGACGGAAATGGTCGCAGAACCAAAGTCGATGCCGATGGAAAATGGCTGATCAAGCTTCTGAGCAGTCAACATTGTTTGTTGTTGTCCGAGAATCGCCGGTTAGGGAACGCCGGAAACCAACTTCCACGTTGACGGAAGATGCCCAAGGGTTTCCCTAAGTGCTTGTTGTTGGATCTGAGAGCCGCCAGGCTGAAGGAGAGATCATCATCGTCGCTGTCGAAGGAGTTGATCTGATCCAAGGATCGTTAGATCTGCCTCAATCGATACTCTTCAAACTCGACAAGGACGACGCTTGTTGTTGCTGGTAGGGCTGTTTGGTTTTTTGAGTATTTTTTTTCAAACCAAACCAAACAATCTCCCAAACCAAACCGAACCAAACCAAATTAATTTGGTTTTGTTTAGTTTGGTTATTTGGTTCGGTTCGGTTCGGTTTGGTCCAGTTCAAACCATATTTTATTAAGGTATAGTAGATATGTCAATATATAATTTCATTTAATTATTTTAAATTGTATTCCATTAAAATTTATTGTATATATTTATACAATTCATTAATTTTATCTTAAAAGCTCTTGCAAGAAAATTTATTTTTATAAGAAAAGATACATAAGTAGTATATTGAATATACTTAAAATAAAATATTTAATCTAATTCGGGTTATACGGTTTATCGGTTTGGTTTGATTTCAAGGGTACTAGAAATCAAACCAAACCGATTAATAGTTCAAACCAAACCAAACGGCTAATTTGGTTTGGTTTTTCGGGTTGAACCGAATAGTGAACAACCCTAGTTGCTGGATTTGTTCACCGTGGAGGAGAACCAAAGAAAGGGGGCATTGAATGAAGGGCATGGAGGCTAGAGGATGAGGGAGAAGAACGGCGACCTCTCTGGAGACAGGGGATCGAAAGGAGAAAGGATTATGACCGATAGGAGGAGGAGGTGAGGAAGTAGATGGGGCCGCAGCCCTGCGCGCGCGGGAAGACACCCAGTGAACAGCTCCAAAAAATCCAATCTATTCTCGATTCAACTATTGATAAATGCCCCTTTTTATAATAGGTGGCATATTACTAGAGAAGAAAACTAAAAACAGTATTTACAAATCTGGACAGACTTAACAAATATTCAAAAATAGTAAAAATCTATTTTAAAGAGTATTTACGGACTCATTGACTCAATGTAAAAGCAATCTAAAAATTGTTTAAGTCTCCTAATTTTCATCCCCATCACCTGCGCCCATTGTTGAATTTATGTCAAGAAAAAGATGGGCCGGAATGGGGCTTTATATAAGCATGTTACCAAGACTATCTGGGTATTTCTTTAGCTCAACATGTTGAGCCTAAGAAGGTAGGATATGGCCTAGTTTCTATAGATCTAAGTGTGTGAATATGGGGACTATCATATGGAGTATAAAGAGATGTCGAACATAGGTGCATGGGGCTATCAAATGGCCAAAACATGGAGGTCGGACGGGGGTTATAGGGGCTATTATACATGGATATTGGGGACTGTTATGAGGCCATATATGAGGGATGGGGACCGAACAACAGCGTACAAGGGGTTGTCATGTGACCATATAGTAGAAGTCAGACAAGAGGGTAGAAGGATTGTTATGCAGCCGTATATGGGGCAAAACAATAGAGAATATAGGTTGTCATATGACCCTGAGATAGGGTCGGACAAAGGGGGCTGCATGCATGGGCCATCGAGTGGGGGTATATGACAGCTGTGCATGGACCAAAGAGGGGGTTATATGGCCGAACATGGTGTTATACACGGACTGTTATGGGGCCACGGAAAGGGGACCAAAAAATAGACTATATGAGCTATTAGTGAAGTTTCGGCCATAGGCATAAGAGGAGAGGGTCGATGGGGGCAGTTAGACATGCAGTGGGAGAAGAAAGATGACCGAGAACTGTGTCAGGCCCACCTTGACCCTTTTTCTCCTCTGCAGCTCCTTCTCCTTGCAGGTTGCAACGACAATAGATGGGCTAGGAAGATGGCTTCCTTGGCTCCTCTTGCTTGCACAGATGGCAAGTTGATCCCCCTCCTGCTGATCTTCCTCTCCTTCCCCATTATCCAGAACCCTACTTGATCAGCCGACCTTTGCACAGTCCCAGGTGGACTGTTTATGTGGAAAAACAATAGGAGAGGTAGTCTTGGCAGGGACTCCTCTTGCCCATGAAGGTAGGCACTGGGAGGAGAATGAAGACTCAGTCTACCATCCTATCTTTCTGCATCTCTTGCTACCCTCATTTGAAATCCCGTTGGAGTCCAAGCCTTGCTGCCCATCTCTTATTGTCTGGTAGCATAACGGCCCAGTCAAGCCTCGATTGTGGAAGAGAAGGTGCTGGATCTTCTCCCACTTCTCTCTACTTTTCAGGAGCACCCGATGGAATGCTTCCTCTTGAAGTCAAGTGTGGTTGAAGGATGCTGCCAGGTGGACATGTGCTTATCGGATGCTCTGACTTTTAGGAGCTTTGGCGACTGTTTCTCTTGACTTAGGATCTCATCATCACATATGATCCAAGGGCTATAAATGACCATCAAATCCTTTAAGTTATGATCATTAAAACGATGCTTAACTAACCACGATATGGGCTGGATTTGAGCAACATGTGGGCCTGATTTCATGCATCTTTATAGCCCATCAACATAAACATATAGATTGCATCAGAACCATGACAAATTTGATTTAATTCTCATTATCAAATCTCAGACCTTGGATCTTGCAAAAATTGAATCTTCTATAGCTGACATACAATTTATCTCATTAATACGTAGAGCATCTAATTAAAATGACCTCATCAGTCAAATAATAATCCGATTGATCCATATAGGCCTTAGATATCGTTATGGCCCATTATTATCACCATTTGATCCTCATATGCTTTATCGTATTATATCAAGCTCTTTATTTAATAATGTTCGTTGAGAACTTTAGAATTTTGTCGATATTTGACATTTTATGTATGTTAGATCATGCATCATCTCAATTTCTCAATTGGACCCGGTTTTTCATCAATATCGACTCATATCAATTTAACATTGGACCTTATTTATGCTATCTGGGGCCCAATAAGCATAGAGTATAAAACTTCAATATCTGGATTTCTTTTCTGACATCAGTGACCTAATAACTAGAACATATGCTAAACTTGGCATCCGGGCCCATTTTCTATCATTTTTGACCCAATAAGCATGAAATGTGTTGTATCCGATATTCATGCTCAACTTTTGCCATCTGTGGCCCAATATACATAAAATGTAGTGAACATCATGGTATGCCGGGTCGCGACCCGGCCCCGACCCGGTCGGGTTTAGGCCCGACTGGCTCGGTCGCGACCCAGTCGGGGCGACTCCCCCGGCCGGGTCGCGGAGTCGTGGCCGGGTCGCGCGAGTCGCGCGACCCGGCCGACCGGGTCGCGCGACCCGGCCGGGTCGCGCGATTCGGTCCGGGCAACCACGCGACCGTTGCCAGACCGTTGGCAACGGTCTCAAGACCGTTGTCAACGGTCTTGGGGGGGCGCAGCCCCCCCATTCAGCCCCTTGGGGGCTTTAAAGCCCCCAAGGGGCTCTCCTTACTCCCACCCCCCCACTCTCACTCTCCACCTCTCATTTCGTGCTCTCATCGCTCTCATTGTTCAATTTGTTTTTCTCATTTACTTAATTATTTCATCAAGCATTTCATTAGTTCATTTAGTATATTTATTTAATATTAGTTCCATTGATTAGTGGGTTAAGTAGTTTATTCTTTTTAATACTTATTTGCTTACTTGCATAGTTAGTTAGCTAGAAGATTAGTTAGTAGTTACTTAACACAACATTAGTAGTAAGGAATATTAATTACTTACTTAATCCTATATTTAGTTAATCATTCAATTTATATAAATAAAAATATACTTACATTAGTAGTCACTAATTAAGGTTATTAGCTATTTAAATAATTAATTACTTACTTAATTAATTATTTACTTAAAAAATGTCTTCTCCAAGCCAAACAACCCAAACTACCGGCGCGACCCGAGTGATCCGTTTGGTTGCATTGTAATTTGATCTCCACATGGCGGAGAGAAAAGTGCAATGTAAATATTCGCGACAAAGTAATATTCTAAGTATTTATCGTTTAAAATTTCATCTTGCAGGCATGAAGGGAAATGTTCTTCCTTGCACACGGACTCCGCCAGAGGTCAGAGCTCAATTTCGTAGGCACCTACAAGCGATGGAGCAAACGAATGGAACTAGCAAAAGACATAAAGAAACCGTCCGAGAAGAATTGCAACAACCGGGGAGACGATCCGTACACATTTACGGAACCGGACAAGAGAGGCCTGGATATTTTCGAGACGAAGAGCAATGGGGTATGGGAGGCGTTACTCATAAACGTTGTTCATTATTCTATTTTAAAGGATAATTAAGTAGCCTTGATACTTAAATGTTTTTTAAAAAGATGAACTCTCACGAGGGATGGAAGCAAGTCGAAGATCATTCGCCGAGGAAGACTTCTATAGACATACCGGCCGAATGATGGGTCAAGGGTCTGGTGCCGGGAGTGGTCGACGAGCCGCCAATTGAAGAGGAGGATATCGATTTGGATCAAATATTCTACGAGAAGAACTCCTTAGAAGCTTGGGTAAACGACCGAGAAGGGTTGGGAGAACCGGAGTTCAACCCCCAAGACCGACAATGGGCCGAAGGAGTGCTCGACGATGTCCCTTTAGCCGAAGAATTCCGCATCCCTCCCTCACTAGCAAAGCGCCAGAGGACCGAGAAGGAACTAGCCAAGGTACGCAAAGTGGCGAAAAGGTAAACAAGTTATGACCGATCCTTTTGATATTGCGTAGATGCCGATAGCGGTCGAAGACGATCGAGAAGATACGCCGGAGCCGAACATCCGAGTGTAGTACCGTACGTCCGAGGATTCGTCGTCAAGAGTAGCAAGCCGATGATGGTGCTCGATACGGGGGCACGACACTTTACAAGTACAAGTGGACCTCGCATCCTCCCATATCTCCTACCACGTCGCTACGTTTTACCGGCGAGGAGCAATATACTCACGCGACCCAAGATACCGATCGCGCAGAAGGCCGCCACAAGGTAGAGGAGGTCATCGTAGCCACGGAGTTGGAGCAGTAATACCACGATGCCCCCGACTATGTGTACGATTCATCCCAGCGTTCTCGTTCCCTACATACGATCAAGAGTACCGTGGAATGAATTACGCGAGTCATCGGATACTTCGATCCAATCGACCTATAGTTACGGGTGACTCGTTTCGATCAAGTCTTAGGATAGTTTCCCGAGGGACAGTACGAATACGATCGTCACGTGTACACGTATCGTTTCGTACTCAACCCAAATGACATGGGGAGAGTACATCAACTACCTACAAAGTGTACAACACATCATGTTGGAATAAAATTGATGCATTATTCATTTAAATCATGTCATTTAATTTATCCAATTTTTCTGTATTTTTTCAGATTTTTTTTCGCATTTTTCTTATTTTTTTGAATTTTTTAAAAAAAAAAATTTAAAAAATAGGGTCGCGACCCGGTCGCGACCGGGTCGGCCTGGGGGTCCCGCGACCCGGTCGCGACCCCCGACCCTACCCTCCTTGGTGAACATGGCATCTAGGTCCATTTTGCATCATCTGTGGCCCAATAAATTTAAAATATAATGGTCATGGCATCTAGGCCTATTTCTTGACATATGTGGCCCAATAAGCATGAATTAAGTCATTTGGGTCTTTGTATCATTTGTGTACCAAAAAACATGAAATATAAAGAATTTGACATTAGGCCTCTCATTGATCATATTGGGCCCATTAAGCTTATCAGGACTCATCACAGATAAACAGGCACATTAAGGGACCGGCCTCAGGCCACCTTCATTTAATTGCCCTTGGAGCATCATCTATTCAAATATCTTTAAGTCCTAATCCAATTAGGACTTAGAGAAGGGGCAGCACCCATATTGAGTCTAAGTAGGATCCGAATCCTATTAAAGACCCATTAAAGAAGGGATCCAATACTTAACTCAACATAAGTTCTCATACAGTGGATCTTGTGTCCAACATTACCTCATAATCATCTCATTTATTAAATGGCATCCAATCATAGCCAATCATCATTTAGGTAGGATCCAAATCCTATTAAGGACCCATTAAGAGTAGGATCCATAACTTAAGTCATTGAAGCATCTTAGCCATCGGATCTTGAATCATCATCATCTCATTTAAATGTCTTCCGATCATAACCAATCATTATTTAAGTAGGATCCAGATCCTATTAAGGATCCATCAAGAATAAGATCCGTTAAATGATTAGAGTTCCTAACCATTGGATCATGCACCAATCATTACTTGATCCTCCCATTGTTTAAATAAAATCAATTATAATCCCATTAGGATTGGGAAGTGGCAGCATAACCCCTCTTGGCTTTTGACTAGGGTTTGGGTCTCCCCTAGACTCCGAGTCGAAGTACAGATAATCCCTTGATTTCTTTAATAGTCATTTGACAATTTCTGGTGTAAGAAGCCCCAATGCCCGGTTCTTTCTCTTCTTCTCATCCTGCCGAGACTACTTGCTTCTACTGAAAAAACCATAGGGCCTTGTTATTGTTGTCGAGGGTGTGCAATTGGGCATCTTCGAGGGTTGAATTGCAAAAGGGACATCCCTTTCTCTTCTCCTTCCCCTCTCTCTGCTGCATCCTCCTCCTCCGCAGATAGAGTCATCAGGTTGTGCTTCATGTTGTCCAGGTATGCAGTCGGCCTTCTTTTGAAGAGGAGATCTTACCCAGCATTTCTAGCTATCCATCGGAAGAATCAAGTATGTATTTCTTATATTCCCTGTCTTCTTCTCCCAGTCCATGCATAGATGGTGTAAGGGCGTAGCCATCTGATAGGGGGTATGAGAATCTCATTCAATTAACATGTCTGCTCATTGTAGGACCTATCTAATCCTTTGTTGGTGCCAAAACAAGAAGAATACAGCATATCCAGGACTAGTGCTCCTCTTTTGACATTCAAATTGCATTGGATCTCAACAAAGCTCTCTATCTTCCTCTCTTAGGCACTGGCAGTGACTAGTAGGCCCATCTATCCCTTGGTCTTGCTGCCATGGCTTTGGGGGACATCCCATCTGAATTATCTAGTTTTCATGACATACAGGCCAAAGGTTAAGTGGAGTTGGTGGAGAAGTCATCCATCCATTCCTTTTTGATCTCAGCGGTAACAGGTATATCATAACCCCCTTGTTTCATTATCATGGTGCACTAGCTGTCTAATTGAGCCTCCATTAGAGTTATACTTGAAAAGGATATTTCACCCTAGGCTCTAAACACATACAGGGCTCATTGGGTCTTTGCTTTGACATCCAAAGCATCACCTATATTCCTGGGTTTGCATTCACATGTTCGATAATCATGACTTGATCAACCGATCATCATCCAGCCCATTTTTAACTTAAATCTGACTTGGACAATCCCCTTTCGACAATCAATTGTTCATCTTTTGAAGAGAGGCAGCAGTAGGGTGTACCATGCATCCCTTATTACTATGATAATTTAAATGCATAGCCAAACACTTAACATATCTATATATGAAGAGTGACATGTCTTTTCTCAGATTTTAGCTCCTATCAGTCATTTTTTAGATCTTTGTATGCCCACCGGGGCTGTGGGGGTAGACAATCCTCTTACCATCTGATCATGATGTATTATGCTTAGTATTAGCATGTCATGTATCCTAGCTATTGTTAGTCCAATCATGTATACAGGACAGTCCATAGGCTGAAAACATATCAATCTTAATACTTCTAGGACCTGGATCCATAGAGAATCATTCATTCTTGCATGACAATTTTAGTTGCCAACATTACCCCGTCCCTGATCCATTTTAGGAGGCAGCGATGTGTTGTGGGAGGCCTATGGGTTCCTGGGTTCCTTTGTTATGGCTATGGCACCGAAGCTTCCATGGCTTTTCTCCCGTTCCTCCTTTGGTTGAAACACTGAGGAAGCCCAGCCCGACGTTATTCTTTCCCTCCTCCTCTGGTTGCAGCACCTGATGAAAACCAGCCCCAACTCCTTTCTCTCCTGCTGGATATCATGCAGCTATGGGAGCTGCAGCCCTTGCGCAAGGCAAGGCCTTTCTATCTTCCCTGGTGACCAGGGCTATCAGCTCCTCCCAGTCTAATGCATGGGGGTTGGTTCCTCTTCCTCCAAGTGAGTCCCCCCTTGTCCCAAAATGCAACGATCTTCTTCAAATGGGGTGGGAAAGCGAGTTGATTTTCATAGAGTGGTAGGAGGTATTTTGGTCCACCAACTCCCCATTTTCAAGTGGAGTGGGGCCATTCAGTGATACATTTGATGGGTCAGACCCAGTCGGCCAGGATGCAGTCACCCCCTTTTTCTTACTGTTTCATTTTTGTTCCTTTTTCTTGGTGAACTGACCCTGCTAGTCATATGGTACAAGGCTGCCAACGGTAAGTTCACCATAAGTTCCTTTTTCCCCTTCTTGTACCCTTCATAACTGGACTTAAATCGTAATAGGAGGGATGTGAGCACTGTGGGTGGCATGTGCAAGGCTGTGGCAGTAGGATGTAGTGATCACAGGAGGCACAAGGTTCGATGAAGAGAGGCCAAGCAGCACAGCACAGTAGTCAGGCCATTCATCCATCACATCCTTGAGGCTGGAAGTACAACATCACTCCACCTCCTTGGTCCTCCATCTTCTCCCTTCAGCCAGCACAGAGGCAAGCCGAGTTGCCCCTTCTCTTCTCTCTTTTTCTTCTCCTTCCCTCAATTGGTGTGGAAGTATAGTTCACCACATTTTCTTCTTGTCCCCTCCCTGTGGCCTCTTCTTTTTCTTCTTTATTTTTCCCTTTTTCACTAATGTGCAGGATCAACCGATGCTCCCCTCTCAGTCTACTTATGCTCCTCCCTTCTCTTTCCTCAGCCAAGTGCATATTGGAGAGACTTGCAGCCGTAGGCATCCACAGCAGTGGAGAACTCTCTCTCTCTCTTTCTCTCCCCCTGGCACACAGGTAGAGCTAAAAACGGTATCCAATATCCCGATAGTTCAACCCAATTTAAATTAGCTTATCACTAAGTGATAAAATATCTGATAAATTATCAGATCGGATTCGAAATCGGAATCACCTAAAACCAATTTCAACTGAGGGGATGAATCTAAGCCGTTGATCTTTAAGATTAAATGGTAACTTGCATAAAAACCAAGCAGACTTTTGGAGACTCAATGACCAGTACCATTTTCCACCTTCCCGTATCCCAAGCGGCGCAGTGCAGTAGCTCCTCGCAGCTCTTCTCCATTGGCGGTGGCCAGCATTCTTTCTTCATCGGTGGCCAAGCGCAACTGCTCCTTCTCCATCAGCCTTGATCCTCATGGTTAACTCCTTCTCCATGATTTGTAACTGATCAAGCTTCTTGCTAACTCAAAGAGAAGTTTTAAGGGCCACCCGCGAGTGTTTATATATGTGCACAAGACAGTGGCAACCTAATGGGGCCTCACCTGCCTGCCCATCTTCTGCAGCTTGCTTCTCCCCTTGTTCCAACGCCCCGACAACAATTTATTTCCCCATTGGCCTCGTTGGTTTGGAAGGGGGTGGTGGTCCTTGGTTGTAACATTATATTTATCATATTATTTAATTAACACTGTGCTATTGGAGAGTTGGGAGATTAACAAATGCCCTCTGTCCCAAAACAAATCTTGATTTTTCAAGATTTACTCAGTGTTTTTTGGCAATTTCTACGTTTGCAACATTGATGGGAGTGGTACTTTCATTTTCTCAAATTCCAATATGTGATATACCTTTTACCTATTAGGAACGGTTTGAGAATGAACAATTGGGTTTAGATGTCATTGAATATGCTTATGTTATTGAAAGCAATTTTAATTTTTTAACTTTCTGTTTTATTTTGTTTATATTTAAAATTATTATACAATATAATTTGTTGTTTGTTAGTGACATATAAAGCACCCTCAATAATACAGCTCAGATTTGGATATCTTGCCACTATTTCTTTATCTTTGTTGGTTATTGAAGTTATTGAAAAATAGTGTTTTAACTTTTAATCACCTAGTTCTTTAGTTATCAGAATCGGTTTTGGAAGAATCGATCCGATTTCGATATCCAAATCGGAAACAAATTGAACTTGGATTTACTCATTTAAAAATTATCAAAATCAGAATTGTAAACTCTAATTTCTTATTGGAATCAGAATCGGAAGCTACCAATTATGATAACAAATCCCTGCAGCCCTACACACAGGCCATCCAACCATGGCACTCACCTTGGTGGGCCAACAGAGGCCGAGCCTGGTGTTATTGCAGGCTTGTAGCTCTATGCTTGGTCAGGACATCAGTGTCGAGCACATTCACCACATCGTCAATGGTCGAGTCCAAATGGGTATATGTGAAACCCCATTTTTCATAAAAACATAAAAATATATAAAAATATGCTTGTATGAAAAATCATTTTATTTCCTTGGGAAAAGAATCTTCATTATCTTTGGCTAACATATTTTACTATGAAAACATAGTAGTATTTCAAACAGGTACTAAATATATAACATTTTGAAGTTTGGGTTCATTAAAATATCTTTAGACCACTCTCCATCAGAAGGTGAGAATTTCCAATGTTAATTATACCAAGATACTCGAAAACCCTTTATTAACCATCATAAGCAACTTATAGAAGTAGAAACATACATCCACAAAACACAAACACATGTGGGAGCACTAACTCCATATACTCAATGGAATACAAACTTAGTATATTAAGTTTGATTTAAGTTTGATTTTTAGTTTCATAATGTATTATAGATGGTGTATTTAAGATTACAACATCTTAAGGTTATATACCTTAGTGGATTGTTAAGCATATTTTACATGTTGTATATGGATTTAACTCTTTTACTTCAAGTCTTGACATTACACGCATTTTGAATTATAAAATTTATTAATTTTGAGGTCTATTAAAGATATGTTTTGGATCTAATTCATTATGAGATTAAGTATTTCTACTGTAAGATCTTAATCCCAATTCCTTTTTTTATCAAGTCTTGACATTTTTAGACTTGGGAACATTTTGCTTAAATCAAATTTTTGTGATATCGGATTTAAGGCATATTCGTGATTATCTCATTATCATTATTTTTTATTGAGTCTTACCATTAAGCTCTTAGAATCATGGTATCGTAGACTTTGTTAAAATCAGATTTTTATGGTATCTAATTAGAGTATATTTACAATCATGTGACTTCATGTCTTAAGCCTTAGTGTTAGACTTGAATATTTTCAAATCTGATTTTGTTATGTCAAATCATTGGCATGTTTATTATAATTTATTCCAAGTCTTATCATATTAGACTCAGGACCCTTTAGGTTCATTATTCATTACTCCATTTTTGTTCTTGGCATTAAGCATTAGACTTAGGAGTCGTAATAGATCCGAAATTGGCATATTATTGCATTTCTTACACGTAAGCATGATCATGACCCTCTTCTTGTTAGGATTAATCAAATCCGAAACTATCCCCCTAACATGTCTATTTTTACCTTATTTGAATTGAGCATCACATTTTATTCATCAATTCCTTAGAACCAGGTACATTTAATCAAAGAAATTATCAGTTGATTATCTATGATCCTGATTTTTTTTAATCCGGACATCGAGATGTGCTTACGCCATTTAAGATATGAGCCCTTAGTACTTAGAAGATTTCACACCATCCAACCTCATTCGCTAGGCACCTTAGTATCCATAATTAACATTCCATTTCATTCACGTTTCATATTTGACATCCCTCAGGACTTTAAGCACCAGTCATATTAAGAGATGGGGATTTTTTCCACTAGCTGATTTCAACTCAATGGTTGAGGTTCACTAAATCTGAAACTTAACATTTGTGAGATTATATTCTCTCTCATATTCAGACTTAGAAGATTAGCATTTCACATGTGTGATCTGATTTAGGCATCCTCAGACCTAGAATTTCAGAGAAGCATCAAGTTTAATATTATCTCGGTTTCAAATTCTTTATCGGTCCAGGATCTATATGATTCTGAAATTGATGTGATGTCTCAGATCCAACATGGTCGGGGATCATCTAAGATTTGAATGTTCAGATTTGGAGGACGGATAGATTGTTGCTTAGGTTCGGTCATAGGAACATGTGTTTTGATTTGGGCATTTTCAGATCTGGAACTTGAGAATTGTTATGTTCAATATATGATCATTCCATCTCCTTGACACTTTATGATTTATGTATTCCGAAGTTTCAAATCTAGTTATTTAAACTTCATATTCTCATGCTCCTATGGGGTTCAAATTCTCATGTTCAAACTTGGTCTTTTTTGAGACAATATTCTCACAATCAACTTTAATAGATTGACCGTCAAATTATCATTTAAGTTCAGTCATATGCACGTATATGATCCGATTTTAACTTGTTCAGATCCAAAACCTAGAAGGTTTCCATGTTCCTCGTCATCTCAGCCATCGCTGATTGACATTGAAATCAGGCCATATATGTTCTGATTTTTCAGATTTGAAACTTGTTAATTACATTGAGGTTATGGTTTTCAGACATATCTGAACACTGATCTTTTTATGCCTATGAGATCATATTCACATAGCCAGTTTCAGATTTAATAATCTTTTAGAATCATCTTATTATATTTGCATTTCACATAAGCTATGTAGATTATATTATACTCCCCAATCATAGACATATGAATATGGAAATATAAATGACATTCATATAATCATGGGGTAATTACAATTATATAAACATGATATCGTGTAACGAGTATATCATAACATCCTTTCCCGGTATCCTCACTTAATCTAAGGGTTGGTGTAACATGGCACCATGCATAACCTCCCCCTTAGATTAATGGGAGTACCCCCCCTTAATAGATGGAGTTAGATACTCTCTACTTGGGGGGAAAGGATCGGTATAGAAGGGAGACTTGCCTATCTATCCGTCCAGGATCGATACACACTGGGGCTTGTCCTCATGTCCGTCCACTATTATGAGGGAGTCTAATTTAGCAGGCTGGTCTCTTAATCATTTTATTTTAATTTCATTATGGTTATGATATATTGTCCAAGATAGGCTGGTTGTCATCGTGAGCCTCAAAGGCCAGCTCCATGTCATCTTGAGCCCGGTTGGTCCATCTTCATGTCACCTTGGGCCCGATCGGTCCATCGCCTTCATATCTTCAAGCCCAATGGGCTGGCACCCTCGGTTTTGACCTTATACACCTGTTGTTCGGCACTTTCTCATACAAGTAAACTCACCACCCTCTTTGGATCCCAAGGACCTTCTGCAACCGAGTTCAAGCCATAAAGGGATTGTTTGTAGTGGTCAAAACAGTGAGTTAAGGGGTGTATAGGATGGCCAAAACAGGGGGTTTGAGGGTACGTGCATGGGCATGATTTAGGCCATGGAGGGATGGATGTAGGTATGATATGCAAGTGGACCGGGTATCCTTAAGCCTGACGGGCATTAAGGGAGCTGATGTCTCCTTGCCCTATAGATCCAAGTGTAGGTCTTAAATGGCCACTATGGGATTGTGGGGTATAGGTTTCAGCCACAGGTATATATAGGCTAAGGGGCATAGGTAGGTGATCATATGTAGAGAATTTTAATCCTCCATTTCCTTCTCTTTACCCTCTCTTGATATCAACAGGAGCGTCAAAGGAGCATCCAATCAGCATCTCCTCATCTTCAGGACTACCTCCCTCGGTCCACCTTGATCAGGTGGTAGCAAGGTATCCACCCTCTCTCTCTCTCTCCTGCAAGCGCAAGCAGCGGCAGCAGTATGGAGAAAGATCTTCATTGGCATCTCCTCCTTGAAAAACTGGCAGCAACAGGGTCCGCAGCTTCTTCTGCAGGGGGGGAGCAGGTAGAAGGGGCACTAGGAGTTAGTGGCAGCATCCTCTTCCTTCTTCTTGAGTAGACATTAACAACATGAACACCTGGACATAGTAGCATCAATAGACGCCTCAAGGAGAAACAGTAGCATCATGAAAAGGATGAGAAGAGCATCAGCGGGTGGTAGGAGGAGACATTGGCCTCTCATCTCTTCTTCCTTCTGGTTCATGGTTGCAGAAACATCTAAGGCAGCAGGGACTGGATCGGCAGGAACTGGTGACTTCTCCCTCTTCATCTTTCATAGGCACAGCAGAATGGAGAAAAGGATGAAGGGATAGCAGGAGCCTCTTCCATAGCCGCAGTAGGTGCTGTTGAGGGGGGAAGACAGCAGCCGCGAGAGCAGGTTCCTGCTCCTCCTCCATCTTCTTGTCCTGGCGTAGCAGCAAGAGGGCAAGCTGGCAGCAGCATCAAGTTGATCTCCTCCCATGGGAGCAGGCAGGTGGAAGAACAGAGAAGGGAAAAAAAAGGAGCGGCTGGAGGATATCCCAACCTCTCTAACTTGTTCTCCTGTCACACAGCATCCCTTCTTATGGAGAAAGAGGGGCAGCTGGAGTTGGCATCGCGGGGGAGTGGAGGAGGACCCGGTCAAGGAGGCAATCGTTGGGAAGAGGTGGGGAAGAGGTGAGCCTGACTTTTCTCTCATGCCTCCTTTTTTGAAGCACCCAACGGACAGCCTTTGACTGAGTCTTGGGCGGCTGTGAGAAGATGGGCGCAACAGCCCTTTGACCTAGCATCTCATCACACTTCATGTAATCCAAGGGCTCATATTAATTTTAGCTTAGTAGGATCCAAGTTCTATTAAAGACTCAATAAGAATAGGATCCGAAACTTAAGTGATGATGAGATCTCATCCATCGAATCATCTAATCATGTCCGTTTATTACTTAAGTAGGATCCAGTTCCAATAAGGACCCAATAAACACTAGATCCAAAACTTGTGAAAAGATGATCTTGGCCATTGGATTTGGTGACAATCTCATCATCTTATCTCATCCTATCTTTTAATCATGATCGTCCCTTAATTAAGAACTAGTTCCTAAACAGGACGCAATAAGCAGTAGATCCGAAACTTCAGTGATTAGATGACATTAACCTTTGGATTTGGCACCAATCTCATCATCTCATCCCATCCCATCTTTTAATCTTGGCCATTGGTGCTTTTAGTAAGATCCGGACCTTGTTAAGGATCTGTTAAGCCCTTGGTGGAAATTAATTTATACTTAATACCACCCATAGACAATTCAAAATTTCGATGCCAACAGTGTACAACCCGGAATCATCAGGTAAGCCCAAGAAGCCAGGTGACCAGGGCTTCACGAAAGACCAACAGTAATCCTCTCCTCTTACAGTGGGAATTTGTGCTTGTTGGAGGCCTTCGCCACAACATGAAGAAAGTAACTTCCCGGCCCCTCCTTGCTCTTTTGGCACTCCACAGTGGGCAACAACAGCAGAACAGGAGGTATCAACCGGGTGGATGGGTCTGACCGCATAGGGCAACCTCAAATCCCCGCAGCAACAGCTGCTTCAATCCAATGGCACACGGCACCCAGCCCCCAATCCTCTTCCCTCACCCCTGCCCCAGGACCTTCCTTTATTCTTGGCACAAGGCAGCACATCAACGGCTCAGCCAAAGCATTCAAGGCCCAACCACAGCAACCTCAGTCATTTAGCCTAGCATTGGATCATAGAAGCCCTCTAGAGCACAGTGCCTCAGTCAGCGTGTCTACCCCACTAGCAAACAGCAATCAGGTATTGATTGGACTCTAGAGGTGAGCTAAACAGCCACACTCGAGGATATTAAAAAACTGTTTAAATAATATTGAATGTCTAAATATTGGGAATTGGCAATCAGCCCACTAAATGAACAACACATAAACTGGACTCAAGGACTGCTATTCTCGATCCTAATCGACTGTTGGACTATAAGAAAAGGATTTTAAGCGGGATGAACCAACGTGGACTTACCAGACTTCATATTGCTTCAATAGCACAGCCAAATTGGGCTGAGATTGGTCATACAAGCAAGGCATTACTTGTAATACAAATGTCCACATGTATCAATTTTGTTATTGATACTCTATCATCTAGAAATATATTATCAAAAGTCATATAGTATTATTTTTAATATTCTAACCAAATATGGCATTAACTTTTACAACTATACGTCAATTAAAAAGAGCTAAAGCAATGCCATGACCTTAAAGCAAACAATTATCAACATTTATTGAATGAAAGAACAGAAAATGGACCATGGTTGCAATCTACAATGGAGATACTCACAGGCAATTCTCTCTTGATTGTCCAAACTCCTTCCTTGGAATCTAATTTCAAAGGAATTCTCTGCATGGGAATACATGATTAATTGAAGAAAGTTGCTGACAAGTATCAAAGTATGCTCGATGAATAGATGGAACTCCAAAGGAAAGAGAAGTGAGTTAGCATCCGCGCCGACAATATACATATTCTTTCCTTTATTTTTCAGAAAGATGCAGTTTTGTTGTACTACAATCTCCAATCCATCCGTGTATTGTTTGTCTGTTGGAAGCGGTGTGCACTAATTGGTTCAATCCGCCAAAACAAACTGCACCGATTGGTTTGGTTCACACCGGTTCAGTACAAGTCGCTTGGAGGTCTTTCAAACCAAACCAAACCAATTTAGTTATAATATTATAAAAATATTGCTATATTATTAATAAAAATAAAATTCATATAATTTTTATAATAATATAAAATTTATAACTCAAAAAGAGGTACATATAAATGCAAATAATTAATTTTTTGAATATTTATTTAAATTTTGGCCTCATACCAAACCAAACTGATTCAGTTTGTTTCATTTTTAGCACCTGGTTCAGTTTAGTTTTGAAAAAAAATGATGCAAAACTAGACCAAACTGAACTAGGCACTCCCATACTATCTAGCACCAAGTAATACATGGAGACCTAGTTTGAAAATGGTGAGTTATGATGGAATACAAAATTCCAGAATTAAGGACACTAGAGTAAGGGAGTGTTTGGTTTGGTAAGTGTATAGAACTAGCGGAATAGTATTCTTAAGCAGTTTGGTTCTTAAGAATAAGTTGTTCCTGTAATAAGGTGGGAAAAGTATAATTTTCTTCTTGAATTGATCAATTAAAAATTATAAAAATAAAATGCAATAAATATTACTTTCAAAAATTATAGCAAATAAAATGTATAATATAGCATCATAGAACTTTGTTCCAAGAATAAGTGGACTAAAAGGCTTGATTCCCTCCTTATTCCACTTCCAAACTGGCCTATAGGAATGAAATTTGATCTCAAGGCATGTAACAAAAAGGTAATATTTTTCTTGTTATTTTCCAGTAGAGTCCAGAACTTTGTTCAAGCTATTATGAACCTTAACAATGCAATTTTGTGTTCTTTGCTTTCTTCCTGGGGTGAGGAGAGAATATGATCTACGCACAACTTTTGTTTTATCCATACAGCTTAAAAGTTTTCTTCCCTTCCACCTATCTAAATTATTGTATAATTCTCATATTCTGGAGGAACAGGGTGTTCAATAGTTTTAGACAGAATTGGTACATCATTACCGAAGCACATAAAACAAAGACTGTCACCAAGAGAAGTACAACACAGCAACAGTCAGTACTCATAGCATGATAAGAAACAAAAATATAAAAAGCCACACATTCAACACTGATCAGAAATACAGGTATTGCGTATAAACTATAAACCATATAGAAACATGCTGCAAAATTTTAAGCCATGCACATAAACATAAAGAACGTCAATGTTTGCTTAAGTACACAAAACTTGTCTTTTGTGAATCTTCTTCACAAAGAAGACTGTTGAAGAATAAATAACATTGTTATTATTTATACTCAGTCAAATTCATGTTTATGCAAAAGAGCAGTAATCTTGTTCCAGTTGCTTACACTCGAAAAATAAGAAGTGATTGGACATGTTAATAAAAAGGTTCTACCTAATATTCCTGTTTATCTAAAGATGAACCTGACCGCCATAAATGAATGCTAGGCAGATTGAGAAACAAAATAAAAAACTCAGCAGAGTTATTTCAGGACTTTCAGGACCCATCTCACACCCTGTAGTGGATGGAAAGAAGTATGCTACAGTTTGTGTTGATTTATGTTTATGATATAATAAGTTATGCATCATCCAGATACCAAGTTGATCTTCAATATCACTCAAATGTTCCTAAATGAGCTAAAATTTCAGAATATTTATTGAGATGAAATTTCAGTGTAACGAGTTCAAAGTTAACCTGTCCCCATCCGATATCCAGTCCAGAGACTTCAACCAAAGAGCATTTGTCATCTTCCCATGTCAATGTAACAAGGCTTCTAGATACACCCGAGAGCTAGAAAAATGATACATATTAGATGTTTGAAGTATGCCAAGAGGTTCTGCACCAAATTAGTCAAAATAATGTGTGTATTTAAAGCCCTGAGTACAAGATATATAAGTGAGAGTGGAAGTGTCAACGTTAGAATGTAGAAGAAGAGCAATACAGTAGGGTAATGCTCCCACAACGTCATGGGAAGGCTAAACGCAGACACCCATACTACTGCACCACCAAGTGCGTATAGGGATACATAAATGGTGCCTACTTCAGAAAAGTAAGCAAGGGACTAGATAGTATATACAGATAAAGAAGTTTAAAGCAACTAATGACTTTAAGCGTGTAAATGCATGCACATTCAACTCACTAATGACATAAAGATGCTTAAAACATTTCTATGATATATAATCATGATAACCCAAAGAAGAATTGACTGTTAAATCAAATAGCTAGTAAGACTCACTATATCAGCTGTTGCACCTTTAATGGCTTCCAGATTTGGAAAGCAAGATCGCTTTCTCTGCAGTCAAAACACAATTCAAGGAACTGGATTGTCAAAAAAGTTTCCATCATAAAGCAAGATCACTTTTTCATTTAATAACATTTAAAAGTGAACATAATAAAAATCAAATCAATTTTATTCTTACAAGAAAGACTAATTGTGCTCTTTGCAAAGATTGTAAAGTTATTCGTAATGAAAATTTAACTACTCAACGTAGGTCGGTTTTAGATGTTAATATCAAAAGATAAACAAAAACATTTGAAAGAAAGATTCCTCCTAAAATAAAATAGTTGGAACTAAAATGGGTGAAGCAAGAGATTTCTAAGAGTAAACTTCTTAAGATAAATGATATGAAGTTAGATGTAGAAGCCAATACTATGTGGAAGAATATGACTATAAAGAGTAGAGAGAAAGCTAAAACAATACTTAGAAAGTCTAAAGGACATGATCCACCTAAAAAGGAGATGAGGTGGAATTAAGAAGTATAAAAAGCAATAAAAAAGAGATTGGTATAAGAGATTGCGTAAGCGTAATAACAATAATAATTATCAACAGTATAAGAAAGCAAAAAGGAAGCAAGAGTCTGTTAAACGAGCAAGATATGAGATTTTTAAACAAATGCAAGAAAAACTTACATCTAAAGAAGGTGAAAGAGATATTTATAAATTAACAAAGATGAGAGAGGGAGAAAGAGAGAGAGAGAAGATCCTAACCAAGTCAGATGTACAAGGATAAAAAAGAAAAGATTTTGATCAAAAATAATGACATCAAAGAAATGTAAAAAAAGTTATTTTGATACTCTTTCCAATGACGACTTTGCCAAAAACATAGAAAATATAAAGAATATAATAAAGCCTAATAGAAATTATACTAGAAAATTAAATCTTTAGAACTTAAAGAAGCATCGAATATGATGAAAACAAGCAAGTCAGGTGACCCCAATATCGCTATTAAAGTATGTAAATGTTTGAGAGATATAATAGTGAGAACACTAGAAATTGATCTCGTTTCAGTCATGTTTATGGGCGACGCAGGAAGCATCTTGGCTCCATTTGGCTTGGAGACACTGATCCATATTTTCTTTAGTGATCTAAATGTCATACTTTTTTTTAGAATATTCTAGGATGTCTACACCATTTTTTTATTTTTAGACATTTTAGAATCTTTCTACACTATTTTTTTATTTTCCTGAATTTCCCTACATTTTGGTGTAAAATGGGTTGGTTCCTATATAAAGGGCCAAACCCCCCCCCCATATCCGGATATGAATAAGTTAATAAAAATTTCCCGTTGAGTTTTCCTTCCCGTTTTGCCCCTCTTCACCTACAGGTTGACTTAAACTCGTGGGGGTTTCTCTTCCTCCCAGGCAGACAGCTGCTTCGTCTGCATCCTTCTCCTCCCGATGGCAAGCCCTAGCCGCAGCGTCGTCTTCCTCCGATCTCCCTCCTTCATTGGAGATTTCGGCGAGCTTCTTTGGAGAGTTCTCCCCTTGCTCTGATCTACCTGTTTCCCTCTGGTTCGATCCTCATCAGACCATTCTCCACCTCGGTGAGTCTGTGGTGTTTCTTCATCACTCGATGGCAGTGTTTCTCCGCTTCTCTCTCGAGATCAGCTCGATCTCCTCTTTCATATATGTTCCGGTGAGCTCCTTTGGAGAAACCTCTTCACTCATCCAGAACTCCTTCCTCCCAACCGGGTGCTGGCTCATGTTGTCTTCTTCGTCGACAACGAAATTGAGTAGCCGAGGAGTTCTTCACCACTGCTGGTTGCTGAGTTCCTTACTGTTGTCGATCTCTTGCTAGAGATCAACTGATATCCGATCCTGAGAAATGGATAAACTACTATTCCGAGGCTGAGCACCAATGACGAAGGGATCCCCTCGCCTACACCTCTGGTTAGACTGCTCGATCTCCTCTGTTGCGCCTATATTAGAGGTCAGTGAAAGCTATTTGAGTTCGTCCTCCCGATCTGCCCCTTTGGAGGTATCTACGGGTTCTATATTGGCTGGGACAGGAAGATCCGACTTGGAGTTATCCTTGATCTTCGGATCTAGAAGGTAGCCCGCTGGTCCTTTCTACCGTTTCTAGTTTTCATCGACCATGATTGGTCGCGTCTTGTTGGTTAACTCTGAAGCTCCATTGCTTGGGAAACTGGTTCCCTTCCATCTCCAGTGTTTGTTTTCTAGAAATGTGTTGCTCTTCCGTAGATCCGACATTCTACTGACTGTGCTTTGATATACTATTCATTTAGGACGAAGATGTCTGATTTCTGTTGCTGATCTTGCTATTGAGTCATTCTCCTAAGGACTGGTCCATTTCCAGTCTATGTGCGCATTTCCCAGAGCCGTTCGGATGATCCACTATTTGATTCATATTGAGTTTATTTGAGTTGGAACTAGTCCTACTCCAGTCCTGATTATTTGTTGTTCTGGTTCCCCTGGATTCTACTGCATCGGCTTGTTGATGAGTTACCTTGTAACATTCTGGATATACGACTGGTCCCTCTTCCAGTCGTTGATCGGTTGATTTTCTGGTACCTCTTGGATCTGATGTATTAGCCACTGTTCGATTCTCATTAGTTATAATTGCAGTTGATCTTCCTGCTATCTGTCTGGAAGTTGGTTTGGTTTCATCTCAGTTTCTTTCAACAAACGGGAGCCATATGGATGGCGGATATACGTTGAATCTGCCTGCAGTGTCCAAATGGAAAGTGATGAAGACCTCGGATCATCCAGAGCCTTAGTAGCTGTTTTTTTTAGTTGCCGGTGACTGCTAGTTGATTGAGTCCTTCATGGAAGATGATCCTATCAGGTCCTCTGATTCCCAAGCTGTGATGAAATACTTCTGAGCCTACCTTTGTATTCAGTATCCATCATTGAAGTGCGTGATTACTTTCAACCGAATCCAAGATAAAGCTGGCTATTGGTGAATCTGTCAACCTGAAGGTAGGCGTTCCCCTATTTAGTGGTTGTAGACCTTTTACCACCCTGTGAGATGTAGGTCATCATTTGGTACTGTACTTATTTGATAAATCATTGTATTAAGGGGGAATACCTATCTCTCAGCCGAAGAGTGTCTTCCCCACACCCTGCTGTGGAGGTACTTTCTGTTTCACTTCTCCTTGTATGGTTTTAATTCTGTTTTTCTATTATCCAATTTCGTGATGTCATGCCTAGTGCGACTTAGGTCCTAGTCATTTTAATTAATTGTTGTTGGTCTGGGCGAGAACATTAGAGTGAACCTCCTCCAGATAACTAAAATCTGATTCGTTAATGGTTAGAGCCGAATTTCGAAATCTAATCAGATTTTCAAAACTGGCGTTCTCCCTCATTCTTCTATCTCAATTCTGATTCATTAAAAGAGAAAGCAACTTTGGTGAAATTTTCTTAACTAGAAAACTCTAACATTGAAAAGCCTAGAGCCTGTTTTGGGAGTCAGATTTTAAATTGCGTAATTTAGCCTCAAGGTTTTAGTTAAGTCAAATCTATTCCGCATCATATAAGGGTGGAATGTTTAACTCAACTTTGAACAAAATTTTAAACTCTAAGAAAATATTGAATAAATGGAGAAAGAGCACCATCATACCTAATTTTAATAAAAAAAGAGATCTACAAGATTGGGGGGATCAAGCCAGTGTTTTAAGTACAAAATTGTGAGAAAGAGTTATGGAGCGGCAATTACAAGATTGTGCAAATATTTGAGCCAACTAATTTAGATTTATGCATGATCAATTTACAATGGAAGTTATTTTTCTTATTATAAGTTTGATGAATCAATATAAATATATAAAGAAAGATTTACATATGGCATTTATTGACTTGAAAAAACCATTTGATATAGTTCTAATAGATATTTTATGGTGGGTGTTAGAGTAAAAGATGGTACCCATTAGGTATATACAAATGACAAAAGATATGAATAATAAAGCAACCAAGCACAATTACAAAAGAAACAAGAGATTTTCCTATTTCAATTGGCTTATATCAAGAATCTACAATAAGTCATTATCTTTTTGCATTAATTATAGATGAATTAAAAAAGAATATATAAGATAGCATACCATGGTGTATGATATTTGCAAACAATATTGTATTAATAGATGAGATTGTAAAACCTCAAATTTACAAGTCGTGACTAATTTTGGAATTCATTTTTTGAAGTTATATTAATCACTATGAAAATAGGTGATATTCCATAGGAGTACTAGCTAATTTCGTTGGTATCTATAAAATATGTATTGAGATTTAAGGTTTTTTTTATTTTATTTTTGACCTCTCCTCAACAAGGATGGTAGGATCGGAATCGGCTACCAGATCGGTGGGTACCAATCCGATCCGGATCGGATCGGATCGGTCCGATTCTAAGCGTTCCGCCGGAAGAAATAACGATCCAGAATCGTTCCGGATCAGTCCTTCAAAAAATGGTAAAACCTAAAAAAATCAAAATAAAATTTTAGATCGGATTTCGATCCTATCTAGAGCATTTTGGGGGCGAAATCAGCCTGAAATCGCGCCCCCAAAATAGTGCCGCGGCGGCCTACGGCCCCGCGGGGGCTACTGGGTCCATCGGGACCCAGTAGTCCGGATCCGGTGACTTAAGTCACCAGACCGGACCGGTCGGACCAGTTCGGTCCGGTCCATCGGGATCCTGGCGGGACCCGGTAGCCCCGTCTTCCCTACCCAATAGGGCGGGGAAGACGGCTGCGGCGGCCATATGGCCGCCGCGGTGCCATTTCTGGCCGATTCCAGCACGGAATCATCGGAATCATTCTGAAATCGACTGATTCGAACGATTCCAGCCCTAATTCTATCCAAAAACACCGATTCCGATGAATGTTTTCTCCGAATCAGTGATTCCGTCGAGAATCGGATAGGCCATGGCCGATCCGATCCAAGAATCGGCCGATCCCGATCCGGATCAGCTGATTCTGCAATCCATGCTCCTCATCAGATGGTGCGAAGATCCGATATTAATTACATCAAGTAACAACTTGAATACCCTCGATTAACCGTTATAGCAATTCGTAAATAAAAGACACATCCACAAAATAAGCATTCGGGAGCAACAGCCCCATGGGCTTGTCAGAATGCAAATACTTGGTGTTTTGATCTTAATTTGATTTGATGGGAGTTTAATTAAGAATTTGATTCATTGCTTGGTTAAGACCTAGTGTTGTTGTTTCTTTTTTTATTATTATCTTTGGATTAATTTGAGTTTAACTAGGTTTGTTTGCAGATTTGGAGCTTTCAGATTTGGAATTTGATCTCAGATTTGAAGACTTGCTAGGATTTGAAAGGTCAAGTTCCCAATAGCAACTCTAACTGGTTAAACCCAAGATATATCCCTAGGACTTGGAAATTTATGCAACTCGATGGTGCCTAAACCCGAAAGCATGAGATTTAGGATCTGATAATGAAGTTTTAAATCTATTAAATCTTTTCAAGGTTGAGCATACTTTCACTTGATGGTTGGACTTAGGTTGACAGCCTCCTATGATCTTGATGTTGGAGAAGTGCAACTCCGACGATCCGCACTCAGAGTTTTCCAAAAAAAGGATTTGATTTACCTTCAAATCTGAAATTAGCTACAAAACATCCCATGCTCAGCTTCCTTGAAGAAAGGACCAAACTTAGAAAAATCTGAAATCATCATGTGAGTTTTAAATTCAATGTTACAAGTAAGTTTTGAAAACTCAGATTCAAATTTGAAATCGGACCCCAGAGTTTGTCTATCTTTTAATCGACCAATCTGAGATCTCTCAGAGTTGGAAAGTCATACCTTCAACTAATGACAAAATCTCCGACTGGCCAGTTCAAGATTTGCTTCCCCTTTAGGATCCAGAAGATTTTTGCAAGGATTTGAATGTGTTCAGATCTGGGGAGCTAGGATCTGATGCATTTTAAATTTTGAATCTCTTTATGAATTTTACACTTTCATGTTTGGGAGCTTGTTGGAGTTAAAATTTGAAGATCTGTATCTTTTTTCTTTTCTTCTTTTATGATCCGAGACTCAGTGCTGCAGATTGAGTTTGGCAATCTTTAATCTTTTTGTTAAACCTTCAACTTCAAACACTTGGGATTTTAGAGATATTAAACTGAGATTTTTATTAGATGACTTTTCATATTTCAGATTTGGGAATTAGGATTAAGTTCTGATGATCAAAATTTTTTGTTTCATGTTCAGGGCTCTCAGCCATCCTTCTAGATTAATTTTTTTTTCTTTCAAGAGTTATTATCTTAAATTCTCAGACTTTAGAGATTTTAAAATTAAGATATTTCAAATTAATTTCTGATCTTAAACTTAGGTGATTTAATCTGATTTTTATAGGGTTCCATTTTCTTTCCTTTTTTATTATAATTTTGGGCTTAAGGATTTCAAGATTGAGATTCATTGTCAATCTTCAGCTCTAATTTGTTTAACAGAGATTGTGTTTAGATGTAGTGATTCCTTGTTTGAATTGCATTCCTTAAAGCTTATGAGAGCATGTGCATATACCATCACATTATCCATGGTAAATGAGCTTGAATATTTTCATTGCTTGGAACATCGAAAGTACAGGTACATTGAGAATGGCATGAATGCCATCTCATTGAGAATACTCCATTGGCCTTTGATGGGTATGGATCTATTCTTCCTAGGCACTATATCATTTAATTCAAGGGGATTTCTTCTCTCTTGAAATTAATGAGACATGCCTCCCTTTGTAGGTGGAGTTTAATACTTCCTACATCGGGGGAAAGGATCTGTAGAAAATAAGAGCATGCCCATTTCCTCGTCTAGGATCAAACACATCGGGAGCATGCCCAAGTGGCCATCCAATTAGAGGCATATGTTGATAGGCTAGCCTCTTAGATTTTATTTTTTTCGTTTGTTCAATTTTTTATGAATGCATTTTTTTGTATGCCCTTCAGGCCATTCACAACCTTAATTCCTTCTTGGTCTTCAGGCCTTGGCCCTGGCGGCCTGTCTCAAAACAGCTGCAGTCTTTTGGGAGATTGGCTCCCCAAGCAACCCCCCATGGCCATGGCGGCCTTAGCAAATATTTGACAGAACAGAGCCCTAGCAGCCAGATCCTTCTTGAAGCCCTGGTGGCCTTGCTTTGTCTCCTTTGATTACCCTTGGACAGGTTGCACTTAAAAGGGTGTTTGGAAAAAAATTAGGAACTGTCTGGATATCTGCTGAGATGGGTCTGAACGCTGGATAATAAAGTTGTGCTTCTTTTTTTTGGGGGGGGGGGGGGGGGTGGCAGACTATGAGGTTTGAATTTGAAACTTTGAACAGTGGGATTCAGGTGCCTTCTTTTTGAGTCTGTTGTAGAATCCAGACAAGAGGATCATTCTAATCTTTTGACAAATCCTAAGGACAGGTAAGGGGATTTTAGGTACGCTTTAGAATGGTTCCAAGAGAGGATGGAGGATTCGGACATGGAAGATCCGTGTGACCTATTAAGGGTAGTATAAGAGGATTCGGACAATGGGATTTTGTGAATCTCTTCTTTTTTTGAATTGGGTTAAAGGGTCACAGCAGGGAACTTTGGAGTTTCCTTTTCGGCAGACCTAGGATAATCTAAAGTGAGGTTTTTCTGGTTCCTTTTGGGCAGATTCTATGTTTAAGGAGAGATGGGCCCGGACAAGAGGAGTTTTGGGCATGCTTAGAGAATTATGAAAGGGATCTTGGAGAGACATGAGAGGGATATATTTTCATAGAGGAATTGAAGAAGAAAAGAAGAGGAGATGCCTTTTCCTTACCTTCCTTTTCTCATTCACTTCTTCTCTCTTCTTTGGTGCGACAGCAGTAGAGGGCTGAGCATGGAATGCGATCTCCCGAGAATCTCTCGAGATCTCCCGAGAATCTCTTTTCTTCCGTGCGTCCGAGAAACGAGATTGCCGAAACGAGAATATCTATGTAGTACATGTGATACCTTGATCTTCTCCGCCTATTATTATCCTTGTTAGATGATTTTGTTAAGTTTTTTTCTTATGTTGTCAATTTTATTATGGAATCCTTCCAAATATTCATCTCAACATTATTGTTTGATAAAATTTCATAGCTAAATATTTTAATAACTATATATGTACAATTGACCCAAAATGTTATCAATCTCCTATCTATATTGTTCAAGATAAAACTTTGGTCTGACATAAGATCCTTTGTATGTCTCATACTAACAATAGTTCACCATCTCTGTATTATGTTTTTAATTCTCTCACAGCTTATTTTAATATTTAATATGAGTTCTCTTGTCCTTTTTAAAGAGATTATATGACATACTACATCTAAACATGCACATTGATTGATATTTCCAAGATCTAATCTCTTGAGATTTTTTCAAGATCATTTATCTTCAATCTCCGTGAGATAAAATATAGATGTGAGATGGCAATCATTGGGTAAAGTATACCGTGCATAAATGAAATCCGAGATCCGATCTCCCGAGATTTTTCCGAGAATCTCACGAGATCTCTTCTCTTTCACACTTCCGAGATGAAGCCGAGATCCGAGACGACAATCTTTGGGGCTGAGACCCTCCCCTTTTTCCTTTTCCTTCTCCTTCTTGCCTTGATCTCCTGCCTACACAGCAGCTTATCTCTTTCCTCCTTCTTTCCTACCTCCAAACAAAAGCGCAGCGGGCTTCTTTTAAAAAGAAGGCTGGTGGTTACTCCTTGGTGCGTAGTGAAGCAAATGAAGGAGAAGGTGGCCTGATGCCCATTCCCCACTATTTCCCCTTTGAGGAGAACATGGGCTTGACCAAGTCAATGGAAGAATGAACGCGGCTGGTCATGTTGGCTGGGGAAGTCCATTGTGTGAACCTCTTTTTTTATGTCTGTTCTTTAGAAAGAAAGACAACTTTTGATATCCCGGACTTATTTAAGAAAATAGGTGATATCCTAAAAAATATTAGATAGTCCGGTGATAATTTAAAAAATATAAGAATCGAGATTCGGGTTCTTTGAAAATTTTATTTTTTACCCTTCTCCGCCGGATGGTGCGAATATCCGGTGTTACCTTACATCGAGCAATGGCTCGAATGCCTTTGATTAACCGTCGCGACAACCTGTTTTCGAAGAACGTGCACATCCACAAAATATAAAGAACACAAAAGGGCAGCGGCCTTTTGGGCCCAATGAAATGCAAATCGATTTATTTGGGTTGATTTCATTTGGTTTGTTGGTTCATTTTAGCTGACTTAAAGTCGGTTTTGTTGATTTTTTTAGGTTTTGAATCAATTTGTGTGATTGGTTTGTTTGTTGTTTATTTTGGTTTCGGTTTGACTTTTTGGTTTGTGATTTTGAATTTGTTTGATTCAATTTGTTTTGGTTTTAATTTTGATGAGTTCGAAGTGTTTCAAGCATGTTTAGATTTTTATTTGGTTGATTTTCTGAATTTCAGATTCTGGATTTTATGTTTTAAGTTGATTTTGACAAGCTTTATGTGTTTGAAATGTTGCTTGTTTGGTTTTTCTTTTGAAAAGGTTGATCTTTTGTCATTTATTTAAGCAAGGTTTGGTGCCATTTTGAATGGATTTTCATATTGCCAAAACCAGATTTTTCATATTTGGTTGAAGTCGGTTGGAATCTGTTTTTTTAGCAGATTGCTTAAATCTGCTTTTTTGTGTTGACAGACTTAATTGAAATCTGATTTTTATGTGTTTTGGGTTTGATCAAAATCTGATTCTTGTTGTAAGTTTGATTTAAAATTGGTTCCTTCTTGTTAAAGATCGGTTGTTTGTTGAACCGGGGTGAGTTTAAGTTTAACTTTCAGATTTATTTTACTTCTATTTTTTATTGAATTTTCAGATTTGATTTTCTGTGTTGATGTAGAATTTTCATATTTAATTATGTTGTTTATTTTGTTTGATGGTTTGCATCTCGGTTGGCCCATCGGGCTACTATTGGTGCCCGGTTTCATGCATTCCAATGTTGACATCAAAGTTTCATTTCATTGAAAGATTGGGGTACATCGGTGTACAATGTGGCTAATCCTTCCCCCAATTTACGTTCTCCACTAATTTAGAAAATTTCGGCATTATGACGTCATGCCGGTCATTTTCCAACTTAGTGAAATTTACCCATCCAAAGTGGCCAGCATTGACTTAGCCATATTGGGGGAATGTCGATGGCTACGGGAGCATGCCCGCGCCACCGTCCGGATCGACATTCCGGGGCGGACTCGGGGAGAGTCGTCCAAGGTGGAGTTCCCACTAGGGAGAAGCTCCTTAATTTAGTGTTGCTTTCACATTCTGAATTTTTATTTGTTCATTTTTTGGAGCAAGGCCTCTTGGACCGATTTAATCATCATTGGCGTTCAAAGCCAGCCTTCAATCTTCATAGGCACAACAGGCCTGTCTTGGACTGTTTTGGGCCGGAAGGGCCTGCTGGAAGACCTGCTGTCTTGCTGGAGATTTCCTGGTAGGACCGACTTGGAAGGCCACCCAGCTATGCCTTTGGCCCGTCGGACGGTTTCCAAGGGGTGTCGGGCCGTCACCTTCAAGCCGGCCCACATTCAAACTGCTGCCATCTGCCTTGTTTCACTTCTGCAGGACCTGCTTTGAGGGGTTTTCTCCCTTGCTGCGAGGGCATGAAGTGTGGACCGAGAAGGGCTGAAACTGGCCTGTTCCTTGGGCCACTCGAAGGAGAGTTTTGAACCTGTTTTGGTTTGCTCAAAGGGCAGTGAAACAGGGGCATATGAAAGTGCTCCAAGGAGGACCGAAATAGGATAACAAAGATAGCCACAAGGGGGCTGTTTTGAGTGGGGAAATTTGAGGATCCGCCAGGAGTAGACTTGGCCCGTCGGACGGTCTTCAAGAATCTCCGGGTCATCCACCCTCACCTAGGGCTCTAATGGGTGCCACAAAGGGGCTGAAATTCGGGTCGGACATGAGCCAAGTATGGGCTTGGGTAGAGGCCATAAAATGGGCCGGTTGTGGGCTTGAGCAGGGGTCAGGTTATGGGCCTGCAGGTGGGCTGAAACCGAGCTTGTTTAGAGGGCTGTTTTCGACCGGCTTTGGGCCCGCTCATGGGGGTGCGCTAAGGACATGAAAACCAGGGGGTTTAAGGATCCGCCCAGAGTAGACTTGGCCCGTCGGATGGTCTCCAAGAATCTCTGCGTCATCCACCATCACCTAGGGCTCTAATGAATGCCACGAAGGGGCTGTGGAGTTGGATAGGGACCATAGGATGGGCCGGTTGTGAACCTGTTTCTGGACCTGGATTGGGGCCGAACAGGGGGCTGTTCATGGGCTTGGATTGGGGCCGAACATGGAGCAGAAAATGGGTCTGTCCAGAGCAAGGATTCCGGAATCGGAATCGGAATCGGAATCGGTTGAATGGGAATCGATTCTGGATCGGCCCGGAATCGGTTTTTTTTTGAATTTTTTTTCTTCAAAAAAATTCAAAAAAATCATAAAAAATTCTAAAAATATAGGAAATGAGTTAGAAAAAAATTTAAAATAACCAATGCATTC
This sequence comes from Cryptocoryne crispatula var. balansae, assembly GCA_036172225.1. Classification (NCBI taxonomy): domain Eukaryota; kingdom Viridiplantae; phylum Streptophyta; class Magnoliopsida; order Alismatales; family Araceae; genus Cryptocoryne; species Cryptocoryne crispatula. The sequence continues at coordinate 11,834,459 of CM069925.1, read as the reverse complement.
ATCCACGGGACCACATCGAATAAATACTAATGAACTCCAATTGAAGTTAAGTACATATTCCAATTCCATTGATTCAAAAATCAAAGAGTTGATACATCATGAAAAAATATTAAATTTACATCATATCAATCTACTACCAAAATCTAGGATATAAATATGGGTCTTTCTCCTGATCCTCTCCCTGCTGCGCATGACGCTCCTCCCTCGTGCTCAGTCTTGTATACTGTCCGGGACCATATCCATATGAAAATAATGCCGATGCCATGCTATCAAGGTCGTACGGATCGGACTGCGGGACGACCGGGACGTAAGCAGAGGATGGTGGAGCTGGTGGTGTAATCCACTGCTGGTCAGCCTGGCCAAATGCTGGATACTGTGGCTCCTGTATATAAGAATCATGTGTATCCGAATCCAGCGTGTAATACGGCTTTGGATGCCGTGAATCAGGAGACTCGGCTGCTGCTGATGGCTGCGTCGCTGGTATGCACTCCTCGTCATCATCACCTGAGGAGTGAGAAGGAGTCTGCGTGCTGTCATCTGGGCTGACAGGACGCCTGACCTCTAGCTTTCTTCTCTTCACCTCTTCAGCCATCTCTGAAGTACCAGAACCCAAAGTTTTTTTCAACTTTGCAAATCCTCCCATTTTCCGTGCAGTCACTTTTGTTTTCGTTTTCCCCGAACTGCAAATGGGCTGGGTAGCGGCCGCCGGGACCCGAGCCGAGCCGGAGCCGAGCCGAGGCTAAAGCCGCAGTGGTCGCTCCACGGCCGCCGGGCGAGAAGGCCTCGCTCGAGCCTGAGAAGTAGGTGGAGGTGGAGCTGGAGCATCCTCCTCGACTTCAACATCATCCAACTCTCATTCAGCCCATGCACGGTCATCGGGATCAAACTCAGCTGCATGATCCCTGGCTTTCTTCTCCTCTATCCAGGAGGCAAGTGCATGCTCCTCCTGGAATATATGATCCATGTCCACCTCCTCCAGTGGTAGTGTGGCGGAGACATGCCTCTGCTCGTATGGACCACCTGCGAATCGTGCAAATCGCTCCTCGCTGATCTTCTATCGATCCTTAATGTTCTTTATGCGCAGCCTCATGTTGTAATGACAGAAGACCAGCTTCTCCAGCCAGTCTGAGGTCAACATGTTCCTTCTTTTCGTATGTATCAGGTTGAATGTACTTCAGTTCCTCTCACAATGGGAGGAACTGGTGCTCTGGCTGAGTATCCTGATACCGATGGCAGCAAGTGGATTCCATCCACTCCTAGTGTTCACCTGAACCCACCACTCAGCTGCAAGAAAAAAAACAAGAAGAGAAAAGGTAAACAACTAGCTCATCATTTACCATAAGTTATATGAAAAGAAAATAAAATCTTCATCAAGCTATTATTATACCAGGTGACACTTTGTCAACTGAATATTTCATATCAGCATCTGAGTATACGCCGACCCTCATCTTATCCTTCTGCATCTAAAAATTTTATAAAAAAAACATTAGTTGCCTGGTAAGGCTACTCCAAGGTATTGAATGAACTCTAACTTACTTCTATCTCAGCCTCTATCATGTCCTGCTGAGATCGGCACAGACGCTGAATAACAGCAAATGTACCCCGCATCACCTCGTTGTCGTTCACCACCTGTCCTCCATATTGGATGCGGTGGTTCAAAAAATATCCTGCAAGATTTTATTAGTTAACACTGTGAATAAGACAATTATTCAGCAAAAATATTTTTTTAACCAAGTTACCTGCAGCATGGACATCGTGGTGCAAGGTCTTGTCCCATCGGTCATCTATGATCTTCCACCACTTTTTGTAACCTCTGGAATTTTTTTCTTTTATTTTCAGCTTTGCCCGGTCCATGGCATCATACAACGTGCCCATCTGGTCCCTGTCATCTGAGTCTACCAACCTCAAGACAACTACCAGTGGCTCAATGATTGCCAAGTAATAGGCAATCCCCTCCCAAAACCTCTTGTCAGTGATCTGCTTCTCAGACCTGACAAGAATATCCTTCTGATCTTTCTTGTCATGCAGGTTGTCCACCATATAATTATAATACTCCTCGGAGCATTGATTGCAGAATCGGCGGAATCGGTCCGATTCCGACCGATTCCGGAATCGGATCGGTGGATTCCCGGCGGAAGGACCGATTCCGGGAAGAATTCCTCGGAATCGGTCTCCTTGGAATCGGTCGGGAATCGATCCGATTCCGACCGATTATGTGGAATCGGTCGATCCGACCGATTCTTCGGAAGGCCGGGTTGACCCGGCCGGATTCTTCCCGGTTCACTCTGGACCGGGGAATCGGGCCGTCCGGCTAAGGCCGGAATCGACAACGAGCCAGCCTCGGTCGATCCGCGGCGGAAGGAGGAAGCGCGGGCGATTCCGGCGCGATTCGGTGATTCCGACCTCGATTCCGTCGATCCACCGTCGATTCCGGCCGATTCCGTCGATCCGGGGTCGATTCCGGCCCGATTCCACCGATTCGGCGGTCGGGGCGATTCGAGCGATTCGGCGGTCCCGGCTCGTTCTTCAAAGGATTCCGCCGATTCGAAGCTCGGATCGGCATCGAATCAACCTCTTCTTCGATATTTGTAAGGTTTTTGGTAAGATTTCTTCGCCAAAATTCGTACGTCCATTCTTACGCGTTTCGACGAGTTTGAGTGTCGTTAAACTTTACGATTTACGTCGAGACAAGTTCGTTTAAGTTTTGAAGTATCCCGGATATGTCCATTTTGCACGGGAAAAATTCCGGATATCCCGTACGCCTATTTTTACACGTTTCCGACGACTCGAGTAGAGTTAAGCGGGTGATTTGTGATCGAATAACTCCGCTCGAGTTGTTTGAACATCGATTGGATGTTCTTTTGTACGGGAAAAATTTCGGATACCCCGTACATTGATTTCCGGCAAATACGTAACCCTTTAAAACATGCGAAGAATGGTGTGTTTCTTGGGTTGTACGCTACCGAACAGCGTCTAAAACAATTTGTATGTTATCTAATCATTTTTAGTGCATTGTTTACAATTTTTGCAGATTTAAGCAATGGCCGATCAAGGTGACGCGGCACCGGCCGTGCTTCGACGTGGGTTGGGAACACGGGCATATGGTAGACCTAGTCGGGGAAGAGGGTACGGTGCGAGTGGTGCGGGAAGGAGATGAACGGGGGTGTTCCGTGCCGAAACAACATATTGCCGGAACGGTGGGAATGTAAAGAAATGTGACAAGGTGCCCGAGGAGAAGAGTGAGGAGATGAGAGGATACGCATGACGAGGTAGAGCCTCTCGACGGGCTGTTCGGATCGAGCGAGAGGGAGGAGTTGCGGGGACGAGCTACTCGAGAGGAGGAGGGACCGCGATTTGCCTACCTCCGAAAAGGGACGAGCGGGGAAGGCGGCGGCTCGGCCGGAGCCGAGCGAGGACGAGTCCGCGGACTCCGAGCTTAGACGTGTTAGCACGCTAGCAAGCGTGCGTTCTTGCGAGGAGGAGGACGAGGAGGAGGGGAGCGGGGAGGGTGCACGGGTCCGAGTTGACCCGGCTTTGGGCCGATCGGCATCGGCTCGCTACTCGGGCCGAGCCGACCCCAGGGAGACGAGGGCCATACCGCCGTTCCGCTTTTACCGGCACTCGATTTACACCGGTGACGGTATTTATTTAGGAGAAGCAGTCTTTGCGGATGGGGATAAAGCGAGCGATGAAAGGGGTGAAGGCTACGAGACGAACGCCAGAGAGCCGTTCGCCACATTGTCGAATGGTTTTACGTACGGGTATCACTTTTAAATTAAATTTGACATTATGCTGTTTATTTATTAAAACTTAATTTTACCACGATCCCGTTTTTAACTTGATGTAGGCATCGTCGCGTACGGCCACCGGCCCTACTTCCAGACGATGGTGGATGCCGTGGGTGAGGCTGGACCGGGTTTGCGAGCCGGAGCGCACATATACGGCGGCTGGATGAGGAGGTCCGGGGAGTTGAGGAGTGGATGGACGGGTTCAGAGTTGGTGTGGAAGGAGAGGGGTTGCGCAATCACGTGCGACGATGGGTGGACGGGGTATCACGAAGAGGAGTATGATAAACTTCTTGGTGTACGTTCGAGGGGCTACATTGAAGTCGGTAGATGCTTACAGGAAGATAAAAAAATGCCGACTTCATCTTTTCTGCGATGGATGGGGTGGTGGAGGAGCTCGGGGAGGACAATGTGGTTCGAGTTGTCAGCGACAACGAACCATCGTATAAGGCGAGTTTGGGAGGAAGTTGATGGAGAAGAGGAAGCGGATCTTACGGGTGCCTGTGCGGCGCGTTCCATAGATCTCATTTTAGAGGATATAGGCAAGGAGGAGGGTGTATACACACTTGTCCGTGCGCGAACGATCGCATCATTCATTTATTCGCATCCCCGCCTCCTACGTATCACGAGATCTCGCGCGGGGAGGGCGCGATCTTGTCGGGCCCGGTCCGACACGATTTGCCGCGAACCGAACTTCATTGCGGAGAGTTTACACCGACGGGCATGCATTGGTTGGGTTCGCACAGTCCGAGGAGTATTACAACTATATGGTGGACAACTTGCGTAGACAAAACGATTGGAGATTCTTGTCGAGTACGAGAAGCGAGATCGGCGACGAAGGTTTTGGGAGAGGATTGCCTACTACTTGCGATCATTGAGCCTTGGTAGTTGTCTTGAGTTGGTAGACTCGGATGACGAGGACCGAGATGGGCACCGTATGATCATGGACCGGGCAAGCTGAAAATTAAAAGAAAAAAATCCGAGAGTTACAAAAAGTGGTGGAAGATCATTGATGACCGATGGGACAAGACATGCACCACGATGTCCATCTTGCCGGGTAACTTGGTTAAAAAAATTATTTTTTTTGTATAATTGTCTTATATGCCACGAGTGTTAAGCTAATAAAATCTTGCGGGATATTTTTGAACCCCGCGTCAATATGGAGGACGGGTGGTGAACGACAACGAGGTGATGCGGGGTACACATGCCGGTTATCCGTAGTTGTGCCGATCTCAGCAGGACAGGATAGAGGCTGAGATAGAAGTAAGTTAGAGTTTATTAAATACATTGGATTAGCATTATCAGGCAACTAAATTTTTTTTTAAATGTTTCAGATGCAGAAGTACAAGTTGAGGGTCGGTGTATACTCAGATGCTGACCTGAAATATTCAGTTGACAAAGTGTCACCTGGTATAGTAATAGGCCATTGATGAGGAATTTCTTTTCTTTTCATATAAGTTATGGTGATGATGGGCTAATTGTTTTCCTTTTCTCTTCTTGTGTTTTCTTTGCGGTGAGTGGTGGGTTCGGGTGAACACCGGGAGTGGATGGAATCCCACTGCGGCCATTGGTATCGGGATGCGAGGCAGCACCGGTTCCTCCCCGCGTGAGGAGGAGCTGGGTACGATGACGATACATACCCGAAAGGAGGAACATGTTGACCTCGGACCGGCTGGAGAAGGGCGGGGTCTTCTATCATCACGTAACGTGAGGCGCGCATAAAAGAACATCGAAGATCGGCGAGAAGATCGGCGAGGAGCGATTTGCACGGTTCGCGGGTGGCCCGTACGAGCGAGAGGCATTCCTCGCCACCACCACCGAGGAGGTGGACGTGGACCGAATTTTCCGGGAGGGAGCGTGCACTTGCCTCCTGGATAGAGGAAGGGAAGCCGGGGATCATGCGGTGAGTTTGATCCCGATGACCGTGCGTAGGCGAGAAGGAGAGTTGGATGGTGTTGAGCGAGGAGGATGCTCCGGCTCCACCTCCGTCTACTTCTCGAGCTCGGGCGGACGCCTTTTTACGCCGTGGCTATGGAGCGACCACTGCGGCCTGACTCCGGACTCCCGGCTCCGGTCCCGGCGGCCGCTACCCGGCCCGTTCGCGATCCGGGAGAACGAAAACGAAGGTGAGCACGCACGGAAAATGGGAGGATTTGCAAAGTTGAAAAAAACTTTGGGTTCCGGACTTTCTGGTAGTTCAGAGATGGCTGAAGAGGGAAAGAGAAGGAAGTTAGAGGTCAGGCGTCCTGTCAGCCCAGATGACAGCACGCAGGCTCTTTCTCACTGCTCAGGTGATGATGACGAGGAGTGTATACCAGCGACGCGGCCATCGGCGGCGAGTGAGTCCACGATTCACGGTTTCGAAAGCCGTATTACACGGCGGATGAGCGGACACCGCATTCGTATATTATAGAGCCACGATGTCATCCGACGATTTGGCCGGGTTGACCGGCGGTGGATTACACCACCGGCTCTGCCGTCCTACCTTGCGTCCCGGTCGTCCCGCGATCCGATCCATCGACCTTGATGGCATGGCATCGGCATTATTTTCATATGGATATGGTCCGGACGGTATACGGGCGAGCGCGAGGGAGGAGCGTCGCGGCGGCGGGGAGAGGAGGAAGATCCGTATCTATATCTACAGACATTGGTAGTAGATTGATATGATGTAATTTTTTTTTTTTTTGATGATGTATCAACTCTTTGATTTTTGAATCAATTGAATTGGAATATGTACTTAACTTCAAGTCTTCAAGTGTTCAATTGGTGTTAATTAGTATTTGTATGATGTGGTCTTGTGGATATCATGCATTGGTTATTTTTTAAAATTTTTCTAACTCATTTCTATTTTTTTAGAATTTTTTATGAATTGTTTGAATTTTTTTGACGAAAAAAAAATCAAAAAAAAAAAACGATTCCGGACCGATCCGGAATCGATTCCCTTCCCAGGAATCGGCCGATTCCGGCCGATTCCTGGAATCGGAATCGGAATCGGTCCAACCGATTCCGATTCCGATTCCGATTCCGGAATCCTTGCCTCGGAGTGTGTGAACCTAACCAATGCATGCCTGTGCCGGTGTAGACTCTCCAACGCAATGAAATTCTTAGCAAATCGAGTCGGACCGGGCCTAACAAGATCGTGCCCTCCTGTGTGTGATCGCATGATATGTAGCAGGCGGGGATGCGAATAAATAAATGATGTGATCGTCTGCGCCTGCCTGACAAGTGTGGATACACCCTCCTTCTTGCGTATATCCTCTAATATGAGATCAATGAAATGTGCTGCACAGGGCACCCAGAACATGTGCTTCCTCTTCTCCATCAATTTCCTCCCAGCTGCCTTATATGATGGTTCGTTGTCAGTGACAACCCGAACCACATTGTCCTCCCCGATCTCCTCCACCACCGCATCCATCTGAGAAAAAAAGGAAGTCGGCATTTTTTATCTTCCCGTAAGCATCTACCGACTTCAAGAATGTTGTCCCCTCCGAACAGTACACCAAGAAGTTTATCATACTCCTCTTGGTGATACTTGTCCACCCATCGCACATAATTGTGCAACCCCTCTCCTTCCACACCAACTTAAAACCATCCATCCACTCCTTCAACTCCTGTACCTCCTCATCCAGCCCAGCGCCGTATATATGTAGGCTACCCAGGGCTTGCAAACCCGGTCAAGCCTCACCCACGGCATCCACCATCGTCCGGAAGTAGGGGCTGGTGGTACGTGTCTTGGGATGCCTACATCAAGTTAAAAAAAATTGGGATCGGGGTAAAATTAAGTTTAAGTATATAAAACACACATAATGTCAATTTTAATTTAAAAAGTGATACTGCGTACGTAAAAACCATTTCACAACGTGGCGAACGGCTCTCTTTGCGGCCGTTCCCGTTGCCTTCACCCCTTTCATCGCTCGTTTAATCCCCATCCGCCCAAAGACTCTGTTTCCTAAATAAATACTCGTCACTCGGTGTAAATCAAGTGCTGGTAGAAGTAGAACGGCGGTGTGGCTCATGTCTCCTGGGGTCAGTCTCTCGGTCCCAGCCCGAGGTAGGGCGAGCCGATGCTGATCGGCCCAAAGCTGGGTCAACTCTGGACCCAGACCCTCCTGCTCCCCTCCTCTTGTCCTCCTCCTCAGCAAATGCACGCTTGCTAGCGTGCCTAGCACGTCCAAGCTCGGAGTCTGTGGACTCGTCCTCGCTCTCTGGCTCCGGCTCAGCTGATGCCTTCCCCTTGCCTTTCCCTTTCGAGGTAGGCAAATCGCGGTCCCTCCTCCTCTGGAGTAGCTCGTCGTACAACTCCTCCCTCTGCTCGATCCTAACAGCCCGTTGAGAGGCTCTACCTGTCATGTAGCCTCTCATCTCCTCACTCTTCTCCCTGGGCACCTTGTCACATTTCTTGACATTCCCACCTGTTCGACGATATGTTGTTTCGGCGGAACACCCCCCGTTCATCTCCTTCTCACACCATTTGCACCGTACCCTCTTCCCGACCGGGTCTACCATGTGCCCGTGTTCCCAACCCACGTCGGAAGCACGTCTTTGGTCTTTGCATCACCTTGATCGGCCATTGCTGATATCTGAAAAAATTGTAAACAATGCACTAAAAATGATTAGATAACATAAAAATTGATTTAGACGCTGTTCGGGGAGCAAACAATCCAAGTAACACACCATTCAGTATGTTTAAAGGGTTACGTATTTGCCGGAAATGGTCGTAAATTAGCGTACGGGGTATCCGAAATTTTTCCCGTACAAAGAACATCCAATCGATGTTCAAACAACTTGAGCGGAGTTGTTCGATCAAAAATCACCGAGTTTAACTCTGCTCGGAGTCGTCGAAAACGTGTAAAAATAGACGTACGGGATATCCGGAATTTTTCCCGTGCAAAATGGACTTAAACGGATAGTTCAAAACTTGGACGGACTTGTTCGGTCGGAAATCACAACGTTTAACGACGCTCGGACTCGTCGGAAACGCGTAAGAATGGACGTACGAAGTTTTCGGCGAAGAAATCTTACCAAAAACCTTATAAAGATCGAAGAAGAGTTTGATTCGAGGCCGATCCGAGCTTGGATCGGCGGAATCCCTTGAAGACGTTGCTTGGAATCGCCGGAATCGCCACCGAAATCGCCGGAATCGCTGGAATCCTTACTGGAATCGACGGAATCGGCCCTGAATCGATGTTGGCTGCTGGGATCGAGGCCGGAATCGCCGGAATCGCCTAGGAATCGCCGGATCTCCCTTCTGCCGCCGCGGGATCGACGGAATCGACCGCCACGGGTCGATTCCAGCCATAAAAGGGCCGGAATCGGTTCGATTCCCAGTCCAAAATCGAACCGGGAATCGAACCGGTCCAATTGACCCGGTCTTCCGACCGAATCGGTCGGATCGACCGATTCCACAAGGAATCGGTGGAATCGGATCGATTCCGACCGATTCCAGGCGATTCATACCGATTCCGCGGAATTCTTCCCGGAATCGGTCCTTCCGCCTGGAATCGGATCGGAATCCACCGATCCGATTCCGGAATCGGTCGGAATCGGACCGATTCCACCGATTCTGCAATCAATGGTCCAGAGGGATTTTCTGGAGATGAACAAAAGGCAGAAGAGGGGTGCTAGAACAGGCTGAAGAGAGTGCCCTTAAAGGGTTACATAGCTATGTACGTATATCTCCTTCTTACCTTGTCTTCTTCTTCTCCTCTACTTCTTCTCTTCTCCTTCTTGGCGGCAGGCAGCAGGTGCAGCAGGTGCAGGGGCACAGTTGGCAGCAGGTGCAGTGGACAAACCGGCAGCCTATCGGCATCTGAAGAAGCCCCCTTGATGCTGGCGTGCCCCCCTCTTCTTATAGAGGCTGGGGGCAGATGAGGGGTCAGGCTGAGTTTAATGGCCGGTGGCCTTTGGCCTCCCCCATGGGAGTTATACTATTTAACCTCCATTATCTTGCTTAATTGACTGGCTGGCCCTTCACCTCCCCCCTTCCTTCAACTGACCGATGGGCTGAGGTGGCAGGGCTGGTGCGGCTGGGGGTGCTGATGTGGCAGGTGCTGATGTGGCAGGTCCTGTTCATACTAGGCTGCAGGTGGGCCTGGCCTGGTCTGGTCTGGGCCTGCAGGTGGCCGCAAGTGGGCCTGCAGGTGGCTGCGGCCCGGTCCTTGCTATGGACCTATGCGCCAGGCTTTGACATGGGCCAAATTCTGTTAAAACATGGGCCGGCTGACCAGAGGCCCTGTTGGGGCTTAAAATTGGGCCCACTTGGACTGAACATGGGCTGTCGGGCCTGCTCCTAGCCCTGGTCTTGCTGGCCCATTCATCCTCTATTTTTTTTAAAAAAAAATGGACGCCAACATCCATGCATCACTCTTTTGATCTATTTCTTTTCTTTAACAGATGATCCAATAGTTGAGATTAAATCTTAGTTCCCTTCCTTAGATGCATCAAATAAATGATCCATTAAGCTGAGATTAAATATAGTTTTCCCCAATTAAATTGGACTAATCATAACCAAGGAAGATCCAAGATCATCAAGACCCAATAATCTAGGATCTGGTACTTAAGTAATGGACCAATCCTAACCCTTGGATTAAATTCAACTCATCTTTGATCATCCAAATAAATATCAGCCATTCTTTATGACTAGATCCAATACCATTAAAGAACCAATAAGGTAGGATCTGAAACTTAAAGTTGTGGATCAATCTTGGCCTTTGAATCAAGATCATCTCATCTAATTGGATCTCAGCCATCCATCTACTTCCTGGATCCAATAACATTAAACACTCATTAAGACAGGATCCAAATTCCAAAACCTAAGTTGTAGGCCAATCTTGGCCATTGGACGAAGATCAATTATCTCCTCATCCCTTTTTATTAAGAAATACCCAAACCTAGTCCGGATGGAACCAGGATTTGGCGGCACACCATTCAAGCTGATCGCGGCCCTTTTCCTTCCTTTGACTCCCGCATCAACCTAAGAAATCAAATTGACCCCACCTTTGAGAAGTCCCATCACTAGAAGGACTTGATGGGCTTCTTTTCTTCTTCCTCTTCCTTCCTTCCATGAGGTGCTTCTGCTACCTCTACTGGCACTGAGAGACCTTCCAGCAGAGATGGCTGCCATCGCCAACTGTTGCCGTAGCGGCTGCTGCCAGGTACAATTGTTGTTGCTGTTCAGAACACCAGTAGGAACCTTGCTCAGCTGATCTGGCCTTTCTCCATCTTATTTCTCCCCTTATTGGTCTTCAACATCCATTGGTGCCACCCATAGTTGTCAAGGCACCCACCTAGGCAGCTGTTGGCATCATTTTTTTTTAAAAAAAAAGGAGGCCGGATCAAGGACCAAGCTGGTCCGGTCCCCAATTGGCCAAAGAAAGGAGGTTATGGGCCCATCAGGTGGACAATTCCAGCCCACTACACCCAGACCAATTGCGCAGCCCATTGAGTGTAGCCTAATTGAGCCAAGGTAAATTCTAAATGGCCTGGTCAACCCTCCCATAGCCACATCAGCTGCCACTTCATCCTATTAATAAGATGACATTGGGACAATGGAAGGTCAAGAAAGATTTATGGTGAGATCTTAAATGTGGCCTAGGAAAATGAGGAATCAAGTTGGAGTAAAGAAACCTAGGAGACTGAAGAGTCATCCTAGGCATTAACTCTTCCCTACCCCTTCATCTTCTCCCCCATCTTATAAAAGAGCATGACCAGCCAAGCCAAAGAAAGTTTACATGCCATCAGCTCCTGCCAGCCCTCCTGCGCGCCATCAGCTCCCCTCCAGGCCTCAGCGCCAGCAGCGGCCATCTGCAGTATCCAACTCCAAACAGGAAGAAAGAGGAAGAAGGAGAAGAAAAGAAGAAGAAAGAAGGGGAAGAAGAAAGAAAGGTAAAGTACCCCATGAAAAGTCCTTTCGCCCACTCTCCTTCCTCCTCCCTCACCCTCTCTTACAACCACACCTGCCATCATTCTCCTCTTCTTTAGCCAGCGCACCCAACAGCCCATATACAGGCCTTTGGGTCTGCCAAAACAGCCCCAACCGGGGTCTGTTTTGTGCGGATTCAGTCCCCCTCCCTAAGCCTTTTTATACATCCTCCAATTCCCTTCTAAACAGTCCCATTTTTCCCCCTAAACAGACCCCAATCAGGTCCCATTTCGGTCCCATTGCGACCCTTTAAATAACCCATCTGCAGACCCCTTTTGGCCCCTGTTGGAACCTCGAATTTTCCCTCTCTTGTAGAAAATTCTTTTTTGCTTTAGGCTAGCATTGACTACTATGAAAATATGTGGTATTCATAGGAGTATTAGCTAATTTGATGTGGTATTATTTTATAGGAACACCGATGGTTCCACAGATTTGTTAAGTGTTGATATGGGTATCACCCACCACTTAGATGATCTGAACCACAATTTAATTTGTGAGGTTATCTGAGTTCTTTGAAAATAAATTTTGACCTCTCTCCACCGGACTTGCGATATTCCGGTGTTAATTACATCGAGCAAACACTCGAATACCCTTGATTGACCGTCACAGCAACATATTGATCGGAAGTCATTCACCCACATAAACAAAGCTGGAAGACATATCCCCATGGCCTTATGAGATGGAATTTGGTTGAACTTAATTCAAACTTTTAAGTTTGGGTTCATTGATTTTATTTAAAATTTGATTTGATTTGTTTTTGTTTATGTCTTTGGTCATTTGTTGACTTAGACAATTTTGAGTTGATCTCTTTTTTTTATTTGTTTGTAGGAATTAATTTCCATTTTTTTATGTGTTTGTTAGCATTTTTGCTTGATTTGAGTGAATTTACTATTATTATTAAGGTTTGTTCTTAATAATATTGATCACTCTAATTTTTCATGGTTGATTTTAATCCAACATAACTTGTTTTTGTAGTCATTGGTTGACATTTTTTATGCATTATTTAATGACATAATTTTGGTTGGATTATGTTAACATTTTATTAACGTTTTGATCATTTATTTGATTTGAATTTTGTTATGCACACTTATTTAATTAAGTAGCATTATCTATTTGGGTTGATTTAATTTTTTATGGTTAAGTCGGATTTAAACCTAACATGTTTTGTAACCATTTGTAGTCATTTTTTATGTATGATTTTATGGCATGAATTTGATTTGATTATGATGGCATTTTGTTAATAAATAAGTAATTATTTGATTTGATTTAATCAGATTTACTTATTTGATTTTTAGATTTACTTATTTGATTTGATTTAAGCAAATTTAATTATTTGATTAAGTTTGAAAATTACCTAAATAATTTATTTAGTTTATTCCATCTCTTGGAGTCCATAGGGATTTGATGTCACTTTTGAGGTAACATAACACATCAATCGAACTTGAATTTCATTTCATGTCGATCCGAGTACATGGAAGTACAACAAATGAGAGGGCATTCAAGCCTTTCTTCTCAATACATGTCGCTGACTTGTGTTCGGTTTGACCGGCATTACGGCTTTACCGATCTGGGTTTTCATTTAGAATTCCCGTTCGGTTTGACCGGCATTTCGGTTTGACCGATTTGGGTTTTTATTTAGAATTCCCGTTCGGTTTGACCGGCATTTCGGTTTGACCGATTTGAGTTTTCATTTAGAATTCCCGTTCGGTTTGGCCGGTATTTCGGCTTTACCGATTTGGGTTTTCTATTTGAATTCTCGTTCGGTTTGATCGGCATTACGGTTTGACCGGCATTTCGGTTTTACCGACTTGGGTTTTCTATTTTTTTATCCAAAATAGCGAACTATTTTGGGCCCCTTTTAATGGAAAGGTAGCGCAAAATCACTTAATTTCGGCAACATTTCGGCTAGACCGGAGTTGGGTTGGCTATTTTCTATCCAAAATAGTTTACTATTTTGGGCCCCTTTTTATGGAAAGGTAGCGCAAAACCACTTAATTTCGGCAACATTTCGGCTAGACCGGAGTTGGGTTGGCTATTTTCTATCCAAAATAGTGAACTATTTTGGGCCCCCTTTATGGGAAGGTAGCGCAAAACCAGCCCTTTTATGGAAAGGTAGCACAAAACCAAGGTATTTCTTACCTTAAGGAGTGAGGATGTAGAGCTTCTCTGTCTTCTCGACTCCCTCTTTTCTCACCACTCTCCAACCCGTATACGTATGGCACTTGGGGGGGGTATTTATAGAGGTTTTTGGAGGGGCATTCGGTCATTTGGCGGGCCCCGCTAAGTCCGTTTCGCGATAGTGGGGGGGTGACCGGAGTGGGGTGAAGTTACCCCATTTTTCCCATTTTTCTGATTTTTTCGCTTGTATTTGACTAAGTCAAGGCGGGGGGGGGGGTAAGTTCACCCCCCGAGTTCGTCGAAGCCTGCGGCCGCACGCGCGTGGGTGCGCGCGTGGGCCTGACGACGCCGCTCGGCGGTCGTGTGTTTTGTGTTTTTTTTTATTTGAAAGTCCCCCGGTCAAGCCGGGAACAGCCCCGGGTTCGGGCGGGGTCCGCGCGGCCGGCGGTGGGCTGGCAGCGCGGCGCCCGCGGCCCGCGCGGCGCACCGGCCTACGCGGTCGGTCCCGCGTGGGGGTTTCTTTTTTGTTTTGTTTTGTTTTTTTTGCTGGCGTCACCCGCACCCGCACCCGCCGTCTCTCTCTCCTCCCGCTCTTCTCTCTCCCCGACCATCTCTTTCCTCGACAGGAGACGCCCGCGAGGGCTCCGGCGATGGCGACGGTAGGCTCCGGTGGCGGCGGCTTGCGAGGCTCCGGCGACGGCGGCGACGGTAGTGGGCTCCGGCAACGGCGACGATGACGGCGGCTGTGGGAGGAGTTCCTCCTCGACAGCACAGCACCCGCGAGGGTTCCCTCGCGGTGCTCCTTCTGGCGACGATGGTGGCGGGAACCGTGGCTGGTGAAGGCGGCGGCGACGACGGCTTCTCCCCCTCTTTCTCTTCTTCGGCGCGCAGGGCGGTGCTTCCTCCCCTACTTCTTCTTCCCAGCGACCGTAATGGCGGCAATAGCTGCCTCTCCCGCTCCCAATGGGTTCGATGGATGCGTAGGAGGGTGGCGAAGACAACCTTGGTGGCCTTAGGCCCTTCTATTGACAGTAATAGGGAGCTTTTGCTCCTCCTTCGGCTTCTCCCTCCTGTTCCGTTTCTTCTTCTTCCCCCTTTTTCTTCTCTCTTTTAAGAGAGATTTTTTTGGTCCGACAGCCCCTCATCTGCAGACCCCCATTAAGCCACCTGAACAGCCCCCACACAGTCCCAGTTTGACCCCTAAACAGATCCCAATCAGGTCCCTATTCTGTCCCTTTGCGCACCCCTTAAGAGGTCCATAGAAAAACCACCTAGACAGCTCATCACAGACCCTTTAAACAGCCCATTTGCATATCACTATCAGCCCACATGAGCAGCCCCTTAACAGCCACATTTCAGCACTCTAAGCGAACCCCAATCAGGTCCCATTTTGGCTCACTAAACAAACCCCAATCAGGTCCTTGTTCGGCCCACCTGAGCAGTCCCTTAACAGTCCCATTTCGACCCCCTTAAATAGGCCCCAGTCAAGTCACCATTTTGCCCCCTTTGTGCGGCCCTTCCTTAGCCCCGCCCCCCCATGTGGCTCACAAACATCTTGGGAACAGCCCCTGTTTTCTCCTCCAAAAAATTCAGAAATCTGTCCATTCCTTGCCATTGGGGTGATGTCCCAAGTCCTTTCAGAATCCGTCCAATGGGCCAATTGTCCACCCGGGCGGACCTAAAAAGAAGCATGCTGCAAAAGTCCAGAAATCTGTCCACTCTGGGCCGGTGGGTGAAGATGATGTCCCAGGTCCTTTCGAAATCCATCCAACGGGTTGATTGTCTACCCGGACGGACACCTATTCCACCACCAAACAGATTGTGGGTGATGAAGATCAGAGCATCCAGCAGGCCAACCGGGATAATATGGCGCAAAATGGGCCCACCGAACCCAAAAAGACATGAAGGCCAACCAGCCAAACCAAAGGAACGTGAACCCACCCATTGGGCCTTAACCAAAAATAAAAAATAAAAATTTAATCAAATCCGAAACACAAAAAGCCAAAGTAAATTAAGGAGTTAGCATCATCTCGTCGGTGCTCCACCTTGGACGGATCCCCCTGGTCCACCCCGAGATGTCGATCCAGACGGCAATGCGGGCTGGTTTCCGTTGTTGACGATCTTTCCCCCGATATGACGAGTCAAGAACTTGTCATTTTGGATGGATAACTTTCATATTGGTTGGGAAAAAGTCAGCATGCCATCGTAATGCCGAATGTTTCAATCTTATGAAACTTTACATCGGGAGAAGAAACGCCGGCATATCAACTAATGTTTATGTCAACGGCACATCAATTGCCGATTCAAGCACTTGTATCCCAACGAATGTAATACAATGAGATTCAAGTGATGACTTGAATGGATGCAACCGGGCAATCAATGCTAATCCGACGGACAGGATAGGACGCAAACTCAAATCAAATAAAAAAAATTAAAAATCGACATAAAATATAATTCAGTAAACCCGAAAACAAAAAAAAAATCAGATTTGAAACAATATGTAAATTCAACTAAAATCTACTAAATCCAATGGAACCAAATTCCCGAATAAAGTGGTAACTAAATAACATCATTCAAAATTCAACAAACAACATTAAAAACATCTAAAAGACAACAAAATCAATACTAAAACAGAAAATTCAGACTTAATACAATCTGAAAATTCAAATCAAACTCACCTAATCCAATGGGATTCAGCTCCTTAATCAAAGAAAAACTAAATAATTCAAAGTAAGCTAAATAAACAACATTAAAAATACTCCAAAATGTCAAAATCAGTCAAAAAGATGGAAAAAACAGATTATTGAACAATCCAAAAACTAAAAACTAATCAAGATAAATCAAATTGTCATAACACTTAAAATATACCGAACACACTCAAACTGGTATCAAAGAAAACACCAACCGGCATGAAAGATAACAAAAAATACCTTAATCAACATGTCACCCAAACCAAAAGGAATTCAGATTTCTTAAAGCATTCAATTCACCCATTAAACGAAATAACTTCAAATCAATCAAAACAAACTAAACCGAAATCAAATAATTCAGAGTCAATCAAATAACTAAACCAAACCCAAATTTGAAACTTGTACTCCAACCCAATAAAAATCAACTTCAAACCAATTGTTCGCATCTCATCGAGCCCGAAAGGTCGCAGCCCCTTTTGAGTTCATTATGTTTTATGGACGCATACACTATCCAAAATAGATTGCTATAACTATTAATCAAGGGCATTCAAGCATTTGCTCGATATAAGTTAACGTCATATATTCACACCACTCAGAGAAAAGGTGTCAAAATAAAAAAATTTATAAAACCCGAACCTCGATTCTATACTTTTACAAGTATCATCAGACCACTTAATATATGTATAGGCTACCACCTACTTTCCTAAGTAGTCTAAAATAAGATACCTAAACTTTTAAAAAAAAGAGGTTCTCGCAGCGGCAAGGCGCTTTTCCAGCAACACCTTGCTAAGGCGCCTTGTCAAGGGTCAAAAAGGCGGCCAAGGTCACATTCATGACCATTTTTTTTCCCTTTCGGGGGTCTTTGCCCCCTGAAATCCCTCACAAGGGGTACTACCCCCTTAACCTCCATAACCTGACGGTGTAGGTCAATTCGCTATTCGTGGGCCCCCATTTAATAATATTGTAAACATATTAGATTATCACTTATACTATTATATATGGTTAAGATTTGTAATTATAAGTATATGTTGTATACTTAAAACTTAAGTTCTCTCTTAATACTCTTTTCTCATTCACTTTGATATTAGCTATTTCTAATAAAATATAAATTAATACATTCATAATTACAAAAAATAAAATCATATTTACATAAATATGAATGCATGTATATATATGTTTGTATGTATACATAAATGTATATATAGTATTAATATCTAATTATATATATTTGTATATATGTATATACACATATACATATATATAACCATCCAATGCCACCGCCTTGACCGCTTAGGCAGTGCCTAAGCAGCCGCCTTATCGCCTAAGCATATTTGACACCCTTTAATGTCTTGGGTGCCTTGTCACCTTAACAACTATGGTGCCATCAGGTAAGGGAGCTGTTCTTTTTTTATATTTTTTTGGTTGTCGTGGGATGATCTATCTGCCACCAGACCTGCAGGTGATTGTTGCCATCAGGTGAACCTCCAAGGGGGTACTGGCTCCTGCTGGTTGACCTGCTGCTGTTGTTGGTGTTGAAGTTGAGACCAGAAAGACCATGTCCACCTCTCTTCTTCCTTTGTTTTCTTGCCCTTTGTTTCTTTGACTGCAACTTTCCTCTTCCCCTTTCCCTTTTTCTGATGCAACTACTCTATGTTTCTTTAGAGTTCCGAGGCCTGATTTGGGATCCTTTTGGGGTATATGAAGGCTGCGCAAAGGGTATTGAAGGACCTGTTAGGAACAGATGCTAGGGAGGTTTTAGGTGTCAATTTAGGAGCTGTTTGGGACTTGCTTTGGTAGATTTTAAAGATCTGTTTAGGTCCGAGGGGCCTTTTGGTTACAGGATCTGATTTCCCAGGGTTTAAGTGACCGATTTGGGGTTTGTTCAAGAGGCATTTTTTAAAAACATTTAGGAAGTCTGCACAAAGGGGACTGCCCCTCCTCTTTCAGGGGCATTTAGGAGCTGTTTGGGACTTGCTTTGGTAAAAATTGATAAATGTGGGGGCTGTCCCTCCTTTTCTCAAATGTGCCATTCTTGAAACTTACATAAAATTTGGTGCCAACAAAGACACAAGGAGTTAATTAAAAGTTAGAACTTCAAAGAAACACTTTAAAGTCCAAGGGTTTTAAAATAACTAGAACTAAGCAAAATATATAAATACTAAATTTTATAAAAATCAATGAAAAAAGATAAAGGACTTAGCTTAGACGGAATAGTCTTATCTCAAAGTATTCAATTTAAATATCTAAATTCAATTATTTAAAAAGATGGTAAATGTGAAGAGAATGTTAATCATAAAATTAAAGTAGGATGAATGAAGTAGAGATTAATCACAAGAGTTCCATGTGGTTGTAAGATTTTACTAAGAATTGAAAGAAAACTTTTATCGTAGAGTTATAAGACATGCAATGTTGTATAGTAGTAAATGTTGGACAATAAAGAAAAAATATGTTTTCAAAATAAGTATTGTTGAAACAATAATGTTAAGATAAATGTGTGATAATACTAGACTAAATAGAATAGATAATGAATATATTAAAGAAAAATATGAGAGTAGCGGCAATTGTAAATAAATTGAAATAATAGATATTGAAATGATTTGGACATAACAAAAATATACTTAAGGAGGCACCAGTTAAAAAAGTATAAAATATCAAAATAATTGAAACAAGAAAATGACGTGATAGACCTAAGTTAACCTAAAAGAGGATAATTCAGAATGATTTGGATGAGCTAAATGTCTACAAAATTAAATCAAAATTGACATGAATGAAGAAGAAGAATCCATATAGCTGACCCCAATTATTTTGTGATTAAGGCTTGATTTGAGTTGACTATAAACTAAATATATAATAAGCAATTAATTGACTCCATGGTCAAGTTCTACAAATGCTATGTATGAATCCAATTCACAAAGACACCACACCTTGAATTCAGTATAAATATGACCTAGTTGATTTAATTCACAACTTACATCAACTTGTACATACCAGGAGTAACTTGTGTCCTTCACTAAGTTTATATCCTTGAATCCAAAACATGTACGCCAACTACAATTTGACAAGAAATCAATCTGTTAAAAATTCAATGAATTAAAGAA
Organism: Cryptocoryne crispatula var. balansae; assembly: GCA_036172225.1. Classification (NCBI taxonomy): domain Eukaryota; kingdom Viridiplantae; phylum Streptophyta; class Magnoliopsida; order Alismatales; family Araceae; genus Cryptocoryne; species Cryptocoryne crispatula. The sequence goes on along the minus strand of CM069925.1, from coordinate 11,814,847 downwards.
AATATAGCAGCCAAAAATAAAATACAAAATGAAATGTCAAGCATATGAAGGTTTATGCATTCGTACCAAACAAATTTAACATGGTGGAGGACAAAATTTGTGGCTTGGAGCAGCTGAATACTTACTGTGATGGTTACTCCAGCTTGATTATTAACTAATCATAGTAAAGTCATGTAGTTTTAATATCTCGCAGAATGCGAAACCTTGTTTTTTTTTGTCATCATGAAATATGTATGATTGAAAAATCATTTGGTTTCCATTTATTTGGGAAAAGAATTTTCATTATCTTTGGCTATAATAAACTACTATGAAAGCATGACATCTCATAGGAGTGCTAGCCAAAATACACAATATGAATGAAAATATATATATTGAGGTTTTGGGTTCATTGAGCTATGTCGTTGGACATATCTCCCTCGGAAGGCGTGAATTTCTGATGTTAATTACATCGAGACACTCAAATATCCTTGATAAACCGTCAAAGCAACTCAAAGAAATGAAAACATACATCATAAAACATATGCGGGAATTGTAACCCCATAAACTCAATAGAATACTTAGTCTATTAAGTTTGATTTGAGTTTGATTCATGTTACATAGAGGTGCATTTTAGGACTCCAACTTTTTAAGAATAAGTACCTTAGTGGCTTCTTAACACATTTATCATATTTAATATAGATTTAACTCTTTAATTCAAAGAATTAACATTAAGACATATTTTGAATTATTAGAGTTCATTTGGACCCGAGGTCTATAATAGGCATGATTCGGATCAAATTTCATTATGAAAATATGTATTCTTTTGCTCTAGGTCTTATCATTAAGTATGTAGATTCATCCTATCTTTAATTTAAGTCTAGCATCTTAAACTTAAATCATATTTTTATGGTGTTCAATTGAAGTGTATTCGTAATCATTTCATTGTATCATGTTCTCAGTCTTATCGTTAGGTGTCTTAGACTTAGGATGCATTATGTTATTCCTTCATTTTAAGTGTTAGCATTCAAACATTTAAATGGAACTAAAATTCATGTCAAGGATCCAATTTGGAATAAAAATCTGACAATATCCCTTCTATATATTTTTTGACATGGTTGGGATTGTGAAACCTCATTTTTTATAAAACACAAATAATATATATTAATATATGTGTGGTATTTGAAATTTCATTCTTTATTTCCATTCAATTGGAAAAGGAACTTTCATCATCTTAGCTGACATATAGCTGACATATAATGCTATGAAAAACATATAATATTGCATAAGAGTATTAGCCAAAGATACATGTTATATAAAAATATAAATATGATGAGGTTTGGGGTTCATTAATATGTCTTTGGACCTCTCTCCATTGCAAGGTGTGAATTTTCAATGTTAATTACATCAAGATACTCACATTTGATTAGTCATCATAAGCAACTAATGAAAAGGAAACATACATCCATAAAACACAAACACATGTGGGAGCTATAACCCATAAACTCAATGGTATGCAAACTTAGTACGTTAAATTTGATTTAAGTTTGATTATGATTTAATAAAAATGTATTTTAAGATTCCAACATCTTAAAGTTTCATGTCTTAGTGGATTCTTAAATATGTTTTACATGTTTGATGTGAGTTTAACTCATTTAAGATAGGTTCCGAATTGTTAGAGTTAATTTGGATCCCATCCGAAGTCTAAAAGAGACATGGTTTGAATCAAATTTCATTATGTATTTTGATCATATGATCTTTATTTCATTTCACCATTTTTAAGTCTTATCATGTTAGAATGAGTGAGATTTGTTTAAATCTGATTTTTATGATATCGGATTGAAACATGTTCATGATTATTTCATTATCATTGTTTTTATTCTAAGTCTTGATATTAAGCACTTAGATTCATCTTTTTTTCATTTTAAAGTCTAGCATTTTATACTTAATGAAAATCAAAGTTTTATGGTATCTGATTGGAACATGTTCATTATTATTTCACTTATTATGTCCTAAGTCTTTTCATTCTTAGACTTAGGATTCATATTTTTGCATTTGTTTTAAGTCTTAACATTGGACACAGGAACTTTATGGATCCGAAATAAACATGACAAGATCTGATTGGAACATATAGATCAGGTGGCTCTCTTCTCAGTCTTAATATGACCGGGAGCCTAGGACTTCAGACATGTAAAAATTCATATTTTCGGCTCCTTATTCTGACCATCTCTCATGTTGGGGTCACTAAGACTTAGTGAACTTTCGGCTTCCTTGAGACCGTGGCAATCCCTCATTCTTCACATCAAGAACTATATGGACGTATGATATTCTGAAATCTGATACCATCATGTCAGAAATATAGTTTAAGACTCAATCGTTTCATAGAAATTAGGCCATATAAAACCCTTATTTCGGTTCATAACATGTGGGTTATGTCATCATCAAACTGCTAAGCATGTATGGTCTAGGGCTTAGTATCTTTCTGGACATTTGAATATTCAAATCTAGAGCTATCATCTATCTCCTTGCATATTTCAGATCTTCATGACCTTAGGCTAAACATAAACCTAAGAGACCTCATCCTAAGACTTAGAAAAAAAATCTGATTTTTACACCATAATAAATACATTAGGGATAAGTCCAAAGCCTAGAAATTGACATCTACTGACATGCATATCCAGATCCATTATGATCTAATCATGTTCCAGATTTATGATTTTTAGATTTGATTATGATCTGATTTTTTTTATATTTCAAATCTGAAACTTATTAATTATTTCAGTTTTAGATTATCTTATCGGATTCCAAAATTTCAGATTTATTATTTTATGTTTATCATTATATTTGCATTCCATATAAGATATGTAGGTTATATTAATGCTCTCCAATCATAGACATAGAAATGACATTCATATAATCAATGGGGGACATTTGATTACATACAATCACGGTCTCACCCAAGTTGGCATGATATAATGCATCGGGGGTATGATATATTCTTTCCAGGTATCCTCACTTAATTTAAAGATCGGTATAACATGGCGACATGCATAACCTTCCCTTAGGTTAGTGGGATTATCCACCCTTAGTAGATGGAGTTGGATACTCCCTACTTAGGGTAGAAAAGGATTGGTATAGAATAGGAGACTTGCCTATCTATTCATCCAGGATCAGTACACGCTGAGGCTTGCCCAAGTGTCAGTCTGCCATTATAAGGAAGCCTAATTTAATAGGCTAGCCTCTTAATCATCTTCTTTTAATTTTAATATGATTATGATATTTTTGTCCAAAGCCATTATAGGTCGGTGTCATCATCGGGCCTTATAGGCCGGTTCCATCTTCATTGGGCCCGGTTGGCCCGTTTTCATGTCATCTTGGGCCCGATTGGGCTTGCCATCATGTCTTATCGGCCCTGGCGGCCTGATCTTCAAATCTTCAAACCCAATGGGCTAACACCATCAGTTTTGACCATGTCAGCATGTTGTCTAGAACTTCCTTATGTATGCAAACCCATTGCCATAATGCCTTCAGATATCCTACTTGCGGCCATCAGATTTAAGTTGAGAAAAGAGGGCTGTGAGATAGTTAAAACAGTGGATTAGGTGGCTATTCTATAGCTGAAACAGGTCCTGTTTAGGGAGATATTAGCATGGGCATATCATAGGCTATAGATAACTGAGTATAATTATGATATAGGTCATGGAATGGGGCTGATATGGTATGTTTTGGGGATCAAAAAAGTTTCTTTTACAAGGGGTATAAGCATATTGATGGGGACATATTTTTGATAATTTTGGGTTATTCTTTTAATTGTGTCCCTGCGAGGACAAATCTGTAAATAGTCGGTCTTATAGGGTCTTTTATTAAAATTTGTCCATCCTCTATATAAAGAGGGGTCCGATGTACATATTGATCAATCAATAGACGGAATTTTTGGAGCCTTGGGCGCTGGTTCTCTCCCGCGTAGGGGGATGCGGCCCCATCTTCTTCCCCATCCCGGCGATGGAGCGCCGTCCTTCTTCTTCACCTCCGGCAGGTGGCCGGCGTACCTTTCCTTCCCCGGCGTAAGGCCGGTTACTCCCTTCCACCCTCCAGCACCGGCGAGGTCGCCGTTCCCCGTTCTCCCCTCTCATCCTCCGGCCTCCGTGCCGTTCATCATCTTCTTCCCCTTCCCTGTTCGACAACCCCGGCCTTCAGTCGGTTCCCTTCCGCCGGCGGCGGGTCTTCCTCCTTTCGCGATTGCAGACGAGACGAAGAAGAAGAAGAAGAGGAAACGGAAGGAGAAGACAGTGAAGCGGGAGGAGAATCCGGCGATCCCCGGATCCCCCTCCCTCTGCGGTTCCCTCCCTCGTGCGACGTTCTCCCGCCGCCGTCCGAGACTGCCCGCCCGCCGGATGCGCGCCGCCGGCGCCGTCGGCCGGCCGCCGGATCCTCCTCCCGGACCGGCCCCCCCCGCCCGCCTCACTGCTCCGCTGCGTCCGCCCGCACCGATCGGGACGCAGCCGAGGCGCCGGGGCCATCCGCCATCGCCGCCCCTGCTTCCCCCGGCCACCGCGCGGGCTCCGTCCCGGACGACGACGGCGTCGGGGCCGTCCGTACGGACGACGAAGGCGACGCAGCCCCCCTACGCGGCTGTTTTGTCGCGACCCCTCCCCGCCTGCGATGGCGCCACACGGACGACCGGCGACGGCTCGATCGCGGCCACGCGACCGAGCGGAGGCGAGCGAGGAAACGCCACGCGGCCCCCGCTCGCGCCCGCGAGCGTGGCCGGCCGCGGCCCGCGGCCGGCCGGTCCGTGGCCGGACCGGTCGCTGGACTCCGGTCGCGACCGGGTTCAAGGCCGGTTGAGCCGGTTTGACCCGGTTGAGCTGAACCGGCCGGTTCAGTCCGGTTCAGTGCGTTTTGGGCCGGTTTAACCCGGTTCAGACCACCTAGGGTCCGGTTCGGCCTGGTTCGGGCCTGTTTTCGACCAGTTCGGGCCGATTTAGGCCATTTTGGGTTCGTTTAGGTCTGTTTAGGGCGATTAGCGCCGGTTTAAGTCGTTTTCGTTCGGTTTAGCACGGATTAGCCGGTTTGTCCCGCATCAGTTTGGTATCAGAGCCCGGAATCGACTCGTTCCCACGAGTCGAGTCTTGGGTACGTCCGAACCGGTTTAAAAAAAACTCGAGGTCGAGTTTTCTCCCGGTCGGAGAGAATGATGGGGACATATTTTTGATAATTTTGGGTTATTCTTTTAATTGTGTCCCTGCGAGGACAAGTCTGTAAATAGTCGGTCTTAGAGGGTCTTCTATTAAAATTTGTCCATCCTCTATATAAAGAGGGGTCCGATGTACATATTGATCAATCAATAGACGGAATTTTTGGAGCCTTGGGCGCTGGTTCTCTCCCGCGTAGGGGGTTGCGGCCCCATCTTCTTCCCCATCCCGGCGATGGAGCGCCGTCCTTCTTCTTCACCTCCGGCAGGTGGCCGGCGTACCTTTTCCTTCCCGGCGTCAGGCCGGTTACTCCCTTCCCCCCCCCAGCTCCGGCGAGGTCGCCGTTCCCCGTTCTCCCCTCTCATCCTCCGGCCTCCGTGCCATTCATCATCTTCTTCCCCTTCTCTGTTCAACAACCCCGGCCTTCAGTCGGTTCCCTTCCGCCGGCGGCGGGTCTTCCTCCTTTCGTGATTGCAGACGAGACGAAGAAGAAGAAGAAGAGGAAACGGAAGGAGAAGACAGTGAAGCGGGAGGAGAATACGGCGATCCCCGGATCCCCCTCCCTCTGCGGTTCCCTCCCTCGTGCGGCGTTCTCCCGCCGCCGTCTGAAACTGCCAGCCGGATTTGCTTGCCGCCGGCGCCGTCGACAGCGCCGGATCCTCCTCCCGACTGGCCCCCCTGCTCCGCCTCCCTGCTCCGCTGCGTCCGCCTGCACCGATCGGACAGAGCCGAGGCGCCGGGGCCATCCGCCATCGCCGCCCACGCTTCCCCGGCCACCGCGCGGGCTCCGTCCGTCGACGACGGCATCGGGGACCGTCTCGAATGACGAAGGGCGACGCGGCGCCCCCCCCCTGCCGCGGCTGTTTTGTCGCGACCCCTCCCCGCCCGGCGATGGCGCCACACGTGGACAGCCGGCGGACGGCTCGATCGCGGCCGCGCGACCGGCGAGGCGAGCGAGGAAACGCCGCGACCCCCCCGCTCGATCACGCCCGCGGCGTGGCCGGGCCGCGCGGCCCGCGGCCGGCCGGTCCGCGGCCGAGACCGATCGCGGACCCGGTCCAACGGGGTTCAAGGCCGGTTCGGCCGGTTTGACCCGGTTGCAGGCTCAGAACCGGCCGGTTCAGTCCGGTTCAGTGCGTTTTGGGCCGGTTTAACCTGGTTCAGACCACCTAGGGTCCGGTTCGGCCTGGTTCGGGCCTGTTTTCGACCAGTTCGGGCCGATTTAGGCCATTTTGGGTTCGTTTAAGTCTGTTTAGGGCGATTAGCGCCGGTTTAAGTCGTTTTCGTTCGGTTTAGCACGGATTAGCCGGTTTGTCCCGCATCACATATGTGGTCATGGAGTATGTAGGATATAGCTATGGCATGCAAGTGGACCAGGTATCCTTAAGCCCAATGGACATTAACGGAGCCGGTTCCTCTTTGCCCTATAGATCTAAGTATAGATCTTAGATGTCCATCATGCAGTGTTGGGATATGATTTTAACCATGGAATGCGAGGTCGTGATCCCGCCCCGACCCCATAATTAATATTTTATTATTAGTTTTGACGACCCCGGCCGACCCGGGTTGGTTTAGGGCCAAACCGACCCGGTCCCAACTCCCGACCACACCTTCCTTGATTTTAACCATAGATATGTATGGGCTAATGTGTATGGATCATAGATCGCGGAATCGGTCGAATCGGTTTCTTTTACGGGGTGTATAAGCATATGTGGTCATGGAGTATGTAGGATATAGGTATGAAATGCAAGTGGACCGAGTATCCTTAAGCACAATGGACATTAACGGAGCCGGTTCCTCTTTGCCCTATAGATCTAAGTATAGATCTTAGATGTCCATCATGCAGTGTTGGGATATGATTTTAACCATAGATATGTATGGGCTAATGGGTATGGATCATAGATCGTGGAATCGGTCGAATCGGATCAGCCAATTTCAATCCAATTCCTGCTTGAAGGACTAATTCTGACCTGAATTCTGCCAAAATTGGTCTGAATCAGTCGAATCGGTCTTGAATTGGTTGAATCGGATCAGAATCGGAATCGGAATCGGAATCAATATCCTGATTTTTTAAAGATTTTTTAAAAAAGATTTAGGCCGAATCGGCTTGAATCAGACCGAATCAGCCTGAATCGGTCGGAATTGGAATCAGAATCAAAATCAAAATCAAAATAAAAAAAATTTATATTTATTTTTTAAAAAATCCCGATTCCGGATCGGTTTCTCTCTTGAGAATCGGTCGGAATTGGACCAATCTGATCCGATTTGAATCGTATTGGTATTTGGTACTAACCGATTCTGATTCCGATTCAGATTTTGGAATCCTTGGTATGGATGGATAGGCATATAGAGGAGAACTCACCCCCCCCTTCACCTCCTCCTCTTCTCCCTCCATCATTGTTTACGGAATCGGTGGAATCGGACCGATTCCGACCGATTCCGGAATCGGATCGGTGGATTCCGATCCGATTCCATGTGGAAGGACCGATTCCGGCATGAATTCCGCGGAATCGGTCGGAATCGGTAGGAATCGGTCGGAATCGGTCCGGAATCGGCCGGAATCGGTCCGGAATCGGAATCGGAATCGGAATCGGATCGTTTTTTTTCATTTTTTGCTATTCCAGTCGGATCGGCCAGAATCGGTCCGAATCGGCCGGAATCGGCCGGAATCGGTCCAGAATCGGTCCGAATCGGCCGGAATCGGCCGGAATCGGTCCAGAATCGGAATCGGATCGTTTTTTTTTTTTTTTTTGCTTTTTTTTTTACCGATTCTGGATCGATTTTCTTCCATTGAATCGGTCGGAATCGGTCCGATCCGATCCGATCCGGATCGAATCGGTACCCACCGATTCCGATTCCGATTCCGATCCCGCGATCCTTGCCCTCCATGCACTGTGCAGCAGCCAAGAAACTTGTGGATGACATGGGTGCCAAGGGCAGCAACGACTCCTCTAACTCTTGGCCTCGATGGTAGCAACATCAGCTTGAAGAGGCCACGATAGTCACAGTAGGAGAGGTAGCTGCATCCGACAGATAGGGGGAGGAAACATTGGTCTCCTCACCTCCTTGTTTAGTGTAAACAACAGGAAGGAGAGGCGTATCAAGGGAAGCAGGTTATGCATGAGAGGCATGTAGGAAGTGAGCTTCGGCCCACCTTCCTCTCCTTCTCATCTACTCTTCAACAGCATCAGGAAAGCAGGCAGCAACCTATAAGACAGCAGTGCAGGAACAGCGTACAGCAGCATCTGATAGCATGGCATAGCATCTTCCATTGTCTTCAACATCAACAGGGACGGGATCATCCCCTATGATTGAGAATGTTATAGGCACTAGAAGAGGTTGTCAACTCCTCCTTTTGGCCATTCATATGCAGCAGCATGATCTGATTGGCAGCAAGAGGCTTCAGCCAAGGCAGTAGAAAGAATCGGGAGAGTGCTTCGGCCAAGGCAGCATCAGCATATCATCCTCTATCGTTGGCACTAGCAAGAAGGGTAGCAGGATCCAGAAGGAGCGACAGGATATGAAGAGATGAAGCCTTGGCAGCAGATAGGAGCATCAGAAGGGCAACATCTTCTGTCAGGCAGCAGTGGGAGGAGCAGCATCTTTCCACAACCTCCTCCATTGGTGCAAGCAGCAGCATCTTACTCTTGGTGCGCAGCACCATGGGCAGCAACAGGTGGTAGGAGGAGACATTGGCCTCCCCATCTCCTTCCTCCATCGGTTTCTGCAAGTGGGAAGGAGTAACAAGGTTCCTCCATAGGCACAGAAGAGGAGGGTAGGATCATCAGGAGGAGCATCATCTCCTCTATAGGCGCAGCATGAGCATCTGCAGCAAGTGGGGAGAAGGGAGATCTCTTCTTCCACTTCTTCTTCTACTGTTGCAACAGCAAGGAGAGCATGCATCGATGGTCTCCAACAGCAGCAGCCTCAGTAGCATGGGGTGGAGCAATTGTCAAATGCAGGAGAGGCAATAGGAGGATCTGCAGCTTCTTCCATTGGCACAAGGGGCAACAGGAGACTGTTGGCTGGTGCGGCAGTGGGATAGAAAGGGAGAGAAGGCAGCAGTTGGGTCCTCCTCCTACCCCCCAGCACTCCAACCTTTCTTCATGTGCATAAGATCCTTTCTTATAGAGATGGGTATTGAGAGAGGCAGTCCCAGCCAGTCAACCTTGCATCGTGGGGAGGAAGTGGACCTGGTCAAAGCTAGAAATTGGGGATGTGTGCGCCTCATTTTTCTCCCATGCCTCCTCCTTTTTAGAAGCATCTGATGGACAGCCTGACTAGGTCTTGCGACTGTGGGAAGAGGATCACGGCATCCTCCTAGACCTAGCATCTCATCACATATCATATAATGCAAGGGCTCATATTCATCTTAACTTAAGTAGGATCCAGATCCTCTTAAGAACTCAATAAGAATAGGATCCAAAACTTAAGTTACAATGAGATTTCATCCATCAGATCTCATATCCATCATTCAATCATGACTATCTTTACTTAAGTAGAAGCCAAGTCACAATAAAGACCCAATAAGTATTGGATCCAAAACTTATGTGATTAGATGATCATGGCCATTGGATTTGGCGCCAATCTCATCATCTCATCTCATCTCATCTTTTAATCATAGCTGTTGTGTTTTAAGTAGGATCCGGACCCTGTTGAGGATCCGTTAATATCTTAATTAATGGGGATTGAATTATACTCAATCTCACCCCCATAAAAAAATGAAAAATCTCGATGCCAACATGGGCCTACGACTTAAGGCATACAAAGTTCCCAGGTGGGTCATCTTGAGCACCTTCCCATTCTAATTTCAGTCCCTATTATATGGGTTATTCCATCATCACAATTCCTAATCGTTCATAGACTAGGATTCCAATCTGAAAGTATTGTCTCCCATGCTTTGGATCTAAATTGGACATGAGCTTAGGGAAATTCGGATGATCCTAACTAGGACTTTGGTTCTTATACATTCAGATCTGACCCCCCCCCTCTTTTGGCCTTAGTATCTCATTTCACTGATTCATCTTAAAGGACACATTCAGAGTTCATATGGTCAGATTTTGGAATCTTAGGGCATCTTCATTTTGGAATTGACATCCATGCCTGCATTTCATTCCTAATAGACATATCATTATGTCCATGATTTAAATCTATTCAAATTTGCAAACTGGCATGGATGCTTCAGATCCGATTGATTGAAACTTTGTTAAATTTATCATGTTCAGATTATGGTTTCAAGATTTCTTTTATGGATTGATTGTATTAAATTTATCTTTGAGATCATATTCTCAATGTTGGTCATTTAAATTCATCTTTTCGTGTTTGCATTCCATATGGTTCATATGGGTTACATAATACTCCCAACCATAGACATGCACATTGACAACATGATGTCATTTATATAACATGGAATATATTGGGTTACATTAATATGTGGGGAAGCTCAAATAGTAATAATCCCTCAAATCAAATCATGTGAGATATCTTCGTAGCCTTATGTAAGAATAAGATATATTCTCAATTTTCTACTTAAATCTTATGTTCGATTTAGCATGGTAACATGCATAATCTCCCCTTTTATCAAGTGGGAAAGGATCAATATATGATGGAGACATGCCCCCATACCTGTTCGAGATTCGTATACCCCACGGTCATGTCTGTGTCTGTCAAATATTATGAGGGGTCTAACTAATAGACTTAACCTCTTAAATATTTTCATATGGTTTCAAATATTTAAAATGTTAATTTTATTTTGTCATTTGGCCACATTCGGCCCATCATCATGTCATCTCGGCCTAAGTGGTTCATATGCATGTCAACGAGTCATATCGGCCTCTTTGGCCTATTATCATCATTTTAGCCTTGGGGCCTATAAGCATGTCATCTCAGCCTATGTAGACCATCTTTCACCATTTTAGGCTCAATAGGCCTATCATAACTCCAACTAGACCGTTGTGGCCTAAGCGTCGACATGTCCTTATAAGCTTCATTCCTTCTCCATTGCCACTAGCTCATCCATGCATATTTTGTTGATTTCAAGCCTTGCTCCTCTTCACTGCTTGTTGTCATTCATGTAGACTTTGAGGGTGTTCGGGACAGATTTGTAACAAGGAAGAGCTAGGCCAAAGCGGGGGGCTTTGTAGAGGCATGATACCAAGGTTACCCGGTTGCTCATTGGCACAACATGGTGAGCACAACAGGGCCGGGTACATGGAATGTAATCTCTCAAGAATCTCTCAAGATCTCCATAGAATTTCTCTCTCCTTACATTCGAGAAAGAAGATTGTTGAAACCAAGGATGGAGGGGTCGCGGGTCGCGACCGGGTCGCGGGACCCCCAGGCCAACCCGGTCGCGACTGGGTCGCGACCCCATTTTTTAATTATTTTTTTAAAAAAAATCAAAAAAATAATAAAATGCGAAAAAAATCTGAAAAATTACAAAAAAAATGGAAAAATAAATGACATGATTTAAACAAATAATACATCAACTTTATTCCAACGTGATGTGTTGTACACTTTATAGGTAGTTGATGTACTCTCCCCATGTCATTTGGGTTGAGTACAAAGCTCAAATGAAACAAATATTAAATAAATATACTAAATGAACTAATAAAATGCTTAATGAAATAATTAAGTAAATGAAAAACAAAATGAGAGCAATGAGAGCAAAATGAGAGCTTAGGAGTGAGAGTGGGGGGGTGGGAGTAAGGGGAGCCCCGCAGGGGCTTTAAATAGCCCCCGGGGCTGAATTGGGGGGGGGGGGGGGGTCGGCCGGGAGAGTCGGCCCGGCCGGGTCGCGACCGGGCCGGTCGGGGCCGGGTCGCGACCCGGCGAACACTGGTTGAAACAAGAATATCTATAGGTCGCGCCCCGGCCCCAGCCGGCCCCGGGCCGACTCTCCCGGCCGGGTCGCGCGAGTCGCCGGTCGGGGCCGGGTCGCGACCCGGGGAACACTGGTTGAAACAAGAATATCTATAGGTCGGGACCCGGCCCCAAGCGGCCCTGTCGCGACCCGGCGAACACTGGTTGAAACAAGAATATCTATAGGTCGCACCCCGGCCCCGACCGGCGACTCGCGCGACCCGGCCGGGAGAGTCGGCCCGGCCGGATCACGACCGGGCTGGTCGGGGCCGGGTCGCGACCCGGCGAACACTGGTTGAAACAAGAATATCTATAGGTCGCGACCTGGCCCCGACCCGGTCGGATTTGGGCCCGACCGGCTCGGTCGCGACCCGGCCAAGCCGACTCACCCGGCTGGGTCACGCGGATTGCGCAACCCGGACCATATGACCGTTGCCAATGGATTGGGGGGCTCCAGCCCCCGCCCCCATTCAGCCCCTTGGGGGGCTATTTAAAGCCCCCAAGGGGCTCCGCTTACTCCCACCTCTCACTCTCACTCTCAAGCTCTCATTGCTCTCAAATTTTGCTCTCATTGCTTTCATTTTATTTTTCATTTACTTAATTATTTCATTAAGTACTTCATTAGTTCATTTAGTATATTTATTTAATACTTGTTTCGTTGATTAGTTAGTTAAGTAGTTTCTTCTTTTTAATATTTACTTACTTACTTAGATAGTTAGTTAGCTAGAAGATTAGTTAGATATTTAGTTTAGTAGTTACTTAAGTACATAATTAGTTAGAATGTATAGTTAATTATTTACTTAGTTACATAATTAGTTAGTCATTTTTTACATAAATAAAAGTTTACTTAGATTAGTAGTCACTTATTAACGTCATTAGATTTTTTAAATAGTTAATTACTTAAGTAATTATTTAGTAAAAAAAAATATCTTCTCCAAGTCAAACAACCCAAACTGCCGGCGCGACCCGGAGTGATCCGGCTTGGTTATATTGCAACTTGATCTCCATGACAGAGAGAAAAGTGCAATGTAAATATTGCGACAAAGTAATATTCGGTGGTATTTATCGTTTTATGTGGAGTCATCAGATACTTCAATTCAATCAACCTATAGTTATGGTGACTTGTTTGGATCAAGTTTTAGAATAGTTTTTCGAGGGACTGACAAATATGATTGTCATGTGTACATGTATCAAGCTGTGTACTCAACCCAAATGACATGGGGAGAGTACATCAACTACTTACAAAATGTAGAACACGTCACATTGGAATAAATTTGATGTATTATTTGTTTAAATCATGTCATTTATTTTTTTTCCTGATTTTTCTGTATTTGTTTGAATTTTTTCACATTTTTCTTAATTTTTCAAAAAAATAATAATAAATGGGGTCGCGACCCGATCGCAACCGGGTCGGCCTGGGGGTCTCGCGACCCGCAACCCTTCCTTCCTTGATCTATATAATACCTCTGGTTCCTTATTTCCTCCACTTATTACTATCCATAACTTCTTAACTCCGTATTAGACAAACTACCTATATCATATATCTTCTGTCTCATTATATTTTATATTATTACCTCAGTAAGATGACCTTGTTAAGTTTGCTTCATATATTGCCAATTTTATTATTTAAAGATTCATCTAGATACTATTTGTAGGCACCCGAAACGGGATATCCGTAGATCTCCCCTTTTCCGGCGACTACGCTTGCTTTGGGGACTTGGTGGATGAGATGTTAGTGGGTGTGGTCGCCAGGAGTCAAAGGCTCCAAAATATGGTAGAATGAAAAGAAATGAAAGGGAGAATAAAAATGACCGTCGTACCTTTGGAATCGGGGAGATTGTTGGGTTCCGACTTCTCCTCTCTCGGCCGGCCGAAAGAAGAGAGCTTAGTGAGTCATTTGTCTTCGATCCGGTTGAAGCTCCGCCTCGGCCGGATTTACCTAAAAATGTCCATAAGAAAACATAGAAACAAGTGAAAAGATCATTAGTTCTAGTGAAAGTGTAGAATCATGCTCAAATTCAAACTCAAACATGCAAAAGGAAAGGAACTGACCGGATTGGGACTAAATACCAACCCCTATTTTTGATAGGTTTTTAAAGAGATATGAAGATGCAAAGATGTGGCTTAATGCATGCTAAATGACATGTTAATGGAGGCTAGAACGAAAGGAAGGAGTAACGGATCGACCGGAAAGGTAAACAAACTCAAAAAAATGCAAAACGGGGTCTGCCCCTGCTAGTGCCCTATATATAGGGCGCTAGCTACAGGTGTCCCCTTGATGGGGCGCGTTGACCAAAGTCAAAGCGCCCTATTTATAGGGCACCAGGAACTGGTTCCAACAGATTTTCTTCCTTTCTTCGCGGCGTCGCCCCGGAGTGTAGGAAGATCTCCAAGACAGAAGGACTTCTTCAAGCAGCCAATACTCAAGTGAAGCTAATGGAAGAGTGCTTTGGCACTAGATGTAAGGGAAATGAAGTGTAGAGGCCCTCAAAGTCGGAGAAAATTCATATTTCTGAAGAAGGAAACTGCAGGTTTTTGGGGTTTTTGGGAAAGGATTTTGGGATGATCTAAGGGCTTGAGTGGGTGTGGTGGAGGCTCAAATACATAGTAGTGGATGAGATGAAGTTGTGGACGGACTTGGGGTGCCCTAAACCTCCTTATGGGGGTCTTTCTAGAGACTAAAAGATGGTAACTTCATTCTGCTGGACTATCCCTTCAAGAAGCAACTATGGTTTTTTTGGGTTTTGGGAGATGGTTTTGGGACGGTTTGAGAGCTTGGAGGGGGGTTGCAAGGCCTAGGATGTGTAGTGGTGGATGAGAGGAGGTGAGGGACGCCCTTAGTGTGTCCTAAACCTTCCAAATGGGGGTCCTTTTATAGGCAAGAAGAGGGCAACTTTATCTGCAGAACTGTCCCATCAATCTGTTCAGTCAGTCAAACCAGGTGCAGGTGCCCTATAAGTAGGGCGTCTGGTGTCCTATTTACAGGGCGCCAGGTGCCCTGTTTATAGGGCACTTTGACTCTGGTCAACGCCTATCGATCTTCTTTGAAATGCGCCAAAAAACTTGATTTTTCCGGAAAACTCGGTTCCCTTGAAAGGTTACTCAAATATTATTCATGAAAACAAGAATCTAAGCTCTTCAACTAGGCCAAAATTGCGTGTCTACACTATTATCTAATAAAATTTTACAACTTAATATTTTTATGACTATATATGTACATTCGATTCAAGATCCCCTCTTCATACCATTCAAGATAAAGCTTAGGTCTAACATAAGATCTCTTGTATGTCTCTTGTTAACAATAGTTCACCCTATCTATATTTCACTTTCAATTCCATATCAGTTTATTTTGATGTTTAATATGAGTTCCTTTACCCTTTTTGACGAGATTACATGACAATTTAAACTTACACATGTACTTTGATTGGCATTTCTGAGATCCAATCTCTCGAGATTTTTTTCAAAATCTCTTCGAGATCTCTTCTTTTTAGTCTTCCCAAGATAAAATCAAGATGTGAGATTGCGATCTTTGGCCGGGTATGGCCTGGTTCCGATGGACCTATGTGTATAGATATAGGGGCTGTCATAGGCAATGCATAAGGACTATTATAGGCCACGATGATGGGCCGAAGATACATGTGACCATATAGTGGAGGTCGAACAGAGGTTGTGTGACCTGTTATGTGGCCATGAGGGAGGCAAACAAGGATTATTTTGCATGGGAGCAAACCCTTGGGTATAGGCATGGGCATATGTTGTGCATGAGGTGTTATATGGCTATAGAAGGATAGACATAAGATGGTTGTGCATAAGGGTTATCACATGACCATGAAATTGGGGCCAAATATGAGTTGACATGGTCCAAACATAGGCATGATTGGAGGGCTGAGCATGGGCCATGCATGGGACTGTTATATGTCCAAGATGAGGGGGCCAAACAAGGGGCTGCATGGGCATATGCATGGAGTTTCAGCTATGGAAAGGAGAAGAGAGAGACAATTGGATGCTTAGGCATGTAGGTAGGAAGAGGGGTGGTCGAACATAGCATATTGGCTCACATCTCTTCTTGTTCTTCACCTTGTCCTCATCTCCTCACGTAGGGTGCCAGCAGCAGTAGCAAGAGAAGATGGATCTTCTCTCCTATCGAACCTCCCCTCTCTAAATGAGTTATGGAACCTGCAACAATCCTTGAAGGACTGATTATATAGGCTCCCGATGGAAGTAGTCTCAGCGGAGACTTCCTTTACTTGCACATGAAAGTAGGAGGAGAGGAGCATCTAATGGTAGTTCTCCATATTTGTCAGTAATTGGAATATCAATTGAGCTCCTTGCATATGTGGAATTCCCTCATTGGGTGGAGGTTCATCCAAGAACCAGTCATAGCATCAGATAGTGAGAGCACTTCTTCCTACTTCTTAGGAGCACCCAATGGGATGCTTCCTCTTGAAGTTAAGTGTTGTCAAGGCCTACATTTTAGGCCTATCCAATGGCTGCCAAGTGGCCAAGAAATCTTCAAGTGTAGGGCTGTGCCGTGGCTGCTCTCTCTGACCTAGGATCCCATTAAATAGCACATTATCCATGGGTCTATAATGATCATTAGATCCAATCATTTAGGATCACTTAAAATGATGCTTAAATGAGCACGATATAGGCCGGCATTTAAACATGTGGGCTTGATTTCCTGCATTTTCATAGTCCGTTAATATAAACATATAAATTGCGCCAGAACCATGGCATATTGATTTAATTCTCATCATCAAATCACAATCTTTGGATCGTGAAGAAATTGCATTTTCTAAGGTTGATATGCAATTATCTCAATCATACGTGGAACATTTATTTAAATGACCACATTGGCCAAATAATTCTCCAATTAGTTCATTAAGATCACCATTTGATCATCATGTGTTTGATCATAGCTATCAAGTTCTTCATATCATCATGAGCATTGAAAATTTAAAAAAAATGTCAATATTTGTATGTCAGACCACATATCATCTGAATTTTCCAATTGGACTCGACCTTCATCAATACCAGCCCCTTTGGGTCATGTGCCATTATAAGTTTGATATTGAGCCTGATTCATGCCATTCGTTGCAAACTGTAAAACATGATAAATCTATCCTCTAGGCCCATTTTCTAACATATGTGACCGATAAATGTAAAACATAACATGTGATATATGGGCTCATTTTATGACATTTGTGGCCCAATAAATATAAAATATGATAATTTTGCATTTTGGCTTATTTTCCGACATCTTTGACTTAATAAATAGGAAATATGATGATTCTGACATTTGGGTCTCTCATTGATCATGTCAGGCAGGGGCAAGCCTTGGGCCACCTTCATTTATTTGTCCTTGGAGCATTATCAATGCAAATAGCATTAAGTCCTAATTATGAATTAGAGAAGGGGGTGGTGTCCATCTTACATAAAAGTAGGATCTAGATCCCATTAAGGATAGGATCCATCACTTAAGTCAACATAAGATCACATCAATTAGATCTTGTGACAATCATTACCCCATGATCATCTCATCATTTAATATTATCCAATCCCCACCATTCATCACTTAAGTAGGATCTGGATCCTATTAAGGACCCATTAAGAGTATGATCCATGATTTAAGTCTTTGAAGCATGTTGACCATTGGTTCTTGCGTCATCATCTCATCATCTCATTTAATATTATTCAATCACGACCAATTATTATTTAAGTAGGATTCAGATCCTATAAAAGACCCAATAAGAATAGGATCCATGACTTGTTATAAACTCATCATGGCCATAGGATCTTATGCCAAAGATTATTAAATCCTCATCATTAAAATATGCCTCGATCCTGGTCCATCTAGGACCAAGACAAAGCGGCAGCATCTTCTTTAGGTTTGACAAGGATCGATCCTCCCTTTTGACTCATAAGTGGATTCAAAGGTTGGTTGACCCCTTCAAAGAATCCCTTTTAAGATTCTGATGGGAAGAGGAGGCTGCGACCTGCTCTTTTCCTTCTCCTTCTTGTTTTTCTGCAGTGTCAGCAATCAGATGCCGGCTCCATTAAGGCTTCTTGTTGTTTTCTTTGGCCCTTCTATCAGTCCCCAATTGTCCCTTTCAGCCACGACAACATCATCCCACAATCAGTATTGTCGGGCTTCAGTCCTGCCTTATTCGATGCTTGATCAATCATGTATCGATCTCAGACTGAAGGAGACTTGATGTTTGCAATTCCATATGGGCCTTGGGGTAATCATATATATAAATTTGTCTGGTTTCTGCTTTCCTACCTGCCGTGATCATCACCTTATATGACAAGCCCGCCAAGGCCTATTTCTATTGCCTTGACCTTGTAGTCAGGTACCAATCGGTTTTGGATTGAAAGGAGCCCATTTCTCCACTGGACCAGTCGTCATCTGGCCCATCTACAACTGCAATTCTCATTCTTGAAACCCAACCTGTCATCAGCAGCAGTGAGTATACATCCCAGGCTTTCATATCTTGCTATCATAGCATTACTGGATATCTCAGTCCACTAAATTGCTCGATTTTCAGACTGTATACCCCCAT
The DNA here is from genome assembly GCA_036172225.1 of Cryptocoryne crispatula var. balansae. Taxonomy (NCBI): domain Eukaryota; kingdom Viridiplantae; phylum Streptophyta; class Magnoliopsida; order Alismatales; family Araceae; genus Cryptocoryne; species Cryptocoryne crispatula. The sequence continues at coordinate 11,796,252 of CM069925.1, read as the reverse complement.
CGGATGAGCAAGGAACAGGTGGAGATTCCTTCTAGTCATCTTCTTGACTTTCACAACTGCAGGTATTCTTCTTATTGCTCTTGCCTTGTTAATGTGGCACGTTAGATGCATGGTTAAGCATTTATGATATTATGATCAAAGAGGAGGAGTATCCTCTTAATCCTAAACAAATTGCAGGCCTACCAGGCATGCATATTCCCTTCCTTTGATATATTCACACGGGTGCATATGTGCCCAAACCAAAACCCATACATATCTGTTCAAACTCATCTTCATCTGATTTTTCCTTCCCATATATAATCATGTATCTATTAACCATATAGACAAAGCCAGATTTATGGCATCTACTTCATTAGAAGTATTCCCAGCTTTGATAGGTTCCATGTGGACATTCCTAAACATGATTTTAGTGCCCGAAACTTCTCTCTTACCCCATTGCATACAACTTCTAAAGAGGAGTCAGTTGCCATATATATATGTAAGCCATCATTCTTTATTTCCTTTGTTACCATGGGACCCAAAATATGTTAAGTCCCTAACTGACTTGATGCTATGTGTTACTACCCATTGCATCTTAATCATGGGTAGCCCAGCTATCAAGCATTTTATGTATTCCATAAGTTGAATCCATGTAGATCCTAAGGTGATTGGACCTAAATCCCATATAGGATGAGACTTTAAAAGAAGCATATTTTTATTGCAGGTGCCAACGCAGAACTAGAGCAAGTAGGTTTTGGTTTCTTTATAAACTGCCTCACAGTAACGATGATCTTGTTGCATAGTAACCAAAAAAGCAAAAAAAAAACATAAAGAACATAATTTTTTTCTTTCAACACTAATAGAACAAATTCATCTGTGAGGAGGCAGTGATGGACAGAGAACAAATCTACATAAAAATAAGATATGTAATGTTAAGATAGGTTTTATTCACTTTCTGTTCATTGAAAAAAAGATGTTGGTTATGGTGGCAGTGGAGAAAGGTAAGATAACAGCACAATAGCCAGGCTGTATCCATAAGGTACACACAGTCACTAAAGCTTGTACTTTCACATGTTATGAACATGAGAACTCAAAACTATAGAAGAAAATATAAGACCCGGACAACAATGAAGAGAAGAGATGAAATACATAATTCTAGTAGTAGTCACGAAACATTTTGAAGAACCTGAACTACAGAGGATATCCTTCTTTCCCATGCACTAAGCATGTCAATTTTCCATCTTTAACATTCTTTTTATACGATTTCAAGCTTTCAAAGAGGAGATAACATTACAAGAGGAGAAGTCATGGACATTAGAGTGATTTTTATAATTTTGAAAGATAATTGAAGTATCTAGATATTATGGTGTGGGCTCAACTTCAACATGTTTGCACCTCTTGATTTTCAGGTTCTGGTTCTCCTATCTACTCTTTTACATAGCATGATATAAACATCAAAATTTCCCTTTTGCATTGGATGTGAGACTATTTTTCTCAAATCATATTGTGATCAGAGCCATTCAAGAAACAAAACAGCCATACCGCAACAGCAGGAGCTCTTCCAAGCCCAGCAGTGCAATGCACATACGTGACGCCACCATTACAATTTATAGTCTTGTATAATTTGCTAACAACAGCCGGTAGTCTCATTCTCAGATTAAATCCATCAAAATCCCTGGTACATCTCCAGTTAGATAATGTATCAGAAACTAAAAGGTGCAATACAGAATGCACTAGTGCAGCATAAGCTATGTTTCATGCAGAAAATGTTGGTTAGATGACCACTAGATACAAGCTGTGGTCATCTAACAATTAATTGCATTTTGACATCAGACCAACACAATATGTGGCAGATGCAACAAACGTTGAGAAACAAAAATTGAAGGCAGTAAGCACATCTACAATCCGTAAAAAATAAAATTGGTAAAAGAAATAACTATGTAACTAACTTAACAGTGCATCTTGATGAATCAGTTATATACGACAAATGGATTTATTAAATAGAATAAAATAATTATGATGTATGACAAAAACGTCTGCAACATGTGGGATTTCCCTAGCACTAGATTTTTTTCCATTGTTTAATATTTCAGATGATAAAACCATGGTGGAATTGTTCAATTGACTTAAGCCATAGACTTTGATCTACATAAGTCAACCAGTAAACTTAAATCAGAGGGCACTGTTTAATCAGTTGGCTTAAAGCAACTTGTTATTCTCCACATGGACATGATTAAATTAATAAGAAATCAATCAATAATCTAATCTTATTACCATATATCATGCAGGATGGAGCCAGGCGAGCCTCCAGACGAGTGCCACATTGCTCGCCCACTCGATCAAATGATGTTGCACCTCTTCTTATGGATAAGGGGAGGCCTTAATTACCCCTTCATAGGCAATCAGGTATCTTCCTCATTTTCTCTCCCATCTAATAACTGCTCCGAGTGCCCAGCAACTCTCCACCCAAGATATCTATAACTTGACTGTTCGCAAGTCCCTGTCAGCCTCTCCTTTTTGTCTTGCCATGATGCAACACCCCGCTAAGCCAAGTAGCCTTATCCAACCCCTCTGCTCACCATTTCCACTTCTGGAGTCAAATTCCTTGGTGTCTCCATAGCATGCCTCCCTGCGGAAGTTTTGCATTTCACATAGCCTTCAGTCCATAGGTGTCTCTGCTCACATGCCACACCTGTCTGGATCCGACAACCACGTGTGTGGCATGCACACTTCTATCAACCCTGTATGCACATCTCCTTCTTCTTAGTGCCATCCATGCCATGTACTGTGGCCCTCTATACTGCATGCCTCATACAGCCCCAGTATGACAACATCCATGCTGCCTCCATGCCCCCCCCCCGTTCCACTAGTCCCGCCATTTCTGCATGCACCAGCCCTTCATGTCACCATCTCCAGCCATGCACCTGCACGAAGCCCGGCAGCCCACCTCGCCCTCTCACCAATAGCACACAGCACGGTGCCTTCCCTGCCCATGCTATGACCCCTCAGCGCAGAACCCCCAGGAAAAACAGCAATGTGGTTCCCTCCTGGGCGGGCACAACCTTGTACCACTGCCATCTTTGCACCCATCAAGCAGCTGACGTCCTCCCTTGCGACCTTGTGCAATATCTCCTTTCCAAATCTTCCTTGTGCCACATCTTCCTTTCCACATCATAGCCCCCATCTCAATATTGTGCTCATTTGTACTGGATGACCCAACATCGCCCTGGACTGTGGCTTAAGATTTAGCCTTTTTCCTCATCAGTTTTATATCTCAACATAATGATAATTATTGCTGCAACTTCATTTGCTGCTCAACTCTCTTCATGTCAAGTAAGCTCTCATTCTTCTCTTCGCTTGGCAGAAACTTTATCACATTTCTTCACATTGTCACTAATCTCGATAATCTGTTGTTTTAGGCTAAACATATCTCCATTCATCACCTTATGACACCATGTATATTGCATCCTTTCCACCACATCAATCATGAATTCATGATCCCATTGATGTCATGACGTCATATAGATCCAACCCCATCATGCTCTTAAGCGGTCATATTCTTATAAGACTCATGTTCCACAAAATGTTAAATATAATGGATTAAAAACCCTAAATCTTTATACTCTTGTAGTTCTTCAAGCTGGAGGAACAAAAACCCTATATCCTTGTAATTTCTACTAAAAACAAAAGGAATGTGGTCAAAAAACTTATTATTTAGTACATCTATGATCCACCTTAAAAATGCAAAAATAAAAAAGTGAAGAAAAAAAACACCATCTGCAAACTCCAATGGCAGAAAAGGGTAGCTCGGAGGAACTCCGATGGCCATAGTGGGGTGCTCAGCAAAACCTCTCTTCTTCCTGCACACAGACATTCTATTTGCACGCAATAAGTAGACATTGAGACTTATCAGGTCAAATCCAATTTTCTTTTCTTTTTTTTTCAAAGGATCAGCATGGATCAGGCAATCTTGATCCGGATTTGCTCAGATTGGCCGATCAGGTCCTGATCTGACCTTTATGGACCAATCCAAGGGACAAATCCTGAGTCAGATCAACTCCCAACAGGATCAGTACAGCCATGATGATCCCTATTTGAGCGTGGTCGATCCTGATCCCGAACGGCTGATCCTTTACAAGCCACGGTCCAAAGTTTGGTGTCCCAGCCATCACCAAGGACTATAAAAGAAACACTTCTATAGATGTCACTAAAGTTGAAGATGTCTTTCCAAACTCTTAACCATTTGTTGTTAAAATAGTAGCTTCCCTCCCATTTCCCCATCTCATTCATCTTACCATGCTTGCTTCTAACTATGGTGACTCACAGGGTTTCCACCTCCCTCTGGAGCCTCAACAATCATTAACGTAAAAGGATTTTGTTGGTACATTCAATTGGAGTAAATCCTGCTCTGTCCTCTTCTTTAGGCCTACAAATATACCCCATTTGATGAGGTGGTCAGCCCCTTTGGTGGGTTGCCTAACGATCCAAAAGAAAGCTACCCTAAATGCTTCCAATTTCTTACACAGATACTGACATTTTAAAGAAGTGAAGATGTATGCTAGACAACACTAAATTGATGAGAATCCATTTTCCTATTGCCGAAAGTTGAATCCCTTTCCACCCTTTTAACTTGTTTTCAACTTTCCTGACAATGGGATTCCAGTCTACCAGTGATAGAGCTACATCATTTAGAAATAACGGAGGTAAGTGATGAAAATTTCCCCTTGTTCACCCCAACGTGGAACCTATGCCCTCCAATTCCTAATCCATCAAATTAATTCCTAATATTTGGAGCAAAGATTGTCGGAATGGAATTGGTACCCGGATCAGTGGGTACTGATCCGATTCAAATCGGATCACATTGGTCAGATTTGGAATTGGCGCAATCGGTCAATTTTTTATTTTTATTTCACTATAAAAAATTTATAAAAATCATTAAAAATCCTAAAAAATAAGAATCCCTAAAACATTGTTAAAAATAAAAGTCATTTATTTAACACACTTTCGTATCATAATAAAAGAGTTTAAGACAAATAGATATAAGAGAGTTTAAGTCAATGATCATTCCATTAAACCTAGGTAAAATAACACAAATGATATTGACATGTAATAAAATATTATACCTTTCTTTCACAGTTTCACCAATATTTATGGAATTGGTCTTCATCCTCATCATTTTCTATATATTCCCAAATACTCCATTGAGAGTTGTTTGTCATGATTGGCACGTATCCATATGAAAATAAGAAATCAACCATCTAAGTAAAATCATACACAGTGTCGTGCACTAGAGATGTGACTGAAATATTTGACTAGAAGTCATTAGAGAGTTCTCAATAATTAGTTATCACATATTGATAAAAAAAACCCAAAATTTCAACATTTACTTCTGCCACTCTAATATTGCATAAAAACCAAATCATCGATAGTTGTCCCATTAGTACGTGCGCTACAGGAGAAACATACTTCGCTTCCTTCACCTCTACTTGAACCTCCTACATTTTATTGTTGAATTGGTGGAATAACTTCTTTTTCATTGTCATCTGTGGAGGGTGATTCTGTGCTGTTGTCTATTGGATTGATAGGTCATCACCTAATTTCCAGCTTTCTCCTTTGCTGCTTCTTTCATTTAGGATAAGGAACTTCCAATCCCCATGCCACGCTAATATATTTTTTCAAATATAAAAAATGTTCTACTTGCTATGGCCTTTGTCCTCATAAGAGTTGATTGTAAGGCCAGGGTTGGAGCTAAAACTAAGATTGAAGTTAGGACTGAAGGTGGAGTAGCAGAGACTTCCTATTGCATATGTTAATCTTCAAATTCAACATCATCAAGTTCCCCTTCAGCCCATGTACGATCCTCAATATCAAAATCTAGTGTTCCTTTGCCTACCTTCTCCTCTACTCAAGCATAAAGTGGGTACTTCTCCAAGAAAAGGTAATCCATGTCAACATCTTCAATAGGTGGTTCACCTACTTGTACTTTAGCTCTTTATTCATATGGTCTACCTATAAATCTTGTGAATCTTTGTTCTTGAATTTTTTTAGCGATTTTTGATATTCTTTATCCTCAACTACATGTTATAATGACAAATCACAACTTTCTCCAACCTATCGGATGTTAATTTATTTTTTCTCTAGGTATGGATTAAGCTAAATGTACTCTACTTTCTCTCACACTAGGAGGAATTTGTGCTCTGACTAAGAATGCAAATCGCAATTGCAACTAGTGGACTCCAGCCACTTCATGTTGACTTGTACCCACCACTTAGTGACAAAAAACAACAATAAAAGATGATGTTATGATCACAATAACATCAAATATCATAAAACAAAATGAGGGTTGTTTCAACATACTAGGAGAAAGAGAAACCTTGTCAAATAAATATCGTAAATCTAGATCTAAGGACACTCCAACAGTCATTCTAAAAGATTGCATCTGAAAAATCAGAGTAGTCAAATTAACCAGTGTTCCGATGTAAAAAGAAAAAAAGAAATACAAGGTTGTCACTCAGCTTCATACATATCATGCTGAGATCTTGGAAGCCGTAATACTACAGATACAATACCCCACAAGACTTCATGATCATTGTACATTTGTCCTCTATATTGCATTCGGGGTTTAAAAAAATATCATGTATTTGTCATATGTGACATAAAACATACATTTATACATCAACTGATGATTAAATTAAAGGTAACGAGATTTATCTATTGTATGCATGTCATAGTGTAGTGTCTTATCCCATATAGCAACTATTATCTTCCACCACTTCTTGTAACATTTGCGATGATTCTCCTTATTTTCAACTTCGCTTTATCCGTGACATCATACAAGCATTCCATTTGATTCCTCTCATCTGAGTCCACTAATCCCAACACATTTACAAGTGCTCAATGATAGATAAGTAATGAATCATTCTCTCCCAAAAACTCTAAGCCATTATTAGATGTTCCATCTATACTAAGATCTCCAATTAATATATCCTATTGTGCAGGTCAATCATATAGCAAATATACCATTCTGATGATATAAAATGGACAAGTGTATGTCTATACCTATATAAGTTCTCCAAGGTAATGAAGTGTGTCATAAATCTCATCGAACTAGGACTAATCAGATCATGTTCCTCAGTATGATCTTTCATTATGTACAGCAAATGAGGATGTAAATGATGAACAACATGATAAGTTGTGTCTGACTGATAAGTAAAGAAATAGATGCCTGCTTGCCTATATCCTACAAAATGAGGTCAATGGAATGTACTGCACATGGAATTCAGAAAAGATGTCACCTCTTCTCCATTAAGTTCTTTCTTGCCACTTTGTAGGATAGTTCATTATCTGTCACGAACTGCATAATATTTTCCTCCACAATCTTTTCCACAACAACATCGACCAATGAAAAGAATATACTTTGCATTCTTGATTTAACTTCAGGCATCAATGGAGTATAGTGCTCTTTGAATAATAAACTAGAAAATTTATCATGGATCTCTTTGTGATATCAATCCACCCATCACACATGATTATGCACCCTTTTTCCTTTCCAAACCAATTTAAATCTATCAATCCAAGCCCACAGCTCTTCTACCTCTTCATCTAGGCCAACAACGTAAATATACCGACTGGTCGAGACTTGTAACCCTAGTCCAATCTCCTGAACTGCATTGTCTAAAAGTAGGGGATAGTGGTGACATGTGATAGAACTCCTACATTAAGTTAACATGAAAAAAAAAATTGCTATTAACCACTAAAGAAATATATAGAATACACATATCTGACCACTTTAAAATTATTACCCACATGCATAGAATGTCATCTTGCGAAAAGCTCGTAAGATTTTTGATCTTGTGTGGATGACGAAAAATGAGATGGGTAAAAATCTCGGCAAGATGGTGAACTTCTCATCGAGTCTGTTTGATGGGCCACAGCGAACTCACAGCGGAATCATGCCCTCGTAGGCATGTGTGGATTGGTCCGAATGAACAGTCAGCTGGTCAGTGACACTTGGTTTGACTACCAGCAACACACCCATACGCACACATTTGAATGGACCAGTTGGCCATGCTTCATGAATGGTTCGTCCGGTTGGCCACAAGTCTAGTCAGCCACGCTGATAGTTAAGGATCTGAACCATCAGATCCTGACCGACTTAAACCTCCTGATGGAGAGCCCAACGAGTCGAAGCATTGTGGTGCCACATCTCTCTCTCTCTCTCTCTCTCTCTCTCTCTCTCTCTCTCTCTCTCTCTCTCTCTCTCTCTCTCTCTCTCTCTCTGCACAACGACGAAAGCATAGCAATGAAAGCTAGGGTTAGTCATAGTAGATCAGATTCTCGCGGGAATGACACTAGAAACTCACTGGAATCTTCACCGAAATCCCATCAGAAGTGTCCTATGCCAAAATATCTCTTCTTTCTACAATGTAAAACTCTCAGTTCGATTTTTTTTTACTTTTATAAAACTTTTTAAGATCAAATTATTCCAATGTATTTTGTTTATTCTTTGTCTTAAGCTTATTGTTACATCATTTTGAATCCCACTCTATTCCATTCCATCATTGCTTGTTACGCCTGTGTTAGAGAATTTTTAAATTTTATTTCTTTAGTGTTGATATGTCTGTACATGCTTGTGAACGTAAGTATTTTTTTTCATTTCTCAATAAGTGTTAGTTTGTTTGGGCTTAACCACCCATGAAGTGATTATATGATGTTAATTTATTAATGTCTGAACATATTTAATAGCCCCTGTACATATTAGCATATTTGTACGTCAGTCTCTAATTAAACAATCTAACTTGTCAATATAATTTAAAAGTGAAAATATCAAATATATTTAAATGAAATAAGCTGATCTTAATTAATTAATAATCAAACATTTTGTATAACCTAAATCAAATAATGCTCTTAATCTATTCAAATTTTAGATTTAGATATTAATCAACAAAGATTATATCTCATGCAATAAACAAATTATATCAATTCAATTTCACAAATATTTAATCATCAATTTGTAATAAACAATCGAGATTATAAAAAATGCAATAAATAGATATTTCACAACGATAAACTTTATGTAATAAATCGATGACCACATTAGTATTTAAATAAGATTATATAAAAGTTTAAATGTTTTAAAAGTACAAAGATCATCTTTTTGGTATTGAGAGTGTTTTGTAATTGTTCATTCACACAATTGACGTGCAAATGTGCTATATACTTTCATGCAAGTTCATTGATGTACTCCATCTTTATAATATATTATGATATGCTTCGTACATATATACATTTTGATCCGAGAATCCGATATTCAATATCTCCAGATTTTTCTAAAATTTCTCCGAAAGCTTTCACCCCCCCCCCCGAGACGAAGATCCAAGATGGCAATCTTGGCATGCATAGAATGTAAAAAAAAACTTGTAAATATGCTTGATTGCTCGTTTGCAACGGAAGTGGTTGTCTTAAAACTCTTAACCCCTTTAAATATTTGTTTTATTGTTCTTTGGAAGCTATTTTGTCACCTAAACATATAAGGATCCTCAGTGGCAGTGGGTTGTGTTGAAGTAGATCGACAAAATGCCCCCTCTTGTCCCACATCCTCGGTGGGTGTAAGTCGGGTGGACTGTGACCGACGATATTCCGGCTCCCCGGCCCAGAGCCTCTTGCTCTCTTCCTTCTCTCTTCATCTTCTTTTTGTGATTACTTGCTAGCATGTTTTGCTCTCATCAAGGGTTCATCTACTTACTCAAAATATATGGATGATTCAAGTTCAGCTCTTCCCTTACCTTTGCCTTTTTGAGTTCTCCTCTCATCTCTTCTTCCTAAAAGATCCTTATGCAACTACACTCTTCATTCAGTATGAATTCCCCTTTGTGAGGCTCTTCTTTTGAAATATACTCTCATAGCTTCATTGCTCTTATTGGGTACCTTATCATATTTCTTGACATTACCACCCACCCAACTTATATGATACTTCAATTAAAATACTCCTCCATTCATCCGGTTTCCACACCACTTACAATATACCCTCTTTTTGTTGACATCCACCATATGGTTGTGTTCCCACCCGATATCACAGAAAGTAGGTGCATCCATGCCTTCTTGCTCGGCCATTGCTACTTGGTCTACAACATTAACACAAAATAAATTAAGAACTTCATCGATTAAAGGGGAGCCAGTAAGAGGAGAGAACAGCCCCTTAAGGGGGTTGTTTAGTTAAGATAGTCACTCAGTAGAGCAAGGGGGCCAGAAGGGGGCTGTTCCAGCCCTTAGGACTGAAAACAGTCACCCTCAGTGACTTTAAGAGGGATGTTCAATCTTGACAGTCACCTGTGAGGTGATTGGCAAGCCAAGGGGAGGAATAGCCCCTTCCCTTAAGGGGTCCAAGAGACTATTTTGGCCCCTAGGTGACCGTTTCAAGTCCTTAGGGGGGAGAGGCCAGGAAGGGGGGCAGGCAGGGAAGGGGGGGACAACGCCTTCCTGAAGAAATAGTCACTTGAAGGTCATTGTTTAAGGGTGGGGGTGACAGAAAGAGGGAAAGCCCAACAGCGAGCTAAAAACCCCTCGGTCCCCTCCCTACAGGGGATTCAGGAAGGGAGACAGTCACTGAAGGTCTGAAGGGGACAGATCTGCACCATGATTGACCTGAATCACCATCCACAAGGATTGTTGGTGGAATCACTGAAATTGACATCCACAAGCTTGGATCGCCAGTGGAATCACTGGAATTGAGGTTTGAATCACCAGATCGACACCAAATCGATGGAATCACCACTAGATTGACCCAATCTCCGCTGAAATCGCATGGAATCGTCGAACGTTCACCAAAATCGTCAAGCTCTAGAGGGGTTTACATATTTATGAGGTGTTTGGTTTCATGATAATAGAGGTTTTTATTTTAATTTTTAAAAATTGTAAGAAAACTTGTTAAAAGATGTGTTTGACAATCTTGACAATTTTATGTTTTGAAAGTAATTTTCTTCTTAAACAAAAAAGAGGCTCTCACCTCTTTCTTTTTTCTTGTGGTCCCCCACTTTGTTTGGTCATGAATGATGGTTACTCTTTTTTGTTATCACATCCCTCCAAACATAATAATTTTATGTCATGAGTTGGTTCACTTTTTATTTTAATACAATTTTTTATCATGAAAGTGTACAAAAAATTATCATGCAACCAAACACCCCATTAGGGACGATATCCAATCAATATTGGGCTCAAATCAAGCCCTATATAGATTCCTAAACGGGATTTAAGTTGTCCCAGTGGAATCGGCGAAATTGTCCGATTCTGATCAATTCCACTAATCTAGACCGATTCCACCGGGAGTCAAGTCTAGATCAATGCTCCAACCGATAATAGAATCAGGACCGGCCGATCCAATCCAATAATAGGCCAATTGCGAACCCGATCCAACCCATTCTGCAATCAATGCTCAGGAGGAAGCAAAAGAAATAGTGGAAAATATACTTCCCTTCAAATCCTATTCTATATGAGATCCAGATATGAGCTAGAATCCATATAATCTTTTGGGATATCTTATGTGTTATTGAACTACCAAAAGCTAAGATGGATGACATGCTAATGTTCAGCAATGACCAACAAAATCAGATGAAAAATATGATGGGCCAGACCTAGATAGACTTGAAAATTATCAATGCAATGAAGAAATAGTGCCAAAGCCCCGATAGGCATATGCCAATCAAAACATGGCTGACAGATGCTCAGGTATGAGAAAACACATGCCCACTTCGGTTTTGATGTGTTGAATAAAGGTGTCACTGCCACAGCAATTTGAGCATAATTAATGATCAAGATTCAAAAATCTAAACCTATCAAGTTTATAAGGGTCCAAACTATGTTTAAGACTAAGAGGGGATGCCCCTTCTTCAGCCTTAATATCATAGGTGTTGGATCATGCATCTGATATACCATGAAAAAAAGCAAGGATATTGAAGAGTATACATACTGCTGCCGGTTGTGCGGACAAGATATTGAAGCCCAACAGGAAGTTATGCCCTCAATAAGACCCATAAAATGCTTAGATCAAGAAGGCCATATAGCCTCTCTAATTTTGGTTGTGTTTGATGCCTAATCGTACATCTAATGTATCATGGCAAAAAAACAAAGAAAAGCATACATGCATGTTTAATGTATAGATAGGTGGCAAAAATTGAGAAAGAATATAGCCTTCTCAGTTTTGATAGAATCAAATGCTTGGCTATACATTTGATGCCCCATGGCAGTTAAAAAAGAATGGTCAAATAAATACCTTTTACTGTTGGCCGATAGACGTTGAAGCCCCGAAGATGAAGTTTGCAAGCCCAGATGATGATCGGACCAGCAAAGCAATGCCCCCTTCAATTAAAGACCAACTGGTGCCCAATTGTAAATTCTAAGCAATAAAAATAAGCCTGATGGGTCTGTTAACAGACCGTGATGACCGCAACTGAGATGGAGGAAGAAGATGAAAAAGATAAAAATTACAATTCACATACCTGGAGATCTTGATGGAGGACCAGACCTGCAAAAAGAGTATTCTCTCTCCAATTCAGCCCAAGCAGGAGGCCAATCACCTACCTGATAGCCCAAAAGGACCTCTGGCAATACTTGTTTTCTTCTCAGACCTGGCAATGGCAAAATTAAAGACCGATGACCTTCTTGGCAAAGATAGGCAGCCATGGCAGGAGGAGAATAAGGAGAGAAAAGAGCAGTCTGATAGATGCGCTAGGGCCGGAGTCATCAAAGGAGTTCTCTAAAGGGGTCAACTGATCTTCAAATTTTCTTTGGAATCAAAAGAGGATCCGAATCATTGTTGATCCTAAAAGAGATGTCGCCGCACCCTTTATTCCTAGTTAGACTAGGATTGACACCCATTTAAATGAAATAATGTTGAGGGCAATGATTAACACAAGATGTGATGGCCATGACATGCCAATGACTTAAGTTATGAATCCTACTCTCAATGGTTCCTTAATAGGATCCAGATCCTACTTACATAATTGGATAAGAGATGATGATGGTGCAAGATCAAAGGGCTATCATTTGTCAATGACTTAAGTTATAGATCATACTCTTAATGGATCCTTAATAGGATTCAAATCCTACTTAAATAATGATTGGCTATGACTAAATCAAATTTAATAAAGAGATAATCATGGGTCAATGATTGGCACAAGATCCAATTGATGAGATCTCAAGGAACTCAAGTTACGGAGCCTAGCCTTAATGGGTCCTTAATAGGTTCCAGATCCTATTTATATTCAATATGGAAATTGCCCCTTCCTATTAGTCCTAACTGGATTAAGACTTGGTGATATTTAAATAAATGATACACATAGAGAAATTAAAAAAGAATTGGCCTAGGGCCGACCCCTTAATGGGCCTGATTTTCCTATAATAAGCCTTAATAAGCTTAATGGGCCCAAGATGATCAGTGTGGGGCCCAATGCCACTTATTGCAAATTTCATGTATACTGGGCCACAAAAAACATTAAGTGGACCCAAATGACTAATTTAGCCTATTTCATATTTATTGGACCACGGTTAACATAAAGTGGGTCCAAATGGCCACTTCACTATATTCCATGTTTATTAGTCCATAGATGATGCAAAGCAGGCCCAGATGGTCAATGCACTATATATGATCATTATTAGGCCACAAATGGCAGAAAATGGGCCCAGATGGTAGCATCACCATATTTCATGTTTATTGGATTTCATGTTTATAGGACCACTGATGGCAGCAAGTAGGCCCAATTGTCATATTCATCATATTGTGTGCCTATTGGGCTGCAAATGACATAAAGTGGGCCTAGATGTCCATTTCACTGTATATTATGATTATTGGATCTCAGATGTTAGAAAATAAGCCCAAACGTCGGAATCCTATATTCAATGCTTATTGGGTTACAAATGACATGGATTACGCCCAATATCAAATTGATTATGGTATACAATCCAAATAGGTCAGTATTGATGAATTCGGGCCAAATTGGAAATCGATGACACATGGTCTGATATAGATAAAATGTCAAATATTGACATTTTTTCAAGATGTATAATAAGCTAAACTAAATGAAAAGCCCAACGACTATATGATAATCAAATGGATGATCTTAATAGGCGAAGATAATATCCGAGGCCTGTAAGAGTTAATTGAAGAATTATTTGACCAATGAGGTCATTTAAATGCATGTTTGTATACAACTGAAATAGTCAGGTGATTATTTCAATAATTGAAGAATTATTTGTCCGTATACAACTGAAATAGTCAGTGACTATTTCAGTGCAAGGAAGGTGGGGTCGGGAGTCGGGACCGGGTCGGTTTGGGGCCAAACCGACCCGGGTCGGCCGGGGTCGCGACCCGGGTCGGGACGGGGTCGGCCCGGGTCGCAAAAAATAATAAAAAAAAATTCAAAATGGGGTCGGGGTCTTGGGGTCGCGACCGGGTCGGTCGGCCCCAAAACCGACCCGGTCCGGTCCGGGTCGCGACCCGGCGAACCATGTTTCAGTGTTTAAGGGTCCCTTGAGAGGATGAGGAAGAGGGAGGTGTAACAGCCCCTTAAGAGGTTGTTTCAGACCAAAAACAGTCACCTTCAAGTGTATTGGAGGGGGAGGGAGGAATTGGTGGACTAGAAGGGGGAAGGGGAGGAGAATTGCCTGAAGAATGCCTGAGCGTGGAGTAATTGTGGCCAGAATCAACTAAAGAACATCGGGATGAGGAGGAATTGCCATTGGATAGAACCAAACACCGCCGGAATTGCCAAGATCGTCAGAATTGCTGTGTCCTAGCCGATTCGGGAGAAAAGAGAGTGGTATATGCGAAATAGGACCGATATCACCCTTATGTCATTGACATCAAATCAATAACGGGCCTGATATCGTTAATGTCATGGGACTTAAGTGCTCCCGACCGAATCGGTAAAATTGGTCAATTCATGACCAATTCAGACCGATTTCACCAATTCCGCCGGGAGCCGTGTCTAAAACATGGATCTTTTGATGCAATTGAGTATGAATATTTGTGAAGTGAAGAGAGGGGTTCAGTTGAAGGAACAAGGCAGTGGGTTTTTATATACAGCAAGTATAGAGAGCTGCCGGGGGGAGGAGGGGGTTACGCGGTGAGTATAACGACCATCTTAGGGGACTTAAGACAATGCAAACATGGGGCTGTCGAGGATGAGGTTAACAGTCGGACAAGGTGACTGTCTGAGTGGGGGTTGATAGTCATGGGGGCTTTTGACAGTGAGTTTTGGGCACTGTGTAAGGGTCCAAAAACAGCATATATACAGATGTGAACAGTTTGCTATGGGCACTGTCTAGGGACTTGAGAATGATGAATATGAGAGCTATTCATGGTGACCGTAAATGGGCTTTTGGTGAGGGCATGTGAGGGGTTTCGGTCACAGGAGAATCTTCCAAAATGCAGTGGGGTATAAGAGTTGTGCATGGGATGCCAGCCCTAGGAGATGCTTTTCATGGGGCCTTTGGAGGAAAGGAAAAAAATATATAAAAATGTATATGCGGTTTGAGCCAAGGGGAAGCACGAAGAGGCTAGGGAGAAGAAAAGGGGTGAGATGATCTTCATGTGAACTTACCCTTCTCTGCTGTCTCCTCCTCTTGAGCCTCTTGTAGCCGCAATCAACCTCTCCTTCCCTCCTGCTATTGATGCTGCCAGACCAACCTTTTTTTTCTTTCTGCTCTACCAAAAAAAGAACCCCTTTCACAGCCCGATAAGGGAGACTCTTTATAGACATTGATGGGATGAGGGAGTTCCAGAAGTGAGAAGATGGGGTGCATGCATGACTGTAGTGGGGAATTGGGGCACGCAGGTTCTCCCTCAACTGGAAGTGGGTCCGCTTCATCCCTTGCTTGTAGAAGTCAAGAGTGGGGTTTGACCTGCGGTTATAAGCAGAATGGGGCAGCACACATATCTCTCTCTTTTTCTTGTTCTCCCCATTGAAAACCCTATTTAATTCATCAAGGAACAGGATATGATGGCATATATTCCATCATCTTGCATCTCTCTAAATTGTTGAATCTTGACCATCCATGTATCAAGTAGGATCCTGACTTAATAAAGACACAATAAAAGAAGATTCATTACTTAATAAGTATGCATCTTGACCATTGGATTTTGGATTGGTGTTCTATCTCCATTATCATCTTAATGGCCGATACAATGGCCTATATCGGTCATTTTATTTTCACATAATATATTTATCATATGTGAGCCCAAATAAATATGGTTCGGGGCATAATTCAGCTTGGATAGAACTTGATCTCATATACCTTTCTGGATTCACATCTTGAGCTTGCTGTCCACATTATGACCATGGTAAAAATATCATAGTCAATCTTAAATAAGTTCAATTACTGAATTTTGCACTTATGTTCGAGAAAAAGCACAAAAATATCCTTGTTAGCTCAAGAATTTCCATATTAATGTTTATGACTTCTGACTTTGATTATGACCTATTCGGACCATTTTTAGAAAACTTTGACTGTTTTGCCCCTGATATGACTGGGCTCAGAACAAGCCAAAATTATGATATTTTGTGTATATCTTACAAAATATTGACTGAATTTCCTGACCGAGCTTGACTTCAACATATACTAATTCTCCCGAACCATACATGGCCACTGATTTTTTATTGGGCCCAATCACAACACTTCAGGCCCAATAAGACCAGGAAAAGGCATTTTGATCATTTAAGCCTATCTCAATCCTGGCCCTTAGGCCCATTTTTTGGTGAATCTGACTCAACAAAATATTTGGACCCATTTTAAATATCTGGGTGTCCCAAATATGTTGGGGACACTGAATATGCTGCTTTGACTCATTTCCTAATGCAACCGACTCAAGACATAATTTTCTACCATATTGGCCCATTTAAATATTTTCGGCCCAATAAGTTTTTGATTTGGTAGGTTTAGCTTCTGGAGCCATTTTCTAATATATGTTGCTATGAAGAACATGAATTTTGTAAACATCTAATTTTTGGGCTTCATCCCGACTTATTGGGTCCATTTAGGCTTATTAGGCCTAAACATATAGAATGTTGACCCAAAAGAAACAAATCATACTTTATTCCATCAGATTAACCATTGAGTCCAAATCCCACATCATAAATCTTTTTCCGATGCCAATTTCTCTGTACCGGCTTCATTTCAACATTTTCCCAATCATCTCATCATAAATAAATGATCCAATATCCATTATGGACCCGATAAGATAAGGACCCAATCAACTTAAGTGATGGGCATCTCTGGGCCATTGGATGATCCATCATCAATCTTTTAATCCCAACCTTCCATTATCTTATCGGATATTAATTCTATCAAGGAACTGATAAGACTAGATCCAATGAACTTCAGTTTCTGACTAATCCTGGCCCTTGATCTTTTCACCAACTTCATCTCATGGCCATCATGTGATCATGTCAATTATTGACATATTGCATCTGGAATCCATTAAGGATCTACTAAGAATGGATCCAAAACTTAAAGTTCTGAAAATCTTAACCGTTGGTTCACCTGAAATTCTTTCAACCCTGGTCCGCATGTGCCCAAAAGTTGGTGGCAGCTTTCTTTTCTAGTTGGACCAGGATCGGGCTTCCTCTCGACCCCCATCGGGGTCAACCTCTTGCTAAAAACAGTCCCAACACAAGGACTTGCTCCAGCTCCTCCTTCTGATGGCGCAACAGGTATTCTTCCTCCTCCCTTCCTCTTCTTTTCCTCCTGCCGGCAGCATTCTTCTTCTTCTGCTGCTGCTGCTGCTGCTGCTGCTGCTGCTGATGTTGACCACAGTAATACCCTGCCGCAGACAGGGCCGAGGGTCTTCATCTCTGCTGCCTTCAGTGCCCAGCCAATCCTCTGCCATTGCTGATTTTAAAGAGGGATTATTCTGCAGATTCACACAGCTGCTGGGGTCGATCAGGTACATATATCATCATTTTTATCTTCTTTCCCTTGTCTGTGCACAGACCTTTTTGCAGACCTCACATTGCATCCTTTGATGGGGAGATATTCATCATACGTAGGTCAGACCATTTTCTCAGATCATAGAGACCATGGTTTTCGTTTTCATCAAGCTTAGCATATAAATGTTCAATCTCTAAATGATCATGTAGAGACTCTTATTCTGAGGTCAAGTGTTACTGTGTGATATGGCCATGGTTTTCCAATCATATATATAGGATATCCCATGAGCTGAAAAGATATTGATCCTAATTCATTTAGGATTTGTATCCTACAGCTACACAGAATGATATCGTGTACGAATATATATGTGTGTGTGTGTGTGTGTGTGCATGTTTTGCATGCAAATTCTAGGTGCCAACACTCTCCTTCATTTTTTCCTGTAGCACAGGGAAGCTGGTAACCCTTTTTTTAGGTGCAACACATACCCTGTCACTTTCAAAAATTAAGATGTGGCAATTTTTATTAAGCAAGGTCATGTATCTTCCAACCCAAGGTTGAGACTAACAAAATAGTGAAATAAGCTTCTGCAACAACATAGATAATTCATATGAATCCATCACCAAGAAGAGAACCACAAAAGTAGTCAGAAAATTAAACAGTTATCTCAACATCACCACTCCTGGTCCTATGACAAGGTCCTCACATTAGTTCTAAAAAAAAGAAAAACCCACTTCTCACCTGATTTCAGCACGACAATGTTCTATATCACCACACTGCTTTGCATACTCTTGTATGGCACCAATATCGACGCCAAAATATCTAAAATTAAAATAAAGGAGTACAATAATTGTGTGAATTCCAAAATCAAACAACTACAAGAATGTAAAACTTTTGCAACTATGCATCAAGAGACTATATATGTAAAAATATTTAAAAAATATAAAAAAATAAAAGTAATCTTCTAGATTTTTAAAAGCCAAAATAGGAACTCAGGATACTCAAGGTCTGGATCTTGTTGCAAGCAAAAAATAGTTTTAACTCCTATGTTGCGGAGCTTGTCCACGTCTGCAGGAGTCTGCAGATAGAGACATCACGCAATAGGTAGCTCCAAATAAGAAAAAAAAGCATAAGATGATTAACATGATTTACCTGAAGACAAGAGCCAACAATCAAATCTGGACGAACAAAATTATAATTCATTCCTAGTTCATGTCTATATGTCAACACTGCACATCAGTTTAAAAAAGAGACTAATTAATTAGGTTTTCACTCTTTTGAGGTCACATCTACAATAGAGAACATTTGACTCTTATAACAGAACAAGAAAAGATTTACCAGCACCCATTGCTTCTGTCATATTATTACTGTATATCTCAGACTTTTGTTCTTCAGCACTACCCTTCTCTATGTTGGACGTGGATGTCATGGATGCCTAAAAGCACATTAATAATCATTGTTAGACCAGCAAGGTTGTGGCGTATTTAAGTAACTTCAAGACACAAGCATTTCAAATTGACAATATAAAGTGATTGTCATAGGACGTGCAAGCAATCTAGTGAATATCTGCCCTGAAACAATTGACCAATAAAGCTGACAAGTAGTTGCAACTAATATGCAAATCACTTTCTATCTTAACTAAATGCAACCAGCCTTAATCCCAAATTATTTAAGGTCAGCCATACTGTTTTTTTGTTTGCACTCATGTTGATTTTGAGCTATTTTTCAAAATATTTAAAATACCCAAATCAAATTGAACTACCCGTCTCCATTTAGCTAAGTCTACCACATCTTTCCTTAGTTATACTATCTTGATATTTTCCATTTTCTAGTTAAAACTTAATTAGATTTACATTTAATATACCCAAATCATCTCATTCTTTCCGTTTGTCTGCAATTGGTTTTACTCTTATATTTTCCTCCATTTAGCTAAAACATTATCCATATTTTTGAATAATTAAACTAGATATTTGAAATGAGCACTTTAAAATAATATTACTTCATTCAAATTAACTCTCTCATATTTTCTATTTTGACTTTCATTAAATTTACAATTCATATATTATGTCTTAATCATACTATCTTAAACCCTTAAACTCTAAAATGTCTCTCTATACTTCTAACATTCTATTAATACATTGTCTCTTCTATCAAAACAATATCGCATGCACATATCATGCATTATAATATAACATCTTATCATATTCCTTGCTAATTCAACCATAACTAATACAAAATGGTAAGGACTTACATAAGATTCTTGATGTAAACTAATTGAAATAAAATATCTTGTTTTCTCTCCAATTGTGTAGACATTATTGGTTGCTACATCATGTATGCCTTTTATCACTAGTAAATACCCAACTAGAACTACTTTCTCTTTAACATCCACCACAAAATATCTCTTAAAACTTCGTCATAAGTCTTTTACAAGTCGATAAACACTATATGTAAATCTTTCTTCGTATATCAATATTTCTTCATCAAGCTTATAATGAGAAAAACTAGGCATAAACCCAAATTTGTTAAAGGAAATAGTTGTAATCAAGTAAGGAAGAATCTAGGATAGGCCCTAGTTCGAAAAAATAAATGTTAAATAATTATAAAAAATGTTAAAAATAAAAAATAGCTAAATAGTTAAATTTAATTTTGAAGTTTTATAAGACAACATATAAGATACTAAAAATAAAAGATAAAATTCAAATCACCTTGCCGGAATAGTAAAAATGCGCACCTGCAATGAAATCAGCCACCACCGTAGGAAAGGGATGTATGCTAGATTAGATAATCTGGGCAGTGGAGCAATCTGCCAGAAAACCTGTCCTGATCTGACATTCCATGGTTGTAACATCCCATAAGCAACACCCTATAACTCTCTTCCCGATTGTATAGTACGAGCCCGTGAGTTTGATCTTGCTCTCTAAATTGAGTAAGTTTTTATCTCTTTTTTCTTAAAAATAAATATATTAAAGTTCTTTCTTCACTTATTTGACATTTGCTTAGGAATTAAAATTTTTTAAAAAAATCAAGTTATCCATTCCACCTCTTAAAATCTTTCAAATATTTCCATACTTCAACAAACATTCTATTAAGGCCACGTCTTACTTATTTTATCATATTTAATGCCTCTTTGACTTACTAAAATCTAATCATCCTAGTATAATTTATATTAAGTTCTATTATATCTTCTATGCTTTCTGTTTCTAACAAAACTATCATTAAAAAAAGTATCAAAAATAACTTTCACTATTCTTTAATGCAATCATCTTTGATCAAAGCTTTTTCTTAATTATTGTGGATATACATATGACATGGTTAAAATCATGAAATCTTCTTTATCTCATTCTTGTTAATTTATAAGTAACATTTTTACCTTATTTAGTTTTAAGTTAATCATGTATTTGTTTAAAAACCTCATCTCATGATCATCAAACAACTTTTTACTTCATTTTTAGCTATCTTATATTGTTTATAAATTTCACATTATCACACTGAGACAACATTTTATACCAATCTCTCTTATTCTTTGACCTTTTGCATATCTTTATTTCACTGCCATCTTTCCTCTCTAGGTGGATGTTGACACCCAATTTTGTAAAGAAAAAAATACATATGTTGACAAGGCCGATTAAAAAAAAAGAAAGAGAAAACAAAAGAAATAGCATGTCCGGTCTCCCCAAAATCTGGGCCGTGTACATCATGTACAGGCGCCGTTGGCAAGCCCAAACGATCTCAATTCAGTCCACCTGCAATGCCTATCGACATAGCCCATGATGGGACTCCGATTGGCCCAATTCGGCCGGCTGGAGAGGCCCATTTGCAAGCCATCTCCAAGGTCCACTGGCCTGCTCAAAATGGGCCGGACAGTCTTCTAAGAGAGCCAAGGAAGCAGCCCGCGGGTCTGCTCAAAGGAGGGGTTGACAGGAAAATAGAAAGAGGATTTTGTTGAAAAGAGGCAGGATGTCGGACGAAGGAAGTGGGAGATCCGGCTTGGGATATCGACAGGCTATGGAGTCCCAATCGGTGTCTAATTCTGGATATTATGGAAGCTCCGGATCCTACTCGGAGACGATTGAAGCAATGGTCGACGGAGGCTATCCCGGTTCAAA
Organism: Cryptocoryne crispatula var. balansae; assembly: GCA_036172225.1. Lineage (NCBI taxonomy): Eukaryota > Viridiplantae > Streptophyta > Magnoliopsida > Alismatales > Araceae > Cryptocoryne > Cryptocoryne crispatula. The sequence goes on along the minus strand of CM069925.1, from coordinate 11,774,245 downwards.
AGGATCCCGATTTCCTCCCAAGATATGGGGGCCGAGAATATGGGAAGTTCTGAGTCCCTCTCGGACCCGGAACCACCTCCCTAACCGTAGACGGAGCCCTCCCGACGCATAATAAAGAGCCGGCAGAAGCTGCGCAGAAAAGAGAGAGAGAAGAGGAGACGGACACGGACGGGGTGGAAAGGCAGAGCAAGAGAGAAAGAGGTGAAGGGGATTACCGGTCCTTCTCCCACCTTCTTCTGCTTCTTCTTCCGTCGGCTCCTGCTACCGTCGGACGCCGCAAGCTCCTCTGCAAGTCGCCGCGACCGCCGTAAAAGCCAGGAGACCCTCCTATTGCCGCCGGTGAGGGCTCCTCCCTTCTCCCCTAGGGCCTCCGGCCTCTCCTCCTTCTTCCTTCGGTGCTGCTGCCGTCGAGCAAAGCCAAGTGCGCCGTCGGATACCGCCGCGATGCCGCCGGGTGCCGGGGGAGTCGAAGAAGGCCGAGCGGGACTGTAGCAGGGGGAAGAAATATGTCTCCCCCAACTATATGCCACGGTGGAAAAAGGCCGTGGGGCCCACTGGGAGAAGAAATCGCAAAAAAAAGGAGGGCGACCGGGAGAAGCCGGCCGCCCCTGCGGAGTGGACCGCCGGTCCGGGACACCAAGCCGGCCGGTCCAAAACAGTGCCTGAAGCCCCCCCTTTGCGCACAGTGCCCTGCGCACAAGCGCAGGGACCCTTTTCAACCAAAAAAAAATATTTTAAAATAAACAAAAAAAAGTGAAAAGTAAATAAAAAAATACATTTAAATCAACAAACCGGACTAGTTGGGGGGTCGACTAACCATCCGCCCCTACGTCTCGGCTTAACTTGAAAGAATTCAAAATATGGACTAGTTGGGGGGTCGACTAACCATCCGCCCTTATGTCCTTAAGGTAGACATACAAAGGTCTATAAAAGACCCCAATGTCTTACCAGGTTCACCAAGCTATGCAAGGCTCAAGCATAATCAATATGCTATTATGCCGGTCATATGCTAGTGAAATCATCAATAGTGGGGGATGCCCATAAGTCTATCAAGACCGGGTGCATGCCGCCCATGGATCGACAAGTCCATCAAGGACTCAAGAGGGTGATTTTCCAGTCAGGTTACAAATTATCTCATGAAGAGTGAAGGGAAATACCCATAAGTCTATATCAGACCGGGTGCATTCCTTTCAAAGGATCGACAGACACCACACTAACAAGAGTGGAGCAAGAATATTCTCAAAACAAGTTGTATTTTTTGGACTATGAACGTCCAAGACAGATATTCAGGAGATTGTACTTTTTGAATATATCAGTGAAAGAGTCAATGATCCCATTGATCCGATGGGATGCCAAGCACTTAAATAAAAAAGAAGAGAAAAGAGGAAACAGAACATAAATCTGTAATTAAATTTAAAATCAAATTCTGTCCAATCCAGTTCGGTTTCACAAACAGAATTTAACCCCATAAATCACATTCCGTAGAGGAGCTGAGTTGAAGTTCTGAGATTTGAAGCATGCAGAAAATTGGAAGAGAAGCACAAATATGGAAATCTGGAATTCAAGCCGCAGCTGGATATTTGAAATCCGGATTACTGCAAAAAAAAGTCTGGGTTGCTGCAGAATCTGGAGGCTGAGAATTTGGAAGAGAAACAAAAAATCTGAATTTGGAGTGGTGCAGAATCTGAATTCTGGATCCGTACCCCAAATCTGAACTCTCAAATCTTTAAGGCCAGACTTAGACTTGTGACCCAAATCTGAAACAAACCGAAAATCAGAAGCTAGAGCCTGGGCGCCAGAAGTCAGAACCCATTTCAAAATCTGAAATCTAGGAGATCTGAAATGCTGAAATATAAAGTCTGCAATTGAAACATCTGGAAACAAGAATAAAAAAATCTGAAGTGCAGAAATCTGAAAGTCTGAAGCTTAATAAATCTGAATTTGTGCAGAGCCTAAAATCCAAAGCTGAAGCTTGAATTGGTGCAGAAATCCGAAGTCTAGAAATCTGTTTAAAAACCCTGCAATCTGAAAGGCGGAAATCTGAAGTGCAGAAATCTGGAGTCTGGAATCTGATATTGGAAGAGGTCGAAATCTGGACTTGGCAGATCCGAAATCTGAAATTAGAAATCAGCAATCTGAGCTTTGTGAATAAAAGAAATCTGAAGGTTTAAGGCCCATAAACCAGCAGACGAGGATCAGAAAGTGCAATGTACAGAATCTGTAAGAAGCCTGAGTCTGCAGGGGATCCGAACTAAAATTCTGCAATTTGAGGTTTCAAATATGAATTTCAAAGAAAACTGAAACTGGTACAAGTCAGAAACTGGTCCGCGAATAGGTGGTTCCAAGCCATTCAAACCCATAAGAGAATTCAAATTCAAAGCCGCCCAAATAATTTCATAAAATCTAAAATTGCATAAGAGAAGATCCAGAAACTATCAAAATCTGCAGAATTAATTGAAATCTAAACCAATCAAAATTGAACTCAAATCAAACTCAACTCTAATTCAATCAAATCAAATTTCTCTAAGTAAACCAAACTCAAGCAAATCTGAACTGTAAAATCCAATAAACCTTAAATCAAATCAAACTAAAACCAACAAGCAAGTTGAAACTCAAATCTGTAATCTGAACAAACCGAAAGTTAACAAATGAAACTTTAACCAACTCACTTAATTCAAACCAGTTTTGAGCAAACAGAGTTTATTCAAACCAAAGGTAGATTAAAACCCATAAACCAAATTCGATTTCTGGAACTGAATTCTTCAAGTCAAACCAAATCCAATATAACCCAAATTTCCCAAAGCCAGACCCAATTCCAGCAATCCATACTCCATAAACTAAGCCCAAATCCCACAAAAATCAATACATAAACAAACTGTCTTTAACCCAAATCAAATTTAAATCAAACAAAATTCAAATTAAATTCAAACCAAATTCAAATTAATGCAATTCAACTCCAACCCAAACTAAAAGCAATTCAACCAATTAAATTCAATTCAAACTAAATTCAAACAGATTCAAATTAATCAAAGCAAATCAAAATTCAAACCAACAAAATTTAATTCAACCAATTCAACCCAAATCAAATTCAAACCAAACTAAAATTGAGTGCTTGCATTCCATCAATCGCATGGGATTGTTTTCTCCTATGTCCATATGTGTGTGAATGTTTATTTTTGTGGATGCATGTTTTTATGGATTGCTATGACGCTTAATCAAGGGTATTCGAGTAATCTCGATGTAATTAACGTCGGATCTTCGCACCATCCGACGGGGAGAGGTCAAAACAAAATTTCAAAGAACCTAACAACCTCAACATATAATTTTGACCCTAGTTAGTACTTTTATGAAATATCATCTATTTTCTTACAAAGTCAATGCTAAGGTCTAATCAAACCCAATTCAAATTCAAGAGGAAAATGAATTTCCAAAACAAAACATGAAATCTTTTAGAATTTTGAGGTTACATCAGAGGACCATATCCTTCTCTCAAGGATTTTCTAGATACCTCTCTAATTGTGTAATCATGTATATTCATGTAGTATTGGATTCTACATCTAACTTTCAATTATTTATCTTTGTTGTTTGCTATTCCTAGCTTTAGAGCTTGCCAAATCTACCAAAAGAGGCTGCAGGAGAGAATATGGAACGTTGCTTCATTAGGATGAATGGTGTTGTCGAGAGTCTTGCACAAGAAAAACTTGTGCCGAGATTCACAAGAAGTTGTCAAGGATCGCCAGACTATGCATATAGATGTCGAAGCTGCACTGTAGAACCCTAGTGTTGCTGTCGCTGGATTAATACAAAGAGAAGGGGAAGAAGGACCAAACAGAAGCTATCGTCGAAGATGAAGAAGAAGATGCCGCACCTATGAAGGAGGGGAAGAAGACGAAAAAGGAGAGGGAGGAACGAGAAACAGCAGGTGACGGTGGAAGATGAAGGTAGCTCTCCTGGCCAATATTGGAAGATCTGAAAGGGGAAGACAAGATGGGGACACGCCCCATATGAACGAACAATGCTCAAAAGTGCTCCAAAATTTTCAAATTCACTCTATATTGATTTCAATGGAGCATGCTGTTATTTACATAGCAAACTTAATTACAAAAAGACCACTTAAAAAAACTATTTACAATCATGTCCTTCTATGGACCGAACAGTAAAAAACTAAAACCCACTAAATCAATCCCCATCACATTGCTTACAGTTGAGCAAGAAAGGTAAAAAGGATGCTCACGACCAGAGGCCGGACAAGAAGCTTCGAGAACCACCTAATGTAGCATCAATGTAATCAAAGAGTGAGATGATAAACATCTCTGTTGTAATGTCAACAACAGAGATCTCGGACCAACTTGCTTGCATGAAGCTTGAAAGGTTCCTTTGTTAATACCTTTGTAAAAATGTCAGCTATTTGGTTTTTGGAGATAATGTATGTTGTTCGAAACAATGAAGATCGTATTCTCTCTCAAATGAAATGACAATCATTTTCTATGTACTTTATTCTCTCATGAATCATGATATACTGGATACGCAGCGATGTGGATGGCCACCAGATTATTACAAAATAAAATTATTGTTCTTCTCTAGATCTTGAAAGTCTTACCATGGATATTTTAAACAATGAATTTTTGAAATTGCCATGGCCATTGATCGGTATTCCAAATTAGCTGAAAACTTGTATATAGTGTGTTGCTTCTTTGTTCTCCAAGAAATTGGGTTGTCCACTGTGAAACCTCGAAGATATTAGATATAAAAATATAAGAATATATGTTGTATGACATAGTTTGAAAATTCATTTGATTTCCGTTTATTTGGGAAACGAACTTTCGATATCTTATCTTTGGCTACTATGAAAATATATGATATTTCATAGAAAATATTAGCCAAAATATGTAATATGCATAAAATATGTGTGTCGAGGTTCGGGTTCATGAAATTTGTCTTTGGACCTCTCTCCATCGGAAGTTGCGAATTTCCGATGTTAATTACACCGAGACTCTCGGACACCCTTGATTAACTGTCGTAGCAATTCGTATATGAAAGAAAACATTCATCCACAAAATGTCAACATCTGGGAATTATGACCCATAAAAGCAATGGAATGCAAGCTGTTAATATAACGACCATATAAGATCAAATTCAGTACTTTGCAAGAGATCAGCCTCTCAACCCGATGTTTTATATTAAGACACGAGTTGAATTATTGAGGCTAACCAAGATCCGAGCATATCCAGATCAAAATCTATATTGATTTCATATGAGTGAAATCTGTCCGTATATATACCAAATTTATGATCCAAGTCCCTTCTTTTATTGAACTGGGTGGTGAAAATTTGGAGGGTTTCAAGCATAACATGGACTTGGGAAGAGACAAGAGCTTCTTGGGTTATCCTAAATTAAGGTAGTTGGGCACCCCCAAATTCCAAGTCTTGATATTCTAGACTTGGTGGTATGGGATATACACATAATCATGCCCGAAATTCCAGGTTTGGAAATCTTTGGTTCCTATACCTTGTATGCTCAGCCCCATCTGGTTTGGCCCAAAATATACATAGGATTTTAACCTACTTTCAGGTTGTCTTGGATTTGAATCTGGTTTATAATCCAGATGAGTCCGGACCTAGGACTATATATATGCACACTGTTTTCATAATCTGCATGGGGTCAGATATGGGATCAATTTTAATCATATATGAGGTCCATATGTGTCATATCGGGGGTTGCTATATGATCCTGCATGGGGTGTCAATAGAAGATTAAATGGGCTGATATGTGACCATATAACATCAACCGAGACCTATCATAGGATGGGTGATAAGTCATGTAAGGGTCCAGGCTTGTATAGGCCTGAAATGCATATCCCTTAAGGCACTTGTATAGCCTCTTTCACAAGCTGTCCGTGGCCTATTCATATTCAGATCCAATCTTATTCAAATGTACCCCTTGGGCTGGCCATTCTTATGATAAAGAAATCCCGGAGGCTGAACCATGTTATCTATGGTTGAAAGTCTCATTGAGACTTCTAGATCATACACCTCCAGGATGGGGGTCTCATGTCTCGGGCTCTATCCTGAAGTATGCCCATATTCAGACTTTTATTTCAGTCTAGAGTACAAACCAGTTAAGTCTGATTATCTTCCCATCATAAGAAAACTCTATACAGTCTATAGAATGACCTGATTATGTTCAGATTCGAGGTCAGACTTAGGGTCAAACTCCAGAAGGCTAAATCATGCATCGGAGCTTCTTCATGATGACTGTTATATCCCTTCCTATATGAAGTCTGAAACTTCATACCTAGACCCGGGCTTATATAAACCTGAAGTGCATAATATTTGAGACAACATAAGTTTGATTATAAGTTTGCCATGTGGGACTTACATATACATGTATGTATCTGCTGTAAATTCTCCCTCTCAGCCTTTTGCATAGTCCAGATCAGAGGCCGGACGGAGCCTCTCCATCTCCCTTACCTTAGGCAAGTCGGAACCAGGCCCGGAGGTCCAATATTATACAGGACTTAGTTCCCACCCCTTTACCCCTATATGCCAATGATAGCATGCGAGGTGGGCAGGTTTTGTCTATGTGTTTCATGTGTTCGGTCCCCAACATATGGGATCAATCCAATATTCTTGGAATCCCGGAGTTGGAGATCAGTCCTGCCCCTGGTTGGACCGAACATAAGCCTCACTCTCATCCCCAATTAACTTCATGAATATCAAAATTGTATGCTCAGGTGCTTGCAGGACACACCTCTTATCTCTTCGGGATCACCTTGTACCTTGGGGGTACAGGTTTATATATATGAAAACCACCCTCCCCTCTTGGTGATTAAACTTATTAGCTCCCCCTCCACTGTGAGATGGACCAAGTGAACTAATGTATATAGCTCCGGCCTTACCCATATGTGGGTCCGGGAGCTCTCTTCCTATCTTTATGGATAAGGATCTCAATTGCAATTATATGATTGATGTGAATCCCAACCTAAGCCCAGCTATCTAGCCCCTAAGTGCCACTAGACTTTAGGCCTATGATCGACTATGGATCTGATCAAAATGCCAAGTAGAATGAGGCTTATATAAGCCTGAAATATACATCACCTGAATTTCCCATATTGGGATTTGCCTTAGGTGTTAATTGAAGCCTGAAATACAAGTTACTTCAATGCTTCGGGACCTGCCATGAGAGATCACCCTCCGGACTCCGATTATACCCAGGTTAGTGATGCCACTGAGACTGGGATCCAAACCTCCTAAATGGGGAGGAAAGTTGATCTAACCATTGACTTTGGACAGGCCACTATCTGGTGCAGAGCCATGGATTGGAATCTTCCCTATGATTGGTATTAAACCTCATGAGAACCCAGGCCTATATAAGCCCGAAATATATGTCACTTCTGTCCCAGCTCCTTACCTATGTGGAAGGATATTTGCATCAGCCCTTCCCTTGTGTTTGGAAGAAACTTGCCTTAGGATAGTTGCTAAATGAGGCCCAAAATCCTATACAAAATCAGACTTATATGCACCTGAAATCGAGGCGACTGAGTTGGGTTATAAACCTGTCATACAAGACTTGTATAATTTATAAGATACCCCTCTCGGTCCTCTGCACAATCCAAATCAAAAGCCCCTCTTGTGCCCTTGCTTTAGGCCAGTTGTGATTAGGGCCCGAGGCCCAAAACATCAATTTCTTCATATTAGAGATCTCTGAATTCCGACCAGGATCTTAAGGTCTGAGGTACTTAGAGTGGACTCTCATGGGATATGTTCTGGTTGGTCTCTCATATGAGGCCACTCTTTCTCTATTTATTCCTAGAGGTGGCCCGGCATCCAGAGGCCAGAAATCAGGCCCCTGAGCCTGAGATCCGAGGGCTAAAACTCAGTCCCCGGTGTTGCCAAAGTATAATTCAAGACCCCATCTGTGCCATATGGTAGCACACACCCTTATGTGGTGGAATCCAAGCTTATCATGTCGGGGTCACCTTATCCCTATAGAGATGGATCAAGGTAGTGGGTATAAACATGGCTTCGGCCTTCATCCAGGATATGTGGATAATGCCTCCAATCAGGTGGATATCATATATGTATGTATATATTTCCAACTTGGCATAAAGGTTCGGTCCATGATTGACCTCCTCTACATGGTATTCCTATCTAGAACAAATGGGTCAGGATATGATCCATCTCCAATTCATATTATGCACAATTTGGTGCTCGACCTCTTACCTTGCCCAATTATGCTCGGACTTAGTTCACCTTCTCTTTTATTTTTTTTGAAATTACCTGTATGCATGAGAGGGGGGGTCTTTGATCACCACCCTATATTTGATTGAAAAACCATAAGATATGTTGGTGAGGTTGAACTTCAATTTTATTATTTTCGAAGTCACCTCTCCCTCTTCTAGGTGGGTCTGCCTCATAACCGGCCCTCCCTTATTATGAGATAAGCAAAAGGGCTATTTTGCTTATGGCCTTGTTTAGGATCAGTGGACTGAATTTAAGCCCAATATTAGGCTTCAATCATAGTCTGTTATGGGCATAGACTCTCATCTTTCTATGAATATTATTACATAGATGTTGATCATGCCATATGGCATTTTTACATATCCTCATTCATTGGGATACACATAGAACCGTAGCCTCATTATGTTGAGACTACCCTTCCCCTCTAGGGAGTACATATGGAGATGGACCAAAAGACTCTGTTTATGATTTCGGTCTTGTCCGAGATGAGTTCAAGGGACTAGGCCCAGTATGGGGCTCCAATTATGCCTTCGGCCCTCTGATTTTATGATCAGAGGGCAATTCATTGCAATATGCCTCTTCCCATGGTCGGATGTCATAACCTCTTCAAGGCCCGGTTGGCCATCTTCTTCCAATTCCTTTGCTTTGGCTAAGGCTACCCGGGGAATCTTTGGTCCATCATGTGGGTCCCAAAGAGGCCGGGTATAACCTCATCTTCATACTGTGGCTGTTAATTCTCATCCAATTCCTGCTGGACCTGTCGGATTTTTGAACCTTCATCTTCAGAATTTCAAGACCCAGGGGGAGCTCTAGTGAGGGGGTCGAGAAGAGGTTCAAAACCTGCCCATGCATGCATAGAGGTAGGCTTCATGTGGTGCTGTAGAAACTGACTCATTATTGGAGCCCAATGGTATATCCGGATATGGTTTATAGGATGATTATGACATTGATATTGTCATAACCAAATGAAATCATCTATGACCTGCCCCTGGATTGGCTTCATTGTTGCCCTCGGAAAGGAGGTCTCTTATGGATCTATCCTCTTGGAATATATGGGAATATGGGAGTGGATTTCAGATTTGGCATTGGGAATCATATGGGCCCGCGAGATTCATAAGGAGATAGGTAACAATTGGTCAATGGATATGGAGCTTAAGGGGAGACGGATGGAGTAATGGGTGTCATATCTCACCTTCTAACCCTTGGGATTTGCCCTTGAATTTTCTGAAAAAAGGTTGGCCGCCGGACCTTCCCTTCAGTTGACTCTCCTTGCTTGATGCTCCGGTGATAAGCTTGGCTGAAATTGATGTTTTCCTTGTTGCTGAGATGGCCGGGACAAAACTTTAGCTCCTCCTTGCTCTCTCTCCCTCCTCCCACCTCCTGTTCATAGGCCGCGGGCTGGCTTGTATAGGCCATGAAGTCCTCCTCCTTGCTCCGGTAGTGGGGGAGAGTTGTGTGCGCATGATTGGGAGTGGGGAGAGTGGGAGATCATGGGGGGACAGGTGGCAGTCCCCACCTCCTACATTCCCTCCCGCGGGGGAGCATCCAATGAGACATATCTCATTGACTCCCGGCCCTCGATTTGATGGGCTTCCTTGATCGACCAATACTCCATTTAATCATGACCCTTGATCTTGTTATTGGACATTAATCCCACTAAGGATCCGGTTGATCCATTGCATCATACCGCTGGCCATCTAGGAGATCTATGCTCCATTTGACTTGTTCAACCTTTAACCCCGGCCCTTGATCAAGTGTCTCTCCATTTAATCCAAGCCCTTGATCTCTTAATGGACATTGATCCTATTAAGGATCCAATATGGCCATCTTATCATACCGGACTGTATTGGGCATATATATCCATCCGGTCGATGGGTATTCCATCAAATCTCAGCCATCCATCTTCTTAATGGATATTAACTTTGTTAAGGATCCAAGAAAGCCTTGACATCCGGTAATTAAACCTTATTCATGGTTCACCCATCGGATATCCATTATAGTAGATCCATTGGATATTATCCCATTAAGGATCCAATTGAGTCATCTCAATGGACCGGGGAGCATCCATATACAGATTGGCCAATCCCGGCCATTGGATGGCCTTGGCTTCCCTCTCGGATCCATTTTGAATTCTCTAGATTGTTCTCTTCCCCGCGGATCAACCTCCTCTTCCTCTTTTGTTGCAAATTCTGTTAAGTCTCCTATGGGAGACAGATTTCTCCACCGCGGGCCTTCTTCTAGCCAGCCTTCTCCCTTCCTCCTGTCGCACCCTCTTCCCTAGACAGATTCTGTTGCAGCTTAGCCATTGCCAAGGGGAACTACTGGACCTGCCACTTGGAGCTCTCGGGTGCCTCCCTCTTCTATTTGGGATCAAGCCGAGGAGGTGAACATCCCCCTAGCTATTCCCGGGTAAGCAAAGCTTTGATTATTCATAATTTTACACATCTATGCTATGGACTGTCATCTGTTTTCTGTCGGCAGCATCTTCAATGTCCCATAGTATACTTGCATTTGCATATAGATGAGTAGCCGGCTATGTTGGGATGTCTCTATGTATATATCACTCTCCCTGATTTATATGCAAGGTCCGGCTCTTTCATGAACCATCCTTGGTCGGGGATGTCATCAACTCCCCCCCCCTCCTCCTGTTTATATACACATATAGATGTGTTAGAGGATCCGGTCTCTCCTATGCTGGATTAGACCCCTTGGCTGGTCCATTGGCTGCCACCTTCCTGTGTTCAGCCGGGCTTCTCTAAGGCCTCCAAACAGGAGCTAGATTAACTTCTGTGGATTGTCCCCGGTCTCCTCTCATCTGTTTTGTGCTAATTTGCATATATATGTGAAGATCCGGCTCTTCTCTCAATCCCCCATCTGTTTGTGTTGAATTGGGCCTTCATTGACCGGGGTCTTTATCATATCCCCTCTCCTCTTCTTTGGCTGGACAGGACATATGTCCTAACTACATATATGAGGATGAGGATCCGGCTCTTTGACATGCTGAATTGGGTCCCTCTTGAGGGGTATACTCGGCTGGCATATACTCAACTATAAGCATGTCCCTTTACCTTTTCATATACATATACCCGGCTATGAGCCCTCTATTAACAGTATATAACCTAAGTGACTATAGCCGGGTCTGTCCAACTTAGCCCTTCTGTTTTGTGATATCCGGCCCTTTTCTTTTCGGATTTTTGCTAGGAGCATGTCTTCATATCACTAATCAAGTATGTGTCTAGCTGGATATATATATGTATATATCCGAAGCCTTCAAATAGGAGCCAACAAGGCCCCTGCAGACTGTCCCCGACCTCCCCCTTTTTCTTGGCTAGATAGGAGACCTGTCCACAGAATATACTTGAGGACCCGGCCTCCTCCTAGGCTGAATTGGGTCCTCTTGAGTAGGTCTATTAACATGTCATCTTTCTATGTTGAGGTGAGCATGTCTGAGGCCTTCCAACAGGAGCCAATATGGCCTCTTTTCAGATTATCTCCGGCCTTCCCTTCCTTCCAAAGGCCTTCCCATATGGCCTTCAAACAGAAGGCTATCATATATAGGGGACTCAATTTCTTTATATGCTATATTGGGCCGGTCTTGGGTATATGTCCTTGGGCCCCTCTTAATTCATATACCGATGATAGGCCATAGGGAATTAGGTATTTTTTCATTCCCCATTTTTCATATGCCTATATTTCATATGAAATTTTGAGTGCCAACATCCACCAAAAGAATTACATATCCACTCATTGATCTCTTTGTAATAGGATATGAGTCCAATCTACATCGACATATGCTATCATTTGAATAACTGGTTTCGCAGTCAAAAAGATTCTTGCCCATGGGCTAGACTTTATGTATCTGACCATCTAGAATGCATAATCCATATGTACATCTGATGGATCAGTCATAAATTGTGTGCGAAGATTTACAACAAAGACAATGTATGATCATAATAACCATTAGGTACATCAATCTTCCTATGAGCCTCATGTATCTGCCCGAGTCTTGCAGTTTTACCCCTTCTTTAAACATCTTATGCTTGGCTTCTAAAGAGATTTGTGTTGTCTTTCTGTCTAACAATCCAACAATTATGTCAAAGGCATACCTTCTCTGATTTAAAAGAATTCCATATGGATTCCTTGCAATTTCGATCCCAAGAAAGTATTTTAATCTTCCTAAATCCCTTAGATTAAAAGTGCCATGTAATTTTCCCTTTAAGGTTTCGATCAATCTATACTTGCTTCATGCAATCAGTATATCATCTACATATACTATATGAAGGCATGTGATTCATTTTTTGTATACATAAGCAAGAAGTAATCTACCTTGGATTGCTTCAAGCCCAGGTTGAGTAAAGTTGCAGTTAATTCTCCCTAAACAGCACCCACTATCTTCGATTCCTCAACCCTGCTTAAATAAACACCACAAGTCATACTGTCAATAACCACACTCAACTTCACATCATGCTCAAAGTCACCGCATGAATCGATAAGGAGCCTTCATCTTCTAGCCACCACAGTTTCCTTCTGTTGATGAAGCTGACTCTTCTGTAAGGACTCGGGATCTTCGACAAAGTCGAGGCAATCCAAGCGAACGCTGGCAGAACCTAGACTCCAATACACATGGAGTGTAACCCTCCCGGTGTACCACTACCAGCAAAACCATCCTGCCATGGCCAAACAATGACAAAAATAGAGCACATCCCTTCCCTTTGAAAATCAAAGTGAGATACTCTGGGGGAACCCAACCTAGACATCTGTTTAAGCATGGTATCTAAAATATGTACGTGAAATCCTAGAAATTGACATATAAAATTATGACTTTATATGTTTATGGCATGGGTTTGAAAACTCATTTGATTTTCATTTATTTGGGAAAAAGAATCTTCATTATCTTTGGCTAATATTAGCTACTATGAAAACATGTGATATCTCATAGAAGTATATTAGCTACTATGAAAACATGTGATATCTCATAGAAGTATTAGCCAAAATATATGGTATGCATGAATATATATATCAAGATTTTGGGTTCATTTAAATATATTTTTAGACCTCTCTTCATCAAAATGTGCGAAGTTCCAATGTTAATTACATTGAGATACTGAAATATCCTTAATTAACCATCACAAACAACTCATAACATGGAAAATATACATCTACAAAACACATGGGGAGCTATAAGCTCATAAACTCAACGGAATGCAAGCTAAGTATCTTAAGTTTGATTTGAGTTTCATTTATGGAGGTGCATTTTAAGATTCCAACATTTCAATGATATGTTCCTTAGTGGATTCTTAACATATTAGACTTAAGGATTCTTTTAGATCAACATTAATCATTAGATTCCACGAAAGTCATGAATTAAGATTTTGATGTGAATTTAACTCTTTTAACTTAAAGATCTTAACATAAGATATATTTTGAATTATATAGTTCATTTGGATCCGAGATCTAGAATAGACGTAATTCGGATAAGATTTCATATTGGAATCATGTTTTGATCATAAGATCCCCCATTAGGACTTGTCACGTTTTGGATCACTAAAGTCCACTTTTATCTATTCTAAGTCATAGCATTAAACTTGGATTTAAGAATTCATCAAACTATCTCATCTTATGTTCTAAGTTTTGGTATTAAACATTTTAAACTTAGAATTCATTATATCATTCTTCCATTTGAGTCTTAGCATTCAAACATTAGACTCAAGCATTTTAGTGGTTCCAAAAATTTGATTCTCAATACATTTTTGATAGCCATCAACTTTTAGAATTGATGATTTGATATCAAATATTCATATTCAGATTTGACATTGCTCATTACCCTTTAGGTTCGGTTACATACACATTGCAGCCATGTTCAAGTAGTAATTAGACCTGAACATCTTCAGATTGCTATGTTCAATCTTCAATCATTCCATTCTATGGACAACTCATGATTTGTGGTTTCCAAAGTTTGATGGGATCATACTCCCATAGTTAGATTTTAGAGGAATGACATGACATGACCAGTCTAACTTAAATTTTTAAATCTAAAACTTAGAGGATTATGATAACATTTATCATTTTAAATTATGATCAGATTTAGAAAATCATGATCTAATTTAGGCATCTTTGATCTGAAAATTGACAGTTTTAAGATCATTTTTTGTAGCAATACATGTGTTGCTTATGAGCATGTTGTCGTGTATGATCTGATTTATACATTCTTCAGATCTGAAACTTGATTTGGCAGATTTTAAACTCCCTTGGGGTTTATTAAATCTGATAATTATCATTTTGACATGCTTGGGATTATGTTCTCAATGCCGGTTTCAGATTTTGGCTTCCTATGAGAGATTTTATTTATGTTTGCATTCCATATGATATATGCAGGTTATATGATGCTCTCCCAACCACAAACATATGCACATTTGACACATAAATGTCATTCATTCGCATAGCATGAGAATACAATGAATTACGTCAACATGTGGGAAGGCTTATATAGCCATAATTCCCTCAAATCAAATCATACGGGGTATTTCCCTAGTCTTACGTAGGCATGAGATATTTCCCCAATTCCCTACTTAAATCTTATATTCGGTTTAGCATGGTGACATGCATGACATCTACTTAGATCAAGTGGGAATGGATAGGTGTATGGTGGGAACATGCCCACATACCCGTCCGGAATCGGTATACCTCGGGGTCATGTCCTTGTGTGCGTCCAAAATTATGAAGGGACATATTTTAATAGGCTTAGCCAGTTAAATATCTTCATATAATTCTAAGAGATGTATTTTATTTTATTTTTGTCATTTGGCCTCATTCGGCCCACCATCATGTCTCCAAGTCATTCCTGTTATGCAAGGCACATTAACATGTCATTTTCAGCCTCATGTTGCCAGTTTTGCACCATCATATTATATTGGCCACGTTGGCCCATCTTCATGTCATGTTTTGCCTGGTTGGCCTCTCATGTCTTCATTTTGATCATCACAATCTAGAACTTCCACCGTATCTGCCATCATGTCTTCATTGCCTTCGTTGCCCTCATCGGCCCATCATGGCTCGATATTGGGCTCAATACGAAGAAAAGATAGACCATAGAGCAGGAGCTTTATAGACATGATACCAAGGCTACCCGGGTATCTCTTTTGGTTCAACATATTGAGCATTAGAGAGATGGGTATGGCCTGGTTTACTATTGTTCTAAGTGTATGAGCATAGGTCAACATTTGGCCATGGATTATAGGCCAGCTACACGCTATGTGGGTTGTTATAGGGCCAAACAAAGATATGCATGAAGGCTACCATATGGCCATGGAGGAGAGGCCGGGTAGGAACTACGCGGACTGTTATGAGGCCATTGAGGAGGGATCAAGTAAAAGCTATTTGGATTGATATATGGCCATAGAGGGGGCCAAACAGAGGGTATATGGGAATTGTTATGTGGTCATGATGAGGGAGCAGAATATGAGCAAATAGGGGCTACCATGTGGCCATGGAAAAGAGACCGGATAGGGGTGCATGAGAACTGTCATATGGCCATGATAGGAGCTGAACAGTGGGCTATTGGCATAGAGATGGCCCATCAGGTATAGGCATTGCATAGGTTATCATGGGATGTCATAAGGCCATAGAGGATAGGCTGAACATGGGTGTTATAGGGGCTGTCATATGGGATATCACATGGTGATAGATGATAGGCTGAACATGGGCATTTAAATGAAAAAGGGGGCATGCACCAACTTGTTATGTAGCCATGATAGGAGACAGTTAAGTGTCCATGATAAAGAAGGCCAAACAAAAAGTTTATGGACTGTCATATGACCATGGCATGAAGGTTGGACAAGGGGCTGTATAGATCATCCTGTGGCCATGAAAGGGAGGCCAAGTAGAGAGTATGAAGAATGTTATATGACCATGATAAAAAGACCGAACAGTTGGTACACATGCTGTCATATGGCCATGGTAGGAAGTCCGAACAGCAGGTTATGTATGCTACAATGGTCATAATAATGAGGTCGAACAGTGGGCTATGGGCAATGCATGGAGCTTCAGCCATGGATATGAGAGGAGATGGCCGATGGGATGTCTAGACAGCAGCAGCCTCATTTGCACATTGGCAGCTCATCTCTTTTTCTTCTTCTTCTCTGTTCCTTCTCCTTGCGCCAATGACAGCAGCAGCCTCCTCTTCCCCTCTCCTTCTCCTCGGGTGCTCTCTTTCTGATCATCTGAACCCCAAGCAGTTCCCAATGGGCCCTTTTTATAGAGTTGATGGAGAGAGTAATCCTAATTGGAACTTCTTTTTCTTGCGTGCAAAGGAGGTTGTGGGAGAAGGATGAGCCGATCAGATCTCCTATATCCCTGCCATTTTTGAATATTTATTGAGTTCTCATACACGTGGACTCTTCCCATTGGCTGCTGGTGTAAAGAAGACCTGATCATAGCCTTGGGTGGTGGAGAATGTGTTGGATCTGCTACCTTCTCTTCCTACATTGTAGGGACTTTCAATGGGAATTTTAGACTTCAAGCTTCCTTACAGTTATAACCTACATCTTAGGTCTATCCCAAGGCTGCCATGTGGCCTCATTTTCCATTGGATATCACCTTCAGTTTCCATTGACCTAGTATCTCATCATTGTGGCGTAAGATCCAATGGTGAATAATGGACATAAGATCCTACAAGTTAGAATCATTAAAATAATGCTTAAATAGCCATGACATGTGCCAGATTTAAATGCCAAATGGGCCTGATTTCATGCGTCTTCATGACCTACAAGCATAAGTATGATAATTGTGCCAAGATCATGGTAATTTGATTTAAATCTATCATCCAATAATTTGATTTGAATCTATCATCAAATCTTGACCTTCGGATTTTGCACATATGGCATCTCATGAATAACACATAATTCAGCTTATTTACATGTGGAGCATATGTTTAAATGGCCTCATTGGTCAAATAATTCTCCAATTAACTTTTAAAGGCCTCGAACATCATCTTGGTCCATTAAGATCATCCATTTGATCATCACATACTTGATCATAACTATCGAGTTTTTCATTTAATTGCGCTCATTGAGAATTTCAAAAATATGTCGATATTTGACATTTCATGCATAGTTAAACCATAGGTCATCTGAATTTTCCAATTTTGCCTGACTTTCATCCATGTTAGCCTATTCGGACCATGTGTCAATGCCAATTTGACAACGGGCCTGATTTATTCCATCCATAGCCCAATAAGCATAACACGTAGTCTAACATCAAGCTCACTTTCATGCCATTTGTGGCCCAATGAGCATATGCATGAAGAATTTGACATATAGGCCCATTTTTTGTTATCTGTGGCCCAATAAACATGAAATATAGTGAATTGGCCATCTGGGGCCACTTTATGTCATTCGTAACCCAATAAACATAAAATATAATGAATTGGTCATCTAGGCCCACTTTGTGACATTGGTGACCCAATAATCATAAAATAGGTCATCTGGGCCCATTTTATGATATCTGTGGCCGAACAAGTATGAAATATGATGAGCTTCAATATTGGACGCGTATATATCTTCCATGGCCTAATAAAACATAAAATATGGGCCTTGTGCCATTGACATTTAATATTAAGCCGGATTAAATACTATCCCTAGCCCAATAAGTATGAAATATAAGAATTTTGTGCTATTAGACATCATATCGACCACATTAGGCCCATTAAGCTTCATCACATTTGCATAATTGTTGTCTTGCCTTGTCGGATCACATTCACATTACAATCAGGCTTCTTTCACATTTGGGCCCATTATGCGATTGCAATTCAGCACATCTATCTTAAATATATCCTATTGGGCCTCATAATAAGCAAATCAAGATCATTAAGAGGCCGGCCTTGGGGCGAACCCATTTAAATGTTGTCATTTCCTTTATTTAAATATCATCAAATCCTAATCCAAATAAAACTAAGAAAAGGAGGGTGATGCGGAACAGGATCAATGACTGAGGACTAAAAACATATTGTAACTAGTATATGCTCAATATAAAGACTATTATAGGAATTCAGATGAAGGTCTACCCAAAGAAGTTACTCATCCAGAAAATGCGAGTCTAGACAGCTAGGAAAATCAAGTAATTCACAAGTAGAAGGAGATAGCACGATTTTAGAACTACTCAAGATTAATAGAAATCGACTCTAGCAGTTAACATGACAAATTGAATTACCCAGATTGCAAGATTATCCTATTACTTACTCAGCACTTAAACCACAGCAAGGAGCAGGAAGTAGCTAGACCCTACTCACTTAAGCATGGCATGTTCGAATAAAGAATAATAAACCTGTGAGTGGATCTCCCAAAGTAAAGCTAGACAGAATATACCTCAACAAGTGAAGCCGATTACTTCCCTCTATATAGAATAGCCCGCGGCAATGAAAACAAAACTAGAGTCTTGCGGAATCAGTTCCCTAAGTGCTGAGATCAGTGCCTCGATCAGTCATTCCTCAAGTAAGAACCACAGGGGAGAAAAATACTGCCAAACAAAGCCAGAAAACTGATTGTATCACAACTAATAGAAGCTCAGGGAACTCATCACTGCTTTGGAGAGTCTGTGGATGTCGGCATCTGAGTGGTAGGGAAAATTCTTTGACCGCCACCTTCCCACCAGCTGCTCAGCCACTGGCATAAGCCTAGGATATTGGCCAAGTGAGGGCTACCTCCAGGTTGGAGCAACCCATAGGAGATAAACGAAAACCTACATCAGACAGGCTGATTTCCCCTACTGGACAACTCACAACTTGATAGCCGACCACTCACTGGCCATCCCTCACCGGACACCCATCATCATCCTCTAATACCACGTATCGGAAAACTCATCAGAATGGATCAGATTACTTGTGCATCCGCTGACAGCAATCACAGTAGAATATTGAAGAATAGAAAGGGCAAAACACCCATCGATCGTAAAGTAAGATCAGATGTTAAAGCTTATACCGATAACAGTCGAGTTCAGAACTCAGAGAGATCCTGACCCATCATCATGCTCATAACTTCAGCCAGTAGGTTGTCGGCTGTCCCGCTGTCTATCAGTGTCTAGCGACAATGGGGGGGACTCCTCGGGTATCCGGATATGAAGGAACAGGGACAGGGAGGACGCATCGACCCACACTTTTAGGGGATGCTGACCGAACTGTCGCTCAGCCGTTTTCTTTGGCCGATCTGGAAGAGTAAGCCCAATCGGCAGAGAAAACCACAACTTCACTGAAGAGAACGCAGCACGGAAAATGACAACAATAACACTGAATAGAGAAAACTCTCGATCCTTCAAAATCAACCAACAGACGGGCTGAGATTGCAAGACTACTAAGTGAAATAGCAGATCAGTGAAAGAGATCTGCAGATCTGGAGCAGAACCCGCCATTGGAGTAACAAGAACAGCGGAAAACTCAAAACCACCTATAAACAAATTGTAGCACGCTATGTTGGGGATGCCGGAGGAGAAGAAAAGAGAGAGGAGACATGGGAGGACATTTTCCTCTTCAGGCACCAGATCCACCGAGCAACCCAACCAACAGAACAGGGAGGACAACTAGCGGGACAGAGAACTCGCCATCGCCATTGCTATCGCCGGAGCCCGAGGGGAGAAAAACATACGCGGTGAAATGTCTATTACGTGTCGCCATCGACATTCAATCGCCTACAGACGCCAAGATCCTTACAATCGCCTTAACGAACAGTAGCCCACGCATTAACCACAATGTATTCCATTTCAATTCCAGTCGTCCTTGTACAGTAGCCCGGGCAGGCCCTTATATAGCCGAGCCAACTGGGGAGAGATGCAAACAAAAAAGAGAAAAAACTGGACATAACGAAAATATACTAAAACTGATGAGTCGAAAAGGATGAGCATCCACGGTTTGTGCAAGGTCGGCCCAATTGAGGTTAAAACTGATGAGTCGAAAAGGATGAGCATCCACGGTTTGTGCAAGGTCGGCCCAATTGAGGCCCAAAGATAAAAGGAATAAACAAAAGTATCCTACTGTCGAACCGGCCCAAAAAAAATAGGATCAAAAAAATTTGAACTCTATTAAATTCCCTCATCAAGCCAGATGGCTTCCAACTGCCGAGGTCACCGCTTGTAGAACTCTCTAAAATACTCAAATTTGTCCTGTAGTCTGGTGTCCCCACCAGAGGGGTACCCTTATTGGGTCTAAGTAGGATCCAGATCCTATTAAGGACCCGTTAATGAGTACATCCATTACTTAACTCAATTTAAGACCCCATTCATTGGATCTTGTGCCAATTATTATATCATCATCTCCTAATCCAATTAGCATTTAAGTAGGATCCAGATCCTATTAAGAACCTATTAAGAATAGGATCCATTATTTACATCATCAAAGCACCTCAACCATTGGATCATGTGCCAATCATTGCCCCATCAACATCTCCTTATTCAAATAACATATAATCATAATCCAATTATGATTTAGATAGGATGCAGATCCTATTGATGACCCATTAAGGACAGAATTCATAACTTAAGGTATTGACACATCATAGTTATTGGATCTTGCACCAATCATTGTCCCTCCATCATTCTTTCATTTAAATTGGAGTCAACCCTAGTCCAACTAGGATTTAAGGTGATGACAGTAGGTCCATTGAGATCGACCAAGATCCAGATGTTCCCAACTCCAAGTCATTGTCAAGTCATCGGTTGGCTTATTTGAAGAAGACATTTGGAGATCTTGGCACAACAACACCTCTCAACCCGATTCTTCCTTCTTCTTTTCTTCTCTCCCTACTGCAGCTCTGTTGCTGGTGCTAGACCCATCTGGGTCTCCTTCCTGAAGTCCTGGTGTGCAATTGGCCATCAGATAGGGCTGAATTATAGAGGGCATCCTTCCGTGCAGTTCTAAGTATCTATCAGACTTATCCATTTCATGAACTTCCCGGTTTCTGCCTCTCCCTCGGCTGCGATCATCATCTTTTGCTGACAGGTCCATCGGGCCCTCTGGTTTGCTATCCCGGCACATAACTAAGCATCATCTGAAGTTGAATTGAAGAAGAAACATAGCCCTCCCAGTCCGGACATCCTTCAGGCCCTGTCGAGGCCATAATTTCCTATCCACTAGGCTTTAAGTTCCAACTCAAACAACCAGTAGCAATGGGTATGGCTCGTATTGCCCTCATTGGATTGACATAATGCTTAATATGAATAGACATTCATTCAATTCCATTACAACTAAGAAGGACATACCACTTTCTCAGCTCTAAGCACCTGTCGGCTTATCAAGCATGCATATATATATATATATATATATATATATATATATATATATTTCTTCTTTCTTGAATGTACCCATATATGTGCATGTGTGCTTCAAACTCAAACTTCTATGTGTTTAAGTTCATGCTCATCTTATTTTCCTCCTTTGATATATTCATGTGTCTATTAACCATCCATACAGGAAAAACCATATTTGTTACATATACTTCAGTGGATGTATTTTTGGCCTTCATAGAACCCATGTAGACATTCCTGAACCATGATCTTTGCACCTGAGACTTTTCTCATACCCCATTGCATAAGGAGTCGGTAGCCATATATATAAGTCATCACTCCTTATTTTCTTTGTTACCATGGGGCCTAAAAATATGTTAAGTCCCTAACTGGCAGCTAGGGGTCTTCTCCTCTTCATCCGATTGTGAGGAGCTTCCCTAGATTTATATTCTGATGCTATGCATTAGCATCATTACATCTCAATCATGAGTAGTTAGGCCATTTGGACATTCCACAAGTTATATCCATGTAGATCCTAAAGTGTTTAGGACCTACCTAAATCCCACATTGGATAAAACTTGAAGGTAAGCAAATATATTTTGTATTTTACTTCCTCTAAAACCATAATGCAAATTTCAGGTGCCAACAATGTCCTAGGCATTGTCTTCAATAGATGGTAGTAGAGAACATCAGCTTCAAGGTCCTGCCCCAATCTCTTTCTTTGACTTGATATCCAGGATAACAAAGCGGGTGTGAAAAAATTGTAACACGACAATTTATATCCTTAGTCTGTTGACTGTAGATGGAAGCGTGTTCATGAAGACAGGTGCTAAATAGACAAGAGGCAAGTTTATGTCATCACTGATCATGACCCAACCGGTTCCTATAATTGGAATAGAGGATCCATCAGGAAGATGTATACTTGAAGCGCCTGAAGTTTGAGTAGATGAGTGTTGGCGTCCATTTTTTTTTTACAAAAGAAAAGGGAGACAAATGGGCAGGCCTAAGAGCAGGCTGGACAGCCCACAGCCCAGCCAAAGTAGGCCCAATCAGGAGCCCATGTATGCCCAATAAGAAGCCCATGATCCCATCCTAAAATTGGGCCAAATTCCATCCTAAATCCAGGCCCCTGCGCAGCCCACAGCAGAAGTTGGGCCGCAGCCTCCAGCTGGCCCAATTAGCCCATGAAAAGAAGGCCTGTGCGCAGCCCATCTCCAAGCCAACCTGCGGCCTAGTGTGAACATGCCACACTGGCCCTCCCGCCACATCAGCATCCACCTGCGCACTTGCCAAGTCACACCCTTGACTGGTTAATGGCATGGGGAAGCCCAAGCAGTCAAAGAATTGAAGCCAGGGGGGGTAAACAAGGGGTCAGGCCATTAAGGCAACATGGGAGAGCTCAACAGCCATCCCACGTTGGGTTCAAGATGACCCCTGATCTTCCCCCCACCTCCTATAAGAAGAGAAGGGCGCGCCAAGGAGAAGGAGGCAGTTTTTGGACGCCGACAGGCTGCTGCTTTGCTGCTGCTGCCTGCGACTAAGGAGAAGAAGAAGAGAGGAGGAGGAAGCTTGGCGCACCAACAGGCTGCCATTCTGCCACCTGCCACTGCCCCCCTCCTGCTGCACCTGCTGCTACACCGGCTGCACCTGTTGCTGCCACCTGCGACCAGAAGAAGAAAAGAGAAAGAAGAGAAGGGGAAGGAGAAAGGCTACCTCCGGTGTCCCTTCCTCCTGCAGGAAGGGGTCTTTTCAGGCGGCCATCTGCATCCTTCTTCATCCGATATCAAAAAACAGGTGGGTGAGGGATCATTACATAGATATGTAGCCCTCTATGGGCGCCATCTTCACCCTCCCTTTCATACTCTTCTAGATCTCCTCCACTGGCCGGACTGACCCAAAGAAGGCCATCCTTGAACAACCCCCAAATTGCTCCATGTTCTGCCATTGGATCGACCAGTTTAGAGGCCCTCTTCAGACCCCAGAACCGGTCCCAATTCAGACCCCAGGCAGGCCTCATCTCGACCCCCATCAGCAGGCCCCATTTTAGCCCAAGAGACAGCCTGTTACCAGGCCCATCTCCAGCCCATTTAAAACCCATCTAAGCAGGTCCCCTCATGACCAGCTTCCCTGCTCCCCTTCCAGCCTGCCTGCCACCTCAGCAGCCCCTCTTCGGCCCACCGGGACAGCCCATGTGCAGGCCCAGACACAGGCCTATAACCGGCCCAAACCAGACCCCAAACAGGTCCATATACAGCCCATATCAGGCCCCCCTCGCCAGTCACCAAACCAGACCCCAAACAGGCCCATATACAGTCCATATCAGGCCTTAGCCGGTCACTAAACCAGACCCCAAAGCCGGTCCCAAATCTGATCCCCAAAACAGCCCCTTGTGCAGGCCTGTTATGGTCCACCTAAACCCAAACCGAACACCCCCTTCTGGTTCAACCGAACAGGCCTCAAACAGGTCCTGTTCCTCCACAAAAATGCTTGAAGTCTTCTTTCAGCAGCCCCCAGTGGCACAAGATGCAGCACATGTGCGGTTTCAGCAGAAGGTGCAGAAGTCCAGCAATGGTGGGCAAGGGCGATGTCCCGGACCCTCTCGGAATCCGTACGACAGGCCGATTGTTTTGTCCGGGCGGGTCCTTGCCCTACCATCAAGGCGGAGGGAGGGCGCACAAGTCCAAAAACAGGCCCTTCCGGCCCAAGAAGACCGAAGACCGGCTTTGAACGCCGATGGAACTCAAAACCGGCCCGAGTGGCCTTTTAAAATAATTAAAACAGAAACAAAACTAAAAAGAAATGGACGGCTCCCCCGGGTACGTCCCGGGATGTCGATCCGGATGTCGGCGCGGGCTTGCTCCCGTAGCCGATGATCCTTCCCCCAATTTTGGCTAAGTCACCGACTAGCCTTGATTGGATGGGTAAACTTTGCCAAGTTAGAAACTTGTCGGCATGCCGTTGTAATGCCGAAATTTTTCTAAATCGGTGAAGAACCTAAATTGGGGGAAGGATCACCACTCATTATACACCGATGTACTTCACCCCATCTTTCAATGAAATGAAGTTCGATGTCGACTTGTGATGTTTAAAGCTGGGCATTCAAAGGTGGCCCGATGGATCGGAGGCGATGCAAACCGTCAAACTAAAAATAATGAAAACCAAAACAGAAACCAGAAATCTGTAATTCAAGCAGCAAAGTCAGTCTTCAGGCAGTTTGCAAATAAAAAAAGGGGCAGACCAGTTTCTGAATTGGGATTCCCCTGCCACACTTGCAGAGCTTACAAGACCTAGTCTCAAAGATCTATATATAGACTGCAGCTGTTAGTAAGGTTCTGCAATGTTTTTTAAGGGATTCTGGATAAAGCAGATGCCTAGAGATGACAAGAAACGATGGTGCTCAGTGCTCACATTGTAACATTAAAGAACATACCAAGGAAAATTGTTTCATAATTAATTCCTCAAGATGCATCTATTGTCAGATTGTTGAATGATGTCTGCTGTTGGCTGAATGATTTCCCTGGAGGAACGAGGCCAATGATAAAGTCAGTTCGGGAAGTCCTCTCAACTCAATTTAACTAATGAGCAATATGCAACCTGATCAAATTATTAGATGTGGGAAATTCTGAAACTCTCCATAGGCCAATTCAGTTGTTGATTAATGCCCTCAATGTTAGATACAGTATCCAGTGCACACATAACATCAACACCGGTTGGATGGATGTTTAAAGAATATGGAAGCTCATTGTGTGAACCTCTTTTTTCGGCGTCTGTTCTTTGGAAAGAAAGACATCTCCGGACTTTTCTAGGAAAAATATGTGATATCCTAAAAATATTAAGCAGTCCGGTGATAGTTTTTAAAAAAATATTAGAACCGAGGTTCGGGTTCTTTGAAAATTTTATTTTTGACCATTCTCCGCCGGATGATGCGAGTACCCGGCGTTAACTTACATCGAGCAACGGCTCGAACGCCTTTGATTAACCGTCGCGGCAACCTGTTTTTGGATACATGCACATCCACAAAAGTAAAGAACTCAAAAGGGCAGCGGCCTTTTGGATCCGATGAGATGCAAACCGATTTGTTCGGGTTTGTTTTATTTATTTGTTGGTTGACTTTGAAAGTCGATTTTTAGGGGGGGGGGCTTGATTTGGGGTTCCGTCGAGCCATAAAGGGGCTGGAGTGAATGGATTAAGATGGGCCGAAGTGGGCTTGCGCAAAGGGCTGATTTGGAATCGGTTCTAGAATCTGAACGTGGGCTGAGCAAGGGCAGCTTCGGACCTGCTTAAGGGGTCTGTTCAGATGGCTTTGAATGGACCGATTGAGGCCTGTGTAGGTGTGTTCTGGATGGGGCTGCAGAGGGGTTGTTTACTGCAGGTTTTGGGAGCAGGTTTTGGGTCTGCTTAGCGGGTCGAAACTGGGCCTTTTTTCGGACCTGAATTGAGTACCGAACATGGGCTAATTGGGTGCCGGATTTGGGCTGAAGACGGACTTGGATTAGGGTCTGTTCAAGGCCCCTGCAGGTGGGTCGAATTGGGTCTCGAAGGGACCTGTTATGGGCTTGGATAAAGGCCAGGAAATGAGCCTGTTTGTGGGCCCAGTTAGGACTGCCCCTGGACCGGTTGTGGGCCTGAACAGGGGCTGTTCATGGGCTTTTTGAAGGGTAATCCAGTGGGCTAGTTGCAAGGAGCCGAAGTGGGCCTGTTGTGGGCACCTGTAGGTGGACCGAATTGACTCCATACACCAGCAAACACTTCATTGAGCCCCATGAAGAACTGCATCAACCTTCTTCTATCACCTAAATTGTCCTCCAAATAGCCATCCAACTATGCTAATTCATCCCATAAACCTTTTAGTGTATTGAAGTACTTAACTATGTAATCATTTTCCTTGTTTCAAGGTCACAATCAACCTCTCAAGGCTATAGATCCTGGGACCATTAGCCAGTAAGAACCTCTCTTTGATGTCTCCCCAGATTTCTAGGTAGTATATGACTAAGGACACTATGTCCTTGTGAATTGAATTTAGCATCCAACATAATACCATGTTGATGTGCTCCCAACAACAGTAAGAAGGATCATCTACAGCGGGTTTGAGGATGTTATCATTTACAAAATTGAGCTTGTACTTGCCAGAGAACACCACTATCGTTGCTCTCTGCCATGGTATGTAATTATCCCCAATCGGTAGATCCAAGACAAGGATTGTTCCGCAGTTGTCCGAATAGTTGAGGTTGTAAGGATTTTCCATTTCCACGTTGAGGCCAGTCATGTCTCCTCCTGGTGAAGCAATCACAGCCGAAGATGCTCCTTCCGTCATGTCGGGATCGTCTCCCGCTCTGATGCCAAAGCCGGAATTGACAAGGCGCTGGCTTGTGCTTTCGCCTGCGGGCTGCAGCGGAGAAGAGGAAGACGAAGCACGAGAATGGTCTCATGCGCGCAGGAGAAAGTTTTTGCGGGGGAGTGGAATTCTTATACATGTGGCAGTGTAAAACAATTATGTACAACATCCTGCTCTGTACAGAGAAAGGAACACCCACTGCGTGCAGTTGGGTGGAAAGGTGAAAAGGATGCTTAAGACCAGAGGCCGGACAGGAAGCTTCGAGAACCAGCTAATGTAGTATCAATGTAATCAAAGAATGAGATACTCAGCATCTCTGTGGTAATTCACTGACCTTCATGGCAACCCTACAGCGATGACAGCCTTTAATCACCGTCTGCAAGGTGGTAGAAACCCATAAGACCGATACCAATATGCCTCCAGAGAAGGAAACGTGGGGCATAGAAGGATAGAAAACTACCAAGCTGCAGCCGGCAGGCACTCTCGCACGATCAATGAGCAATCTCGGGGGCAGCCCCACAGATCTGAAATCAACATGAAAGAGCTCGGAATTGATCATCAGGATGATAATATCGTAGCAAGGGGGAAAGGACATAAGAATCTGCTCGAACTCACCTTGAGAGATTCTGAAGGCAATTCATGGAGATTGATACTCGCTGCCTCCTACGTTTCTCCCACGAAAATGGAGAACAAGATCTCGGTGGCCTTCCGCAGGATCGGTTTTTTGAAGGAAGCGGCGCGCAGATATTTGTGGATGATGACAACATGCACCGGCCAGCGAAAAAGATATTTATGTTTAAATCACTCCCTGGTCCTACACGGCTGCACGGAATATGCGGCATGTATGATCACAATATATATAAATATGACTTTTTCGCTATAAATATTTACACGTGTATCAATTTTCAATATTTCTTTTGAATTTAAAAATATCTAAGTCCTAACAATAGTATCTCTCATTACAACTAACGAAAGGTGATTGTTCCCAACGAGACCGTCCAGGGACCGTTCGTCTTGTTTGTTTGATTTTTTAGGTGGCGTTTGGTAGAGATTTTGGAAAGAGATTTTTATCAGAAATGTTTAACAACTTAAAATCTTAATAAATTCGCATTGATTTTCATACTTAAAAAGTAGATAAGAGACTTTGATAATGAAATTTTAGAGAATTTTGAATGAATGTCCGACATAAAATCTCTACCACGAACCCCTACTCAAATTCAAATGGAAGTTGGGTATAAGTTTGAATTTAACTTTCATTTTGAGCTGTCTTATGAAATTCAATATGAATTTATTTATAAAATTTGAGTTTCAATTAAGAATAATTTGATGCTAACTTATTTTAATATATTTGATTAAATTATATAATTTAAATTACTATAATCTAATTTTTAAATTATTTAAAATGAATAATTAAACCAACATATTATCAATATAAAAAATAATATTATATTATTTCGATCAAAAAGATCATACATTATCCCTTTGTGGTATTTTTCATCTCCCGATTCGACGGATCCAAAGGGCACTAGTGCCAGTGACGGAGCAGAAGAAGACGAGAACTCTAGGATCTGTTGCACGGTTTCCCCTTCTGCCATCCTCTTTCCCTTCTTCCTTGTCGACGCCTGGCGATCACCTCCACAAGATGATCGACGGCGTGGCTGATCGAACCGATTCAGGTGGAATATTTGACTGCAGCTATTGTCGTGATCCCGAACGGAGCAAAAGAAGACAAGAGTACTACAAGCAAGATCTACTGCACAGTTTCCCTTTCTACCATTCTCTTTCCCTTCTTTCTCACCGACGCCTACAAGCAGTGATCACCTCCAGAAGATGATCGACGGCGTGGCTAATTGAACCGACTATGGTGGAATACCTGATGGCATCTATCGTCGTGATCCCAAACGGAGCAAAAGAAGATAGGAGTACTCCAGGATCTGCTGCACACTTTCCCCTTCTGCCATCCTCTTTCCCTTCTTCCTTGTCGGCGCCTGTAGGTTGTGATCACCTCCATAAGATGATCGATAGCGTGGCTAATTGAACAGACTCCAGTGGAATACCTGACAGTAGCTATCATCGTGATCTCGGATGGAGCAGAAGAAGACACGAGTACTCCAGGATCTGCTGCATAGTCACTTGATAGTCTTCTTGACTTTTAACTTTGCCCTTTAATCTCATACAATGAGCTTCCTTCTTCCTATTGCTCTTACCAACAAGAAATAGTGGATATGTGTTGTTGTCAATATTACCCTCGAATAGTTCACCAAGATGAGTCATGATGGATCTCAAATCTATTCATTCACATTACCTCTGCAATTATTTTCTAATAGAGACTAATAAATTGTAAAGGACAGACAATACATGTCCTTTGTGAGCTGAAGATCTCATCTCCTCTCACATTAGTAGATGATCTAGGGAGGTATAGACTTCTTAAATAAGTTAGTTACTTGGTTAACTAGAACAATTCTCATAGTTTCATGTTAGTTAAAGAAGTTTAAACTAGTGAACTTGTTAGCATCATGTATGCACACAATTGGTCGTTTATTATCTAATTCAATAATGGAGATATAATTACAATAAGTTGACTTTGCAGATATTCATTTAAAAATTAAGATACAATCTTTATCTTAATTAACGCTCTAACTAGTTTTTGAAGAATTTGCATAACCCTCATTATGTAAAGATAAGATATCACGATAACGTCTTAGTGGAGACTAAGATCCTATTTATCTTAATGATGACCTTGTGAGAAACACAACAAGTCATCACATATTTAATATGTAGCAAACTTTTGCCAATTGCAACTCTTATAACTTTTAGTCATATTCAGCGTCTAGAGTTATGACTTTATAGAAAACACAATAAATCATATTACTCTAATTAATTCAAACCCTCATGTTACGTAATAAAAATAGATTCTCAACACAGCCCTTTTGGTTAACACAAAAAAGACATGTCAATGATCCATCTCAAAGTTTAGCAAATATCTTGGCTATGACCACGAATTTCTTACTTAATGAGTCTTGTGGAAAATATAACAAACATATTCAAATAAAGATTGACTCATCAAAATCATAATAACAGAAGATTGCATGAGTCATTCTTAATGTTTCATATTTATCAACTTAATTTAATGATGAGAGAGTTTATTTTAATCTCGTCAACATATGTGCTAGATATATACACTTAGAATATTATATATTTAAGGTATATAGAACAACACATTGCCACATATTACATATGCCAACAATAAAATAGATGATCATAGATTTTTACCCTGATTATACAACACCAGAGCCAAAATAGTGTGCATCATAAAGAACTAGCATCTAATGTTGATGTAGATGTGCCTCCACTTTTCAAATAATGTTTTCCTAAGTGATCCCACTCTCTTCTCTTCCATGAACCAACTTATTGTCATTACAAGATGCTAAGGGTACACATGCCCACAAATATATATGTATATTTCAATAAGAAATCTTGATTTTAACTAAGGAGAGTACATAATATGGAGGGAGGTAAGGAGGCTCAAAGGCGCTTATAATAACACCTCTACAAAATTAATCATCATCATGTGATATTCAATCTAAATCTATGATCTACATTCATTTACACCATCAAACATCGTATGCATATAATACAAATAAGTAATAATTATATGATCTAATGTTTATATAATAAAATTATAACTCATAATTTTTAAATTTCAAATTTCATGCGTATCGTATTTTTCATGAAATAAATACATGAAACATACATATAAACAATTTAGAGTATTCACGTATTACCAAAAGTGTATAAAGTATCAAATTAATGTCTTAATAACCATTATGAAAAAAATACATTTTATAGAATTAATTTAGCCATTAATTTCACTAGTTAAGATTTTAAAAGAATTTTAAAACTTAACTATAATTGATTCTACGATAATAGAGCTTATAATCATTTAAGAGATCATTGGACTCATTAATAATAAATTAAATAATTTCACGAAATTTTTATTAGATTTTATAAAAAAACTCTTGACATTTTTACAAATTTTCTTAGATTTTATATAATCGAAATTTTGTTTATTTTTTTGAACACGATGGCCCGGTGGCCAAACCGAAGGCGCAGCTCCGCGCGGGCAAGGGATCGTGCAGCGCTCGATCCCCACTAGATGCCACCTCCCCCCCATGGGGAGGTGGTCCCGGCAGTCCAACGCCGGGATCGAACCCCCGCCACCCCCCGCGGGGGTGGCGTCGTGCCAACGGAGCCACGCTCGGTCGGCAAATCGAAATTTTGTTAAAAATTTCAGATGGTGCATTGCATAGCTCTCTAGAGCACAGCACTAAGTGCTTCACACTAGGTTAGGAGCGGTCATGGCTAGCGGTCAACTCCTAGTCAAATTGGTTTTTGTCGAAGCTGGGCACAGTATGCCCTTATCAAGACCAATGGATTTGGCGAATCCTTCTCCCTTGCCCGATAAGCACACCACGAAGGGGAAAACAACGTCGTAATTTTCGAGAGGGGGGTAACCCCTTATTTGGGGCACAAAAAATTACAAAAAAGTATGGATTTTGATTCTCATCAAATAAAGATTTTGAATTCGCTGTTGTCTTCCCCAAAAAATTTGCAAACTAAGAGAAAAAGGGGAAGAACATGGGGGTGCCACGTAAACCAATCTCTTTGGAAAATTGGCAAATTCTCCCTTTTCACCATCATTCGACACCAAAAAACTTAGGAAAACTCTAGTACATTCCAATGTCTTTAAAAGGCTCCTTATGTCTCTGGAAAAATTTTAAAAACTGTAATTTTAGAGGTTAGCACCCGACATGTCAAAATGCCATCTTTCAATATTGTATTAGACTCTCCAAGGATCCAAAATTCAAATGGAGCGTGGCATTCAAAAGCCCTATGTCACAAAAATTGACCAAAGCCAACTATTTTCAAAATCGCATCACATGTGAATTTTGGTTGCCTTTGTCGTAATAGAGGCTCGTACAATTTTGGGAATGTATAAAATACATAGATTAATAACATCGAAATGATGTCAGTTTCAACCAAGACTTGGCTTGATACTAGTATAAGAAATTATCCTCTTATAGTAGAAGCTTTTTATTTCTTTGAATTTCATGGTTGTAGTTTCAATTAGAATTAAACAATAAAAATTGTGAATTAGATTCGAACGAAATCAAAAATACCTTCTTGAGATTTGAAAATTCCATTATGATTGGAGAAAAATATAAGATCCCATGTTCTCAAGTCATCCAAGTGCATGACTTCTAGCCATATTCATATGAACTTTCTCCATGGACAGATTCTCATATGCGCCATACCTCATACTGGATGAAAGCTTCACCATGCAAAAACGTGCTACAAAACACACACACACACACACACACACGCAAAAGGAGAAGGTTGGCCTCAAAATTGATACACTTAACATAATAAGGTTTGACCAAATTCACTCATAGTTATTGAAATTAGAATTTTTTATAAAAATTTATCAATTTCTATAAATTACACCCATGGTCCTGTGCATAGAATACATAAAACATGTTACAAATATTAATAGCCAATGTGATCGGTCATCCTCATCATATGAGAAAATATCACATACACTAGTCTATCCGAATACTTACCGACATATCTCAAGAATCTTATGACTATAAACATTTAAATCACATACTTTTACGTGATCGATCTTATTATTATGATTTAATCATTATTACATGCGATCAAAGATTTTATTACGATATACGTATCTAATAAGAGTAAGTAACAAAGATATATCAATTTAATTGAACGAGATATTTTAAAAAATGTCAAATTATTTCAAATTTGATTGACCCGTGCGATATACGATCCTATCACCCTTCATTCATTAACACAGATATAACTTTCGGGCGAGGCACGTAGCCACAGCTACAGTTGCCGATCGAAGGCCTCGAGCACCAAGCGCTCAGACTACAAAAGGCCTGGGGAAGCAGCCAAACGTATGGTGGCCAAGCTTTAAGTACTCATGTTGCCTGCGGTGCCCATTTCACAGTGGGAGAAGAAATATTAGGGGAAAATTAGGAAAAGAGTTTAATAAGGTGTTTGGTAGCACTTTTAATTTTGAGATAACTTCGTTTTTGAAATCAAGATTACTTGACTTCTTAGTTTTAATTTTAAAATCAAAGAAGATCAATCATGTTGTGTTTGGCAAAACTGTCACAATTTTAAAATTTATAGAGTAATATTTGGTTATAACTTTAAAATCAAAATATTTCGTTGCGCACCAAATATGTCGTCTATATTATCAGGATGGAGCACATCCTCTTGAACTTCTGAAAATAAAGATTACCACCTATTTAAATCGAACAAATATGTGGTTGCGCACCAAATATGTCGTCCATATTTGAACAAATATGTTGTTGCGCAACAAATAACTTTGAACAAATCTGGTGTGCAGCGATATACATTTTTATAAGCAGCATCGTAGCATTGCTGCTTTGTTATATTATTATATTTGATATAATAGACAGGAGGGGAGAAATACGGTGTGCCGGACGACATACATTTGTTCAAATTTCCGGTAGGAAGGAGAAGGAGGAGGAAGAATAAGGAGGAGGAGAGCCAGGGATTGGTTCTCCTGCCAAGCAGATTACTGTTGGCACTAGGGATGAACCGGAGTACCGGAAGACGATGGCGGCGGCAAGAATGGATTGATTTGCGTGGCGGCGGCCCCATGTTGTTCCACCAGGCAGAATTCCCCCTCATTATCTGCTGCACGGGCGAGCTCTGGTGTATGTCCGGGGATTCTACGTCGTCGCCAACACCTTGGCAGCGGCCAGCGTTGGTGCCTTGGCGAGGTTGAAGATGGGGCAGCGGCACCAGCGCGGTGGGCCGGCACAGGTGCTGCGGCAAGGTTTATATGGTGTAGCAACGAGAGGGAGACCGAGCAGGTCCTCCCCTTGTCTATGACGCTTGAATGCTCGGTGGGCCGGCGCTGGGGCCATGGCGAGGTTGAAGATGGGGCCGGAGCGGGGGATAGAAATCGCGCAAGGTCTCCCACTGTATCGCAAGGTCTGGACGGGGCGACAGGGAGACAACGAGCAATGAGAGGGAGACGGGTGCGTCGAGAGGCGGAAATCGTTTGCGATACAGTGGAAGGTGTGGGGCCGAGAGATCGGCCGCTTCTATCTCGGAAATAAAATAACTCTTGCTTTGTTTTGTTTTTGGGAGAGACTGTGCAACTAGACCTTCTCATTTTTAAAAAAGGAGGAGCACTCCAAAAAAGAACCAAACACGATTCCTTCTCCAGTTTTAAAATTTGGGGAAAAAAGAGGTAAAAAACTATATCCAAACACCCTAAAGCCAAGGTCAATACCAATACTTCTTTGGTGTCGTGGATATGCTTCTCCTCCGGTGACTGAATCCGATAAGCCCTTTGCCTTAGGGTCTAGCCAAGGTCTTTGAATGTTGCCGTGGGAGGTGGAGAATTGGAAGTCGAGGTCGACAAGGTCATGGAAGTCAAGGTCGCGGCTGGCGACTGTGTGCAGCTTCTTCGGCGACTGCTTCTCCAACAACCTTCGTCTCTTATCACTACGGCAACCACCGAAGAACACTACAGATTCTTCTCTAGCAACCGTCTGGTGTTCGTGTGCGACATCTCTAATGACCATCTGGCATCTCCAGCAACCATGAAAGAGCAGGAGATCTTCTCTAGCTTTACCTTCTCCTTTGCGTGTGGCTTCGTGTGCATGCAACTTCAACAAAAGTAGGGGTGGACACAAAACGGTTCAAATCGAGAAACCAAACCGAACCATTCCATTCGGTTCGATTTGATTTGGTTTGGACCCCCTTTCGATTCAATTCGGTTTGAAAAATCCGCAAACCGATTTAAATCAAGCCAAATCGTTTAAACCGAATTAATCAAAAAAATACAAAAAAATATTATTATATCAATAAAAATGATATTTTTATAAATTTTATAATAAAATAATATTTATTTTTATTATTTTTAATTTAAAATTCAGTATATATATATATGTAAAAAATAATTACTTTAAATATTTTTATTTATTTTCAATTTAAACCGAACCAAATCGAATCAAACCGAATTGATTCAATTTGGTTCGATTCAGTTTGAGAGAGTGATTCGGTTTAGTTCGGTTTGAAAAAAAAATAATTTAAACCGGATCAAACTGAATCGTGCCAACCCTTAAACAAAAGGACGAGAATTCGAAAGGCCTGAACACGAGCTTCATCGGGGCAAGCAAAGGGTACTTTTGGGAAGCAAGAACTAGAGGAACAACAATAATCAAAGAACACAACAGAGCATAACTTTGTTTTAAAGAACAAATTGATAACATACCTAACATTAGACGAATTCGAAAAATGTACGACGTTGTTAGAGACTTTTGTTAAACTCCCCTGAAATTAATTTTCCAAGCAGTGATGTATAAGATTTCTAAAATTATAGATCTTACGAGTCGCACTATAAATTACGAGAGAGAGTTATAGAACAACAATCAAGGAATGGTACAGATGTTTCAACCAATCAATTAGAATTTATGTCTAGTTGATAAATTATTTTTTTATCAGAAGGTGATAAAGAAACATAAGATGCGAAGAATTTTTGACAAATAATGTTTACTGACTCGAAAGAAAAAAAATTTGTGTTAGAGTTCATGGAATGCCCGATCGGATTGGCCCGGGCTCCAATGCATCCAATGCCAATTGGGTACATCGCCGGCTCAATTTCATGGTCGATTTTGCCGCCAAGATTTTGTGGCAACGGTGATTTTTTTCTCTTCTTAATACTTTATAATAGTTATTTTTTGTATGATAATATATTCTAACTGTTCCTTTGTATTATTTAAATATTATATATTTAAAAATTTAAAATTTAAAATAACTATAATAAATTATGTACAATTTAATTTTATTAATACTTAAATAAATTAATTTTTAATATGTAAAATATAAAGTAGAAATATAAATATATTGTTTAAATATTCTATACTTATAGTAAAAATTTTAAAAATTTTAATATTAACTTTTTTATAACATCATTACATTAGCTCATCCCGATCAATCCAAATTGGTACAGACTGGCCAATCTGGAGCGTCCTTCCTTGATTCCAAGAGATATTTATGACCAGTGTTAAAATAAAAGATGGTACATGTTAAATATACACAAATAATAAAAGATATTGATGAGTTAACCACCAGTGCATGCACAGTTGAAACAATAGAAGTAAAATTTTCTATTTCAATTACCTCGTGTCAAAGATATTCGATAAATTTTTGTCAACAAAAAATATACAAGACAAAATATCATGATGTGATATTTGTCGACATTATTATTTTGATAGATGAGATATAAGAAAGAATTAACATGAGTTAAACATTTGAAAAAAAATACTTTGTAAGTATAAACATTTCAAACTAAATAAAACTAATACAGAACATATATTTTATAAATTTAATGAAAATCACATAAAAAAGATGAGATTATAATATTATCTCAAAATACTCAATTTAAGTATCGTAATTTAATCATTCAAAAATACGAAGAAAGTGTCAAAGAAGATAATAATCATAGATTAAACAAGATAGATAAAGTGTAAATTAATTAGTTATAAAGATGTTATGTGTTTACAAGATTCTAATAAAGTTAGAAAAAATATCTTACAATTATAAGATATATAATGTAATGTGATAGTGAATACTAGATAATTAAAGATAAACATGGTTGAAAAATAGTTATTATTGAAATTAGAACTTCTAGATGATATACTGCTACCATGTTATATTAGATATAACACGTTGAATGCAATAAAGAAAATATAAGGGCAAAGACAATTTTAACAAATTGAATAAAAAAATTAAGATAATTCGAACATCAAACTACAAATAAAAAAACTCCAGTTAAAATTTTAAATAAGTATGGTGACTAATATGTAAAGTAAAATTATACCTGCCTCTTCTACTGAATAAAAACCCTAAAAATCAGAAAACACTTTGATCAAAATTAGATGATCTGAAAATCAGAATCACAAGATCAAAAGCAAACGCTAGAATTGTCCGCTGTCAAGTCAATGCCAGGCCTTGAATCATTTGACATCTCTCTCCGCTCTTTTTCTATCTTTTCCCTAGAGGAATTCTCTGCATCATCTTTCACTGTCGAGTTTTATGGCCTTAACATTCATAAAAATTGTAGCCATTTGGTCCCCAACCTGATAGGAAAATCCATCCATACTCGTATAAGCTACAACATTTTTTTATTTAATTTTCTGAATGCCTGTAACAGTTTTCTCCGATCACTCCGACGTACATAAATTCGACTGAGGACCATCTCTTCCAGATTCTTATTCAAGATACTACTCTGGGGAGGGGAGTCTTCTGCTGATGACTGCTCGTGATATCTAACCTCCATTTCACTATCTGAAGTCATCTCCATAGTTTTTCTACCCAGTGTAGACTTTGTAGTGCGCTTGCACAGGCTCAAGAACGTGTGTTTAAAATGCAGAAGATTAAAACCTTCAGAAGCTCTCCATATTTTTTTCCACCCAGTGTAGACTTGTAGTGCGCTTGCACAGGCTCAAGAACGTGTGTTAAAAATGCAGGAGATTAAAACCTTCAGGAGCTGTCTTCTGCTGTGTATGTTGATCCTGTCAACATTGTTGATGCCGAGGTTGATGGTTTTCTGTCTTCACGATCCACCCGATTGCTTTGAGGACTAACAGCAAAAAAGAATCATTTGAGACAGGTAAATAGACATGGTCATGGCTGGTTGCAGAGGCTTGAAACTTTTTACCATCATTTCATGGTCCCCCATGATCTCATCTATGACTTCTCCAAGAAGTTTGTTGGCACTGTTGGGAACCATGGCTGCAAAAATAGCTGGCTCTAAACCTGCATGAAAAAACATGGTCTCTGTAGACAGATTTATGCATTCTACAGCTGACAGACAAATAACAGTAGTCACCAGAGAGATCTTCGGAAACTGTCATCTCATTATTACAGATGAGGAAATGTTTTAGAATCACCTCTTTCTTACACCGAAACAATCCAGGATGTGGGGAATGTGGAGTAACGTCTGTCCAAAAAAGGAACTAAACGACCATTCCACAGTTTTTTACCTCTTTAGAAAGATTTTCAGTCAGATGCCATAGAAGCCAACATGTTACTACTAACTCATCATGGTTCATGTGAGGGATACCTGGGTGAACTGGTCAACATCAAGGTGGATCCATGATGATGTTCAGTTCAAACCAAGAGCTTACTTTTGTTCGAAAGCAATAGACAGACTACTGATGCCCTGCTTAGTCCTCAGAAGTCAGAACCAGCACTTACCTCAACCCTCAAAGCTAAGGGCTGTATTTTTTTTCTAGGAATCTAGCACAAGTGCATAGCACTCCTTGATCTCTAAATGCTTGAGGTGAAAGGGAACTCTGAAGCAATATGGTAGCCGCATTTTTACATGGAAGACGTGGGCTCAAAATCAAAGAAATTTCAAGCAAAAAGACAAATTATAGCCTCCATAGCTGCGCTTTTTCATGACAATTGGCTGCCATTTATATGAAACCTATAGTTTATGCTTTAAATGTTAGAGGAGAAAGAGTAGCCAGAGTCCATGCCCTGGCTTTAGACGTCACGATGGCTTCCTTGAGAAGGCAATGACAAGTTCACAGCACATGCACTGCGGGGCAACGGTAATCTCAAGGCGTTGGGCTAGAGAGTTTGCCTTTGTCCCTAAAATCTGTCAAATGTAGATTTATTTAACCTTCACATTAGACCAAGTGAATAGGCCAAAGTTATAGAATTCCAACAGCCCACAATCATTAATAAAGTCGTTGAAAAGAGTCATCTCCTGCACGCAGACAACCTGGCCCTGATCTCTCCACGGGTCTAAAATCAGCATTAAAGCCCCCCCCCCCCCCCCCCAATGCACCAAGCAAAGTTATTGAACTTGTCAACTAGGCCTTCAGAATAGAAAAAAGTTGCTCTTATCATTTGCATCCACTGCCCATAGACATTACATAGAAACCAGGATGCATCAATCCTAATATCAAAGATCTTTATAACATGAACATGTTTGTGCCCGCCTAGGAGCCCAAGGCATCCAAGGCACCCGGGCTAGGTGTCCCATGTCTTTATACATGATTAAAAAATATTCTTTTTGAGGTTTTAGCCCATGATACCCCCACAAAGAAAATCTATTTAATGATAGTATGAATGTATTAATATATTTCACTATTACTAATACCATCACATATATTTAAGATTTGTAATTATAAATAAATATATATATTATATACTTAAAATTTATAAAGTTGTCTCTTAACTCTTTTTTATCTCCCTCTTAGTTTATCAAGATTAATTTTTTCTCAAAAAATGTATACCCACACATTCATAATTACATATATAAAATCACATTTACACATGTGTACACATAAGCATACGCATATAATTATAATTATATTTATGTATATATGTTTATAATGTTTATATGTATACATGAATATATATAGTATTAACATCTAATTATATATATTATTGGATATAGGTATATGTTTGTATACACATGTATATGCATCTATATATAAACATCGAACGATACCGCCTTGATTGTCTAGGCAATGCCTAAGTCGTCTTGGGCGCCTTATTGCCTTGGCAACTATTACTGCCAGACCTCCACTTCTATCGGTGGAAGCAACACAAGAAAAGCCATTCAATCTGCCATGCTTTAAGGCTGCAACCAAGTTAGTATTAACCAAATATGTTTTAGTCACCTGAAAAAGCATAAAATCCAGATTGCAAAGGCTGACCATGTTGTAAAACTCCCTTAAGTTCTCCTTACCCACTATACCACGACAATTCCAACTTATGATCTTAATCATCAATACTTGATAATGCCCTTACCCTCCTCCTGCCATCAGTGAAGACGTCATTACACAAAATAAATTTGAGTTTCCTTGAACCCACTCTTCGCTGGTTGTTCTTCTTACCACTGGCATTGACTCCTTGACCGGCTAGGTCTTGTCTTAAATTATCAAAGAAGAACCTGACACTCTGCCCTCTCCCCAGGAAGATCAAACTGACTATGTCTCCAATAGATCTTAGGTCATCATCTGAAATATAACACAACCCTTCAGAATCTTCAGCCCAATCCAGTTGAGGGAGAAATTCATTAACCGCTGGGACCATAGCAAGTTGTAGGTTGTCCAAAGCTTCAAACAACACTTCCTCCCAAACTTTGGTAGCACTCGGAGCCTCGGAGTGAAATTCGATGCCTTCATTATGGTCGTTGGAAGGCAAAATCCCCTTCAGTTCTTATTTTTGCTCACCAC
Organism: Cryptocoryne crispatula var. balansae; assembly: GCA_036172225.1. NCBI lineage: Eukaryota > Viridiplantae > Streptophyta > Magnoliopsida > Alismatales > Araceae > Cryptocoryne > Cryptocoryne crispatula. The sequence goes on along the minus strand of CM069925.1, from coordinate 11,734,082 downwards.
AAGGACATAAGGCAAAACGGCACCCCTAGTTAGAGGAAGGATAGGGGGATGAAGAGAGGCCAGCAGAGACTCATTCACCTTTCGGAGGTATCAGGAAGGCCAATCCCTTCATAACCCTGATATCCGTTGCCGCCATAAGAAACATTAGTTGACAACGAGGGCCGAAACAGCCCTGATAACCGCTGCAAGCTAGAGCTGAGGACATCGACCTGAGAACAACAAGTCATCGTCCCAACCACTGGTTCTGGAACATTGAGAAGATGGACTGGTCCTGGAACATGACCCACTGGTTCAGCAATAGTGATGCGGCTGTGACTCAGCACCGGTTCAACAACAGTGATGAGGCTGTGAGTTAGCACCAATTCAGGAGAAGCGCAAACCGCAAATAAGTTAAGTGGATCCACCTATCAACCACGAGCTAATGGTGTTGGGCCCAGAAGAAGATCGTGAGCATTGTCCTCCCCACCCGATAAGGCTCGCAACTTCCACAGCAGAACGGTTGGCTGCCGAGCACCAGGAGAAGGCTTCTTCATTGGAAACCTTCTATTGAAGCTATGTCTAGGCTTCCAAATAGAGTATGTACCTCTTTAAAAATATGGGATCTTAGCAGTTTGAACCACTAGTTCAATTCGACCAGTCTGGAGGTCTTCCAATCCGAACCAAACGAGACCAAAATGTTTGAACCGATTTATTATAGTATTAATAAAAAATACTCATATAGTTTTTATAAAAAAATAATACCTAATTTAATTATTTATAACTTAGAAGTCAGTGTATATGTGTAAATAATTGATTATTTTGAATACTTCATAATTTTTTAGTCTCAAACCGAATCAACCAAATTGAATCGATTCAGTTCAGTTCGCTTTGAGCACCTGATTTGGTTAGGTTCAGTTTGGAAAATAATGGCCCCAAAACTGGACCAAACCGAACTATGCACACTCCTAAGTCAATGTACTAGCCTCCATGGTAATCCTGGTAAAACCAGAAGTGTTAAACCATTGTCTCTACTCTCCATCATCTTCTTGAAGAAGTCAGCTGCTGTTCAGCCAATATTTTCTGTATATTAATCTGATCTCAATCAGATTAGTTCCAGCAAAGAACAGAAATCCATGATAAGTATTGGATTAAATGGAAGACTGGTTCATTTCTTATAATGAATAGTGATCTTACACTATGACACAAAATATAATGAGTACCCAGGAGCTTTTTAAGTGATCTAGAAAGCAGGTAAATCAATAGTTTACAAGTGATCTTCAAGAGTCATGAAGCATCAGAATCTCCCCTAAGATGGCTCTTGGTACTTCATTAGCATAATCAAGAAAGATGTTACTTTACTATTATCTTACAAGTTCCAAAAAGAGTGAATACAAGATATCTTCAGAAAGAGTGCTAAAATCTCAGAGAAAAATTGTCCTATCAATTAGATGTCAGCATGTGTGCTTTTTAACATGATTTGTTAAGTAATTTAATGCACCAGCAAGCGGCATAGCTGAGACACTATATATCATGGATAGAAATAATACCAGTTTCTGGAAATGAATCAATAAACATCAGTATCTCCTCGCCACTCAAGCCAGATAAAATGCATATCCGAGGTACTGATTCATCTTTCTGAAACAGTGAAAATTAAAATGAAGGAGCAATGTTATCAAGTTTTATAAATGAACTAAGGCTGAAACTTGGGAAGCTTTTGATACTAAGACAAGGTAGACAGATAAGAAGCTAAAATGCTACAATTAAATCATAATATTACAGATATCATCTGCTCAAGCGATCATTCAGATATTATGGGTAAACAAGGGTCAGAGGTCAGATTAAGATTTAATGTGCGCAAGGTATGAATGCCAGGATAGATGTCACAAGTCTCATTACCATAATAGGCTCTGCCACTTAGGCTTTCACATGATATAGGAGGTTGAGACTGAATATGTGATAGCTTCACCAGTTGTCAGATTTACAAATCACTTAGCCATGTACAACATGAACAAAAAATCCACCAAAATATATGCAAACTTCCAAAAAACCAGCTGCCAGAAACCTCCTCGATATCTCTATTATCAAGAAGCAGGAACCATGGGTATTCATATCTCTTCAGAGTCAAGTGAAACTTAAAATAAAGGTTTGTCATCATCTTGAACAACCAAGAATTCATGAATAACTAAGATATTATCACCAGAAATCTCTTAACTTGGAACTGCTGAGAGCAATAGGCATTTAGACTTGGATGAATGGTGCTGGAGGTTGTCCTAACCCAGCAAAGGATAGTGTCATGCATTGACCTGTTTTGTACATATGAGGAAGATAAGAGGGCAGCTGTATATAGAATTGGGTGATGATGCCTGAGTATTTTCTGTGGCAGGAACCAGGTTGGTGGCAAAGTAATGGACCAGCTGGGAGCACAGCTGCAGGTGGGAAGCCAGTCAGCTGAGGTCTTTGGAAATAAGATGCATGGAGGAGGTAGACTGCACATAAGGAGGGAACCAATCAATGAAGGAGAGGAAGGTGTTAACTTCACGAGGCTAAGTGGACGGACATGTGGAATATCACCATCGAAGTCAGAGGCCTGTGGTTTTCATAATTTATAGGACTTAAAGGCCTCTGAACTGTAGTTTGAATGCAGCAACTGTATTAATTGAATGTGCTGTACATTGGATTTGTTCCATGATTTTTTACAGGGTTTTCCATGTAAATCCTGTTTTGTCTTCTGAATTGTGCTTTTTAGCATTTTCTGTCTGTGCAGTTCCTAACATAGTGCTGAACACGTGAACGGGAAGGACAATCTTAAAGCATTTTCTAAGCAAAATAATATTAGAGCCAAGTACAAAGATGGAGAATGTCCTTCGCAAGCATCTTGGTTACCCAACCAACAAAGTGAAACAAAAACCAGAAAAGATATCTGGCGTCCGCATGAAAGATGCTAACTTGAGCAGCAATCAGCACAAGAGAATAGTATATTCATGTTCCATGTGCTGGCAGCATGGAATGCCGTCTCGCAATATTCTTGCGAGAATATCAGTTTCGCAGGCCCCGCGAGATCCAAAACAGCCCATTTCGGCTGTTTCAGAGGTCCGGGTGCTGGCACCGGCCGTGAGACTGCGGAGCCACCACAGTGGCTCCACTGCTGCTGTCCCCCACCCTATCGGGCAAGGAAGAAGCTCGTACCAGGTCTAGAGGACTTGATGTCGCATATCCGGTCACTTGAGTGATGGGATCCCACTTGTACCAGGTCTGGTACGAGCTTATTGACTTGGTGGTACTACCTCGACATTGGAATCCAGTGCCGATTAGACCTAAAATGGGTCAAATCAGACCATAGGCTCCATAAAAACCTATCTATGAGCTTATTTTTAGTTTTTTTTTCGTTTTTTTCCTTATGTATATTGTTAGGTAATATATTTAACGTAAATGAAATCCAAGATTCGATTTCCCGAGATTTTCTCAAGAATCTAGCAAGATTGCTTCTCTTTCACCCTTCTGAGACGAAGCTAAGATCCGAGATGGCAATACTTAGTTGACAGAGATGGTTGAAATTCAATCTAACCTAAGTTTAACTCTATGAGAGGAATTCAACAGGAAACTTGACATTCTTGATTCGACAACGGGGGCAGTTGCAACTTGCAGCCATGGTTAGTCATCTCGTGAGATTCTCGGTCTCATGAGCCCTACGAGAACTAGACAGCCGAAATCGGACATTTCAGGTGGTTTGGATGCACTACCGTGGCTGGTCAGAACTTCCATGGCCAGCCATTCCGGTCTTTTTCGCCCTATTGGGTGGGGGAAGGAGCTCATATTGGGTCTAAGAGGACCTGGTACAAGCTGGATCCAGTCACTTAATGCACCAGATATGTGATATTGGATCACTTAATGCACCGGTATGAAATCCTCCCTTGCTAGAGACGTAGCTTCTCACTGCACGGTGGTAGCACCGCCTCACCGCTAGAATCCAACGCCCATTCGACCCAAAAACTATAAACTCCCAAAAACCTATCCATGGGCTTAGTTTTAGGTTTTATTTTCATTTTTTTGATATACATTTTTAGGTGAAGTATATCCAACATAAATGAAATCTGAGATCCGATCTCCCAAAATTTTTCCAAGAATCAAGCGAGATCTCTTCTATTTCGCCCTTCCAATACGAAACTGAGATCCAATATAACAATCCTTGATTGCAACACATTTGAACTACATGTCCAGTGTCATAAAACTTTTTTTTTTGAAGAAAGGTCAAGAGGCCTCAATTTCAATTAATACTGAAACAGAGTACAATCTATACAATAAAAATGTAAAAGATAAACCAACTACCAAGATGGTAGGTGGGAAGGGTTACACAAAGAGAAATCCTAAAGAGAAGAAGAAATCCCTGAAAGTAGCTCTATCAAGAAAAGCACCTGAGTGAGGGAAGAACCAATCCTTAACAAAAGTAGTCATATAGGAGAGGATCATCCGTGGATCCTCAAAATGATCTTCAAAGACCCTTCTGTTCCTTGAACACCAAATAGCCCACATCATGGCCAGTAAGACTACATCCCATAAGTTGGCTTCAGCAAGAGACCAGGGGTTGAAAGCAGACCACGAAAGAATGAGAGAGGTTGTATTATCGGGATCCGACTAGTGCATATTCCAGTTTCTAAACAAAGTTCTCCAAAGTGAATTAATATTATCACACTTAAAGACAAGATGGTTCACGGTTTCTTCCAGCAGACCGCAAAACATGTAGGAGGTGGAGACACTAGTGAAAATTGTATGGAAATGGGGATGACCATTGGTGGGTAATCTTTGTTTGCCAATCTTCCAAAGGAACAACTTGATTTTAGTAGGCAAGAGGAGCTTCCAAAAAGCACAGGACCATGGAACTTCCTATCCACCCAAGGACAGTCGCTGAATAGCAGTTTTAACTGTAAAGACATCCTTGTTACTAGGCAGCCATTAGTGTTTATCCTTCTGGTTAGCATTGCATCTATACTTCTCCAGGAGTAGCATCATCAAACAATTGTCAGCAACAAAAGTTATCTTTGAGCATGACTTAGATGCACTATTGTTACACAATGAGTAGACTATGCTGTCCTGTGATATTTAATGTCATGACAAGATCAACTATGAAGCAGTAAGTATTAAGAAAATGAAATTTCCAAGATGAGCAGATGCATGTTCATTTGTTGCAACCATGATATTAGTAGGTTTTAAATGTTAACTTGTTAAGAAGTGAACAATATGGCACAGGCAAAGATATTTATTCTTTGTTCTGTCAACTTTGGAATATTTTTATCTTGATGTAAAGGGAACAACTATTTGCATGATAAAAGGCAGACATACTCTAATTATTGGCAAAGCTTCTACTTTTTGTTGCTGAGCATGCATCACATCCCAAACAGTGAGTGAAACCATGTCTTCAGTGAAGTGGATAACCTACGAAAGAAAAAAAACCCAGAGGATAACTTCATAGAAAATAATTAAAAGGATATAAACATATAGAGAGGCTAGTATGTTACGTGACTTATGTGTAGAAGTATCACTATAGCAAACTATACCCTACAAGAACAGTAAAAGGAGAACTATTACTTCTCCATGGACAATCACATAGTTAGAATGTAGTATACACATAATGCAACTCATTATGTAGCTAAATATTTTATTTTATAATATCAACTCATTTAATTAATAAAATAGTCAGGCTGCGGAATCAATCCTCTCAGATGAATGAATGAAAGGTACTGCAGGGTGTTTGATTAACAATGAAGTATATTGATTTCTACACAGAAGTATGCATCCATGCAACAGAATGGCGTACATCTGCTAATGAATTTGGTTAATGTGTCCATGTGGCACAGTGGTGTACATCTGATGATGAATTTGGTCAAGTGTTTCTCAACAGCATCTAAGCATTCATTTCCTAACGTATGAAAAGTCAATGTTACTGTATCTTGCTTCAGAACTTTCAAATTTCTAATACATGCAGATATGCAGTTGTGAAGAACTATGTTTACAAAGAAAAGGCAACTTTTGTATAATTGGGCAAGAGATAATCCAGTGTTTAAAAAATGCCTTCTTCAGGTATCGAGGCTTATGCCTAGAAGCAAGCTAGACTTATCAAGCCTTGACACTTCAATTTTTAGAATGGTGCAATGAGCACGACTCTTTTCTTGTGAGGTGTGTTGGGCAATGAGCTATTGAGGTTTTCTGAAAAGCTTAAGCCTCATCTTTACATTCATGTGAATGCTAAAATAGTGCTGCAGTGCAAAGGTGAGAATGTAGAATATGAAGCGTGCGACTCTACCTTCATTGACCCAAGCTTCTCTACTAAGTCCTAACTGCAGAAAGAGGAACAAAGAAAGATCTTTCCGTCCCTAAAATATGCACACACCTAAATATTGCCTTGAATCTTCACAAACATTTGTTATATATACAATATAAAGAGAACCGATACCTACTACCTAACCAACCAGTAGGTATGTTACAATATACAGCCAACTATTGTTGCTATTGTTCAGACAAGTACAACAGGACCATATAGCAGAAACAAAAAGATTGCACAAAAAAGTTGTGTAAGATTGGAACTTTGAGCACAATGTTCTCTCTGCTGTCCACTACTGTTACATCTTGACTATATTAACATCTTCGATTAAGTATATTGAATATCATGAGTTATAGGTTCTCAGATACCCCTATATTGTATAAAGTAGGTAACATGAGGTTTTCTGTTTTTATGATCTCCTCTTTCTTCATCAAGTTTCCAGAATGATATCTCCAAGTTCAGCAAAGTAGGTTCTGACAAGAAATTTGACTAATAAAACAGGTCAGAATGGCCTGGCCCGCCTATGTCCAGAATGCAAACTGGGACATGCCGCAACAGATTGTTGACAGTTGAAATAAACCACACTGGCTAGTTCCCATGGTCCAAACTGCTGCGGAAAATGGAAGGAAAATGAAGTTTGAGGTTAGAATGATACCTTAAGAAACTCTCCATCTAAATCTTTAAGTAACTGGAGTATCTGCAGTAATAAAATAGACAAAGAACCTGACTGTCGTGATAACTGACAAGTTCACCAGAATGGTGATCCTATAAAAAACAGTAGAAGAATTTAGTTGATACAAGTGAACATAGGGCTGTTCACCATTCAGTTCAACCCACAAAACCAAACCAAACCAGTAATTTGGCTTGGTTTGGTTTGTTTTGAAGTAGCAACTACCTTGGTTTGGTCTCAAAGATCCTTCAAACCAAACCAAATCGTTAAACCAAATGACCTGAATTAGATCAAATATGTATTGTAAATTAGGCATATTAGTAATATTTAGGTATATTTTCATATAAATATATATATATATATCTTTTAGAGTTTCAAAGGTTACAACTATTCATATACATGAATATATATGCTACATTTTCACAAAATATGATTTGTAACAAACCAAATTAAAATTTATATAGACATATATATAAATAATGTATGGTTTAACTTGGTTTGCACAAAAGTCCTCAACAACCAAAACCAATACAAACCACGAACACCAATAGGTGAACATAAAAGCTCTACTTAACCACAAAATCCCCTGCTAATGAAGGTAAAATATTTAAAGATGCAGAAGTGATTCACCTTAGCAGTTTCATTAGCTCCAAAACCAATAAGAAGTAATGCCTGTAACATGAAAATGTAGCATACATATTATGTTAGGATACATTTATTACAAACTATTTAATTTATTGAACAAGGACGTTGGAGATTAATTCTACAATTCCCTGCTACGCATCTAAAAGAATACCTGGATGTGTAATAATTGCATATATAATTGAACATATGTAGCATTATTTTCTTTAGCCATTTTAAATTCCGGGTTGTATTACTTTTTAAATTATTATGAGGAACTGCTAAGTGACTTTGTAGCTCAAATAAAATGGTCATTTTGGTTTATTTCAAAAAGTCTGGAGATGAGCTTAGTTTGAATTATAGTGTCTTTAGAAGCACAAAACAACAATCTTTCTTTTGGTCTTTCAGATGACTTTATATAGGCATAGGATTGGAGTCTATGAAGATCCTGATTTGCAGTATTCACATAATAGGGTTTCTCCTAGTAAGTTACCTCAACCAATTAAATTTAAAACATATCAAACATTGTTGTAAGAATATCACACACTTACTAATTCCTACATTACTTATCTTTTTTATAGATGAGTGGTGGATTCAAGTGACAAACAGGACAAGTTGGAATCCACTAACATTTATTGCAATTCAGGTGCTAAGTCAGAGCACTTCATCATCCAAATGTAAAATAAATTGGAGCATCTTTAACATCATTCACATGAAAAGAAGAAATAGGCCGAAGAATGCAAGATTGGAGAAGCTAGTCTACTGCCATTATAATATGAGGCTGAGAATCAAAAATACCAAAGATAGACAGAAGACATCCGAGCAAAGATTTGCACAATTTGTATGTGAATTATACCAAGAGAGAGCCCAAGCTCAAGCCACTCAAGGCGTGCATTAAGGGGATGTGGACTTAGAGTATCTATTCCAAGAAGAACATCTACTGCAACATGGATGGAAAACAATGACGTTGAGAGAGAGCTAGAGTTCGACTCGAATGACAGATCATGACCAAAGGTGAGCTTGACAGTGTCCTTGGTGAGGACGAACAAATATAGGAAGAAGAAGAATGTCATGTTCCATGCATAGCTCCAATTCCTAATCCACCCCGGACTACAACTTCTCCAGAGCAACATCCAACTCTGATCACAGCTTTAGCTCGGGTTCCAGGTGCAAGATTATCTACCACCACCAAGAAGAACCGTGGCTTATTTAAGACATTAAAAAAAGCTTGCATGCCAACACAGCAAAGTAGTGAAGCACAATAAACTTTGAAAAAGAAGAAGATAAGTATCAAATGCCAACATCATCTCCTTGATACTAACACCACTCAACCACCTTCATTAGATAAAGATGAGGAAGAATTTGTTCCACCCACGCAACAACAATGTACGAGGGGTGGAGGTGGAGGTGGAGCCTCAGGTGAGAGTAACTCTATTAGTAGTGTACGCACATGTGAAGCAGGTCCAGATGAATTGAGTGAGAGAAGACATTCATGTTCAAGTGGAAGGAGCAGCGGACATTGGACAGATGAATATATTCGATGAGTTCACATCTTCCTGTCCTAATCCTGCTTTAGACATTGAGCCTTGTCATCCACCATCTTCTCCAGCTCCGATCGAGGGTGGAGTTAATGATTTTAGTCAGATGGCCCAATCTTTATTTTCTTATGGGTATGGGTCAATTATGACTGATCAAAGTAAATGGAGAATCCAAGAAAATCGGGACGAGCAAGACAGAGATCTGGAACAACATCATAGTTAGTAGTGATGAGATCATTCATCATTGTAAGCTATCTTCATATAACTTGTATTTTTTTCATTGTTTTAGTGGAATGTGGAATGAATATGAATGATACTTTATATTGTATGATACAATTTGTATCCATTTGTGTTAATTTGTCTCATAAACTCAAACTCAAAGTTATGTGCAAATGTGAAAGATTGGACAAATTTCTTGTGTTTTCTTTTTAACAAATTTTTCTCAATTTTAAATTTTTTTAAATTTTTTTAAAAATTTCCATATTTTTTTGAAAAAATAAAAAAATTGATCCAAACAGATTCTAGATTGGTCTGGTTTCTGGTAGATCGGTCTCCCAATCCTACCATCCTTGTCATATATACGTACCTAGGCAAATTTGCTGCAATATTTTCTGGTACTAAGCAATTGGATAATTACCTATTAGTTACATTTTTATTATCAAACACTTCGCTACCTAAAGCCTAAAGAAACTTTAAAAAGGAGAAATCGGATAACCACCTGAAAGTGCCATGATTGTAGGAAGAACAAATCCAGCCTAAGTAAATCTGAATCATTCAACGAATTGTCTGCACATATTATTTTGAAGGAGGCTGAAAAACAGCCACATTTCATTAAGGTGAAACTTGGAAGTGATCAGGACTTTCTGGACTGCACAAATTATACAATATGACACCCAACACTTTTAATTCATGCTTCCATGCAGAAAGACTGCTGATAGATTTTCATAAGCCAAAATTTTGCTTGGTAATAGGAAAGAAGAGTAATATACGTTGTGCTGATAAACATTAGTTTAAAGATGAGAGGTCAAAAATATGTTTGTCAAAAAAAAAATACATAGACTGAGAAACTTACAGGTGGACCATATACAGGATCATCAGCATCTAAAGGGACAAATTTTGAATCTTCAGTGACCTCATTTGCAATATCTACAATAAAAATAGGCATTTCATTTTAGAAAGAAACACAATTGTTAGTAAACAAGTAAAAAAGCTTTTAAACCATATTGTTTTGCTCAATGCAAATTGAGGAAGTGAGCAGAATTACTAGATCAATTCAACATAAATATATGCACTCCATCCACAGAACTTGGAGAAGGCAAGTGCAATATATAATCAATATGCAGGCTTTTCAATTTTGAAAATGCAGAACATTTTCTGGAGACACAACAAAAGGAATTCATCTTAATGCACTGGAGGCCCATCGGTAGTACCTGAGAATTACACCGTCTTTTAATTGCAGGGCTGAAATCAAATATATAAAATGTGGTTATTTTCTATCCACCGTGTTTCTTCCAGTACTGTATCTCTTAGATCATGGCACCATTTTCATCATCTCATTTATGTTTATTAATTTCGTCCTAGTTCAAAATAAAAGCTACCCGGTTATAGTAGATAAATTCAGGGAACCACCAGTTTCACCAGACAGTTTGGCTTTAAGCTAACTCAGCATTCGCTAAAATTCCCAGGAAAACTATAAAAAGGGAAAATTGGTCCTTTCCAAATATGTTATCTGAGAGACATCTCTAATTTCACATTTTTGTTCATGCAGGCACATGATAAACTAGTTTCCCACCAAGTTCGATGATAAACTTGTGCCTTTGAAGTCAGGAAAATACCTTTTATAGGACATTCCAGCTTGAAGTTGTCTAGTTTCTCCTCTTTTTTTCTAAAAGGTTTCAAGACAAAAGGTCGATCGTTCACCAGTCTTACAAGAACCTGTTCTTGGTATTAGCCTAGCATCTCCCATTTAGAAACCTGTGTCGTACTCGAACCAAAAGTTGAAAGTAAAAGCTAAAAATGAACATTTACTTAATCCGGAGATACGTCTATAAGATCTGTGACAGAAAAAGGAGTCCAGATTGCACTTGGGCGAAGCTCCATCAGTTGCTAATGAGAAAGTACCACCTTTACAAACTATATTTAACTCAAAATATTGTAGTGTGCACGGAGTTAAAAGAGGGAAAAAAAGATTAGTAAAATATAGATAGGTGTAAATAAAATACGTAATCTTAAAATGTAGATGAGAATTAGCAATATATAGGCGGTAAATTTGTTGTTAGACTGCTTATAAATATGCTGTTTGAGTTAAATGCAAGTTATAATAGTGAACCGAGAAAACTCCTTCCAAATGCCGACTGAGGCGATCCCGAAGTCAGAAGAGACAATATCTCAGCTTCGAGACACATCAATGCGAGGTACGACCAAAAAATCCCAACTTTACCCAACTTCAAGACCAAACAACTACGAGGTTCTAGAGCATCCCAATCCCCATGGTTGCTCGAAGGTGAAGGTAGTGGTGAATTCCATATCACATCCGACAGTTCGGCGTTTTGAAGGTTTTAAAAAGCGTAAAGCCCACTTATAAAATCCCAAAACAAGAGACGTACTGCTGCCTCCCACGGATGCTCTCATCGTGCGTCCGTAGCGTCTCCCCTCCAGCACGCCTGCCCATGCTCTTGACCTGGAAGAAACACGACACAGCGAAGCTGCTAGGAGCCTGTTCTTGCAGGTGATGCAAGAATTCTGCGGCGGAGAATGCGTAGGACGATGGCGGAGGCTACGAGCTACGAGGGTGGAGATGGCCTCCATTGCGGCTGTCTGGTCGATCGATGTACCTCGGCGAGTTCCTACGCGATCGCCGGGCGGAAGTGTGGGTGTGGATAACACAACGTGAAGCGCTAGTAGAATGCTGCCGACTGGTATGCTGACGTATAGCAAAATTACTCATGAGTCCCTCCCAGCTTAATTACGTGCAGTTGTCCTTTCTTTTGAGTGAAATTTTATCGGTGAAGTAAGTATACTATTATCTAAAATTCGCGTACAATTTTGATGTGTTCAAAAAATTCCAGGTGGTATTCCAAAGAGGATAAGTTATGGTAAAATTATCTAAAGAAAAATTTTGAACTTGAAGCTTTGTTAAAAAAACAAATATTTCTTTTGTATCATGTGGATTGTGAGTTAAAGAGCAAAAAAGGAATTTTTACTAGCATAACCGAGCTGTATCTTCCTAGAGGTTTTCATTTCGACAGAAGGCACCTTTTCTCCTATCTCGTATTATACAAATTTTTATGCGTGGATCGTATAACATAAAGTATTGTTTTCTCGTCAAGTACATTTAACCATTGTATATTATTAGAAATGTTTACATATCAACGCTCGTAATTATTTATATTTAAAAAGTCCTCAAAAACACAAAATCTCCCACACACACTCCCAACACACCTTTACTCTCCAACTTGTAGAGTATTCGAGGTGGGAGCTCACTCTCCAACACACCTTTACTCTCCAACACACACTCTTTGTAGATACCAACCTCTCTACTGGGGAATTCCTCTTTAATTGACTTGGTTTGTTTTCATCCAGACCTTCATAAGTCTCTATATATGGAGTATACTTCTCCAATGATTAGGCATGTTTGTACCTAAGGTACCCAAGTAACCCAATACATGGTGAGTCTGTGACAATCTTAGGTCATTGGTAATTGAACCAATAGGAACTGATCCTACAAGTGTCGGGTGAACAATTGTAACATTCTATTTAACATATGATTATAACAAAATTGTTGGGTAATCATTCAAGAGTTTTTACATAACTTGTTTATTAGACTAAAATTAAAAAACACCAAAAGAACAAAAAAATTAAATTTATGTTCGACTTGTTTGTTAAATAAAATTTGAATATAACAAAAAAAATGCCAAAAAAAACTTTTGCACTCACTTTTTGGAAAATTTGATAGAATACCTATAAGATTAAGGTCTAGAAGAAATGTCGAGATGTCGGACTGTAACAAACAACATGAGTATGACTAGTCCCATTACAAGTTGCAAGGCCCACATACGGCTTGAACCGAGAGTCATGTCAATGTCGATCATGAATTGGAAGCACAACAGATGATTGCCCATCCTCCTCTTCCATCTGGTTTAGAAAAACTATTTGAGAGACTTCCTCTCTATACTGGCCCAAATACCTTGTCGAATGTTTGAACTCTAATTAAGGGTAAGATGTCCACTGACCATGCTTCCACCGAAGTTGATCCAATCATTTCCTCACCTCAACCCATATTTGGAAATTGATCTTGACCTCGCATGGGTGTCCTCCCGCTGGCCATCATCAATTTAATCTCTTGTCACAACTACCAGTCTGTACTTCTAACCCGGCTCCACCCTTGATCCATCTGCTGAAGATCTTGAACGGGATGACCAAGAAAATGGCTTGGTGAATTTTGCCTCGTTAAAAGCCCATTAATATGTGGAGAAGGACTAGAGCCACAGAAGCTTACTGCATATTGGTTGAGGCAGGGAGAAGCGGAGAACACTTGACAGCCCAAACAATGGTTCCTTTATTGATTGGAGAAGATACAAACACCTAACCCTAAAGCTATCTTAGGTACTTTGCTACCAACTTTTCATGGTTGATGTAACCAACCACCGCAGGCAAGCTCGTGGGAGACTACAAGATCAGAAAGAGCATAAACATGAAGATCATTCCCTGCATTGCAAGTCATTTACGGAAAGACAATATATATGGCTTAGATGGGACCCGACCGACCAAGTGCGACTATCAAGAATTGCAACAGTGATCGATGATCCTCGAAGCACGTTAGATAGCAATTTTGGGGGTTTTCCCTTGAAACTTCGATCACCATCTGCCATGCCATGCTGCAGCTTGAAGTTGGGCAAGTTTCAGTCACGAGCATTGGCGATAAAGGAAACGTGAAGTTGATCCCTCCGTTTGACTAGCCTTTCACCTGATAATCGGGGAGCAGGATGATCTTCAGCTTATCGTTCGCGCAAGACAACACCGTGCGTGATGAGCCGTTCGCCGACCTGCGGGACTACTGTCACGACCCGGATTTTTAATATGCACAGCGGAAGATAATCCGGCGACGTAACGGGGAAGAATATCGGTCTGGAACTAATTAAGACCAAAATCACAATCCAAATAAACAATTCCAATCTGTACAACATATTAACACCATAAACAAGCACACACCTATCTAAACAAATTAAATACCGACATTGAACGAGAAATCTACTAGCTCCTCGGACTCCAAAATACCACTACGCTTCCCGCCTTAAACCCGCAATCCCGAAAATATTAACAACGGAAGGGTGAGTCACCACGGACTCGCAGGACTTACACCCGAACTACCCACTATAATAGTGATTTCTAAGTGGTATACATATCAAGCCTAAAAATCAGATTTAATACATAGGATTTAACTAATTATATATCTTCAATTAAGTTATTACAAAGTCATTCAACTACCACCATATGATAACCAGACTCTATATGCATTAAAACCGACATAACCTACACATTAGACTACTCTAGGTATGCTCATAACACACCTATCCTGACATAGAACCAATGACACATCTAGAACACTAACATCTATGCCAACATACAAAACTAAACACATGTCTGAGTAAATACAATGCTCCATCTGAAAAAAATGTAGTCACATCACAAAACTAGCACCAGATTTACCATATAGTAGGAAGTAACATATAGTAAGCTAAATCCCATAAGTACCCCATAAAGTAGGAGTACTTAGGATAAACCGCGTATCCGGGATCGACGGATCTCCGATTTGTTCTAATTCATCCTAACTGCCCACGACCAAATTATAGTCCGGTGAAGTACATTTCCATCACGCAAATGCACCGCACTAACCACATTCCACACCATGCAAGCATATAATTAACTCGACAAGAACATAAACATTTAATTGGCAATTCAAACATGAAATACATAGATGAACACCCATGGTTCTATGCACCACATATTTGCATACCACACCACAGTCTAACACAAACTAATGCATATGAATAAGATCATGCAATATACAACATAACCATGACAATTACATGCTTAAACAGAACTACCTATCAACTTAAAAGTAAATAAACTAAATTCTAACACCACTATGCCTATACTTTACATCGGCTTTTTATCAAATCGAGATATACATGATTAAGGTTAATCGCGATGCAAACATACTAAACTAGCTAAATTTACTCATACTCAACCTATCATAAAGTCTAACATACATGAATAACCAAATTAATCTAAGCATGCACAATTTAAACAAATTAATCTAACTCTATCCAAATATGCAAATAAATCAAAAACAGCCCATTATTTGTAACCTATTAATCATGATGGTCTAAACATAATTTTTACGATTTAATTTAAATATATAAAGTGCTAAGGATAGCCGAGACGCCTACCTTAACGGCGACGACGAACGGCGCACGGAATCCCAAGAATAACAAACCGGGTGACGACAATGCCGCGATCACGACGGCAACGATAAACTGAGACTGATAGTCCTCAATCGATCCGTTGAAAGGAGGAAGAATAAATTAAATAGAAGAGATAGAAGAATAGGAGGGATAGGCGATAGTGGAGAGAGAGAGAGAGAGAGAGAGAGAGAGAGAGAGAGAGAGAGAGAGAACGATAGGGGAGAGAGAGAGTACCGCGAGGAGGGGGGCGCTAGCGCACCGGCGGTGCACGGCTGGCGCGGCCACATGATAGCCGAGGGGGAGGGAGGGGCTTCGACGTGGTGGCGGGGCGGCGAGGAGGCGCTCAACGGCGGGAGAGGCAGCGGGCGGACGGCGGTAGGGCGCGGGACAGGCCGCGGCTGGGCGGGGGAGGTGCGGCCGCAGGCGGCGGCTACCGCGGCGGGGCGGTAGGCTGGCGGTGCCAACGCGCGCGGCGGCGCGCGCAGGTGGCGGGCGGGCGGCGGCCACCAACGGAGGGGGAGATGAGCGCGGAGGCGCCTGAAGCCGTGAGGGGGCGGCGTTGGCGGCGCGCGGTCAACGCGGAAGGCGGCGGCGGGCGGCGGACGGGGGCGGGTGCTGCGCGAAGGGGGTGGGTGGCTGCGGCCGCGGCGCTGGTGGGCGCCCGCCGGGGGGCGGACCGGCTGCACGGCAGGCGGCCGTGAGCGCGGGCGGGCGGCGCCGTCAGCACGCAGGCGGTCAAGGAGGCGCTGGGAGGCGGGTGAGGCGGCGGGGGCTGACGCGGATGCAGCCACGGGCGGACACGCGGCCGGAGGGGGCACGGTCGCGCGGTGGACTCCGCGTGCGCGCGGGCGGCTGAAGCGTCGGGGTGGCGCCGGCAGCGAGGCTGACGCACGGCGGAACGGTGCACGGCGGCGGGCCGCGGGCTCGCGCTAACGCGCGGGGTCATCGCGGCGGAGACGATCCGGGCATCGGTTAGATGGAGAAAGAAACGACAAGTAGGTTACGAAAACGAAAAGGATGGGAGAGATAAGGAAGGGTGGCGACGATTTTGGTAGGGGATCCGGAGAGAGAGACCCAGAAGGATCAAAGAAGAGAGGATAATTAGCATTACTAAATCTCATAATAAATATAATATTTATTTATTTATTTTATATAAATATACTGGTCATTACAACTACGTCGACAAGATGCTCGATGTCGGGGTTACCGGGGCACGGCCACCCCTCTGGGATCACGCCGCTCAAG
The DNA here is from genome assembly GCA_036172225.1 of Cryptocoryne crispatula var. balansae. NCBI lineage: Eukaryota > Viridiplantae > Streptophyta > Magnoliopsida > Alismatales > Araceae > Cryptocoryne > Cryptocoryne crispatula. Next base: position 11,717,246 of record CM069925.1, on the reverse strand, counting down.
CAACTGGTTTTAATCATCACCGATAGTCGTTTCCAGGACAAGGAGACAGTGACGCGCCACGTATAGGAGATCTTGTCCGTGAAGAGGATGGTTGTGTTTCGAGGGACATCGAAGCGCCCTCGAGGACAACCGCTGACCTGCTTTGGCGGTGGTTTCCGCTGGTGCAAAGTGTGAGAGAATGAGCATCGAGATCATGCCAAATGGAGTAGATCCTTCGCGCAGACGAGAGGGGATCAGGACCACCTCGGTTCTTGGGTGGATCGAGTATCTTCGGTTCTCAATAAAAAAAGTCGCGATATCCGTCACTCAAGTGATAGATAATGAGTTAGTAAGGCGTCGGTACTAATTCAACTCCGTCAGTGGTGGGTATGAATCGTTACCGAATCGTTATCGACGTCTTGCAAACTCACTACCGACCTTAATACAACTTGCTACCGATGGATAGTGAGTTAGTAAGACGTTGGTAATGATTCAACTCTTTTCGATAGCGATTCATCAAACTTATTATTTGAATCGCCACTTAAATGACACGAAGTCATGGCCGATTTTCATTGGGGACTAAAAAGAACTCTCTCCATTGAGAACCTGAGGTGATCCGAACTCTCACGAGGACTGTTACGGTGTCAGAATGGAGGCAAGAACAGGGTACGTATGTGGTTTGCGGACAGAGCACATATATATGGGTCACATAATACACGATTGAATAATTAAGTTTCAAATGTTTAGCTGACTAATTTTCTAACTTAAATGAGTTACTCGTAAGGGGGTCAGCTGGGGTTCTGCTCCGCAATTTTGATACGATTTCAATAAAAATTAATAAGTTTAAAAATTATTTTTATAATAAAAACAGATGATTTTGTTACTGTTTATTTGATTTTAATAAGTAATAAAATATAAATAATTAAAAATAATTAATTATTTATAAATTTATAAATATTAATAATAAATTTTAAAATATTATATTAGATTTTAATAATTATATATAAATTATAAACTTATTTTTAAATAAAAAATAGTATTTAATATTTAAATAGAAATTATAGAATTTAATTTTGATTCTAATAACAATATTAAAATCGGATCAAAATCAAAATTTAATAATTTCAAAGTTATCGTAATCGAAATATTTTAACTTTATTAAAATAGAAATTGAATCCAATATCTAATTTGACTCGTTTACACCCGTACACAAACCCAAGGCTTTTTTTTTGACTGACGAGATGGCGCAGCGGCGCCCGGCCGCGCTGCACAGCGCGAGGCGAGGGATCGAGCAACCCGCTCGATCCCCACGAGATCCTCCCCGCCCCCCGCGAGGTGGCCCGGACGTACGAGCCGGGACTCGAACCCGGCCCCTGCTCCCCCAGGAGCAGGGGCACACGCCAACCGAGCTAAGCTCGGCCGGTAAACCCAAGGCGATATCGGGGAACTCACATGGTATAATATATATATATATATCTCCTAATATATGTTAGGGCCCGGTATGAGCGTAGTCCAGAGTCTGCCAGCGATGGCAACGCTGGGACGGGCCGTCCGCGCCGTTTCCCTCTCTCCCCGGAAGCCCGTCTTATTTTCCACCGTGCGCTTCTCTTCTACCGAACCTGCGCCGCCTCCGGCCCACCGCCGGCATAGCACGTCTCTGGGCTGTCCTCATGAGTACGCCAATCCATCAGCTTTCCTAGGAACCTGGAAGCGCGCCCCGCCGTCCGGTGATCCCGCGGAAGCGCAGAAGAGGCTCGCACTCATGCGGCGGGAGTACGCGAAGCAGGTGAAGCAGCTGAGGCGGCAGTACGCGTACGAAGTGGACTTGCAGCTCCAGGAGAAGCTACGCAAGGATGAGGCCCGCCGCGAGTCCGTGCGCGTCGCCAATGAGGAGAGGAAGGCTTCCAAGGCCGCTGCGGCTAAGGTCGGTGCCGCGGAGCGCAAGATCTTCGAGGAGGAGTTCCGGCAAACTCTGGTACTTCGCTGCCGCATGCTTTCAGTAGAATTCTTTTAGTTAATTGTTAATAAGGGTTTAGTGTTTTGTTGCTTTATGTGATCCATCGTGGAATGATTTGTTGATGCACCTATTCTAGTTGAGATTGTTTTCCATTCCTTGCCGTGACACCTTCCTTACAGATTCCTATTCGCTCACCGTGAAGCAGTTATTGTATTAGCTAATAGGAGTTGTTATTAACTAGTTTTGTTTGACAATACCTCTAAGTGAGGTAGCTGGAGGATATTAATGGATGATGAATGAAAGAAAGTAGTTGTAGTTTCGGTCTTGTCGTTTCCTTCTTTCTTTATGTTCCAAACTCCTTCAACATCTCGGTAATGTGCAAGAATCCAAAAGTTTTTGATGGGTCAAGCGGGGATTGATTTTGTTTATTATTGGTGTATACTAGGTCATTGTGCTACTCATACCTTTTCATTTTTGGTTGGGTGGAGGAGACTAGTCATTTTTACTAGAGCAAGCAACCTTTCTTGTATTCCTAAATAATGCTCATTATTAAACTGTTGGCTGTTGCACATGAATATGAATATTTTCTTATAATCTTGGAAAACTTCTCAGCTTACTTAATCTTTGAGGTGACTGGAAGCAATTTGAGCATCTATATGTTCTTCCTTGTGTATGGTTTTTGTGTTGATATTGCACAGTAATGTACAATGAGTATAGAGCCATTTTAAAAAAAATATCACTATCCTTCCCCTTCTGCCCTATTAATATTGTTGTTAAAACTTTAATTTGGTTGTCATATCATTGCAGTTGAAAGAAAGAAAAGAGAAGGTGGAAAGTTGGCGATGTAAGGAGGCACTACAAGAGAGAAAGAAGAGTGAAAAGAATGAGTTGCTGCGTCGTCAGAGTTCAATGTGGATTGATGAGAGTGAACTGGATAAGAGAATTGTGGAGGCCCTTATTGACACTACACAACTCTAATCAGAGATCAGGTTTGTTTACTTACGTTTCCACTGCAAATCCAAGTGCAACAAGTTTGTGTGTGAATCATGCTTTAATAATTAAATTAATTTTAATTTTGTCAAAATCTATAATGATGGTGCACTATGCCAGTCAATAGAACTTTGTGGAAAGCCTACAAGAAAGTGGACTTGTAAATATACTATGGTTGAAGAGTGTGAACTAGCTCATAACTGTATAGTTAAACTTCTCTATTAACGGAATTTCTATGTGACATGACACTATTGTCACTTACCTCTTTTCCTTGCATATGAATAATTCATGATGCAGCATCACATACCTGAAATAAGCATCCATCTGTTTTAGCCTTGAGACAACTTTCTTGTATTTCCAGCTGTCTACCATCTTAAGTAGTCAAACTTTTATTTGAGAGTTAAATGGCATTCTTCATCATATTTTGTGGTAGAGAGGGAGTGTGAAATGAGAGGAAGTGTAGGACTAGGGAGGTGCTGGAGAGGAGAATGTTGAGACAAGTATATGGGATAATGATAGGAGGCAATATCTATGAGCATTGAACGAGCTTGAAATCAAACTTCATAAGCAAGCTTAGATTGAGCTTGTACTCGAGCTTTAGTTGAGCTCCTCTCCAACTTGGCTCTATCAAGTAAATGAGTAGCTTGATGAGCTCAGTTTGTGCACATTGAGCTTGTAACTAGCCGTGCTTGAACATGGGTTGAGCCCACTTGTTGAATATCAAGTTCACTTCGAGCTTAAACGAAATTAAACAAGCCGTAATCGAGCAGCAGCCTGCTAGGCTCGGCTTAAATCATTTGCACCCCTAGACAAAACCAACCATTCCTCCACCTTGTGAAACTATGAGGAATTGTTGCAGCTATCACCTTCCTTCAACACCACTATTTTGGTCTCTTTCTCTTCCTTTTGATCAGGGCCTTCAAGATGGACCAGACTCTTTAGATGCTCTTCCATGTTTGAATCCTTCTTCCCCACCTCTATATTGATCATCTTAATATGCCGAAATGTACACATCCCTATTGGCCCAATTAACACTGCTTCCCTGGAGTCATTATTCCCATGCAGTCCAATCCTTGATAGACACACATTTCATCAAGTGAGCCATGCTGCTGATGAGAGCAAGGCTTCTGGATTCTGGGAAGTTATAGTGGAGAGCATCATTGGAGTGTAGCCTTTGTCAGAGGAGAAAGACAATTCAAGTGTTGGAACCATGCCTGCTTTTATTTGGTTTACATGAAAAGGGGAACCAATCCACCTGGTTCCGCAGCCTTGCAATTGCAAAAGAAGATAAAGCTGTTCCAATAGTCACCAGTGCCAGCTCAGGAGAGGCCAAGCCGTTGGGAAACGTGGCCAGTTCACACAGAGCAATACCTGGCTTAAACCTTCAAATTTCAGATTCTCTAAAATGGTATCTGATTGGGACACTGATGGAAACAAAAGGTCGGGAGAACCCTTGTCTTCCTCAACCACATGAACATTGTGGATTTAAAGTAACATTCCAATTTGAACTTCTTTTTTCTTATCACCCTTTTCAATCTATTTGAAATAACTTCTATGTGAAGCATAATTACTGCCGTAATATTTAAATTCGTTAAGCCATCATGTTTTTTGGCACTGACAAAGTGAAAAGATTCTTCTCACTTGGGCTGTAAACTGGTCAGATTTGGTAGTGGTACCACCTGTTTCCAATTCCGATAAGCAGAATTTGTTTCTAAATCTGATTCCAATAATATTGGAATAGTTATTTCCGATTTTGATTTGATTCTGATTTTGATAACATTACGGATTTATGAAATAATTAAAAAAATACCTTTGGAAAATTGAAAATAAACATACTGCTGATCATGGTACAGTGTCCACAACAAAAATAGTTCAAGAACATCTCAGATGAAGAACTAAACTAAAGCAAGCATGTAGTGATCTAGTTCCGTAGGGAAATAGTACATACCCTTTTAGAAAGGGCAGCCTACAATTAATTGTAAAAATGGTTATGATGGGGACATATTTTGAATATTTTGGGTTTTTCTTTTATTTTTATGTCCATACGTGGACAAGTCTGTAAATAGGGAATTTAGGGGTCTTTTATTAAAATTTCCCACTCCTTCTTTATAAGGAGGAGTCATGTACAGAGTTCAACAAGCAATACGAGTGGAATTTTTGGAAGCCTTCGGGTCTGGTTTGTCTCGCGTAGGGGGCTGCGGCCCCAATCTTCTCCCACCTCCGGCAGTGAGGCCGGCCCTCCCTTCACCTCCGGGAAGGACCCCCGGTCTCCCATCCACCCTCCGGAACCGGCGAGGTGCGCCGTCTACCCCTTCCTCCTCATCCTCCGGCCTCCGCGCCGTTCACCTCTCTTCCTTTTCTCGGTTCGACATCGACATCAACACCTTCACTAGCCGGCGTTCCCCGTCATCCTCCTCCGGTGGTCTCCTTCCTCGACGAGGGCGGTGGTTCTCCTTCCCTTCACGGATGCGGACGAAGAGAGAAGAGAAGAAGGGAAGGGGGCGGAAGATCCGTCGGCAGCGCCTCCTCCATTCTCCTCCGATCGGGTACGGGTAGAAGAAGAAGGAGGAGGAGAAGCGAGTGGGAGGGGAAGGCAGATCCGGCGATCCCCGGACTGTCTTCCCCCGTGCGGCGTCCTCCCTAGGCGGACCGCGGCCTCCCCCTGCTCCGCGCTCCGCTTGTGCCGTTGGACGACGACGCGGACGAGAGGAGGGAGATCCCGTCGTCTCCGCCTGCCCGCCGGGACCATCGTCTCCCCCCCCCCCCCCCCCCGCCTCTGCGGCTCCTCCGCCGGACGACGACGACGGACCGCGCGCGACCGGACGACGACGACGCGGGCACCGCGCTCGCCGTTTTGTCGCGGCCCGGGGCCTCGCGGGACCGCGGCGATGCGGCCACGTCATCAGCCGAGAACGGCGCGGACGAGGGCCACGCGACCACCCCGGGCGGGGTGCACGCGGCGATCCACCGCGCGGCCACGACACCCCGCCCCTCGCGCCCGCGAGCGCGGTCGACCGCGCGGCCGGCGCCGGTTCGCGGCCAGCCGGTTCGCGGCCCAGACCGGCCGGCCGGCCGGTTCGACCGGGTCCAGACCCGGTTCGGTCCGGTTCAGCCCGGTTCAGGGCCTGAACCGGCCGGTTCATCCCGGTTCAGGGTGTTCTGAGCCGGTTTGGACCTGTTCAGACCATCTCGAGCCTGGTTCGGACCTGTTTCGACCGGTTCGGGCCGATTTAGGCCATTTTGGGTTCGTTAAGTCTGTTTAGCGGCGGTTAGCGCCGGTTTATTTCGCTTTCGTTCGGTTTAGCCCGGATTAGCCGGTTTGTCCCGCATCAGGTTACAAGTGTATCTGATTGCATTTGGGCGTTCAAGTGTAGTCCCCCCAAGAAAAACTGATGATTTTGTACAGTGTTGGGCACTCTAATTAGTCCTAAAGAGGAACAAAACCAAACAGCAGGAGGGATGTGTTCATACTGGAAATCATCGAAATAGAAATTGGCATCATTTGGCAGCACGATCTTCTAATCCTTATACTCCTTTCAGTTTTCCCCGCGAGCCTTTCAGTTTTCCCCGGTCATTGAAGAGCTAGCGGCAGCTCCACTCTGACAGAGGGAAGCAGCAGGTCCTGCCCTTGGCAGATCTGGTCAGCGACAGGCCCCTCTGGAGAGTCGTCACAGAGTTCAACCTCGAGTAGCTTGGCAAGGGACAAGATGTGGTCTTCAAGAAATCCGCTGAATATTGTCGACAGTAGAATCTGGTTAGGCTGCATGACAGATAGTAGAGCAATGACTTGTTTCTTGCCTCTCAAATCGCACTATCTCCCACCATGGTGGCGACCAAGCACCCTTGCGTATCTGCTGCTTCTTTATCCCAAAGCTGGCATGGAGAGGAGAGCTCAGCACAACTAGAGGAGCCGATCTGGAGCTCACCTTACACAGATATGGATGCTGGGCGGAGAATGCTGCCTCTGCTACAGTGCTGACCTCCTTCACTTTTGATCTGGACACCGGCAAGAGAATGCTGGCATCCTCTACTTCAGTGCCGAATGCCTACCTTCTCTGCTTCAGATCTGGATACCGGCTGGAGAATGCCAGCCTCCTCTGCTGTAGCATCGCCGCTGTAGTATTGGTGAGTGACTGGGATGAGTGCTTCTGTGGGGAGATGCCGAGCTGCAGCTGCAGGATTCGATTTAGGGCTGACCGAATGGGCGATGTTGGGATGAACATTGTTGGATTCACGATGGTATATAAGAGTACAGTTGTCCACCGATGATTGACAGTGAGAGACTTAACTCTGTTAACGGAATTGGAATAGTAACGGTTTGATATTGATTGATTCTTATTCCGAATCCGAATCCGATAACTTACTGGATTTCATATCGAATGTCTTCTTAGGGTTAAGTTAATTGGTTGAAATATTGGAAAATCGGATACCGTTTATAGCAATACTTCTCACCCTAAACAGACTGAAGCAACTGCAGTGTATACTCCGTGCAAACTTCAGTGAAGATACTAGCTTCCTGATTCACATCCAGCTGAGATAACTGTGACCAACAGAGGAGGTGGCCCATTTGACATCTTAGCCGGAAGTTATTGCTGTGCACCACAAATCAACTAGCACCTTCAAATGAGAAATTGGTTGGATCTTTCAGAGTTCCCTTCTCTAGTAAAACTAATCTCCTGAAATGACTGTCTTGTTTGAATTAACCGACCACAAATACATGGGAATCCTTGAAAGCTCACACCAAACTGCACTTGGATCATCCAATACGTTGATGTCAAAATCTGGTCTCCTAGCTGAAATTAATGTTCCTCTTTGTCCCGGGAAGGATCAGTCTCACACCACTTTATGTCACTAAGCAAAGGAACAATTCCTTGGGTAACACTTTTATCATTGGCTTCAACAATCCACTAAAACCTCACTTCCAGCAGTAAAAATTAAAGAACCAATTAAGTTTCTTCTTCTGATGGTCTCAAAGCATCAATACCTTTAACATAGGCAATAGGCAACACTCCATCCATCTCCAATGATCCATGATTTGGCACCCAAGGGATGTTTACAACACTTTCCATCTCCTCAAGAACTTATGACTGAAACCGAAGTTTACATAACCAAATTGATGAAATCTATGCATAGTTGAAGGACCTTGTGGAGACAATTATCAGTGATGAAATTATTTTCTTTGGTGACATCCTGCTGCAAAATCCATAAAACAAACCTACAGAACTTCTGTGATCCTGTCAAGCAGATTTTACACCTCACCCCATTCCCGCAGGCTGTTGCCAATGACCCATCCGAAACACCTATCACAGAGGTCACTATTGATACTGCCTCCGAGACTAGAAAATTTCTATTTCTCCTCTCCACAGTTTGGAAGTCAAAGGAAGGGCAGCTAGACTTACTCCTGGCCACCTGAATCCACCCAACCTTCTGTGAACATGCGAGGAGCCTTTGGCAAGTGCGACAAGGCCTGAGCATCACCCCAACTGTGTCACCCTGAATGTTCATCATCACAAACTCTTTGATTCTCTCTGTTACATTGCATTATAGAATAGTTGACACTCCTAATTACCATTATTTGAAATAAATTTTATGCACTTGTGATCATATCTATGGAATGCCATCTCGTCGAGATCTCACCTCATGTAGCCCAACCCCCCCCCCCCCCCCCCCGCGTTTATGATAGTGTAATCATATTAATATATCTCACTATCACTTATACTATCACATAAAAAATGTGCTATAAGTTTAATACCATATTAGTATTTAAATAAGATTGTATACAAGTTTTAATCTTTTAGAAACACAAAGATCATCCTTTTGGTATTGATAGTGCTTTGTAATTATTCATTCATATAGTTGATATATAAATGTGTTATATATTTTTATATAAATTCATTGATGTACTCCTATCTTTATAAGATATTATGTTATGTTTCATACATATATATATATATTTTGATCCGAGAATCCAATATCCGATCTCTCTCCGAGATCTCTTCTCTTTCACCCCCTCGAGACGAAGCCGAGATCCGAGATGACAATTCTTGATCATATCAGTGTGCAGAATGCATAAAAACAACAAACATCAAATGAAATAAAGTTTTCAAGGTTCATCAAAGGAACCCCAACTTGTATCTTGGCACCATTTCGGGCAATATGGAGAGTAGATTTCGAATCTCTTTATAATTTTGGGAGATCAATGTATTGTCTTGGGTACTCTTCTACATATTTGGTGATAAAAATGATATTTTACAAAATGTAAAAGGAAATGAAGACATCAACAACTAAAATAACGATTTGAATGGATTCAGCAATAGAGTTGTCATCATGTAGGACAAACTTAACAAGGTCATCTAAGGTAAATAATAACGGAAAATAGATTGAAAGGGAATAGGCAATAGTTTAGTTTCACCATAATGGAGTTGTCAGGACTGTCGGAGAGGTTGCAATAAATGGTTAAAAATGAAGGATCAGGGGTCTTCACATAGATTTATACCTTTCTGGTGAGGTCATCATAGAGAGAGGGAGATCTAGGTATTCTCAGAAGATTACGTTCCATGGTTCTATTTACTTTTTGTACATCCTATTCTGTTTTATAATAGTTATTAGTCGTGTTAGTTAAGAAAATCCTTTTTTTCCAAGTTTCTTGTTTATAGGTTGAGGTTTATGCTTCAGTCTCATAGATTCTGCTTAATTCACAGTTGCCAAGGATTGCTACATCCTTGATAACTACTTGACAACTCATGAGGTCATTCAGATCAGAAAATAAGGAGTAAAGACATTTTAAGATTAATTTTCAAAATGTCTTGATGTAGATAGGTGTGACTTAGTTTCATTGTTTGATCAATGGGCCACCAGCAGGATGTTTTTGCAGCTCTAGAAGCTCAAGAAAAGCAATCTCTTCCCCTCTTCATTGGTTATAGTTGATTAGGTGATGAATATAACGTCAGGACAAAGCAGGGATGGAGGGCATTACAGTTGGTGAAAAGTGCTTAGTGGTCCGATAAATATATCTGAGTTAAAATGGGCAACATGTCTTTGTACATAGTGAACTGCATGCAAATTACTTCTTAATTAGTCTGATGTAACCTCAAAATATTTTATTTTATTTACCTTTCTAGAAATAGAAATTTTTGTTGTGATGACTTCGACAACTAGGAAAATAAATGGTATTTTATAAGAGTATAACTAATTCATGGTAAAAATATGTATTGAGATTGTTGAGTTCTTTGAAAATTTACTTTTTGACATCTCCCCCTCGGATTTGTAAAAATACCAATGTTAATTACATCGAACAATTGGTAGGCTTTTCGTGTTAGGTAAGCCCTCGTAATCCCATTGCTCTCCATAGGCACCTTGTCACATGTTTTCACTTTGTCACCCAACCCGGCTATGTGTTGTATTAATCGAAACACTTCTCCATTCATTTGCTTCCCACACCATTTGCACTACATCCTCTTTTTCTTCATATCCACCATGCAACCATGCTCCCACCTATTATCACAGGAAGTTGGTGTATCAGAGGCTCCTTGGTCTGCCATTTAACCTTTTTGTTTTGCAATGTTAACAATTGAAAATTTTAATTTTAAATGAACTAATAGATTAACTGAAAAATGTAACCAAGATGGGGGATGACCAAACAGCCCTCTAATGTGGACAGCCCACTAAGGGGGCTATTCAGCCACAAGGGGTAGGGGGGACCTCAATAGCCATTTACGAGGTAGTTTCGGTCCTTCCAAAGGTGAAAAACATGTAAAATGGGAAAAATCGGCTATGTAGGCATCAATCCAAGCTTAGAAATTGTTGAAAGTAGGTTTAGGAGGAGGGAGTCTCACTAATGGGGGAAAAACAAAGATTGAAAGGAGAAATCGATGGTGCCCTCAAAGAAATTGTTGCAAGATTGCCTGAATCGCCACTCAATCGCTCAAATCACCATAGAATCATATGAATCGCTGCTACAGTTGCTGAAGCATACTAGAATTGATTGAAGATTGTCATAGATGTAAGGGGGAACACCGAAATTACCAAGGGTGCAAGTCTTAGAAGGGTTCTCTTGAGAATCGGGATGGCCGATAGCGGACCAATATCTGGCCCGATTTGGGGCTTGATATCAATTCAGATCAGTACTTAAGTTGTTCCGGTTGAATTGGTTGGATCGATCGAGTCATTGTCAAAATCAATCAAATCGGATCTATTCAGACTGATTCAACTGGAATTTCTGTAGGAATCGGTCCTTCCGGCCTGAATTAGATCGAGATCGACCGATCCGATTCCAAAATTGACCGATTTCGATCTAATTTTGCAACCATGAGTGGATATTAAAATGAAGTGCACCTTTTTTCAACCATAAAGGAGTGGGTGGACAAGCTTAGCACTCCCTAGGTGCATTGGAGGCATAGATTGCAGAATCGGCCATGGCCGATCCGATTCTTGGCGGAACCACCGATCCGAATAAAATATCCATCGGAATCGGACTGTTTGGTCTGATTCGGGGCCATAATCATCCAAATCGGTGGATTCCTGAACGATTCCGGCGATTCCTCGCCAGAATCGACCGGAAAATTGATGCGGCGGCCCTGTAGCCGCCGCGGCTGTCTTTCCAGCCCTATCGGGCAGGGAAGAAGGGCTACCGGGTCCATCACCGGATCCAGCTAAGTCAAGTCACCAGATCAACAGGACGAGGGGCTGGCCCGGTCTGGGGTGACCTAAGTCACCGGGTCCTGATGGACCCATTATCCTTGTCTTCCCCGCCTGATAGGGTGGGGAAGACAGCCGCGGCGGCCATAGGGCCGCCACGGTGATGTTTGGGTGGGATTTAGGCCGATTTCGGCTCCAAAACATGCTACATCGTTATTTTGATATTTTTTTAATGTTTTAGCACCTTTGAAGAACCGATCTAGAGCGATTCCGGATCGAAATTTCTTCTGGAAGATCGGTTGGAATCGGACCGATCCGAACCGATCCGGATGGGATCGGTACCCACCGATCCAGTGGCCGATTCCGATCCCGCGATCCATGATTGGAGGGGATTTTAATGTAGTGACCAAACCAGAGGAGAGGTCAGGTCACAATTTTTCGGCTCAAGAAATTAGTTTCCTCAATGACTTTCTACTGTGGTTTTCTGGAGTTCTCCACTTTTGGCATTGAATTCACTTGGTCTAATGTCAAAGCCAGAGCTAAGCTTGACATATTTATATTGTCTCCTTCTTGTCTGTAAGTTTTTGGCTTCCCAGGCAGTTTTCATATTTCTAGAGTGGCCTCTGACCATTGTGCTATTGGTATTGGATGTGCCAATGGCATGGTTAAGTCTAGCAGATTTCACTTTGAATTTGCTTGGTGCAGAGACCCTTCTTTTCTTAACCATATGAATGCATGGTGGAATGAGCAGATACTTGTCTTCCTCTCATCTACTAACAGATTTCTCATAAAGCTCAAGCACACCAATAAGAAAATCAAGTGGTGGGCCAACTGCTAATTCACATCTTTGGGTGCTACTAGAGTTGATTGGATGAACAAGCTGGACAATTTTGAAAGATTAAATGACCCAGGTATCATCAGTGAGGATCAGATGATGGAATGAAAAAGGGTCAAGGAGGATTACGAAAAATGGTCGTTTAGGGAGGAAATCAAATGGAAACAAAGGTATGAGAAAACTTAGTTGAGAGAAGGCGACGAAAACACAAGGTTTTTTTCACACTATGGCTACACTAAGAAGAAGAACCTTATTTACAAACTGAAGATTGATGATACTGGTTTAGATTACAGACCAAGTGGGCACACATGCAGCTGAGTTCTACAAGGCCTTGTTTAAGGAGTACACAAGCTGTAGCCTGTTGATTAATTTCGATGGGATCAATAGGGTTGATGTATCTGAGGCTGACACTTAACATGCACCATCTCTGAACCAGAAATTTTAGATTCTATAAAAGAAATGGACCCTTTTAAAGCTGCTGGATCTGATGGATTCTTCATTGGCTTCTATTCATCTTGCTGGGACATCATCAAGAATGATTTCATGGCCTTGATCAGAGAATTTGAAGATCAACTGCAGGTGATCAGGTATCTTAATTCGACCTCTCTAGTGCTGATTCCTAAAAAAGATTATGTGCAAGACATCAGAGATCTCAGGTTGATTAGCCTTCTTAACTGCTGCTATAAGATCATCACAAAAGTTTTAGCTTCCAGACTGAGCAGGATCATTAATAAATTGGCCATCCCTTCAGAGTACTTTTATTCCAGGGTGGTATATTCTTGATGATTGCATGGTTGGGCATGAATGTTTACATGATCAAAGGCTGAGAAAGGAGTGCATCTTGCTATGTTATCTAAGGTGCTCGCCTCAGGCACCTAGGTGCTGAGGCGAGACGAGGCAAGGCAAGGCAAAAATGCCTCGCCTTGGCATTTCTCACCTCACTCACGTTGCCCGGATCCGAACCCAGTAAGGGCTGGATCTGGTAACTTAAAATCCTCTTTCCCTGTCCTGAAACACCCAATACCCAGTCTTCCACTCCGTGACTCTAACATTTTGATGTCCGGCAGATCCTAGAAGTGAGTTTTTTTTTATATTCTTCTTCAAAAGTTTTAACGTTATATAAAAATATATATTATTAAATATTTTAAAATATATACTTCACTTTAAACGTTTGAGGTGCTCACCTTAGGCACTTGAGGTGAGACGACCCTCCCCTCATTTTGAGCACTTTACGCCTTGGACAACATAAGCATCTTGTTGAAACTGTATTTTGAAAAGACTTTGTGACAGAGTCAAATGGAATTGCCCACTTAGAATGATGTATTTATGTGTTTTAATTACCAATGGATTCAATGGATTAAACACATCTCTACAGCTAGATTATCAGTGCGCGTTAATGGTAAAGACTTTGGGTCTTCTCCTCCTCCAGAGGTCTGAGATAGGGGGGATCTGTTATACCTCTTTTATTTGTCATTGTTAGCCAAGTTATGTGCATCATGTGGGATATGGCTTCATAGAGCGGTCTCATTGAAGGCATTTTGTGGGTAGCAATAATGTCCATATATCTCATCTCTTCTTCGCTGATGACACGCTGCTATTTTCTGCAGCCAAGACAGAGAAGTACCTCAACTTAAAGATTTTACTTCTCTTGCTATAGGCGGTCACAGGTACAAAGATCAATGAGCTAGGAACTTCATTCAAAGGTTTTTTAACATGCAATGGTTTGGTTTTTCGATACAATACTTAGGGCTATCTCTTTTGGATAGGGGTTCTACGGGTAAGGATTCGCGAGTGGTTATTCAAAAGGTGGAGTCCAGACTTCAATGGTGGAAGGGTAGATTACTTTCTGCTTGTGGAAGATGGGTGTTATCGAAAGCTGTTCTTCAGAGTATCCCTCTGTATTTCTTCTCTATACTTACGGTTACCTAAAGGAGTGTGCAGGAAACTAGAGAGCATTCGGGTAAGATTTTTCTGCCAAGGAGTTGGCGACAAAAAATGTATTCATTTGGTGAAATGGAATCATATTTGTATATCTAAAAAGGAAGGAGTAGGTATAATGCCTTTTGATGTTTGTAACAATGCACTTTTGTGTAAATGGATGTGGAAGCTCAATAACAACTATGAAGCTCAATGGGCGAGCATTGTGAGTTCAAAATATGGCCTGGATCTCAATGGACAATGGATTACAAATTTCAGCACTTTGAGCAGAACTTTCAAGATTTGGAGAGGCATTCTTCAAAATTAGGACCTATTTCAGTCTTGCTGCAAGATTAACATTGGCAATGGAGACATGACTATTTTATGGGAGGATGGATGGGCTGGTCAAGACACGTTGGTCTCTTATTGTCCTTTGCTTTATTACATTTGCAGCCTCCCCATGGCATGGTCAGCTCCTTTTGGGATGCTAATGTGGGTTGGGGCTTTCATTTCCGGCATAATCTCATGGATTCCGAGGCTAGTGAAGTATCCTATCTTTTCTCTATTTTGGAGGACCGCAGGGGTGATGATAGCATGGTTGATGAGATTGTTTGGCTGCCCAATAGGAATGCTAAATTTTCTGTCAAATTGGTTTCTGTTAGATTATCTTATGCTGGTACTTTGGTTTCTTGGTACAAAAATGTAGGGAAAACCGGTTTTCCGGTCAAGGTACAACTCTTCCTTCGGAGGAGATTTCGATTACCGACCGAAGTCATCTTAATGGGATATTTACTGATATATCCAACACTTGTGTTTTCTGTGGGATGATGGGGGAGGGCATTAATCACCTGTTTATCCTTTGTGGAGTAATAAATTTTCTTTGGAAGATTCTATGCTCCAAATGGAATATTCAATGGAGGGAATCAAACAATGTCTTGTCTCTGATCTTTGACTGGGCATATTACAACCCTTGGCCTCATGACAGTCAGTTGTCGGATTTCTCCCTGCCTGCTGCATTCCTATGGGCTACTTGGTGCACAAGAAATAAAAGAACTTTTGAAGATCATTTTGAGCACACGAAGGCTATCCTTAAGAGGATGGGTTGGCTGGTCAAAGATTGGTTTTATTCTTGCAGTAGGAGCTATCCGGATGAAACTTCTTTTAAAGACCGATTCTTATCTTTCAGTTCCTTCTTTATGTAACCATTTCAATCTACTATATTCTCGGTAGTAGCTTGGCTGGCTTTTATTTCTTCTGCATTTTCTTTTACTGTCAATGAAACCGTAACCTTGTGTCACATTCAAAAATTCTGACCACTTCTTGTCCTTAAGGATTTTTGAGATTATCACTTGCAGAGACATGAGTTTAACCCCACTGGGTATAGAGATCTCATTGATTTTTTGTTTGTAGCATAAAATTTCAGATCGAGGGAGCTTGAAACTTCATATTCTCTGTTTAGATAACTAAGAATTGCGATTTGAAAGTCTGGATTTCAGAGTTGATCAGATCAGGCTTTTTAGTGAGTTTCGCTTTAAAATTTTGGAGATTTGGGTTTTGATTTTAACATTCACACCCTTTTTTTCGGGGGGGGGGGCTCGGGATTGCAACCTTTATTCCTTTTAAGTTCAGTGTTTAAGACTCTTCTTTTTTTTGCTTTAGAATTCTATGTTTGTGACTTAAGGTTTCTGGTTTGAAGGTTTGTTGTTTTAGGTTCTTTCTTTCTCTGTTTAGAAAGTCAGATTTGGGATTTGGAAACCACAGCTCTGAGTCTTTCAAACTTTAAGCTTCCTTTGGAAAGGGTTTAAGTATTTCAGTTTACGGGCACTGCTAGGTCCCTGATTTAAAAGATTTGGTAGTTTTCTGATTTGGCCAATTTTCTGATTACTTAAACTCTTTTGATTCTTGATTTCTGGTGCTGGTGTTCGAATCCCTGGCCTTAGCACTCCTTACTTCTTTTTCTACTCCTCATTTATACCTCCTTTACAGCAGCCAGTCGGCTGAGATTCCTGGTGATCTTGGAGTTCTCAGCATTACATACCCTTTTGTAATTTGCTAATTTCTCAAATTTTTGTAGCCTTCGATTGTGCAAAATTCTCTGGAACTTTCAGTTGTTACAAGAAATTATAGATTTCTCGACTTGGGATTGTTTTATCTTCTGCCCTTCTGATTTGCAGATTGCAGAAACTTCTCATTTTTTTGTTGCAGGATTTTATAATTCTATTTCTTTATTCACAATTTTATTTGCATTCCTCCAAGTTCATAAGGCTGTTTATATTTTCCCTACAACACCACATGTGCACCGAACAAGAAGTTTTCATTGCTAGCTCGAATTAAATTGAATTACAAATAGATGAGAGAAGGCATAAAAGTCATAATTCCCATAAATTGAATGAATTAGGATTAAATTCTTTTTAACCTCTGATAGTTTATCCCAATTGGCTTAGGATGGGATGTGCCCAACCTTTGATGGGTATGTGGGAATCCTTCCCGATGATTTAGGAAGCTCATTAGCTTGTGATTCGACATATTTGCATGTTAAATATGCTTAACCTCTCCATAGCTTAATCAGTATTTCCTTCCCTTAGCGGAGGTATGGTTTGACATTGAAGTCGTTTACCTTTTTAGGATGAACTTTTGTATGCCAACCTTAAGCATGTAGAGGTGTGTGCATCCCCCCACCTAGTCCATATGTTATAGTTCTTTTAGATTTTACTAAAACGTGAAGGCGTGTGCGACCCCCAACTAATCTTGGTTTGTTTAATTAAATTTATGGATTTTTATTTAAGTTTGAGTTGATGGTTCATTTTATTGATGGCCGCCTAGCCCATTTATCAGTTGTCATGGGTCCAAAGGGCCACTGCTGGTCATTGGGCTCCTATGCATCGGGGTTACTCCTTTTTTTTGCTGTTGTACTAGGTGGGACCCACGTGGGTTCAGAATAAGGACGGGATGGTGCTTGTTGGCGTCCTCTCGCGACGACGGCTGGGGAGGTTGACAGCCCTAATGATGGTGGAAGAGGTTATGGATGACCTCAATGGTGGCAGGAGAAGCTACTAGTGGCCTTGTGGGGTTGTTTAGGCTCTGGCGACGATGTCTTCTATGACTATTGGCTTCGACAGTGGTGACAAATGAAGCTGCTGGCTTCGACGATGGTGATGGGAGAAGTGGATGGCTTCAACAGCTGTGGTAGGGGAGCTTCCAGTGGACTCGTAAGGTTGTTTTGTCTCTGACAACAATGGCTTCATGGCTATTGGCTTTGACGGAGGAGGCAGATGAAGCAGTCGGCTTCGATGATGGCGAAGGGAAAAGCGGGTGGCTTCAACGGCTGCTGCAGGGGAGATAGGCAGCTCTAATGGCAACGAAAAAGGAGGTGAATGGTCTCGGTGGCATCTCCCTTTGCTTCTTGCTTCTCTTTCTATGCCTTCGACCTTGCAACTTCATCTGTGATGGCAGCGATGCCTGCTTTATAGGAAAGGAGGGCTGCATCTATCAGGGATAAGCCTGGATGGATTTGGACTCTCCAGTGGTTGCATTGGTTAAAGAGGGAAAATGCGATCCTCTTCTAATTTTCAGGATCATCCAGAGGTAGGTTCTGATGACTGCGGGCTCTCCAGTTGGCAGATCTGATGGAAGCGGATGCCGCGGTGGCCAGAAGGTATTCTGGAACCTTCCTTTAGCCTTGGTGGGCCCGCTAGGAGCTGCTGCTGACCTCCAGTTGTCACTGGATCTTCAGAGGTGGAATGCTTGCCCGGAGATGCGGTAAGTGGAGATGCTTCCGATGGGATCTCTTAACCTTGCTACAGATGTCAATGTGGTTAGGCTTGCTCAACATCATCCTTGCTCCCAACAACTGCTAAACTGTAGGGGGAGCAACTGGTGCTTCAAGAATTGCAGGATGTGGCCGTTCTTGCTATTCTTTTGGGATAAGGATGGTAGAAAGGCTCTGGTAATAGTGGATGCAGCTGCAGTCCTCTTAAATAGGAAGTGGGTCCGGGTTTAACTGCTGCGGTGGCAGGGGACTGTTGTATCCGCTGTAGGTGCCAGCAGGGGTTGGCAGGATCTCCAAAATACCCTCATGAAGCTGGCCTGCTGGGGCAAATGTGGAAATTTCTGATAGGGAATTAGCCGGCGCAAATAGGCTTGGTAGGTTGGTCAATTTAACACCTAATGGGCCTAACAATAAGGCAAAGTCCATAAGTTTATGAAAATGACATATGACAGTGACATCAAATTGAGTTGAAATTGACATCTGATGAGTCTGATTTAAGAAACAAATAGGCAGCCCACTTTGCATATGAGAAATTAACTAGGAAAATGGCATCCATTTTGGGCTGTCTCAATGAATTGGGAATTGAAGTGGGCCCAATTAATCGGTTAGGGCTTGTTTGGCACCATAAAATTTTGGGGATAAACTTGGGTTATCCTCAAAATTTTAGGGATAACTCATGTTTATCCCAAGTTATCTTTAAGTTATCCCTGTACCAAACAACACCTTAAATCTGGGAATTAAACCTGGTAGACCAAATGAGTATTGGATTAGCCTAATATCTAATCCAAAGTTTTTTTTTTTTTGGGAAATTTCTGGTGCCAACAGAGTACAGACTATGTTCACCTGTTAAGTGCCATTAAGAGAAACATCTTTTCATGCATGTAGAATTTTCAAGCATGGAGACGCAAACTACTATATATGCAATGTGATTCGAATTCCATCTTTTTATTTTCAGGTCTACACACTCGGAAAGCTGCAAATTTTTTGTTGTCTTCAAATCCTTTACTTCTGCTGCCTTGTCATAGAGACGTCTCGAAGTGGTGCAAGTATCTGTATTGTGTATTGAAATATTACTCATAGCATGTTCAGATTGACTTCGCATATGAAAGCTTGTGGAAGCTACGCATCATGCTGTTCAGAGACATGAAGGCATCTTTTGTTTGTTTTTTCTGTTTTTGTCTTTCCTGTTTAAATTTCTTCTCCAAAATAAAACCAGATGCACTACTTGATCTGTTATGTTGGGTTGCACTGCGTCAGCTTGGCTATTGATTTCCATAATCTCAATTTTGACTTTCCTTACTGGAAAAAGATTTTTTGGTTTTGATTTAGTTTTAACCATTAGGAAAATAGATGGTATTTCATAAGAATATAATTTATTTATTATTCATGATATGTATGAAAATATATATTGAGATTGTTGAGTTTTTTGAAAATTTGTTTTTTAACTCTTTTCATTGGACTTGCGAAGTGTTAATTACATCGAACAATTTTGATTAGTCGCCGTTGCAATTAGATGATATACATTCACACAAAATAAGTATTCGGTGGCAATGGCTATGTGAACTTAATGGAATGTAAACACTTAGTGTTTTAGATTTAATTTGATTTGATATTTTTTTGGTTTGAGTTTGTCTTGAAAGTTTGTTTTGTCTTTGGTTAAGACTTGGTATTGTTTTATTTTTATTCAAGTTAATTAATGTTAATTTGAAGGTTTGATTTGGATTATTTTGTTTTGTTTTGTCAAGACTCGTCTTCTTATTTGAGAATTTGTTTTGAATTTAGTTTTTTTTATATTTTTTAGTTTGATTTGCTTTGATTGTTGGGATTTTTGAGATGTGTCTTGTTTGATTTTTGTTGTTTTGGTAAAAACTGAGTGTTTTTTTTACTTTGGAACTTTTGTTTTGAATTTGATTTGAGTTGATTGTTAGTTTTATTAATACTTGTTGTCTTTTATCTTTGGGATTTGTTTTTAAAGCTTGATTTCATGATTGGCTTAATCCTTTTGCACAGTATTTTTTTTTTTTTGCACTTTCATGATAGGATGTGATAATGAAAAAGAGTAGCTGTCATATATGATCAAATAAAGTGGAGGATCACAAAATAAGACGAGATTTTCATTTTTTGTTTAAGAAGAAAATTATTTAAAAATATAAAATTGCATGTTTTTATCACAAATTCATAAAATTATAGTAAAATTTCAAATTGTCATGCAATCAAACACCTCATTATGGTGTCAAGAACTAAGCTGTGCAAATCTCTTTTCATAAGAAAAAAAATCAAAAAATTATGTTTACGAAAATTTCTTTTCCATAGCTTTACGTCCCGTTTGGTAACACTATTAGGTATCTCTATCACTCTCAATTTTAAAGTTGATATTGATAGGATCCATTAAGAAGTGTTTGGTTAATTCTATCAATTTTAAAATTTGTAGTGCAAACAAAGTATATTATGTAATACAAGTATCCACTTGTATTACTTTTATATTGATACTCCAAATTTGAAAATATTAATATCAATATTGATATAGTACCAAAAACAAAACTCTAACCAAACAGGACATTAGATATGGGCGTCATTCTCTTTAGATGCATCTAGTTCATATTGCTTGTAGTCCCAAAGGACAATGTCTTCGGGGCTCTTGTGTCAATCTCACTAGATTTGTCCATGTAATACAGACTTAACCCTATTTTGCAATAAATAAAGAAGTTTCGGATGTTGCCTTTCAACTGAATGCTCATGTCTTTTACCCATGATGCTTTTAAAACATAGAAAAATGAAATGTTAAGATTTTTGTGGCCATTCATAATATTGGCTTGTAGGAAGTAATTCATGAAACATTCATTAAAAAGGCAATACAAGATTCACTAAATTGCTAACTAACCATGGAGAGATAAAACAAAAATACATCAAAAGTAGGAAAGCAAAGATACATTGAAGACCAAAAAACAAGGCATCTCAAGTCATAGAAACATCTAGTGTTCATGGCGTGCAATTTGGCGATGATTCATCCCTTTTGAACCTCGTCCTCCTCAGTTACTAAGCCGCCCGACTTGTCTTCCATAATGCAATGATACTATGACAATCTTGTTCTTCATCCGTAGTGCCAAAGTGTCTATTAAGAAAAAGCTGTTTGTTATAATGTAACTACCCCTTTTACACACATGGCTAGTTTCTCCTCATTTGCACCAATGCTCTCAAATACCAATTTACTAGTTTTTTGAGATAAATGCGCTCATGAACAATCATGGACTGAGTTTCTGCTGAGCTCATGAACTCCCAGAGAAAATTAGAGCATGAAACATGCTTAAAAGGAACACAAATGTTGCCCTCTTGCCCCTTGATTATGTGGTGTAACCCCAAAAGCATCTCAACTTCCTCGAGAAGAAGGTGCACTCAATGTATCAAACATAAACATGTGGGTGTCCCACAATTCCACCAGTGCCCCAAGCATCGAAAATTCTCAAAAATATTTAATAACATGGTTGGCATGAACAAGCATTTCCTACAAGCTCCAATCAATGAGCATGGCACGAGCATGTGCATTCAATGCCATCCCTAGTTTGGCAATCTAAAGTGTGCATAGAACATGGAAAGTTGTATGGATCTTGCACATGATGAGCCACATTTAGCAAAAGAAAGCTGCGGCTTGAAATTCAATGCATCCAGGAAGATACATGTGTCGCATCAAGGAAATGCTTTTTCTATAAGGTGCGTCTAATTTAAGGGTGTTCATGGGTCGGGTCGGGTTGGTTTGAAGGGACAAAAATAAAACCAAACCAACTCGAATGTATATGACAACTCGAACCAAACTTTTTCGAGTTGGTTCGGGTTGAACCAAAAACACTATTAAAATATTTAAATGTACAAATTTTATATTAAATTTCACCTTCAATTTTTTTATTATATATGAATATGAATATTTTATTTAACAAATATAGTCAATCGTAGATGTTGACTAGCAACGTTAAACCCATGACCAAAAAGTTCACACTAATGATCTTGCTTTAAAGATTTTACCAAGCATTCATATTTTGTAGTTACCAGTGTGAGATTATTAGGAAGGCATAGTATAGTAAGAAATAACATGTTTTGTCCCACATCGAACAATCCTTAAATTTTACCTATCATATATTCTTCCCTTTTTATTCAACACCAACAATTACTAAATGGGCCAGCAGCTGATGGGATCAGAGAATCAAGTCATGAGTGTTCGGGTCGAATCAAGTTTACTAAGTTGAACCTGATTAACCCAAGACAACTCGACGACCCGATCCAACCCGACATTTTTTGGTTGGTTGGATTTGGTTTCTTAGGTTGATCTGAGAAGTGAACACCCCTAGTCTAAAAGAGAACTGACAGGATGTGTCTACTGGAAGAATCCAAAAGTAAATTAGAGGCAAGTGAGGGTCAAACATGAGAAACAAAGTTGGAGAACACGAAGAAAAAAGGTATAACTCACCTCACTAGAAGTGACCCAATTCTTTACATGACTTAGGATCATAGAGAACTTCCTTGTCATACTCGTATTTGCCTTTGTAGAAGAAGAAGAAGTCATTGAACAGCATGAAAAGAAGAAAGATTTGAAGGGATGGTTTTTATGGGCGTGTCTTGCAATGGGAGAAGAATGGCTCCACTAGAGCTCTTTTATAAAGGCGACGAAATTCAAACACTAAAGCTCTCTAACTCGAGACAGCACAAAATTAACATGCACTATCATCCAGGCATACACACCTCAGCTTAAGATGCATCGCTTTCAAAAAAATGTTTCCAACTTTTATTAAGTGATGCGTTCAAGCCAAGCATCTAGTCTCACAATTGAGTCGTTTATTTAAATCTTGAACTTTTATCAAAATAAAAATATGAGTGAGATTGAAAACCTCAGCTTTAGAGAAATTTGGTTAAGACCCATTCAACAAAAACAATGATAGCCATGTCAACCACTAAGCTTGAGGATATGCCACAATTGTACACATGAGAACGATGACTCCTATCCAAGTTTCTTGACTCATTGTATGCAATTTATATTTTCTTATACTAAGTTTGCATTTCTTTAAATCTTGCATGCATCATCTTCATCATTTGTCCCGCTATAACCATATAATCCTGCCACATGCCATAGTAATGTGGCCCACCGTGTTATCTTATTATACATCATGGTTTTTTTATATGTCCCACCATATTATTCACCATGTCCCTTAAGCTTGACTCCCTACGTGATGCCCCAGCCTTCGTAAATTTTGTACCATCTTCCCTTGTCCCAACACTACGGTGCTCCTCCCACCAGAGTCACATCCAATTTTGTTCCAAGTCCCACAGTGATTGTTTCACCACACCATGTTTTCACCATATTCTCATAGGATACTCCAAATGGTAGGAATTGTTGACGAGTTTTAAACCATGATTCCAATGAAATAAAATAAAAATTCTATTCCAAACCAAGCCAATGCTTCCAAGAGAGCCCAATGAACGTGAATGTTCCAACCCTAGTCGGTTGTAGATTCCACTTAGCTTAGTTCAGTCTCCTTCAATTTAATATATAGTTTAGCCTTTCTCAAAACAAGTACACCATGAAGTTGAGCCACTATCTTAGATGAACTCACAAGTGCATAGGGGCTAAATTTCTCTGTAACTCCTTTTTGTTCCCACGGCACATCCCTTTTACCAATCAACTATAGGGAATAGTTTAGATGGAGCAAGACAGTGACCTCGAGATTCAGTGGTGTTTGCACTGCTTAGTTAGATCAAGATGTCATGTCTAAATCTACATATTGGCATCACATTTTTAGCCCACCACCATTCCATCATCTACGCCTCCTTACAATCTGCCACACGCCTCCTCTCCATTCTTCCATACACTCACATGTCTCCATTTATGATCAATGGATGCAAACCTTGTCAATAGGATGTGTCCTCCTAGATGTGCGCCACTATTAGGACGCATTCATCACACGAAAGTAAAACTTGAATCCTACATGGAATGAGTTGGATTTGTGGACTTCCCAAGAAAGCCTCCAACCTCCGATTGGTTCGGACCTCTCGAGCTTGGGGAGATCTTGTAGACTTACTCCCAAATGTTGATGATTCTTCCTCACTGTTCCGAATTCACCATCTTCTTTTCCAAATTCTCTCTGAATCCTTCCCTAATCCGCTCAAGGTGCTCCCTAATGCCCTGTTTGGTTAGAGTTTCATTTTTGGTACTATATCAATATTGATATTAATATTTTCAAATGTTGGAGTATCAATATCAAAAGTAATACAAGTTGACACTTGTATTACATAATATGCCTTATTTGCACTACAAATTTTAAAATTGATACAATTAACCAAACACCTCTTAATGGTTCCTATCAGTATCAATTTTAAAATTGATAGTGATAGAAGTACCTAATAGTGTTACCAAACAGGGTGTAAGCCCTCACATGTTGTCTTCCACTTAGAATCTCCTACGGTGCCACCGCTCTTTTGCCTTCCTCCTCTTTTGCCATCATGATAGGGAGGATGAGGACACTACTAGACTTGTGCTTGCATTGACAAACCTGTCCCATCATCTAAACACATCCAACTAGTGCCCATTGGGAGGGACACATTTAATAGGGAGTAGACCGAACCCCCTACCAGCCCTATTGCCCATCCTCTTCTTTTAAGCCTTAGGTCTATATCACTATCACTAGACATTTAATGTTCATTTATACATACAAAAATACCCAAAAAGGGGGTTGAGATCTAATCCCAACCTAGTCCGTTAACCTTTTGCAGTTTATGTTTAACTTTATTATGGATACTGCACTCCCATCCTATTTCTAATCCCTCGTTACCCTTCTATTGTTTCTTTGATTATTGTAGGTGAAATACTTGTTCTAGACTCATCTAGAAGACAAAAATAGCTCTAAGCTTCTCTCTTACGATAAGCTAGAGAAGAGAAATTGAGAACATACATAGCACGTCTTCTCACTAAGGCTACCTAGGTCAATTTATATTTGTATTGCCTTAGGACCCCACAAGTTATCGACGACCACAAACCACCATCTTCTACCACACATTCCCCACCAACATTCTCCCTCCCCACCAGATCGAGTGAAGTTGGGGATGGGAACATCAAAATCTACATCCACATTAATTACATTTTTTAACAATGGTTAATAGAATAATACTTATGATTATCAACATGGTTATTACACAGTAACATTTTATCTTTAAGTAATCTACATCTATAGATGAAGAGATCTTAAAACACATGAGAGTGATGCAGAAAATCAAATTATTCATTTTAAAAATAAATAATATATTTATGTTTTTCAACAAGTCATATGTTGTCTATAAACTAATAGTGTTCGTAGTATTCAATATTTTACATGATGATCATTAGATGAGGTATATGAGAATGTGTTTTTACAATGTGATGGTGATCAATGACATAACGTGTGACATATGATCGAGAGATGATAATAAGATAAATTTGTCTTTCTTTAAATATGTTGTTTATCAATTACTAAATTCTTATCGTTTTATTTGTAGGCACTTAGTGATAAAAATAAAGAATATATATGTCACTTATAGAAGAGGAATAACAGTTATTCTTCAGTTAAAATGAAATTTTGTAAATGTTTGTTTTAATTGTTAATTTCTTATTAAGTTGAGATATCTCACATTCTTATATGTTGCAAACAAATAAAAAAAGATGCCTTCCTACATGTTCTAAGATGTTCCAGATGATATAGACGCATGAATAACATGGTGGGTCTATTGTCTAGATCAATGAAGATAGTTGTCAAATGATGATAAATGTATTAATTTGTTTATCTAAATTTTTGAATATTAGTTATAAGTGTTAATGAAATATCTTTTTTAGGACAACATGATATAGTTGATGAATGTCATAGCATTAGAGGAATCAAATACCAGGATATTTAAACATCCATTTAGTCTTAAGGAGACATTCATCATCATTTTTGATGTGGGAAGCGAGGACATACTCACAACACCTGAAATGGTAGAAGCAATGGAGGTGCTACTACTTTCATAGCTCCACTAGTCTAGGAGTTGATAAATAATATAGAGAAGCATCGTCCAAAGTTAAGAAACAATTGACATATATTTCTTCTTTAAATAAGTAGATATCCAATTTCTAACTCATAATTGTTCAAATACCCTCCTAACTAGTTGATCCATCGAGCTCGATACCATCTTCAAAGAGGTGTATGGGGAGGACAATGACGAGGATGATGAGGACCACGATAATGATATTTAAACTTATATGTATGGTGGTATGTGTATTGATAGTAGTTATTGTATTATGGATGGTTTGTGTCTATATGCATGTACGTAGGTGATTTGTGTATAAAAATATATGATATTTGTGAATGTACAAAATGGCTCCTATTTTTGGATGTGTCGAGACGTATGTTGTATAATCATGGATTTTTATTTTTCAATATATACAATATTTTTTAATCAAACATTGTTGGCGACAACTTCTTCGTCACCAATAATTACTGTCGCCGGTTAAACACTTATCTGCGATGGCTCCCCACCATCACCAAAGCAAGAACTCCCGGCACAAATAAATTATTGGTGACGGTGTACCTACTCTACGACAAGGGCAACGAATTTGTGATAATTTCACGAAGTCATTGCCAAAAGTCATTGATAACACATTTATTTGTGACAATCTTAGAAAAACTTAATAGCTATCGCCAAAAAAAACTTTTGCATCTATTTTGAATTTTCAAAATTGACTTTGGACGGTCACGATTTTTGCCTTTACTCTTTTAGTGTCCAACTATGGTTGTGTTACTGTGTTGAGTTGCATGATAAATATATTCTTTTTAGCAGATTATATTTTTGTAACAAACCTTATACAAGTCTGATGATCATTTGACAAAGAGCTTATTCTTGGATTAAAAGAGATGGAACCATTTCTTGAGATCTTCCATATTTTTTTTATTATACATGATTTTCACCCTCTTTGTTATCTTATCTCACCAAGACATGATGATTTTATATCTTATTCCGATATATGTTTTATCATAAACTTATGTATTTATTTTACCCTCAAACACCTCGTTTATCTTCTTCAATGGCATCGGCGTCGAGTCACAATCGGATGATCCGCTTGTTTGTTTGCTCGAGAAGAAAAAAAGGTGGATGAGTTTGGACTTTGGAGCGGATGCCATTTCTTATGGAAAGGCCTCACCATTCAGCTGAAGTGCACTTTATTAAATAATTATTATAAAATAAGCAAAAAAATTATTAAATAAAAATATTTAAAAATTATACTAGCATATGACTAATTTATTTTATTAAATAAAATAATAATTATTAAATGTGATCATGCTAACAGGTGTGCAAATTATAGCATGCCATACAGCAAGTTCAAGAAGAGATTTCGAAAAGAAATTATTTTCAAAGATGCCAAATATCAACGACGTGCCTGCAATTGGGAATGTTTATAAATAAATCCTCATAAATCTTCATATTTATAAGCATGATCTAAAATTTTAAAATATTAAAAAATTAAAATGTTATATTTTGGGGAAAAAAGAATCTTTGTATATAAGCATCTTTGTTAGTCAAGCATTTTTTTTATTTTCGTATTAAAAACATCTTCACTTTCTAGAAATATAGATATGGCGTAAGATTAATGATAAGGGAAAGATGATATTGTTAAAGGATACCTTCATAAAAAAGTATACATTAACCAGCATTTATTTTAAGAACTGAGTATATATATGGACTTATTTTCAGCACTAGAATGTTTCGGGCACTTATTGTGTTTTTTATTTTTTTTTCGTAAGAACACATTCAGAAATATAAATAATCATAAGAAATAACATGAAAAAATATTACATAAAATTAAATAAAATTTGATCTTGTCTAACTATGTTTTGTTGATTTTACTCTTGCATGCATCCAAATGGACTCATATCTGAGATTTTTGTATCAAAACCATCAAATTAAACACCACGTATGAATGAATCTAATTAGATATATGTATTGCAATTGTAATGCTTCTCTAAGAATAGCAAGTTTTCAAAAGTGTGACTTTTAAATGGTATTTTATTGCATAATGGCTTTTAATTGATACAACTTTATGTTATTTCGATTATAAAAAGTAGCTCATCCAAAATTTACATTGTTTCACATCGATGATAAGATAAGCGAGAGAATAAAAAGACCTTCCATAGAATTTGTAATTATCAATATTTGGCTAACAATATTAAAGATAACATGTTTTATAAAAATGGCCCAGAAGGCACTGATCTAGGTGAACGGAAGTCCGATATATATATACATGTTGTTGGATTAATCGACATTCGGGTGTTTCACATGCATTAGTGCTTGGGATGAGTGCTGTTACCTGAAGAAGCCTATGAATAATGGGGTGTTTGGTTGCATGATAATTGAGGTTTTTATTTTAATTTTTAAAAATTGTAAGAAAACTTGTTAAAAGAGGTGTTTGACAACCATGACAATTTTATGTTTTGAAAGTGATTTTCTTCTTAAACAAAAAAAGAGGTTCTCATCTCTTTCTTTTTTCTTGTGGTCCCCCACTTTATTTGGTCATGTGCGGTGGTTACTCTTTTTTGTAATCACATCCCTCCAAACATGATAATTTTATGTCATGAGTTGGTTCACTTTTTATTTTAATACAATTTTTTATCATGAAAATATACAAAAAATTATCATGCAACCAAACACCCCATAAAGATTGGTTGGTCTTGTGGCACAAACGAGATGATGTCTATATTCAACCAAAGTGTTATCCAACAGACGATTTTGTCGATAGAAACACAACACGAAATTAAGAATAATGTACGTTAGAACTGCAAAACATTCACATAAAGTAGCTAGCTAGGGGTGCATATCCATAACAAAATTTTTAGCTGCATATCCACCATAAAACAGAATAAAACAACTTAGAACCAGAAACATCCACGTTCTGAACAACACAGAAGAGGAGCCGCGCCCCCCAGTCGATCAGACAGAAAGCCCCGTATAATTAAAGATACGTGTCCAAAGCTGTTGTGTGTTAGACCTATATATATATATATTATGCTCTCAAGATACAAGGGAGGAGCCCAAGATACCTCATACATATATAATATATATATATATATGAAGCTACCAAAGCCGAGACCTATCAAGCTCTTGCTCAAGGCCTTAAAATTTTAGCGAGGATTCCGAAGTAAGCTTTAGTGAGGTCACTTAAAATTTTAGTGGGTCATCTCTATCAAAAAATACTTTTATACAAAATATTTTGATAATTTTTTTTAAAAAATATGTATAAATTTTTTTTTAAAATTTGGATGGGGTCACTTGACCTCACTCTTTTCTACCTAGACCCCCCCCTCCCCATGACTCATCACAACATTCTAGGTTTACTTCAGCCTATGGCTTCTAGCCTTTCACAACCTCGAGCGGGTCGTCTGAGCTCGGGGGAGGAGGAGAAGGAGCCATCGTCGCTAGAGACTTGGATGTCGGGGCTCGAGGGCTCTCGGGTGAGGCCTACCGGTTGGATGTGGAGTGTCAACTGTCGGGGAAGGACCGGAGAGGTTGAGGATTACGGGACGGGCACTGGGGCATATTAAATGGCCTCGTAATTTCGGTCATTAAATTATATCAGTTACTATTTATGATGTATTCGTGATCGTATATGCTAAGGCAATGATTAAGTTGTTACCGAAGTTGTTAGTTTACAATATATTTTTAACTATTCTTTAATCGTCCATCGACTTAAACATAAATCGGATAATCAAATAATTCGTAACCGTCGACATTTCTTGTATCATTCTATCAAACTTGGAGAAATATATTATAGAATTATAATTAACTTAATTGAGTGGTTTTATGAAAATATGATCCCGCTAACATCACTAAATCAAAATCCAATGCCCGTCACAGACCTTGAATACCAATATTATTACTCAGGTCACGTGACTCTACTAATTTTTGAGGAAAATTAAAAGATAACTCAAAGTAATTTTCTTTTTAAAAATATGTTCACCCCAACGACGTCACAGAATCAAAATGCTAATGGCCCAAGTCACACTGTCGTAGAGTACACAATATTATTAATCAGATAATATATTTGCTCAATATTGTTAATTGGATTATATATTCAGACAGGCACTTTGGATCATCATATAGGTTATCCTACAACAGTTCTTACGGGGACTATTAGCCCACCAGATAAGGCATTGAGTCGACCAAGTATATCTACTCTTACAATTCCGATGAAGAAGTCAGGGCTCAGAGGTAACTCTAAATGGACGCATTTTCATCAAGCTATTAAGAGATCTGGCCAGGATCTTGATGCAGGTTTAGTCCCGGTGAAGGTGGAGGCTTCAAATCTCAAATTCATAACAGATGGGGTTATGGCAGCTGACCCAAATCAGCTGCCTATCTATCCATGAAGATTCTGGCGTGGAATTGTCGGGGTGGGAACGAGCACCCGACAATTCGTCATGTTGATCGTCTAGCTCGTTCCATCAATCCACAGGTATTCTTTCTTTCTGAGACTAAATGCTCACAATCAGTTAGTATGGAGTTCTTCTCTAAAGAGGTATAAAGAACTATTTTATTGTGCCCTCTCTTAATCGGAGTGGTGGTTTATGGTTATGGTGGGATGATCTTATTCATCTCCAAGTTTTATTTTCGACTTCATCCCTGGATAGGCGGTATTATTTCGATCCGGACATGTCTTCTCCTTGGTATTTTGTTGCGGTGTATGCCCTCTTTGTTGTATATACTCGCCGGGAGGGATATGTGGGATAGGATTACTACTTCCATAAAAGAACCGAAGTTCTCGGTTTGTCTAATCGGGGACTGGAACTGTGTACGTTATCCTCGGGAAAAAAAGGGTGGTGCCACACCTATTCCATCTCATTCACAGCACTTTGAGCACTTTATACAGACAAACAATCTACTGGAGGTACGCAACAATGGGGCTATCTATACCTGGACCAACAGAAGAGCTTTTCACTTTAATATCCGTGAGAAATTGGATAGATGTCTTACCTCTGATTCATGGATGCTTCTTTATCCAAAGGTACAATTACACACTCTTCCTTGTTATCACAGTGATCATTTGCCACTTTATCTCAATACTACTCCTCCGGATCGACCAAGACAGTATAAATTCAGGTTGGAAGCTAATTGGTTAAAGGTGCCTTCCTTTCATACGTTGGTTGATGCTTCCTGGAATCACTCTGTCTCGCTAATCCAAAATTATGAGGCAAAGATGAAGGCACTTAGCACAGAGATGTCAGCCTGGCGAAGGACAGTGTTTGGCAGTCTTAAAGGCCAAATTCAGGCGGCTAAAGCTAGATTTCTTTCATTGCAGTCTCTGCCTTTGACTCAACAAGTGATGGAAGAAGAATTTCAGTTAGAAAAATTTATTGATTGGTTGGAAGATCTGGAAAATATCTATTGGAAACAAAGGGCTAAAGCCTATTGGCACACGTCTGGCGACAAATGTTCAAAGTTCTTCTTTACCAAAGTTATGAACAGAAGGAGATGGAATCGAATTTGCAGGGTCTACGGGATGGATGGCTCTTGGTCCACGGATATGCGGGATATATAACATGTTTTTCCGACTTATTTTCAGCAGCTCTTTCATGGTGATACATCTCCTATGTCCTCTAATCTTTTTGAATCTTTGCAGCTCCCTACTATCTCACAGGAACAGGCGGAATTCTTATTGGCTTCTCCTTTCATGGATGAAGTACACAATGCACTATTTGCTATGAAACCAGATAAGTCCCCTGGTATTGATGGGCTACCACCTTTATTTTTTCAACACTACTGGTCTCTCTTACAGGATGATGTTCATTCCTTTATCAAATACTTGTTTGATTTGGGTCATATACCTTCTGCTTTGAACCACACAGTAATTACTCTTATCCCTAAAAAGGAGCAAGCTATTTTACCAGAGCACTTCAGGCCGATAAGTCTGTGTAATGTTTTATTTAAAATTCTCACTAAGATTATTGTAGTTCGTCTGAAACCCCTGCTGCCCGGCCTTATTTCACCACTTCAATCTGCTTTTGTCCCGGGTAGGCATGGCATTGATAATGTGGTTATAGTCCAAGAAATACGGAATGCGTTTAGATGGTTTAGGGGCAAGGTGGGCTATTTTATGGTTAAATTAGATATCCACAAAGCTTATGATCGTCTCTCATGGCCTTTTCTGGCTGCTGTTTTGAGTAAATTTGGGTTCCCGGATCATTTAGTTAACTTAATTATGCAGTGCACTACTTCTGTATCATATTCCCTAAACCTAAATGGTCATTACTCCGATCAGATTTTCCCATCACAAGGCATTCGACAAGGCTGTCCTCTGTCACCGATTTTGTTTATTTTATGCCTCGAAATTCTTTCATCTATGCTATCTCAAGCGGTGCGGGACAAGGTGATTTCGGGTGTCGGACTTGGAAGGGGGGACCTACCATCACACATCTAATGTTCGCAGATGATTTAATTATCTGGCAAGGCGATCGAGGTTGAAATCCGTAATCTCCTTCACATACTTAAGGTATATGAGTCTCTATCTGGACAAGCTATAAATTGTCAAAAATCTAAGATATGTTTCAGTCGAAATGTTCCCTCTGCACTTTGTGCCAGAATTTGTCATATAACCGGTTTTCAAATGGCTCTTAAGCATGATCTTTATCTGGGTATCCCTTGGGACCCTCGTGGTGGTAGACAAATTCTTATTTACAATCTACTTGTTCTCTTATTGTCAAGCAAAGATGGTCGGTGGAAAGCGCATCTCCTTTCTTGCGTGTAGGACAACTTTAATTAAATCGTTATAGCTCACTTGCCTTTATATGCTATGTCTCTGTTTCCAAGTTGCTCTGCACTTCTTACAAAAAATTGAACAACTTCGAGGAGAAATTTTTGGTGGGCCCACAAGGATCAGACGGCAACGTATCCATTTTTCCAATTGGAAAGTTATCCAACAGCCCAAGGTACAAGGGGGTATGGGAATCCGGGATCTACTTATTTTGAATAAAGCTATGGGCATGAGGTTACTATGGAATTTTTTACATAAATCTGATTCTCTATGGGTTCAACTTCTTACTCATCGGTATCTAAAGGATTCTAATATATGGAACGTCCGGTTTAAACGTACTGACTCACCTACTTGGCAGTTCATTCTTCATGCCCGACCTCACATGATGAAAGCTGGTCTATGGAAGGTTAAGGATGGTTCGGACATCCGTATTTGGCAACATCAGTGGCTCCCGGATGGTAAAGGCCCATTGAAATCCAGATTTCAAGGAGCCTACTTCCCTGGTCAGGTCAGAGCTCTCATTACCAATGGTTCTTGGAATAAGCATCTTATTTCTTTTTGGTTTGATCAGGAATCTACTCAACGTATTCTTCACACTCCTATCCATACTTACTTGGAGAAAGATACTTTGATTTGGCCTTTTACACCTGGGCCGGTGCATTTACTCTTAAATCAGCTTATCGGGTATTACAAGAGAATTACATTCCTCCTGGGCCTTCTGATCGAGTTATCTGGCGCAAGTTGTGGCATCCAAAGGTAGGAAAATATTTACCTCAAAAACTAATTATGTGCCTTTGGAAAATTTTATCAGGTAATTTACCCACTAATTCGGAGGTAAATAGGAGATGTATTTGGGTTAATCCTATCTGTCGTGTATGCTTTCGGCGCAGCCCGAATCATGGATCATCCGTTTATCCATTGCTCTCGGACCAAGGCTGTCTGGTTACTATCTCCAATTGGTAACAATTCTATCTGGCAGTTTTCTTCACCTACTGTCCTGATTCACTACTGGTTAGCTTGGATCTTGTCCTCGGGTTCTCATTTGACATATATGGGTATCCTAGCATTATCTATTATTTGGCATGTTTGGAAGGCTAGATGCCGGGCTTCCTTTCAGCAGAAACTTGATAGCCCTCAAAAAATTTTTACACAGGCTTCCACTTCTGCTGCTGATTGGATTAAATCGGGTCCGCCACTCATTGGTGAAACCAGGCAAGTATGGTCTCCACCCCCTCTTCAACACTTGAAGATTAATGTAGATGGAGCCATTTCGGATCTTGCAGGGGCAACTGGTTGGGTTGCTAGGGATGAGAACGGAGGGATAATTTCATGGCAGACTAAGCTGCCCGAGCTTCAACATCCGGAAATTCTTGAAGCTCAGGCCCTCCTTCAAGCTTGCGTATGGGCTTCTTCATCTTCGAAACCAGTCTTGGTTGAAAGCGATGCCAAGGTGATCACAGATGCCATCTCCGGTACAGGTCCAATGCCTTGGCGATCTGCTCACATTTTGTTAGAATGTATCTCTGTTCTTCATACATCACCACATATTTCTGTAGCACATGTATCTAGAACCTGTAATTTTGTAGCTCACACCTTGGCTAAATGGGCCCTGAGTTCGCTCAGCGAGGCCAAATTTCCTCATCCTCTTCCTTATGTAGTCTCTTCTGAACTTTGTAAAGACTTTCAAGGTTTAATGTGAATTATATTTCTGTGTGTGTTCAAAAAAAAGTTAATTGGATTATATATTCGAGTACACGATATTATTAATTAGATAATATGTTTGTTCTATATATAGAGCCCCCGACGTGTCACTGTTCCACCCGTTAACCGACAAGGTCGGTATCTCGAAGACGACGACGTCGCCGAATCATCCGATCGAAGAGATCGACTGTATTCGGATTTCAACCAAGGTCAGTCCCAGGGGTGTAAATACAATCCGATATTTTGGTTCGAATCGGTTAAATTTTAATAAATTTGAAATTTATTTTTGTATCTTATAAATTATCGGAATCCAAATCGAATGATGTGATAATTTATCAGAATCGAATTAAAATCGGTTAATCCTATTTTTATTAATCCGATGTTTAATAATAAATAGCTAAATATAAATATAATTAAATAAAATAAAATAAAATATATTATATAAATGATAAAAATAAAAATTTTAAAAAATATTATAAAATTTTAATAATTATATGTAAATTATTAAATTAATTTTGAATAAAAATTAATATTTAATATGTATTTCAAAATTTATCATGTTGGAATCTAATTTTGATATCGAAATCAAAATCAAGATATAATAATTTAAAAATTATCGAAAATTTAATGGGATGTTTGATTGCACGACAATGGAAATTTTTATTTTTATTTTTAAAAATTATAAGAAAACTTGTTAAAAGAGGTATTTGACAATCATGATAATTTTATGTTTTAAAAATAATTTTCTTCTTAAAGAGAAAAAAGAGGGTCTCACTTCTTTCTTTTTTCTCGTGATCCCCCACTTTGTTTGAACATGTACGATAGTTGTTCTTTTTTGTTATCACATCCCTCTAAACTTGTTAATTTGTTCACTTTTTATTTTAATATATTTTTTATCATGAAATTATACAAAAATAATTATCATGCACCAAAGAGCTCGTAAATCTCTTAACCATTCTCGAAATCGAATTCTAATTTTGATAAATTTTCTATCGAATCCGACCGCCCAGGCGACGAGGAGTGCATCCGGACCGCAGCAGGACAGAGGATCCGGTCTCGGTCGGCCCTCCAAGTATGACTCGGCTCCGCTCGGCTCGGCGCGGCGGACGGCGGCTGGCCTGGCGCGGCGACGACACACGGAGATGACGTGCCACGTGTACACCGGACAGCCCCTCCTTCCCTCCCTGCACCATATAAGCTCCGGCGCGGGAACCCCCCCTTTCCCCGGCCGCCCGTCCACGCGCGCTGCGGAAGCCTGCTGTCCTGTTGTGCTCCAGAAGTGGAGCTGTTTTATCTTCTTCCGGGCCGCGGGGGGCGACGTCGACGAGGTGGAGGCGGGCACAGGAAGCCCCGCCCGCCCTTCTGCGGCTTATCTTGCCTCGGAATGAGCCGCTAACTGCATAAATTTGGTTGGTCCTCCTCCTCCTCCCTGCAATCGCATCTGCACAGGAGTGAGCTTGGAAGCTTCGGTCCGGGCATCCGATGGCTATGGGAGCAATGCTGACCCCAAGAAATTTTTGTTCTCTTCCTGTTTCAGGTACTTCTTCAGCGCCTTGACATTAAGCAGCGTTCATGCGGATTCAGTCTCTGGCTTCGTGCATTTCCTTTTTTTTTTGGATCAACACTGGCCCAGTGGTCACGG
Source organism: Cryptocoryne crispatula var. balansae (assembly GCA_036172225.1). NCBI lineage: Eukaryota > Viridiplantae > Streptophyta > Magnoliopsida > Alismatales > Araceae > Cryptocoryne > Cryptocoryne crispatula. The sequence continues at coordinate 11,681,025 of CM069925.1, read as the reverse complement.
AGGCACGCAGCTCAGCGTGCGGCGGGGGATCGAGTGCCCCCACGGGCTCGATCCCCACATGTAGCCTCCCCCCCCCGAGCAGTGAGTTGTGCCAACCGCGCCAAGGAGGCCGGCCTCTGGTTTCATGCATTTCGATCCCTCGACTTTCGTGGCCTTTGCATTCTTTTTTTTCCGTTCTGTTTATGTGCGCCTTTTGTTTTTTTGTTTTTTTCTCTTTCTTGTGAACATGCGTTCTTTTCTTTGAGTTTGGTGGTTTTGGACGAGGAATCTGCTCATTTCAAATTTTTATCCCGCTGATCTCTTCTTCGTAAATGTGAGTCATGTGACTTCTATATGTGTGGTTGCATGCGTGAAGTTCTGATTTATTGAAGGCTTGTTGCTGCGGTCATATTGACTTCTTACTACGTATGCGTTTATCTTTCCGTGGTCAATCTAGAATCACCGGTGATTTTAGTCTTTCTTAACTTTGTTATAATACCTGGTATACCAAGTGTTCTGCTCGTTGCTTGTGTTGCAAGAGTCATGTTATTTCGATCGATGGGGATTCCTTATCTATCTGTTCGAACACTTTCCGTTATAGCAACCATTTTTCTTTTCGTAAATGCGGATGAAATTTTATACGACCCTTCTAGCCTTTTATGGGGACAGGTCTCAAGAACTGTTGCATGCATATTAATTTAGCAAAATTTTGGATCTTTTGTTTTCTCTATCCTTTGCCTTTCTTTTTTTTTCAATTTTTTATTCTTTGCTTTGCAGGAGCTTGAGTAGTATAGTTTTAACAATCGTCCTATTTTTTTGGCCTTTCTTTTTCAAGCTAGATGGAAAACTCTGAATGATTGTCCGTGATATCATATCATTTTTCTCTTATTTTTTGTTGCTTAAATATGCTGTGACGTGATGTTTACCGTGCCAGTTTTTATACAAAGCAAAGGTGGTTGAGGTACCCTTTCGATTGCCTTTAGACCTTCACGCCATTGGATGATGCTTCTTGTAGGTCGAGTCCTTCCTCCTATGGAAAACTTTTGACATCTGGGGTCTTTATTCAGAAAATGTTGATGCTACTAGTCTACTACCATCAGCCATTTCAGTATAACTCCTAGAGGATATTGTACTGCCAAAATTGCGTGCTGGTTACTTTTTAGTTTCTCCATTCATGAAGTAGGAAATTTGCTAGGCGATTCCACTGTACTTGTAGTACAGAAGTTTTGCACTTATTAGTTCTTCGAAAATCCATTTCAGGGAAAACAAAAGCAAAAGGAACCAGTACAATTGACAGGAGTTATATTGCAGATGAGGCTGCATGGAACAAAATTGTACCTAGGTTACTTGTTAAAAGTCAATGCTTTTCTTCCTTTGTCAGGCATGCTAAGAGATCAGCTCACTTTAATTCTATCAATAAGGGAGTTACATCCCAGACTGCAGGATTATTTAATGGAGTGAATCCTGCCAATTTAACTTGTTTACATAGAAAGTCAAGTGAAATGTCATGCTGTAAGAATATTAAAGTGAGATACTTGGGGAGATCATACTGTTTCCTTTCATCAGAGCCTCTCAGTAACAGCTGGTATGAGCCAAGCAAAATTGCCAATCTTAGTTTTTTAGGCCACCAACGGCTACGACAATCAATAAGGATGTATTCTGACTTTCAGTCTGAGAGATTTGAGATACGTGATTCACAGATGGATTCATTTACATCCCCCGAGGTAATTGGTTCACAGGTTGACAAATTTAAATCCTCGGGGGCAGCAGGTGAGGCTGTTCTTGCAGAAGAATTTTCAGGGGATGTGTCATCTTCGTCCTCATGGATGAAGTTTCCTAGGCGTTGGGTGATTGTGCTTCTATGTTTCTCAGCATTTCTTCTTTGTAACATGGACCGAGTAAGTTGCAATTTTTATTTTCTGTTTTTTCAATCATCATTTTCCTCTCAGACTAGCCTTTAAATTTATACAACATTTCAGCTGAATCTATCTTGTATCTGATAGTTTTTTTTATAGGTAAACATGAGCATCGCAATTCTTCCGATGTCAGCTGAATTTAACTGGAATCCTGCAACAGTTGGTCTCATACAATCATCATTTTTCTGGGGATACCTGCTTACTCAGGTTTACTTTTTTAACAAAACACTTACGTATCACCCAAGTTAAGCAATGTGCAGATGACATTACTTTTCCAATGCTGCTGAATCACATCTTAGTTTTTACCCTGAACAGTTTAACTCACAAGAGACTTCCGTCATTTCAGTTTTCATACAACTAATTTGGCTTTGTTTGTCAAAAGGTCTTATGGAATTGTGTATTCTTGCATATGTAGCAGTCAGTTTTCATTGCTCATTAAAGAACCATAGCTGCTTCAGGAGATGTGTTGATTAATCAGGATCACTGGAAAATCTGGGAAATTATTACAATGTCATTTTTGTAATTTGTATGGAGAAGAAGGCATCATCAAGAGATTATCTGTGCATGAGTATACTGATGATCAGGACAGATCATGATGTTGTCATCAATGAGTTCTTATTCAGTCCATGAAATAAGGATGCACTTAACCATGATTAGATGAGGATGGATGATTTCTAGCTATGTCAATAAACTAAGGACAACTTATGGGATAATGGGACTAAATTAGACACTATGTTTGCAAGAAATTTTTTTATGTGGAGTTTTGGCTTCTATGGGAACAAGAAGGGAAATATGAAGTGTACAGGTACTTATGCGGGACGAAGATGAAAAACCCATCGCTATATGTAAAAATAACCAAGAGTGCCGAATAGACTGCCATAACCTTGTACTAATGCGGACTGAACTGAATTGGATCTGGACTTGTCTAAACTTTCACTGAATCAAGCTTAAGCTGATGTGGCCGTATGCTGGGACTATGGCTGATTCAGTGATATGTGATCTATCTGGTGCTCTACTAATGGTGAATTAACTGCTACTGGGATGAGTAGGCCTATTGAAATAATTGAATTGAGCAGCTCACCGAAGTGTACCTGATTGCTGACTGGGCTGACTATTGAACCACTGGACCTCGGACGAGTTGGACCCATACCAGCAGCAACTAATTTCCCTGGGTGGGGGGGTCATGGTGGCTTGACAATGGAAGGACCTGCATGGAGTCGTGAACAATGGGGCAATTCGCATGAGGTGCCCGGAGGTGTGAGGCGGCAAGTCATGACAACTGGCCCCGCTGACTTGGCGCCAGACGACAGGGGGCGAGGAGGGGCTGGCGCTCACGGGCACCATAGCCACGACCGGACAGTGCCCAAATGCACACCCGCATGAACAGCGTGAGGAGGTCAGTGTACAACCCCGTTGTCTGGTCCGGTGGGCACAGTGTCTGCGGGCTCGTGGAGGCTGCTGGCGGTAGCTGAACCGATTGGGGGGGGGGCTGCCACAGGCTGACTCGTATAAACACTGTAGCTCCGGTGGTGCTCTTGGAAAAACTTCTACGACACGTACTGCAACAATGCGAAAACAAGGGCCGGCACCGTGAATCCCGAACCTTCCAGGGGCATTGACAGGAGTGTTAACTAGGACAAAGTTGAAAAATCCATCAGTATTTGTAAAAATAGCCGAGAATGCCAAATAGACTGCCAAACCTTGTACTAATGCTGACTGAAATAATCAGATTCAAACTTGTCTGAAATTTCACTGAACCATGCTTAAGCTGACGTGGCTGTAGGCTGGCTGATTTCGTGATATGTGACTTAGCTGTTGCTCTACTAACGGCGAATTTGCTACTATTGGGGTGACTGGGCCTACTGAAATAATTGAATTGAGCAGCTTACCGAAGTGGGCTTGGGGCTTGATTTCTGACTGGGCTGACTGCTAATTGTTGAACCACTGGGCTGACTGCTAATTTTTGAACCACTGGAGGGGTCTTGAACAACGGGGCAACTCACGTGGGTGTGAGGTGCACGGCTGCTTGAGGTGGCAAGTAGTCCTGCTGACTCGGCATAAGATGAGAGGGGGCGAGGAGGGCTGGCACTCGCAGGACTGTAGCCATAACCAGACGGTGCCCAAAGGTGTGCCCACGTGAATGGTGTGAGGAGGCTGGCACATGACCTTGCCGTCTGGTCTGGTGGCAACAGCACTTGCAGGGCTCATGGAGGCTGCTGATGGCAGCCAAACTGACCGGGAGGGGGGATGTGTGGTGGCTGTGAGCTGACTCAGAGGAACACTATAGCTCATGTGGTGCTCTTTGTAAAGCTTCTATGTCGCATACTGTAGTATCATGGAAACAGGGACTGGTTTCGCGAAGCCCAGACCTTCTAGGGGCGTCGACGGTAGTGTTGATGATGCAGGTGTTCGACGATGCTCTAGAGGTCGATGGATCAGTGAGCTTTGCCGGATAGGGAGGTGAGGTGTTGGCGGCATGAGGCAAGGGAGGGTGCCGTGGGTGTCATCGGAGCTGGGGGGGGATGGTGAATGGCTGAGGTTGGCGGGGAGGAGATGAACCGAGGAGGGTGAAGATGGAGATGATTGTGAAAGGGAGTTTTGGACTCCAATAGCCCCTAAGGCTCAGTCGGACATTCAAAGAAGGACGTAGAAGAGGCATGGGGAGCCACGAATGTACTAGGAACTAGGGGTGTAAACGGTTCGGTTCGGTTCGGTTTGGTCACTTTTTTTCCAAACCGAAACCGAACCGATAAGGTGAACCGAACCGAACCGAACCGGTTCAGTGAGCCCTGAACCGATTGTGATTCGGTTCGGTTCGGTTGTTCGGTTCGGTTCGGTTCGGTTCATCGGTTTAATGTATATTTAAATAAATAAAAATAAAATAAAATAAAATATACATTATAATAATTATTTAAGATTAATATAAAGTCTACTACTGTATTTATAATATATAATTTTATCTTTATACTAATTAACTTACATTTATAATAAAACATATTTAAAATTGATATAATATATATTTAAATGTAATATAATATGTAAATAAAGTGGGTCAAACTTTATCAAATCGGGTCAATCGGTTTACCGGTTCGGTTCGGTTTGGGGAGGTGCCGAACCAAACCGAACCGATAAGAAATTATCGGTTCGGTTCGGTTCAAAAAACCGAATGCATAGCCTCTCAAACCGAACCGAACCGAACGGTTCGATTCGGTTCGGTTCAGTTTACTGGTTTACCGGTTTTACATGAACACCCCTACTAGGAACTGGAGGTGGGGGTTGAGATGAGGCGGAGGATGAATAGGTAGGCAACCAATGGTGGGGGAAGATGGTCACGCGGAGGGGGGGTGAGCATGAGGAGATGGTTTCTGTGGGAGGCCACTTGGGAACAGAGGGTTGACAGAGATCCAGAAGCCAGGAACCAGTGGGTTAGGCTTGCTGGTGGCATCTACAAGGCATCGGGGTGAATGCTGATGGATAGTGACGGAGGGAAGAGGGAGAAGTAGTAACCAAATAGGCTCTATTGACTTCCCATGGGTAAGGCATAGAACCAGTACTCACAGGGGGTGAAGAAGAAGGCTCCACTGCAAAGGGGGTGAGGAGAAGGGCAAACCACCCATGGATTGTAGAATCGGCCAATCTGAATCGGGATCGGCCAATTTTTGGATCGAATCAGCCATGGCTGATCTGATTCTCAACGGAATCACCGATTCGGAAAAAACATCCATCAGAATCGATGTTTTTGGACAAAATCAGGGCTGGAATCATTCGAATTGGTCGATTTTGGAACGATTGCGGTGATTCTATGCTGGAATTGGCCGGAAATGGTGCCATAGTGGCCGTCTTCCTCGCCCTATCGGGTGGGGAAGACAAGGCTATTGGGTCCCATGGACCTGGTAGCCCCGAAGTCACCAGATCGACTGGACCGGACTAGGGAAGATGGTCGTGGCGGCCGCAGGCCGGCACGGTGCCGTTTTGGGGGGGCTTCAAGCCGATTTTCCCCCAAAATGCCCTAGATTGGATCGGAATCCGATCTTTTTAGATTTTAGCACTTTTTGAAGGACTGATCCAGAGTGATTCCAGATCGTTATTTCTTCCAGTGGATCGCTCGGAATCGGACGGATCCTATCCGGATCGGTACCCACCGATTCGGTGGCCGATTCCGATCCTGCAAACCTTGAGACCACCTCTGGGGGTGAGCAGAAGAGAGTCCAATTGTTTACTGGGGGTGGAGAGAAGCTCAGGAGGGGATTCCAATCATTAGGATCCAATGTGGCCACCTGAAGGCCATCACCTAGCCGTATGGATTTGGATCCTTCTGCATCAACAATGTTGTCCCTAGTGTTGCGACAAAGAAGAAAAAAGAGAGAGAGATGGGGGTGAACACTAACTGAGAAGTTATCTCATCATCGTATACTTCATACCTTGATTTGGCTACAGTGCAAGGCTTATTTACTGATAAAATCTAAATCCTACCAATTACACATATGTCCTCATCTTAAAACTCCAATGGCCACGCCACTGATTTTCTTGACTGTTGGATCCAACTTGGTCCTCGTCAGGTACCACACTGGATTCATAGTTTGTAGGATCAGTTGATGCACTATCCTGGGGACACTACTGGATCCACCATACGTGCCTGAAGAGGTCTGACCCTTCGCCTCCCTGCCTGAAGGGGCAGCTGTCAGATCAGTGGTGCAAAAGCACCTGGTGGTGGTAGAGGATGGCGACCAATGGGTCTGCAATGAGAAAGTGCTGGCCAGTGGCGTTGGAGCTGAAAAATCTTGGGCTGTGGAGTGGATTAGCTGAACTGGCCAATCTGATCTGATCCCGATTGTGATCTGCTCTTGCCAATCTAGGATCTGGCTGGCATTACTTCATGGAGTGGATGCATCAGATTCCATCTGGTTTTGGAAATAAAGAAAATATCCTTCTGTAATCTTGAATTAACTTTCTCAACTGGGATATGTGAGACTCAAAATCTGTTATGGTTCATTAAGTTGGTTAATTTAAAGCTTGGAAAAAGCAATGATTTCTATGATTCTACCCAGCATAACTAAAACAAGGTAGACACCCAAAAGCAGAAAAGCAATGATGAGTCATAGTCATACGCTGCAAATTCTGGTCCAGCAACCCTATAGTTCTGAACCATGATATTATCTGATCATGGGATATTGGGTCCCATCAGACCTTGTATGACTATCTTTCCCACCCATTATGCAGGGCCAGCCACTACTGTCCTTCCACTGCCAAATGGCAACAATCTCATGGGGATTGCCTGCTGTTTCATCCTGAATATGATTAGGGCCTTATTTTAGTTTTTCGCCCAGTGTTTAGTAAAACTGACCGAGGTCCATCCTGGATCAGGTTTTCTTCTAGCAGATTGGTCGAGCTGGCTAATCTGATCCGATTCTGGATGGGATTGGCCCTGGCTGATTTAGGATTTAATTCTGACTCAAAAATACTTGGTATGAACTATATTATCAGATATTGGACTTTCATTAGTAAAAGATGGCTATCAAATGATTCACTGCTATTGTAACCGTTGCCCCTATTTTTTGTGAGATTACTGAGTGCAGAAAGTCCTCTTGTCTTAATTTTTAGAAAAAAATCCTGAATCATTCAATATCTTGTGTTACTATCTTTCCAAGAATACAAGGGTAATGGATGGTGTCTCAAATGCACTTTGTTGCCAGTTTAGACAATTGTCTGAATGAGTCTTTTGTTTTTTAACACATAACTTGTGTGATTTCTTTATTTCTGCCATAATCATAGAATTAACACAGCAGTTATTAATTGTTCAGATTGTTGGAGGAATTTGGGCAGATAAATTTGGTGGCAAGCTTGTTCTAGGATTTGGGGTTGTTTGGTGGTCGATTGCGACTATTCTTACACCCATTGCTGCTAAGGTTGGCCTTCCATTTCTGCTTGCTGCACGTGCATTTATGGGGATTGGTGAGGTTAGCTTCTCATATCAAATTTAGTTGAAGTTCTCTTTCTGAACTATTTTTTTGGTACATTATCTTTTCTGATTTCTGTTCACTGATGTATGTGCTTTGACATTGTTGCCTGGATATTTCCTAGACATTTGTCACATTTGCTACACTACTGATTGTCTATTAATGTTGTTCCTGTTTCCTCTATGTTTATGCATAATCATGTACTAGAAACAAAAATTTGAGCCATTTTATTCTCGGGTTATTTATATTTGTGTTTACATCACACTAAATATAAACTGGAAATAACTCCTTGTGTCTTGGATATTTCTAGCTCAATCCTGCAAAGTTATATAAAATTATAAAAGGCCCACCTGCTAAATTCCCATGGATCTGACAGAATATTCCTAGAGTATTCCACCAAAAAGCAATGATTTACAATGAACAGTTATCCAAAGACATGAAGGACTCTTTTACTCTTCTCCAGTAGCCATTTTTTATTATTTAACTTTTAAACATAATGCTGTCTGTAGAAACTTATAGAACATCTCCTAAAAATATGACGACACAGAATCTGGCTGTTGGCTTCTGTGCCCTTTTCTTTTTGAAGTTTTTTTCATTCTGAAGGACATTAACTTGAATGCAGAGAGAAGGTTGAGGATGCATTTGTGAGGACAAGACAGGGATGGCTAACCCAGCAAGGGAGTCATGTTGTTTTTGGTTTTAGTGCCCAAATAGTTCAGCATTGGGGCTTGAGGTTTTAGTTGAGTTGAGTTGAATTTCATGGTCAAGCCCTATGATATTACTTTTTTTGTACAGAACTGTCTTATTAGGACTACTAACTTGTCATCTCTCAAGAAACTTGATGGTACACACATTGCCTAAATATAACTTTGTGCATATTTGATGACCCTTTGGTTGCAGTGCTGAACGTTAATTGTCCTAGGTGATTCTTTTATTTCACTTGCGGCCATATAATCTAGGCACTTGAGGTGTCAAATCGAGTCATTTCTATCTCACTTTCAATCATTCTTTTAAGAAACAGGAAAATCAATTTTGGCACAACCTGATGGTGAAGTTAATATTCAGTTGCCTAATGTAACTTTTCATTGTTGTTAACTTCTCATCTTTCTTCTTCATTTTTCTAGTTGTGATAATATTGGTATGTTTCAACTAGCCATGAACATTCACAAGCTTCTCCCCTTAACATTGTTGGCATTTATTTCCTGTACTTTCCGACTGATTGTTGAATTCTTTCTTCTCTTTTTAGGGTGTTGCCATGCCTTCTATGAATAATCTATTGTCTAAGTGGGTACCACTAGCTGAGAGAAGCAGGTCTCTTGCTCTGGTGTACAGCGGAATGTACCTTGGGTCTGTCACAGGCTTGGCCTTCTCACCTATCCTGATCAACAAATTTGGCTGGCCTTCAGTTTTTTATGCTTTTGGCTCCCTTGGAAGTATCTGGTTTGCACTATGGCAGAGGCAGGTAATTTGTTCTGATCATTGTTGCCTTGTTGGCTGTTCTCCTATTTGCCGATGATAGTTATTCTTAGGTTATTAGCATTATTTTGCTTGATATATCATAAAGGTCAACTTCTACTTTCAGGCTCATAGCTCTCCACAAGAAGATCCATCTATCTCAGCTGATGAAAAGAGGCTTATCTTAGGGGTTGGTTCATCAAAGGCTCCTGTTTCAGTCATCCCATGGAGATTAATTCTATCAAAAGCCCCAGTTTGGGCTCTTATAATTTCTCACTTTTGCCATAACTGGGGTACTTTTATCCTTCTCACGTGGATGCCCACATATTACAACCAGGTACCTGGATGATCTTGAGCTATAATTTGTCTTTACAATTTCCTTTTCCCCAGATTCACATCCTATGGAATTTTAGCATCCAAGGAAACACTTCAAACCTATATAGTAAAGAATTGAACAAGAATCAATTGAACCTCGTATATCAGCTGTACCTTTTAAGTCAGTTTTTACTACAACGAATTGTAAAATGATGTGTTAAGATTTCTGTTTCACATGTTCCAATCATAACTGCATCCTATCAGTTCATCAGTATTGTGATTATATAGCAGAGTTCATGGTATATTTTAAAAATAATAATATTTTCAGTTTTGCATTTTTTACCAATGTCCGGCAAAGATGGTCATTCCGTCATCCAAGTGGAGACTTGCTTTGTTATTTTAAGATAGAAATCCATTATTTTTGTGCCACTAGAGCTCAATTTAACTTGGTACATAATCTGAAATACTTGGCCTTTCACTCTATCAGCATATGGAAATTTTACTTGTTTTTATTACAAGTTTATTACTTGTGCCCTATGGAACTGAATACATTCTATATATGGACCATTTAGAGCATAGCTCTTTTAAAGAGATTGAGTGATATAGCTATCTCAACATGGTCTATCTCATCTTCAGTAAAAGATATCTAAATTACATTAGTCTTAATATTTCATAATTTTAATGTATACATATTTTTTGATTAATCCACTGCATGCATTTTTGCTTTTTCTGATGCCAAGAAACTGAAAATTTAGTTATCTTTTGTTTTTTTTTCTACAGCTTTTGGATCTGTATTTCAAAGGATTCCTAATTTTTGTTAATGTGAATTTAGATGCTTACAGAGTTATTGTTAAATCTTGAAAGAATTTAAATCCTCTGATTCCATAAAAAATGAGAAAATTTCTGACTGCAAAAGTGGAACATTAATGGGCTCCACTTGCTCAGTTGTTCTCTGTTTTGCCTGATGATTGATGATGCATGTAGAATTTTGCTTCCATTCCTCAGTTCCTTCGGAACACATTGAATGAGAAGGAGAAGAAAGGATTCTACTTCTTGTGAAGACAGATACGTGGTTCTCATGGTCTCAAAATCAATTTTGTTCTCTTTCTTTCTGGCCGATAAGGTTAATTGAGGGGTTCGAACAAGTTTAATTCAGAGGTCATTGTGTTAAGAATAACAAGTCAGTCATGCTCCAAAATATGGTTAATGGGCCAAATCAAGTCGTATCTAGAATACTTGAAACAATGAAATTAAAAGAACAAAATTCAGTAGGAGAGTATAAGTTTTGATATGTTACACTTTGATTTAGACTGCAATCTTTCACAGAGCTTCCTGAGTATATATTGGATGATGTAAGTGATGTTTTGTATCTATAGTATTTCAGATGTATGAAGCTGAGCTCTCTCTAAAACCTTTATTTTTCTCTGATGAAATATTGAGTTCAATGTTTGCTATGTCCAACACATTATAATCTTCTAATATTGACTATGTGATGAAAGCTTTTAGTGTTTCTGATGTCCTGCTTTATTTTGCTTAAGGTCTACCCATTTATTGATTTATGCAGGTTTTAAAGTTTAATCTTACGGAGTCTGGACTGTTATGTGTGCTGCCATGGTTTACCATGGCTGTTTTTGCTAATATAGGAGGTTGGATTGCAGACACACTTGTGGCGAAAGGCTTGTCCGTAACTACAGTCCGGAAGGTAATCATATAATACATTTGCACATTATGTATAGACTCCATGTTTGATACATGACATGCAGAAATCATCTGTTTGAAGTTTGAACAAAGATTGCCATATGAACTGTCTTTGTGCTAAATTACTATCAACTAAGTCTACTTTTTACCTGTGAAGTTTGTTGGTAGACAGAATTGCCTTAACGATGTTTCAAAGAAATGAAACGTTTAGGTTTACAATGATAGATATCATGGAAAATGCAAGAACATAGGAAGAACTTAATTCTCTTAAGACCAAAAGAAACGATAATGAAACGAATGAACTAATAAGATGCTGATGACGCTGGAGATGCAAGTTAGAAGTTGGTGGCTGTAATTCCTCAACAAACTGTTCATGCAAAAGCTGCAGTGATAATTTGCTTTATGACACATTCCATTACATGTATTTTGCATTGCAGATAATGCAATCAATTGGGTTTCTTGGACCAGCTTTCTTTCTTACTCTTCTAGGTTATGTCCGTACTCCAGCATTGGCAGTGCTATGCATGGCATGCAGCCAGGTAGGATGCGATTCATTCACATTTGGTGTATCTTGTAGGTTTCTCTTACTTTGTATTGCTTCTATATGCTTTCCACTGTTACATCCCAGTAAGTTGACCGTTACAGTTCTCATTCTGTATTTTAACCATTTTCAACTTATGCCATACTATCAATCACAAGAAGCCGTTACATTCTCTAGACCTTAAACACTATGATTTTATTTCTTACATTTCACCTTTTCACCTACAGGGAAGTGATGCATTTTCACAGTCCGGTCTTTATTCCAACCATCAAGACATTGGGCCAAGATATGCTGTAAGATTCATATTTTTAATGTTCTATTTATTGGTATCTAGTTTGATCAGGATCTGTAACTTAGGATGCGGAAAAGCTCCACTGTTCTCTCTCTACCCCACTGGAGGCACTTTTGGGCCACTTTTTGCTGCAATGGATTGGGAAAGAGTTTCTTTCTTGCACAGACGTCCATGGCTGCATTTGGACATACTTCTGTTTTGTCAGGAGTAGGGGTGTGCACAGTTCAGTTTGCTTCGGTTTTGGTCTTTTTTTTTTCTTTTCAAAATTGAGTCAAACTTAGCTAGGCTCTCAAACTGATATGGTTCAATGTGGTTTGGGACCAAAAATTAGTTATATACTAAAAATAATTAATTATTTGTCTATATGTACTCATTTTTAGTTACAAATAATTAGTATAAATGTTTTGTCATAAAATTTATATAAATATAATTTTTATCAACTCTATAGTAATATTTTTATTATATTTTGATTTGATTTGGAAGATATTTAAACAGGTTTAACTGAAACCAATGGTTTAAATTGAATTGATTTGTTCGGTTCGTCGGTTCATAGATTGCCGAATCAGCTGATCCAAATTGGGATCGGCCGATTCTTAGATCGGATCATCCATTGCTGATATGATTCTTGGTTAGAAGACCAATCTTGAAAAAAGTCTTGGCAAAATTGGCCGGATAGGTCGGGATCACATCGGAATCAGAATCGGATCATTTTTTTTCCAATTCCAGCCGGATCAGCTAAGATCAATTGGGATCGGATCAGATTGGATCAGAATCGGAATTATTTTTTTAATTTACCGATTCCAGATCAATTTTTGTTCTGATGGATCAGATCGGTACCCACTGATCCGGACTTTGATTCCTATCCTGCAATCCTTGGTTTGGTTTGGCGGTTTAAATGGTTTTGCGCAGAGTCCTTAGTTAGGACATCATAATGGTTGGAATCCCTGAGAAAGCATGCACGAACATAGCTCCAGTAGTCACATCCTTGAAAGCATGCACGAATACACCTCCAGTAGTCACATTCTTACGATGCTTAAAGGGTTTGTGATATATATTTACTTTATGTCGGGTGTCCTAAATAATTCACCCTGGAACCAATTTTTCTTTCTTTGCCCTCCACAAGAAGTTGCCTCAAGTTGCATGCATATTGCTAACTGTGTACTGGGCACCTCAGAGTGAAGGTAGATGCACTGTTCACCTTTTACCATTTACCATTTATCTGTCTATACTTCAATGGCTTTGCGGTTCCACATAGGAGAACATGTTTCTGGGGTGAAAAGGGACTTTATCTTTTCCTTTTCCTTTGTGCATTCTTAGTATTGCCCAATTCTTTTAAAGCAATTTTTGTGAATAAAAACTTTAATGACATTTTTTTATCTTTTTTATACTCGATCAAACTTCTTTCTATGCCTTAAGGCTTTTATACGGGTGTGGAGACTTGGTCTCTTCTTTCATATATGTATGCTCTTCAACCTGCAGGGAGTATTGTTAGGACTTTCCAACACAGCAGGGGTTCTTGCTGGTGTTTTTGGTACGGCCGCCACTGGATATATCCTCCAACGAGGCACGTTACGTCACCAATATTTTTGGCAATTTGACCCTTTATCCGCCATCATCTACATATATGACATGTTTTCACCTTGGCAGGCTCATGGAATGATGTCTTCAAGGTGGCTGTTGCTTTGTACATCGTCGGGACACTGGTTTGGAACTTCTTTGCAACCGGCGAAAAGATTCTTGACTAAGGAAAAATAGGTAGCTGAAGTCAGCATTTCTTCCACAAAACATGTATAGGAAAAAAGAAAGCTGAGAATGAGAACCAAAATCAAGAAAAGCCGAAAATGCGGAGAATTCAGTTTACTAATCTGGTCCATCACAAAAGCTCACATTACAAGGTCGTAGTCTCGTTCATGTGAGATGAGAAATATGTTACTCATCGGAGAACCTTTTTTATGTAAAAAAGGTCAGGAAAGTAAAATTCCCGCGTTTTCTCAATCTCGTTCACAGTATCGTTTACTCCCCCACCTTCATAGCTTCTTCTTTTTTTGTTTCCTTTTCCAAACCATGTTCATTGGGCACTAGTCCCTATCAGGGCACGGTTTAGCTTTTGTGTAGGTCTTTTTGACATAGTTTGTTGCTACCCAGTTAGAGATACCAGCAAATCATCAGAGAAGGAGCACGACCATCGACCTTGTGCCTTGTGGAGTGTTTATTTGCCTGGGTGATAACATTTACTTGAGCTGAAGAGGCGGAGCTTCTTTGCTATATATTATGCGGATTTCAGTTCTCTTTGAGCCAGCCTTCCACCGCAGAGGGGACCGTGTCTTATCTCACGGATATGGGCTTATTTTCTTGTTGACACCCTTGTTGCATTGGCCAGTGTCGACAAGCATCTGCTTCCCCCCTGGTAATTGCTCTCTTCATTCTGAATCCCTCTGATGATACAAGAAGATAATACTTATGACGTGACACTACAAACAAAACTGCACGTCAATAGTTTGGTGATGTGTATGCAGGGTTAAAGCCCTTAATTTCCATGAATTATGCTGTGAGTGTTCAGGCCATCATGTTATAACTTGGTTGCAAGTTCAGCTTTTCACTTAGAAAGGTCAGGGGTTCCTAGAAATAATCCTATACTCTTATCGAATGAAAAATATCATCTCAATCTCGCCAATGATATTTTTAAGAGCATTCTTAACGCTGCAAAGTTCCACTTCAAAGAGTTTTGTAACAGGGAGGTGCAATTTCCCTCAGCAAATTGTTTGTTCTACCTCAGAGTCGTTCACATTTTGAAAAGAGAGAGCAGATTTCTCTTTTTTTGAAGGTTCAGCTATTAGACGCACCTCAATTTAATTGAGATCGAAATTAGGAGGGGTGCAAACCAACCGATACACTTAACAAATATATGGAAACTCAATTTGTTAATGAATTGAGTTTTTTTCACTTATTTAAACCTTACATTGAGTTTTATAAAATGAGTTCAAGTTTGAGTTTCATATAAGGGGGTGAAGTTTGAGCTTCAAGAAGTGACTTGTATATGTTTCAGAGTTTGAAATAATAGAATGATCTTACTATTCATGACCTGGATTCTTTTTTCATAAATATTAAAGCATATTATCTTGAAGATGGTTATGACAAATATCGAATTAGAGCACACCTTGTACATGGAGCGGACGAATGCAGTCTCTTGTTTCTGTGAATTACATATGTAATAATTTATTCATGTAGATACTCTTTCTGTAGATTTTGAGGATGAATAAATCTTATGAGAACGGTGCATCATGAATTCTTGATTGAGTTTGAATGGTAATTCACATTACAGGAAAAAATTAATTGGGAAAAACATTTAAGACATTATTGCAAAGATGTGTAAAACATAATTATCATTGCATAAACTAGATGGATTGGTTGTCTGATTTTGTCAGAACATTAATGGACCTACCATCTACCGTGTGAATCCTTTGTAGTTAGCGTTGGCCGGCCTACCCTGTTCACATCGATCAATCGCTACTTTCAGTGTAGATATTTTATCAAGAAAAAGAACATCAGTCGACCGGCCATGTATAATTGTCATTATAATTTATAAAGTGGCTGTTTAAATTATTTTCTTTTATCATCTATAGTAGCCAAATCAAGTGTCGCTAATACATTTTGGTGACTAATGTGACGAGAAATTATGACAGTATAAGATGTGTACAGAGATGATTAAAATTGTTACTAAATATTAATGTAATGTAGATTTACAGAATTAACTACTATAAACATTTAGCGACAGTAGCTGTAGTAGGCAAAATATGTAAGGCTTTTAATTTTTTTAGTGACATATTTATTACGTTTAATAGCAAATATAATAGATGTTAATCATCTATTTTTATCGAGAGAGAGAGAGAGAGAGAGAGAGAGAGAGAGAGAGAGAGAGAGAGAGTTCTCCACCGGATTACATGTCTTCTTTTATATTTTGAAAATGATTTTCTTCTTAAACAAAAAAGAGAGGGTATCATCTCTCTTTTTTTTTGTGGTCTCCCACTTTGTTTGGTCATGAATAGTAGTTACACTTTTTTGTTATCACATCCCTCCAAACATGATAATTTTATGTAATGAGTTGGTTCACTTTTTATTTTAATATAATTTTTTATCATGAAAATGTACAAAAAAATTATCATGCAACCAAACACTCCATAAGTCCGAGTTAGTGGCAGATCTAGCGACATAGGCCCCACTGATTTTCGAGGAACTCATTGATATTTTCATAAACTTTACTAAAATATTTAATATTTACATTTTTACAAAAAAAAATGACCCCCCATTGATTTGTTAAGATGACCTTAGCAAAACTTTTGAATCCACCGCTGATTAGATTATTTAACCGTAAAACCAACAAGTTATTTTACCCTAAAAATGAGAGCTTGCTATTTGCCCTTATATTTAATTATCTCAAGGTCCGGAGGAGAGGATAGGGCCGCATTGTGCGAGCGCACCAGGTAGCCGATGGCAGCTGAGCTTCAGGAATCAGGGACGTCGTCGTCCTCGGTCTGAAGTTTATGACGTAGCCTAGGGGTGCAAATGAGCCGAGTCGAGTCGAGTAGTATGGTGTTCAAGCTCGGCTCATTTATTTTACACGAGTTCGAGTTTGAGTGTTAGCGAGTATGTGAAACTCTTGTTCAAGCTTGGTTCGTTTATCAATCGAGCTGAGTCGAGCTCGAACTCGAGTAGTAGTTAGACTAAAATTCAATTCATATTCAAACTTAAGCTATATACAAACTCGTTTATAAACTCAAAATCAATGAAAAGCCATTGATGAAACTTTAGATTTAGCTCATTCGTGAAATTCAAACTAAGTTTAAACTTAATTTTTGAATTATTTAATATATTTAAGTGACAATATATAAATATTAATACTTAAAATTTAATTTTTAAGAATAAATATATAATATAATATTTAATCAAGCTGCTCGCGAGCTTAACGAGTCGAACAGGAGTCTGTTCAAACTCGGCTCGTTTAATGAGTCGAGTTTTATTTTTTGTTCAAACTTGTTCATTTAACAAAATAAACGGGTCGAGTCGATCGAGTCGAGCTTCGAGCTACTTGTCGAGTGTATTGATTCGTTTGCACCCCTCCGTCGCTGGCGCAAACATATATCCGCTGATCGACATGTGTGTATATATATATATATACATATATATATACATATATATATATGTGTATATATATATATATGCAGCTGCTCTCTCCTTGAATGGTAGCTCGGAGATCTGCCGGCTGGTATCAACCATGTCCTGCAGGGCTGTTGGTGTTGGAAGATTTGGAGAGCTTGGTTCCTGCTACAGTGGAAGACAAAATGCACAAAAAACTAGAGCAACCATGTTTGTACGTAATGGCAAAAGGTAACCACAATTTCTCTGATACAATGTCACACACACACACACACACACATATAGACACAACAGAAACTGACTCCCACCACTCCCACGAACTACTAACTTGACTATAACTGTTTGAGAAAAGATAGTCCGGTAGAAATAATAAAAACTTTGACTTGCACATTTTAAAAACAATGTAATATCTGGCGTAAAAAAAATATATATTTAATTTCCTGTAATGCCCGCCCCACCCCGCCCCGCCCCCCTCTCTCTCTCTCTCTCTCTCTCTCTCTCTCTCTCTCTCTCTCTCTCTCTCTCGTCGGTTACACACCCGCCCCACCCTCTGTCTCTCTCACCGGTTACGCCCGCCCCCACCCCGCCCCCCCCTCTCTCCCCGGTTCCCCCGCCCCCCTCTCTCTCTATCTCTATCTCTCTCGTCTCTCTCTCTCGCCGATGTCCCCCCCTCTCGTTGCCGCCGTGAGCACCGTCGCCATAGCCGTGAGCCCCCCCTGTTCGCTATGAACGCCCTGACCAAGGCCTTGCCGTTGTGAGCCACCCTCCCCTCGCTACCTCCGCCGGCCTCCACAGCCCAATCGTGGCCTCCCTCTGCATCGCCACCGCCACCCAGCCACCTGCGTGAGAGTCGCCGGCCACCCTCCCGCGCGACCCACCGCCGGCCAACCGCCCTCCCACGTCACCTGGCCGCTGCCACCGCCTCCCGCCGCCCTGCGTCGTCCCCTCGGCGCTGCGGCCACCTTTCCCTTCCCCCCCCTCATCGCCCGTCAGCGCGCCCGCCTGAGCCGCGCCCCTCTGCTGCCTCCCTCCGCGCGAGTGCGCGCGGCAGCCGCCGCCACCGTCCGCCGCTGCCGTCCCGGCTTTGCCAGCTTGCATGGAGCCCCACCCAGTGTTTCCCTCTCCATCTGCCGCCATCCACTGTGCAGCAACCATCCCCTTCATCGTCGCCGCGACCCTCCTCTGCTCCGGCCAGAACCGCCGCCGTCGAGCGCCGCCGGCAGCCTCCCCGCCGCGAGCTCCGCCCGCCGTCGCCGCCGTCGCGAGCGCCGCCTCCGCCGTCGCGAGCCGCCTCCGCCGCCGCGAACCGTCGCCGTGAACCGGCCAGCAGCCGCCCGGTCCAGCTCCCCCGGTCCAGCTCCGCCCGGTCCAGCCGCCCGGTTCAGCCGGTCGAACCGCCCGGTTCGATGCCGGTTCAGGATTTTCTGATTTTCGGATTTATTAAATCCGGATATTAGATTAAGGCCAAGAAAAATAGCAGGAAAATTCTGAAAAATCCAGAAAATTCACAGGAGCTTCCAGGTAGGTTTCTCAAGCTTGTCTATGTATTCGATCCCATTTTGATTAGAAAATATGCATGATTTAACTTTTGAATCATAAGTTGACTAGTCTTAGACTTTGGACTTGTAATTATTGATTTTCACAAAATCTCTGAAATCAGAAACTTGAAATTAGTATT
This sequence comes from Cryptocoryne crispatula var. balansae, assembly GCA_036172225.1. Taxonomy (NCBI): domain Eukaryota; kingdom Viridiplantae; phylum Streptophyta; class Magnoliopsida; order Alismatales; family Araceae; genus Cryptocoryne; species Cryptocoryne crispatula. Next base: position 11,662,040 of record CM069925.1, on the reverse strand, counting down.
TTGTATATTATGGAACACGTTTAACTTGATTATGCTTGGGTAGAAGACTTTTCTATCAAATTTGATCTTATGAAAACCATGTAAGTGATTATATGCTAGTTTGGAACAAGAATTGAAGGTTAATTATGTGTAGACTTGAAAAACTCTTGGGTCATCAAATTATACCTTTTAGAACCTGTTTTGGTCAGATTATGATTGATTACATGAGATCTTAATTTGTTGATTTATGCGAGAATGACTTAAGTTATGTGTCTTGTTCGTCTGTTTTAGTATGTCTAGTTCGGTTTGTCATTGCATGTGTGAGGAACATGTAAATTTTGATTAGTATGATTTCAGATTAGGTATTATGTCATGCATGATATGATTATGTTCATATGGTTAAGTTTGGTATATGTTTGATTTAGAATATGTTAACCAAGTCGGTTAGTACAAGTCTTGTCTAGTTATGGTGAAATATGTTTAATTTGGTTTCAGATCATGGACTATGCTATGCATAGTTAGTCATGTCAATTTGATCATGATTAGTATGAGTTGTCATTGAGAACCAGTTCAATTATGTCGGGTTATCATATGTCTTGTCAAGTTTGTTATGCGTATGTTATGTCTTGTATGAAAGGCTATGAAATTAGATGTTTATGTCATGTATGCATGGTATGGTCGGGTATGTCATGATGTGAAATTATGTTATGAACTCTTGATATGACGTGCTATGAAGGCTTCGCCAAAGCCTATGCTAGTAAATTGCCCCGTGGGCAGACGGGTAACTTAGATGAATCCGGCCCTCCACGGATCCGGATTACCGCGGTTTTCCCTTAGTGTCACCTTGCCTAGGTGCACTTTGGGCTAGCTTAGTATATGTTGCTTCTATATATATATTAGAGGATTTGGTGAATGCATTTTTGTACATGTGAAGCAAGATGACCAATTCCTTGCTCTTTGGCTATGTGTTCTGGAAAGGATATGAAATATGTTACTTGTGTGTCATGTATGGATGTTAAACCATGTCATGTTAGAAAAATCAGATTTGTCTGTTTTAATTTGGTCATGTTAAGTTAAGTCTTGAGGTCATTTAGATGATATTTGTCTAGCTTGTATGGTCTTGTGTGCATTGGTCTAGGATTAATTGGCTTTGGCATAATCTTTTCTTTGAAGATAATTATGTTTCAGATATGGGTTATGAGATTAATATAGAAGACATTCTATACTTTTGTATTACATCTCAATTTAGATATGTTACATACCATTGCTTGATTATATGTTATTTTACCCGATTGATGGGTGAAGGGTGTAAATCCTACGGAGTCCCCGGACTCACCCCGTGGTGGGTTAAATTTTTCAGCAGGTTTTGAAGATTTAAGAGCATGAAGATGAGGATCGAGGTGGAACGAAAGGAATCGAGTCATTTGCACATGGAGATTCTTGGTGTTCTCTACTTAGGTAGATGATCTTGCTTGTTTTTGAACGAAAGGTGTGGATAGACTTAGAAGTATGATTCTATTATCTTGTTTTGATGGATCTTAGAAAAATTAATTGTTTAAGTTTGGGTTGTGGAATCCAAGTGTTGGGTTTCATCCTTTGTCACGACATTGTGTATTTCCGCATTGCGTATTTGTGGTAATGTTGTTTAAATTCCGGGTCGTGACGGGAGTGGTATCGAGAAGCATTAACCCGGCCGGAAGGTCTATAGTGACTTTGCCGGGTGGTTGATTCATTTGAATGAGCCAGATTTGATACTTGGATTATCTATTTGAATCAATTGGATTTGATTTTAGACTTTGAAGGTTACATTTTTGGATGCCTAAATTGGATATTGGATTGAATCTATTTATGAGGATCAATTTTCAGATTTTGGTGAATCTTGAAGCTTCAATTTATGACAATAGGAGGAGATTATCAAGTTGGGTCAATTTGATTTTTATATTAGATGATGATTTAATATGTAGAGATTTAAATTAGATGATCAATCAATGTATGATAATCAACTTTTAGATTTGGTTGATCTTGAAGTTCAAATTGATAGAAATCAATTTATCAATTAAGGCAAGATTTTATTGTCATTGGTGTAGAAAATTTTAGTTTAATAATTGATGGATATCATAGGGTTTAGTATCTTTACGAAATGAAGTTCAGATTTAAGATAGCTAGTGAATTGGATTGATCAAATGAATATGATTAAGCTCATGATGATATGATTTTTTTTAAGTGAAGATAGAGAGCTAGTTAGATTGGTAGATTTTCATATTGAGAAATAAAGTGAGTTTTATAATGGTTTCATAGAATGATCTTCATGAGAATAATTGAATTACTGGTGTAAGTTAATTGGGATAAATATTTTAAGAGGATATATAATGTATTATTAGAAGGAATGAGATCAGTCAATTATAGAATTGAGGATGAAATATCTAGAAGATCATGTATATTAGGTTGTTTAAGTGGAGCTTTGATTAGATATTTATAAGATACCACAATCTAGTTTATATTGTAACCATAGTATCTAGAATCTTAGTTATTATTTGCCGATCTAGAATCTGAGTAATTGCTCTACCAATCAATATCCTTGTCTAAGGACTTGAAACCTTTGATCCTTGAATTTCTAAATCATAGGAAGTATATAGGCTCTAGGTGATTCAACTTGATAATTATGAATTAAATTTGTATCGTGGACAATTTTGTTAGATATAGATTTGTTAAGACTTTGATTCGTATTAAGAGTATTATTTAAGTTGTTTGGAGTAATTTGGAAATTGTGATTTAACTAGAAAGTAATTAGAGATCGTGATATACTTGTTGAGGTTTAAGGGAATTGGATGTCTTTGGCATTAGATTATGGCTCTTTAAGTATGGGAATAATTTGATTGTTAGTTAAGATGATCAGAATCTAGATTTCAAATTATAAGAAAGTGAATGTTGGTGATAATTTGATGATAATGGTGTTTAGGTCTATCATTTATAAAAAGAAAATGAATGATGAATTATGATTGATACTCTTGTTTTAGAAGGATAATAGAATTTCAGTTGTTTTAGATTATGGTCAGATATGTATGATATGAGGATGATATCATTCGATAGATTGATGGAAGAGAGATTGTTGAATCATTATGAGGATTTACATTGGGTAATATATGTGGAATAGTATGAATTATTCAATTTTGTCTATGTGAAAATAATCTGATTTATGCGTATGTATTTGGAATAATACTTATATGCGGTGTGAGGTTAGAATGGCATGTATTACTTGGAGTATGATGCTAGTGTATCTAAATTAACGATGATGATTGGAATATTACTTGATTAAGTGGTCTGGATGGAAGGGTTGTATATGGAAACGAGGTTATAAATCTAAACTTTGAAGAAGAATTAAATTGTTTAGTGTGATTGTATCGAGTAGTATTCTTGTGTTATTAAAGATAAGATATTGTAGTATAAGTTTTGAGGATTGGTACTTCGTTTAGTAGGGTTCTGATCACTTGTAAGTTATCAAAAATCTAGTTGATGTTATCGCATGGCATCCAAGATTATAACCTTATTCTTTGCGAATCATGAACGTGAGAATTATTCTATTTATGATCATCTTTGCAAAACCTCTCGAATCAAGGAGTACTTGTTACCACTCATCCCTGATTTGTCAATATTAAGTGGAATTATGTTTTGAGTGAATATAGATTATGTCAGATGATTGTGAATATTTAGTTCCGACTTTGGTTTAGTTGAGATGATCTTCAAGTCAAATATAGATAGAAGAATGAGTTAGTGATATCTTGTTAATTGTTTGAAAGTGATTGGAATTTGGTAAATTTATTAACATCCGAAGTGTTTAGAGATTGAGTTCCAATTGGGTGAGATTAAATGAGTATGTAAGAATCACAATAGAATAGTTATGGTTCCTTAAGATTTGGAATGAATTGATAGTTGAGGAAGTGCGATGCATGACAAACGGATCCCAAATGTATTGGAAAGAAAAGATTAGAGATCTTTGTGAAAACTTGATAATTATTTAGAAGATATTAGGGGATTATCATTGGAAAAAAAAATGGATAAGAGGACTAGGTTGATAATCTTGTCTCATATGGATAATATAATCTCCATTGTTTTTAGATAATTTTCGATGATAATTATGGCATGTTTGAGATATGATAACAAGGATGAGATTTAAGTGTTATAATTGATAAGAAGATTAAAGAATATTGATGTATAAGGAGATTAGAATTGTAAATGATGATCGGTGATAATATTTGAAGGTCAAACTTTTGGATAAAGTTAGAGATTGGAGAGTTAATTATTATGAAAGAATGGTATAGAGATATGATTAATTAGAGGAAGATGAATATGATAATTTTGTTAAAGTTGATATGGGATAATTAGATTATCATGAATGATAAGATATAGAAGGAAGAGTGTATGTCTAGAAATTTTGATATGGATAATATTAGTGGATGATGAGAATTTTGGCACATATATTGTGTATCGTGGTTTGAGAATCTATTTATGAGTGTATGAGAATTGAATCATCTTGACTTCCCCCTTCGACTAGATAGTAAGATTTTGAAATTTCGAGGTCGAAATTTATTTTAAGGGGTGAAGAATGTAATATCTGGCGTAAAAAAATATATATTTAATTTCCTGTAATGCCCGCCCCACCCCGCCCCGCCCCCCTCTCTCTCTCTCTCTCTCTCTCTCTCTCTCTCTCTCTCTCTCTCTCGTCGGTTACACCCGCCCCACCCTCTGTCTCTCTCACCGGTTACGCCCGCCCCCACCCGCACCCCTCTCTCTCGCCGGTTTCACCGCCCCCTCTCTCTCTATCTCTGTCTCTCTCGTCTCTCTCTCTCGCCGATGTCCCCCCTCTCGTTGCCGCCGTGAGCACCGTCGCCATGGCGGTGAGCCCCACGGTCGCTATGAACGCCACGACCAAGGCCTTGCCGTTGTGAGCCACCCTCCCCTCGCTACCTCCGCCGGCCTCCACAGCCCAATCGTGGCCTCCCTGCTGCATCGCCACCGCCACCCACCTGCGTGAGAGTCGGCCGGCCACCCTCCCGCGCGACCCACCGCCGGCCAACCGCCCTCCCACGTCACTGGCCGCGCACCGCCTCCCGCCGCCTGCGTCGTCCCCTCGGCGGCTGCGGTACGCCTTTCCCTTCCCCCCCCCTCATCGCCCGTCAGCGCGCCCGCACGAGCCGCGCCCCTCTCTTGCCTCCCTCCGCGCGAGTGCGCGCGGCAGCCGCCGCCGCCGTCCGCCGCTGCCGTCCCGGCTTTGCCGGCTTGCATGGAGCCCCGCCCGGTGTTTCCCTCTCCATCGCCGCCATCCTTTGTGCAGCAACCATCCCCTTCATCGTCGCCGCGACCCTCCTCTGCTCCGGCCAGAACCGCCGCCGTCGAGCGCCGCCGGCAGCCTCCCCGCCGCGAGCTCCGCCCGCCGTCGCCGCCGTCGCGGCGCCGCCTCCGCCGTCGCGAGCCGCCTCCGCCGCCGCGAACCGTCGCCGTGAACCGGCCAGCAGCCGCCCGGTCCAGCTCCCCCGGTCCAGCTCCGCCCGGTCCAGCCGCCCGGTTCAGCCGGTCGAACCGCCCGGTTCGATGCCGGTTCAGGATTTTCCCGATTTTCGGAATTTAATAAATCCGGAAATTAGATTTGAGGCCAGAAAAATAGCAGGAAAATTATGAAAAATCCAGAAAATTCACAGGAGCTTCCAGGTAGGTTTCTCAAGCTTGTCTATGTATTCGATCCCATTTTGATTAGAAAATATGCATGATTTAACTTTTGAATCATAAGTTGACTAGTCTTAGACTTTAGACTTGTAATTATTGATTTTCACAAAATCTGCGAAATCGAATCTTGAAATTAGTATTTTGTATATTATGGAACATGTTTAACTTGATTATGCTTGGGTAGAAGACTTTTCTATCAAATTTGATCTTATGAAAACCATGTAAGTGATTATATGCTAGTTTGGAACAAGAATTGAAGGTTAATTATGTGTAGACTTGAAAAACTCTTGGGTCATCAAATTATACCTTTTAGAACCTGTTTTGGTCAGATTATGATTGATTACATGAGATCTTAATTTGTTCAATTTATGCCAAGAATGACTTAAGTTAAGTGTCTTGTACATATGTTTTAGTATGTCTAGTTCGGTTTGTCATTGCATGTGTGAGGAACATGTAAATTTTGATTAGTATGATTTCAGATTAGGTATTATGTCATGCATGATATGATTATGTTCATATGGTTAAGTTTGGTATATGTTTGATTTAGAATATGTTAACCAAGTCGGTTAGTACAAGTCTTGTCTAGTTATGGTGCAATATGTTTAATTTGGTTTCAGATCATGGGCTATGCTATGCATAGTTAGTCATGTCAATTTGATCATGATTAGTATGAGTTGTCATTGAGAACCAGTTCAATTATGTCGGGTTATCATATGTCTTGTCAAGTTTGTTATGCATGTTATGTCTTGTATGAAAGGCTATGAAATTAGATGTTTATGTCATGTATGCATGGTATGGTCAGGTATGTCATGATGTGAAATTATGTTATGAACTCTTGATATGACGTGCTATGAAGGCTTCACCCGGCCTATGCTAGTAAATTGCCCCGTGGGCGTGGGTAACTTAGATGAATCCGGCCCTCCCACGGATCCGGATTACGCGGTTTTCCTTAGTGTCACCAGCTTGCCTAGGTGCACTTTGGGCTAGCTTAGTATATGTTACTTCTATATATATATTAGAGTTTGGTGAATGCATTTTGTACATGTGAAGCAAGATGACCAATTCCTTGCTCTTTGGCTATGTGTTCTGGAAAGGATATGAAATATGTTACTTGTGTGTCATGTATGGATGTTAAACCATGTCATGTTAGAAAAATCGATTTATGCATTGTTTTAATTTGGTCATGTTAAGTTAAGTCTTGAGGTCATTTAGATGATATTTGTCTAGCTTGTATGGTGCTTGTGTGCATTGGTCTAGAATTAATTGGCTTTGGCATAATCTTTTCTTTGAAGATAATTATGTTTCAGATATGGGTTGTGAGATTAATATAGAAGACATTCTATACTTTTGTATTACATCTCAATTTAGATATGTTACATACCATTGCTTGATTATATGTTATTTTACCCGATTGATGGGTGAAGGGTGTAAATCCTACGGAGTCCCCGGACTCACCCCGTGGTGGGTTAAATTTTTCAGCAGGTTTTGAAGATTTAAGAGCATGAAGATGAGGATCAGGTGGAACCAAAGGAATCAGAGTCATTTGCACATGGAGATTCTTGGTGTTCTCTACTTAGGTAGATGATCTTGCTTGTTTTTGAACAAGAGTGTGGATAGACTTAGAAGTATGATTCTATTATCTTGTTTTGATGGATCTTAGAAAAATTAATTGTTTAAGTTTGGGTTGTGGAATCCAAGTGTTGGGTTTCATCCCACTGTCACGACATTGTGTATTTCCGCTGCGTATTTGTGGTAATGTTGTTTAAATTCCGGGTCGTGACAAACAAACTATAGAGACGGAAAAAACACGAGATTTGCATCGATTTTCAACAATCTCCCTTGGTGCAAAATCTTCAATGGATAACACATCCCTAAATTGAAAGAACTTCAAATGCCTTTGTAAACTCGTATGCGCAATTTGATCATTTGTGGAACATCTTAATGTCACTTACTCATTAGCTACAACTTGAACGAGAATGAAGCGATATTTAATTCGAATACACTTGGTTTTGTTGAGAAAGACTAGACTTTTTACCATTGAGAATGCAACGTTGTTATCACAATAGATCATCATTCCTTCATTTTGTTTTTTTTATGCATATCTTCTAAGATTCTTTTCATCCACATGGCTTGACAAGTTGCTACAGAGGCAACCACAAATTCAATTTCTAAGGATGATAGTGCTACCGTTTCTTGTTTCTTGGAGAACCAAAATAAAACTCCTAACTTGAGATTAAAAACAAACTCACTGATGCTTTACATGTCATGTAAGAAACCTACCCAATCATTGTCAGCAAAACTTGTTTGCTTGGAAATAGAAGTTGATCTTTACCACAATCCATAGTTGACTATTATGCATACATAACAGAATATTCTTTTGCTGCTCCAAGATAATGAGCTGTAGATTTTTGCATGAAGCTCAATATAAAACTGACTACAAACATGCTATTAGGTTGGGAATGTGTTAAATATAATAGTCCTCCAACTAGACTACTGAATACATGTTCATCTATATGTGCAGTTTCATCAGCTAAACTCATTTTCTCATTTGCATTCATCGGTGTGTCAAAAAACTTACAATTCAGCATGTTTAATCTCTCAAGAAGATCTAATGCATACTTTGTTTGGGAAACATGGATACCTTCAAATTTTGATGAATTTAAAGCCCATAAAAATAGTGTAACATTCCTAAATATGTAATTTTAAGTCACTCATCATGATTTCCTTAAAATGATTGAGAAGAATTTTAGAAGACCCGTGTAGATAATATCATATACATAAACACAAACTATGGGCATGCCATTACCATTCAACCTTACATGTAATATTGTCTCATTCTCACTACTAACAAACTCTCCGAGCCCTTGGTGTTTGTTTGAGTCCATATAATTTCTTCTACATTTTATAAACTTGTTCTTGTCTTAAATGGGGCTTCTCAATAATGACATCTTCTTCCACATATCTATTTAAGAATGCTGAATTTACATCAAATTCATGCACATCCCATCTATTTTGAGCTGCCAATGCTAAAACCATTCGTATAGTCTCAAATCTAGTAACCGAAGAAAAGGTTTCTAAAAAATCAATCTCACATCTCTGAGCATATCCTTTGGCAGCAAATCTAGATTTATACTTCTTCACACTTCCGTCTACATGATATCTTATTTTGAAGATCCATTTGACACCTATTGCTTTCCTTCCACTTGACAAGTCAACAAGTTGCCAAGTATCATTCTTTTCGATTATTGCTATTTCATCTTCCACAGAATTTCTTCATCTTTTATTTTCATTTACTTATTTAAATGAATTTGGTTGTACAATCATAAGAGCAAAACTACATTTATCATAAATTTTTTTAGGAGACTTTTCTTTTCTTTGTGGAATGGTATAACTAAAGCCTTCTTTCATAAAACTTCTTTTTGCTCTATGTTAGGATTAAAAAAGACTTCTTCAGTCCTATGTTTATGTTCTGTAGAGACTATTTTAGGTGAATCAATTGAATAAAGATCTTTATATTTGAAATTTTTTTGTTGATTATTCATGGAGGTCTAATCCCACTTGTTGTATATACTTACCTTGTTTTTTTTCTCCGCAAATTCTAGGAACTTGATTTTTTAATTCCTACCGTGGAATTAATTAAATCATATAAACTTTTACAAATTATATAAAGGCTTCTAAGAGGGGGGGTTCCCTAAAGCTTTGTTACCACCAAAATTTTCAAAAGGTACAAAATGGGGATGGGCCCACTTCAGTGGCCTAATGGACCAGCCATGCCCAATAAGGCTTAATGGGCTTCGAAAGTCAGTTGATGCCCCGAGAAAAGTTGAAACAACTCCATGCAACTCACCTAATACCAATTTGAATGGTACCGGAGCTGGTTTTGAAATCCAACCTAGATTTGGTAAATTCAAGTATAGATGATGCAAAAAAAGCTTTGAAATGCCCCGACATAGCTTGATAGACCCCAAATGGTCAAGAGAATGTGCTCATTACATAGCCCTGGTCAAGAGCTTCGCAACGGTGCCCAAAACGCGTAAAACGGATACCAGAAAACCAAAATGACCATTTTGCCCCCGACACTTCGGGACAAATCAGGACACCTTCAAAAAAAATTCAACTTCACTACAATGTTGGTCTAAGGTAGAGTTGTACAATCCTCAAGACAGATCAAAAATCTGACCATTGGTTGAAGAGATATGCAAGAATGATCAAATCTGGACAGAAAGCCGTATGTCGTCGCTCCAGAGGTATAATGGTCCAATCAGCTCCCAGATCATCCCCTGAGTAGAATATTTCAATTTCTTGGTCCATGACCATAGTCTTGGGAATATTGATGCATGAAAAATAAAATTTGTCCAATTGGATAACTTAATTGCACTTAATGGATTATCGACGGTCGAGATCGCACCGATTGGAGACACTGGCTAAATCAAGAGATCCGATGCAATTCAAGTGATCTCAACTACACATCCAAAATTTCAAACTCAAAACAAAATAAAACAAAATTCAACTAATTAAATAAAAACAACCGAAACAAACCAAATTAAAACAAATCAATATTCAAATTCAAATCAAACTTGAAATCTACATTTCAAACCAAATGAAATCAAATTCAAACAAATTAAATAACAAACTTGTTCTTGTTCGCATCTCATCGGGCCTGAAAGGTCGGGGCTCTTTGTGTTCTTACACGTTGTGGATGTGCACGCTCTCGTCAAACAAGTTCGCTATGACAGTTAATTAAGGGTGTTCGAGTATTTGCTCGATGTAAACGAATATCGGATATTCGTATCATCCGATGGAGAAAGCTCTAAAAAAATATTTTCACATAACTCGAACCTCAGTTCTATACTCTTTTAATATCATCTGAACTATCTAGTATTTTTATGATCTATCACCTACTTTACTAAAAAATTTGGGTACGATATTACAAACGTTTCGAAAATAAATCTTTTAAACACTTTTTAAAAAAATAAAAGATTTTCTAATCGAGGTTCCCACAAGCTCATAGCAGCACAATACAAATATTGAAGTAGATGGTATGGGGTGCAAATGAGAATATATGTATGTACGTATGTATATAAAAATAAAGAATTAGCATCTTTAAATAAAATAGTTTTTTGTACCATCAAGGTAGGACGAGTTGAAAGATCAACGTCTACAAAGTAAAGATAAACCAACAGGGGCTTGCACTGTCCGACCTCATCTCATTCAGAGTCATTCTTTTTTTTCTAAACGGACTCCGGAGTTTTAAGATGAATAGAATCGAACTTTTGTTCCATTTAATTTGGTTCCGTTTGAAACAAAAAAAAACTGATCGGATACTTAACATAATTAATTAATTGTATGTTATTTTGTTATAAATTATTGGAATCAAGCACTATTATATTATAAAAACTATATAAAATGTTACTTTTATCTTAACCAGTTTAGTCAGGTTAATATGACTCGACTAGGTTTAGAAAGTCTCCCTAAATCCATGGTACGAACAGAACCAAGTGCCCAACTCACTCGACTCTCTCTCTCTCTCTCTTTTTTCTATCTTCTTGTGGCATAATAATTTACTACCCGAGAGTAGGCAGAGGCGCATCCCCATGCCAAGCCAAGCAAGCGCCGGTGCGGCGATGACGTAAAAGGTACGCCCTGTGACGAAGGAAGAATAGTCTTTTTGTTCCCGGAGCTCAGAAGAACACGCCGTGAAAAGGGCCTACCAATGATGCCAGCGAGCGACGACGAGTCCCCCCCTCTACCGTCGTTCCGACTTCCGATCCCCCGCCGCCGATGCTGTCCGCACCGTCGCCTGCCGCTCTCTTCTCCGGCGCCGTTGCTGTCGCCGGCGCCACACGGAGGAGAGTCGATCGCCTCACTCCCAGTGGAGGGAACCGTGCAGTTCAAACACCGGTGAATCGTTGCCGAAAAGAGTTGAATCACCGTCGACATCTTAGTAATTCATTATATATCGGTAACGAGTTATATCGAGTTCGGTAGCAAATTAGTAAGACGTCGGTAACGGTTCAAACAACGATTCAATAACATCTTAATTATTTGTTATTCGAAAGTCTTGAATCCGCCATTGATCGAAAAAAGTTGAACTGTTACAGACGTCTCAGTAAATCTTTATTTGAGTAACGGTTCCGTCTTTTTTAGTAATAGTTTCTAGGGTACGTGTATTCTCTTGACCTTAGAAACTAAGACGATCTTCTCTCCGGACACGAAGACGGTGGAATATGTAGCAAGGGTAAGCCACCTATACACATATGGCGCGCGCTCTCTCTCTCTCTCTCTCTGCAATCTGCATACGGGCGTAAGGAAGAAGAAACCCGACTGACTGGGTGGTGGGGGTCGGCGTGGAGCCCTTTCGCCGGGAAAAGTTGGCGGTGCAGCCCGGCCGGCCACCTTTGAAGGAAGGGATCGCCGGCCGGCCGGCCCTGTTGCTCCGGCCGACCAAGCTGGCCGCCCCTTTTTTCTCTCTACTTCCGGGTTACGCTTCAGCAGATTATGCCCCTCTGCTGCATGGATCTCTTTATCCCCCCCCTCTATGCATGGATTCGGAGACGGATATATATATATATACATATATATACATATGGATGGGTCACGCCGGATTCGGGCAACAAGAAGACGGTCGTCGTGCATGCTGCAGAGATGCCCCTCTCTCCTCCGGCCGTATGATCGATGTTTTGCGAGTCATATTATTCTGATTCTTGTCAAAAGAAGGGGAGGAAAGAAGGGGGATTTAGGAGCTGGGAGGAGAGATGATTAGATGCCGGGAATTCGAGGCTGCTGTGCTGAGATGATCTGATCGATTCCAAGGGTACGAGGAGCTTCTACCGACGGTTGTAATTATACTTTTAATTTTGGGACACAAACTCCATCTCGGTGAAAAGAGTAATCTCAATTTTCAATCAAAACTGATTAAGATTCTAAATTATTTAAATAATAGTTTAAATAACAAATTTAGTGAACCGTTACCAAAAGAAACTGATTCTATTTCAGTTTCCAATGGTGAAGTCCAAGTTCCAAGATAATATCATCATTTCATTTTAAAATACATCTACTCACGTACGACATACCAAACGATGGAAAGGTTTTTTTTTTTTTTTGGTCGATGGCCCGGTGGCCATACACAGGGCGCAGCACCGCGCCGGCGAGAGATCGAGCGCTGCCGGGCAGCGCTCGATCTCCACAGGAGGCCACCTCCCCCCCATGGGGAGGTGGTCCCGGCGGTAACAAGCCGGGATCGAACCCCCGCCACCCCCCCCCCGCGGGGGTGGCGTCGTGCCAACCGCGCCACGCGCGGCCGACAACGATGGAAAGGTTGATGCTAGATGTTTACAATGTTTCAAGGCATACCAAGCGACACTATAGCATGTCAAGATATATCATCGCTATCCTTCGTCGCTGTGCCCACATCTGGGTCAATTCAATTGGTTTCTGACGATATTGATGTTTGACCAAATAATGCACGATTATCATATATTGCTCTCTACTAGTGATTAGAAAATATATATATATATATTGTTTGGTCGTCTACCTGAAAATTGACAAAAACGCAACTATACAAACAGATTAAAATTAAATAAATGAAATTAGAAACATAGCCTGTCGGGTCGAAGCGCGTAATCGCTAGAACTAAGAGTTCTATTGCCAACCGACGTGCGGTTCTCGCGGCAACGTCCTCCTAGAGATACGACGACCTTCGGGTAGGCGAAACTCTTCTCTCCCGTCAGCACGTCCTTCAGGAGAGCTATGCGAACCGATCTTGCTTTGAGTGCTTCTAGCCAAGAAGAAGAAGAAAAAGTAGAAGAAGTAGAAGAAGAAGAAGTCCTCGGAGCACTAAAACCATGAACCGAGAGAGAGAAAGCGTTCGGGCGAGAGAGAGCGTCCGTCCGAGGGAGAGAAAGAGAGCACCGGCGTCCTTCACACCGGGGGATAAAAAGAAATTAATATCACACGTTTCTATGCGTTGGATCCCTTCCAACGGCGAGGGGTGAAAGATGGAAATGGACGCGCTAGCCCACGCGCGTCCGTTTCTATTTTATGTTTATTATTTTTTTAAAGAAAATATCTTAACATATATATATACACACACACACTTGGGTCGGACACGTATTATATATATGTTATGCGCAGAGGGTTTGTTAAAATATAAGTAGTGTACCCCTTTCACTCATTATCTTAAATATTTTGAGTTTGGGTGCTCAATAAACTTAATTACCATGGTACGTAGTATATATCGAGCCCATGCGACGCAATCAATGTTCTAGTTCATGTGGAGACAGTTTGCCATGCAAGTCGTAAAAATATCCCAAAAGGATGCATGCTGCTGATTAAATTGCAATTTCTGAAGAAGTTTGGAAATGTTATATGTACAAGGAATAAGACGACCAGCTGCTCGTATCGTATGTAAACTTGCTTGGTTAATCATTTTAGAGGTGAGTGACAATTCCATTGCCTGAGAATCCACACATAGTACACAGGCAAAGACATGGAGCGAGATAGGACGTATATACACATCCTCTCCTTTGAGCTGATGATAGACTGATATATACATATATATATATACTGCAGCTTCCTTGCTAGATCTCATATCAGCATCAGTTTGGTAGACATAGATGTATAATGTAACAATTGAATTGGTCGACTACTTGTCCTCACCTGTCTGGAGTAGTGGACATGAGTCACATGACCGCTGGCTTCTCTCAGGTTAATTTGAACCTGGCTCGATCATGGTGGGCGGTCGCTGAACTATATACCCCCCCCCCCCCCCCCCAAAAAAAAAGAATCGGTAGACTAACAAAATAACTTTGATAATTAGCAAGTTTTTTTGGAGAGATCACTCATCTCAAGACTATTTCTAACAAAAACACGCTTGATTTCAAAACTCTTTTAACACAGTTTCAAAAAATGGTTGATGGGAGTTGTTTTCTTAATATTTTCTCAAACAGCGATATATAGATATATACTTATATATATATATAGAGAGAGAGAGAGAGAGAGTACAAGGCATTAGGTTTTTCTTATCTGCAGCACATCAATGTCAGATGTAAAACCTAGGGCATGTACGAGACGAAGAAAAAAAAATCAAACGACGGACGAAGTAGCTGTTCTTCGCCAGATCCCGTTGACGCCTTAAAACACACCACTCAACTCGACAATCTGTCGATCTTTCTACGCGTAACAGCGCTTGCGCTTCTTCGTAAACGGAGCGACAGGCCGAAACGACTCCAGCAGCAGCTCAGCGTCGACGCGGAGCAGCTCCACCTCCCGCTGCCCTCGCTCGGTACGGCACACTTCCCGTCGCCGCCGCCTCTTCTTCGGCGCCGGCGGGCAGCGGGGAGCCTCCGGTATCCTGCTCTCCTGGGACCTCGGCGTCCGGCATTCCCCGCCGTCGTCGTACTCCGGCGGCGATCCGGGTGTGCTGCGTCCGTGCTCTACCGCCGGACGGGGCGCGGCCGGCCCAGGTGCTGGCGCCGTCGCTGACGGTGGCGGCCCAGGCTTCAGCTCAGGATCCACCGCCATCAAGAATGCACGCAGAAGATCAGTTTGAAGGAGATGGAATTGGGAGAGGCATAAGAGAGGACAAGAGAGGCGAGCCACTCCACAATATATATGTATATAGAGATAGGAGTGGCGTGCATGAGAAGGTAGAGCTTAGATCATCTCCTGGTAACTCTCTCTCTCTATCCCTCTATCTCTCTCATCCTTTGCTTTCTTAGCTTCTAGAGAATCTAAGATTACACTCCTTTTAGCTTTTCCTCGTCTACGTCCTGCTTGCACCTCCTCTCTCTCAAGATGACGAGTTACATTAGGGTTTTTTTTAATAACACACTTTTTTATCATTTACAAAAACTAACAAGTCTAAGGGGGTGTTTGGTTTCATGATAATTTTTTATATATTTTTATGATAAAAAATTATATTAAAATAAAAAGTGAACCAACTCATGACATAAAATAATCATGTTTGGATGGATGTGATTATAAAAAGAGTAACTACCATGAACAAACAAAAGGGGGGGATCACAAGAAAAAAAGAAAGAGGTGAGATACTCTTTTTATTCAAGAAGAAAATCACTTTCAAAATATAAAATTGTCAAAATTGCCAAACATCTCTTTTAACAAATTTTCTTATAATTTTTAAAAATTAAAATAAAAGTCTTCATTATCATGCAACCAAACACCTTATAAACAAAAAATTACACAACTGCAGCACTCCGGGAAAGTAGCTGCTAAAAAACATAAAGTCAAAGTCTGGTAATCCAACTTTGACTTTCTGAAACGCATCCTTAATTATTATTTTTCACAATTAGCTAGATACAAGTGGGTTATTGTTATACCGACCTTAATTAAAGTCAAGTAATTTTTAACTGATTTATGAAGGCATAATTCACTAGTAATTGGGGAGTAAAATTCTCTTGAAAGCAAGTCGGTGCATGATGCACCCACTTTAAAATCATGTACCATACATCAACTTGTTTTCAATATATCTTGACTTGGTGTTAGAGTGTGACTAATAGCTAGGGAAACAAGTCGATCAATATATCTTCACTTCCATTTTATTTAAGTTTTTTAAAAAACTATATTTTAAAAATATATATTTGTAAGATAAAATACATTTAAAACATCACACTGTGATAAAACTTTTTTATTTTGAAAAAAAAAAATTTAGATCACCACATTGTTATTTTTATTCCATTATAAATGATGAAAAATGATATATAGTTTCACCCAATCACACACCAGCATCCTTGGTACACGGATAAAAATAAAGGGGTTGAGGATAAAAATTAGGTCAATATATTAATATCCTCATCGGATGTTTCAACAATTAGTAAAGAGCAACGAGAATCATTATTAAAGAACTCAAACTAGAATAAATAGGTAAAGTAAACTTGTCTAACAATGTAACGACACTCTAAACATGCTATGTTATTATCTATAGTTCGTGTTAATATTGACCAATGGTGGTTGGATATGCAAGTTCATTAAACTTAAATAAACACATTATCAAATTACACGAGGATAGGCAAAATTAAAACAAGAAGTACATTATGATTTATACATGCAATTGGAATAGATCATACACACATTGACCGCTCCCCCATTCTTGATACAAAAGAACTTTACAAGATTATATCAAATCCTTCCGGTAGACCATGACTTGAATCGATCTTCTTATGTTTACACAATCTCAGCACGAAGTGTTATCCATTTATAAGAAAGTGCCATACACATTGTCTCATATACTTTCCCGCCAAACTCTGAAGGGTTTCTTAGGCCACATGAAAAAAATTTATATTGTTGTTAAAACTCAAGCAAAAGCATGTGAATTTAATAACAAATAGAAGTAACACCATGATATCCAAATCAAAAGCATGTCAAGGAATTTATTTTTAATGACAAGTAAATATGTTATAAAAAATATAAAGAGCAAGAACCTAAGCTAGTGGAAGAATGGATCAAAGAAATATGGTATCAACTATCATAATAGCAAACATGTCAATAAAACCGCCAGATATTCATATTAACATAAAAGATCGAGAGACATGAAATAAAAAGTTATCTCATTTTGTTTTGGAAAGGTGACAAACCTAAAAGGTAGAAATTTTCTTCTTCAACATTTTTTGGGGACCTTTTATTCTAACATTTTTGTCTTCTTGATCTTGGGGAAGGGCATGTCTTGCAAGATGAAGATGGACGGATGGAGTTGCAACATCAATCACATTGAATTGTTGAGTCAATAGTATAGCATTTGCCAGTGTCTTTTTAAGTCTTTATATCCTTGTGTATTTTACTCTACTACAACCAAGAAAGATTCACTCAATTCACTTCAACAAAATGGAGGATGAAGCCATGATGCAGTTGGAGAGTACATCAAATTAGCAGCTAGTGTGAACATTAATATTCAAAGGAGGAGTTTGTTGTGTACTTGTTGCAACGGTAGAATGTTAAGCTTTGTTTGTTGCAATTAATAGTCATTCACTGTAACTAACATTTTTGCAATTTTATAATAATAATAATCAAGCTGTCCAACATTATGTAAAAAAAATTATGATTGTATGTTCAATTGTTTATTATAGGTTTTAAATTAAAAAGTTAAATGTACTACTCAAGAGTTTCAGGAGTATTCCTCACAATATATGAAACTATATGTTTCATATATATATATATATCACTCGTTGTAATTTTGTGTTTGTCATTGTCCCTCTACATCGATCTCTTCATCGTTTACTATGTATACTTACCGCATTTTATTATTCCACCATCTGATGTAACTAGCATAGACTTGTGTCCATTTTGTGGCCCAACGCCTGATGCCAAACAAACTTAATGATGTAGGACATATTTAAACCAAAGATTGCATGCTCAGCATAAATACCCTGGATTTATTCAATTAACATGCATTACGAGTGATGCAAGCTCGGTAGAATCAAGTTTTGAATCACTCAAGTGCTTTGTTAAATCACATTGTTGGTCACCCTCTAAAGCATGGCTATTTTTCCTCAGTCAAGCATATGAATAAATCAAATAAATGTTGAAATATTAGATGCCCATTAATGGAACAGGTAGGCTTTGTATAGATGAGATTAACAATACAGGTGATAAGATATCAAGCATGGCTGGGCATGGGGAATGGTGCAACGTCATGTCAGGTGTGGGCTTGGTCAAATAAAATAAAAAAATACTCTTCACTCCTAATCAACGATCAAATAGAGGCAATGAGATGGGAAAAGAGATTTGTACGTATGACAGTTACAAGAAGTTGCAATGACCTTGGAGCATCACCATCCCTCCAGAATAATGAATCGATGGTGTTAGACCTGCCAAAATCTTGTAACCCTTCAACATTGCTTCTGTTTGACAGCAAAATTCCAGAGTCCGACGACACCAACCGAAGTAACTAGAAACTTGAATGTAGATCGATCAATGACCAAACGTAAGCAATCAGAATTTCACACAAAGATGAAATAAGAAGATAAGTGGATTGGCATCGTGCCAGGAAGAAGGGAGAACGCCAGAGCGTAATGTACGACGGTTACAAGAAGTTCTTGCTTTTTCCAAAACCACCATCATGATTACGGTTTAAGCAAACAAATTTAAAGAGTTTACACACATTTGCAAATAAGTTATTAAATTAAATCCTACGGTAAAACTCAATGTTGAGGAATAAAATAATCTAAATATCTTCTGTTGGGCTTCTTAGACCACTGGCTTCTCTCGGCCCACCTTCGCTATCAACACCCATATGCATCCTTTCACTCGTACTATTCTATGTTGTGTTAAAACTCTTTCTAGAACATAGACCTCCATAACAGAGCAACACAGTCAAGGGATTGAGGCCAACAAAAGTTGTCTATTTTCTACACATACCGGTGGTATAAAGTTCATTACTTCTTCTGTATAAGGTTTCCATGTAACCTGGCATGCAAGGTAAAAGGATGCTATTAGTTTACATTTCTATTTAATAAAATAGGAAAAAAAACTAATGTACATAGTCTTTTAAGATGTTACCTAGCTAACATTCTCCATGTCTAATTCATGATAGAAATATATGCCTTACAAGCCAATCATATATGATATGATTTGACATTTCTAAATATATCTCATTCAATTAATTAGGCAAATCTTCATTATAAGCTCTTATTAGATGCAAATATCATAATGAAGTCTTTGATCAAATGCATTGATGATTAAATCATGATGAAATCATGTTAATGAAATTGATCATCTAGAGGTAATTGATCTAAATGGTCCTAGTCATTGGATACTTGAGACGAGACATCAAGAATCCGGATAGACTAGTGTATGTGATGTCTTCTCATGTGATGAGGATGACTGATTTCATTGATCATTAGTGTGGAGACACTGAGATACACATACAAGTGCTTATTAGATGAATGAGTTCACTGAACTGACCAAATTAGAAATACTAAATAGTATCTTATCGAACTATCAATTAGGGTTTTCTATCATCATGATTGCATAATTGGACCTTTGACCTGAGTTGCCAAAGATGCATTGTTGGGTGAAATTTGTACTTTGACCATTGTCTTATGGATCACCGTATAGATGGTCCAGTATAGCAATGGATCGGGTATAAGGAAAACCCGATGGAGGTAATTGAGTGGACAATAACGGATCGTCCACTCTCAATAAGTGAGAGTGAATGTCCTATGAGACAGTACTCTAAATCCCTGGCCAGGGTAGATATGATAATTGGAAAAGGAGTTTTCCAATTGATCCAATTATGAGTATAGGATACTATAGAGTCAGTACACTAAGAAGTTGACAGTCGATGCCGTACTCCTTTTCGACCAGGACATCAAATGGATGAGGGTTTATATCCATGCAGTAACTGATGATGAAAAGGCTTAATGGATATGAGATTATCTCAATAGCCATTTGGGATCATAGGATGTGGTTTGTACCCTTTATGATCGGTAGGCCGATTAATCTGTTATCAGATAATAGATTTAATTAAATTAAATAAAATTATTCTATTTTATTTAGGTCTCAACCAAATACGCTATTGGGCCTAGTGGGTCACACACAAAAGGACTTATCCACAAATACAGAGGCAAGGGTGTAATTTATGGAGATTTTGGATTTTTATAAAAAAATTTCAAAATTCTCTATAAATACTAATAGTTTCAGCCAAAACTCTACCAAGTCAAGGGTGAAAACCACGTCCATAGCCTCCTTCCTACCTTGTCCTCTCTCTAGAAGGTGTCCATGGTCGATGGAGCTCCGTTCGAGAAGAGTTCTCAAGGTTGGTACGAAATGAGAACCTGTTGTGGATGAAGTTCGTGTGGATACTGTTAGAGATCGGGCATTTGAATAGTTTTAAGAGCTTGAGAAGCTCATTTCCTTCCTCTCCATGAGATTATATAAATCCGTACCAGGTATATTCAAACCCAATTTAATCGGTTTTTGATTTTGTCGTTTGGTTCTGATTGAGACAGATTCTAAAGGAACCCATAGGAATCGTCGCTTCCGCTGCACCATATTTTTATAGACGATTCCTTATAATTCATTCCTATAAAAAGTAGAGTAAATATGTATTGTGGTCGATAATTTATTGGGCTACATGTGTATAATTGAAGCATATTAGAACACTTAATACATCTACTTGAACAAATTATCAGAAGTATATCTATCTTTCCAATTTACTTGGACCCCACCAGTAATGGTATTTCCAAATCTTGAACCAATCGTATAGTCATTCAATGTGAGTATGCTCCCATAAACAATGCTGCCAACATCAATATTATCAATTAGTATTTATCTTTTAACTCATACAACTATAAATCAAATTACATGTATGTATTTGTAACAAATGAATACATTCATCAATTTGGTTATGTTTCAAAGATGTAGCAGCATATAGTTGACGGTATAGGAAGCTGAGTACCGCACTACCCCAAGATAATCTCTCACATAACTTCATATCCTGCATAAATAGTAAGATTGTATGTGGATTTCTCTATAAGATGCATCTGGCATCAATAGAGCTTTAATGAGTATCAACATAAGTGTTCTTATGTGTAAAGATAAATTAGTATAATCTTCTCATTGTCCTCCACGAGTAATTCTCTTGTCCTATCCCCAAACATGGAAACCAACCATGATAACCCTATAGTCAACTGGCTAGGTCCCATATACTCCAAGGGTGGTTGAATACCTAGAAACCGCTTGCTTACATTTGACTAGTTATCAAAATCAAGAGATGGAACCCATAATCTTGCAACCCCATAATCATGGAGACATCATGTAAAGGCACTCTCTCATCCCATGGGAAGTGAAAGGTAGATGTCTTTAGATGTCACTGCTTTGCGAGAGCAGTAATCAACTGTTCATCCAATGGGACCTGGTGGAGGTATGCAATATTCAGAAACCCGACCAAGTACTCCCTAACTGTGAGGTTATTTACTGACCAAGATGACATCTGCCTAAAGTGTCTAACTAGTAACAATAGAGTACCATCCTACGAATAAAATTATTGTACTTTAAGACAATGTATGGCAATTAAAAAAAGTTAAGATCAGCGATAATATTCAGTACATTAAGAACAAGTATGATAATTAAAAGAAAGGTAAGAACATCTGGGACATTAAGCAGATTAAGAACATTAATGACAAATAAATAAATTTAAGAATATGTATGCTAGTTAAGTACATTAAGAATATATTTACTTGGGGATTCATCGAGCAATGACGAGAATATCTATGCAAAGGGGAGACGTCATGTAGTTCTAGATCCATCATTATAAATATACATTGAATCACAAGTAATTACATTATACAATTAGAATTTGTCAAAGTATCAAAAACAAATTGAAAGAAACAAACATACTAATTATTTCTAGGAGTTCAAGTAGAACAGTTGTGGCCTCGTTATTTAAAAATACTACATTTTTCTCTATTTGAATCGCAATCTATTACCATAGGCAATGTCTTGTTTCATAGTCTCTCGGTCTTTTGAACAGTAGATGGCAGCAATAATATAACCAAGTTCCTATCTTAGTCAAAAGGTGAACAATAGTGTGCATCTAGAATAGTGTGAAATTCACCTTGACATGATGACTGCTATTGTTCACTCGTAAATTAATCCAAAACATAATCATACAAATCTTAATTTACAAAACTGATCTCACAAATTATATGTTTACATCGGAAAGTGTTGTAAGTGAGGCTTGCAATAGGTACATGAAAGTGAATTTTGTTGATCATCACTCAAACATGAATAATAATCTCTCTACTTTTTCTTTCATTTCTATCATGTTCTTCTCAAATTTAGGTGTAAACTGTGTTTCAATATTCATACCAATTGTATGACATTGAAAAATCATCAATCTAAGCTGATGGTACATCATGTGTATAAGAGCATGAATAGATAATTCTCTAGCTATTCTCAAAACATTGTTTAAACGTTAGGAATATTTAGTGGTCATTATTCTAATTCTTTTACCTTTTGTGTCACATACCAAAATCCAATATTCTGGATTCATTTGCATCAACCAATCAAATACTTCAGAACAACGTAACTTGATGTAAGACATCTGACTGTTAAAATCCAACAAATTGCATGTAACACCTACATTGTACTTCCTTTTAAACAAATCTTTCCGTATGGAGTGTGATTGAAAATTTTGTTAGTAATGTTGAAAACAATAATGGTGAGATGCTAAAGGAAACTATTATTCTACTATATTTTTATATTGATATCTCCATTTGAAATGATGCATAATTCATGTCATCATTCTCTAACAGATGGATTATGTGTTAACATTTATTGAAAGAACCATGACTATGAATAATCATTTTCACTATTTATTATTGCAAATGCAATGATAAACAAACCTTGATTCACATGCACACCACATGGAATTAGTTTTCACATTTATAACCAGCTAATGGAAACACAACCATTAAATACATGACATGAAACTCTAATAAAAAATAGTAACTTTGGAGTTTCACTCTCATACAAATAACTAAATATTGTGTATGGTATAATCATCTTTAGAACTTCCATATATCTTAGAAGATGGGTGTACGAACTTTCCCATTCACCAAATAAATTTTCAAAAGCTTTTCTTTGAGCATTCCAAGTCTTTCGGTATGTGTGTCTTATGAAGTATTTGACTTGTATCAAATCCCAAATGTCCCTTGGTCAAATGTTCAAATGAGACCGAACAATGGGCATAATTATACGTGAAATAGTAGTGGATGCCAATTGTCTATGAGCTATGTTGTAGATGTGTGTGCAACATATGTGATTATTGTCATATCTCATAACTTTTCATAAATTACCAACCCATTTGCTAATGTAAGCATGTAATCTCCGTGTACACTCTTTATTTTTTGTATGACATATTAATGTGAGTTTATACATTTTCAATATTACATATTATGTTTTAATGACAAATCATTATTTATATGAGATTTCTTTCAGTGATATCATCAATATTTTCACCCTCACATCTGAGTATAATTGAGTTCCATTCTTTTCCAATATCTTGTTTAGCACACTCTACAAAATTGTTACTCGTAACGACAGTGTTAATACAGCTTGTGTCTTCACTTTCATGGAATTTATCAACAAGGACGATACTGCTATGTATTTCTTTGGGTATTTGTTCATTGTCACTTGAAGAATCTTTATATATGTCTTTTGACTTATATTATTCATTCAAATTTATTTTTGTGTGACCAGAAGTTGTCATTACATTACTTGGATAGACTTTAACATCCAATAGATTGTTATTAAAATGAAATCTTGAAAAAAACTAAGTCATTGTGGTTGGTTAGATGAATACAGGCACCAACCAGTTTGAGAGACATATGTACTACATCCTGACTCATAATTCATGTTGCACAATTTCTTTTCGATCAACAACATGATGAGATCACACTTAGCACATCATGTTATGAACTTATTACATGAATTATTGTTTATAACATTAGTAACAATATCAAAATAACTGTAAACCAATTTTAAGTTCATTGACTATAAACTACATCATGTTGCATTGTACATATAGATCTTCAACTCTTTGTAAGTGCATACTAACGATACCTTAATGTTCAATTCATATCCACCAACGTAGTATGCATAACAATTACTTATAAAAATTCTTTTATCGAACATAACATAAATGGTTAACATCAAACGTAACACAACAATTATTGTGTTCATAGAATTTTGTCAACTCACAATCCATAAATCTATTCTTTTTCTCTATCTTTTAAGTCGCCCCTATTATATCTGTCATTGATATATTCCAATTTTATCTTTGATTACTTACTTGGCAAAAGTTAAGTTTCTGAATGTCATACATGACTTATAAGATAGAGGAAGAAGTTGACCAATCGGTAGGTAGTGAAAGAAATATATGTCCTACAAACCAATCATACGTGATATGATCAAATATTTCTTGTTATATGTCATTCTAAATAAATGACATTTCTTCATTACTTGCACCATTTAGTTGCATATATTGTCCCTAGGTTGCATTCAATGATGATTGAATCATGATGAGATCATGATAATGAATTCAATCATTTAGAGGCATGTGATCTAAATGTTCCTAGTTATAAGATTTTTGAGATGAGACATTTAGGATTCGGATAGAGTAGTATATGTGATATCTTCTCATATGATAATGATAGTCGATCTCATTGATCATTAATAGGAGACATTGGAATATAGGTGTAGGTGCTAATTAGATGAATGTGTTCATTAAACTGATTGTTATCGAATTTCTGAATGGTATCTCACCTAACTATCAATCAGGATATTTTATCATTATGGTTACATGGTTGGATCTTTAATCTGAGTCACCAAAGAGACCTTATTAGGTGTACCTTGTACTTTGACTGTTGTCTTATGGTTCATTTAATTTTATGGTCTAGTATAGTTAATGGATTTGTTACATAGTAAATTCGGTAGAAACAATTGTGCGAACAATAAGAGATTGTCCACTCTCAATAAGTGAGAGTGAATATACTATGTAATAGTACTCTAAATCCATAGTCAAAGTAAAGAGAATAAATAAAAAAGGAGTTTTCCAATTAATTCAATTATGAGTATATGATCTCGTAGAGTCAGTATACTAAGGAGTTGATAGTTAACGATGTACTCCTATCTGATTGGGGATTGGTTTGAATGAAAAATTATATCTATGCAATAACCAATGGTGGAAAGACTTTTTAGATATGAGGTTATCCCCAAAACTATTTGGAATCATGGGTTGTGACATGTATCCTTCATGAATGGGATTGACCATTAAATCAGTTATTAGATAATCCATTTAATATGAAAGAAGTTGTTCTTTTATTTTGGGCTCCATCAAATGAGTTCTTGAGCCTAGTGGGTCACACACATCAGAACTAATTCGTAAGTACGAGGGTATGGGAGTTATTTATAAGAAAGGAGGTTTTTTTGTGTGAAAAACCCCACCTTCCATGAATACTGATGAAGTGGGCAATATATATATCTTACAAGTCAAGAACAATCTCATTTTGTCCATACCTTCTCTAGCACCTCTTCTCGCTCTGGAGAATGCCATGAGATGGTGGAGCTTCGTTCGAGACAAGTTGTCGATGCCGATGCAAAGGAGAACTCGACTTCGAAGACAATTCGTGTGAATATCGTTAGAGGCTGCAAACTTGAGCAGCTCGAAAAGTATATGAACACTCGATCTTCTCCAATATATAGGGATTATTTGAATCTTATAAGGGTACGTATTCAAAATCGTTTCGAATACCGGTTCAGTTACATTGTTCAATTTCGAACAAGACTACGACATAGATATTTAAGATATTAGAATTTTTTGTTGCGCCATATTAGACGGACCAATTCCTTACATGCAACTTGTGAGTTTTTACATAAAAATGTAAGAAATATAAAAGGAAATATTAATTTAGTCACTATTCTTTCTAGTACGAGTATCTATCTTTATCTTAACTCTCGACATAGTTCAATTAATTTCAAGTTGGATGTCTTCAGAACTTCCAAATAATTTAAGCATTGGTTGGTTTTAACAAATCTTCAAGATTTGAAAATACATATACATGTGTCATAGTTTTAACTATAAATAATGTTGGTTAAAAATGTCTTATGGGATGTTTGGGTGCATAATACTTTATATGCTCTCCCATGATAAATTTTTATACTAAAATATAATAATATTTTTTTCAATTTCTTGATAACCTTTTATGTTAAAAATGAACACATATAAGATAGCTAAAAAATATATAATTTTAGTGTTTGGTGTCATATGACAACAAAAAGAGTGGGAACAATGTATAATAACTATACAAGGTGGGGGATGACAATTGAAAAAAAAAGTCACAAGCAATTTTTTGTCTAAAAATAAATTATCTATAAAAATATATTATTGCAATAATTGTCAAACATCTTTTAAAAAAGTTTTGTTATACGAATAGATTTATATAAAACTATACATCATTAAGAGCTTAGATAATTCAATTTGTTTGGCATTATGCCTTAATTAAACTCTTGATATTACTCATATATTTATAAACCTTTTCAAACTAAGTTATACATTTTTGTTTTTCTAATTGTAAGACCTAATGCCTTTGTTTTGGGATAGAACTAAGCAAGATATATACATATGTTTTAGTTTTGACTAAATATATGTATGTTGAAAAACAACAAATATCTTAATGAAAAAGTATTTTTTTGTCTCATGGTAAGAGGTTGAGCTAAAATGAATATGTTAGATTTCTAATTCAAACGTAAGCAATCGTCATCTTGAAAGCTTTGAAATAAAAAAAATAATCTCTAATGGGGTGTTTGGTTGCATGATAATTTTTTGTACACTTTCATGATAAAAAGTTATATTAAAATAAAAAGTGAACCAACTCATGACATAAAATTATCATGTTTGGAGGGATGTGATTACAAAAAAAAGTAACTACCACACATGACCAAACAAAATGGGGGACCACAAGAAAAAAGAAAGAGTTGAGACCCTCTTTTTTGTTTAATAAGAAAATCACTTTTAAAACATAAAATTGTCATGGTTACCAAACACCTCTTTTAACAAGTTTTCTTACAATTTTTAAAAATTAAAACAAAAACCTTCGTTATCATGCAATCAAACACCCCATAAGTTTTTAACATGGAGTAAGAGGTTCAACAATAAAACGGGGTTGTTTTTATTTTGTTAGATTAGACAATTCAAATAACTTGATAAAAAATAACCTCTAAATTTTCAAAGGTTTGAGATTTCATAACTGCTGACAAGATATCTAAATTAATATATGAATGGGCCACCAAACTCTTAAAGCTACTTAATTCTAAGTGACATGTAACTTTTCTATTTTTAGATGTACGATAATTAAAAGTTCCTTTGACAAGACAAGATATCATAAACAAAGCTAAAACTTAATGAGGTGTTTGATTGTATGATAAAATGAGTTTTTGATGTAAAAATATATTTTTCTAGCAAAACTTATTAAAAAGTATTTGACAATCATTAAATAGATATATTTTATAGAAAAAATACTTTTCAGATAGAAAAGAAGTGAGATCGTCCTTTCTTCTTATGATCTTTTATTTTTATTTTAGTAATACAGGATTCTATCATATCTCATCAAACATGACAATTTCATATTTTTAACTATCTTAGGACCTGAATGATTGGCCTTAACCAACATCTGACCTCTAATTCAATCTGAGGTCGATGAATTTAGAGTGTTTGATTTAAGTTCTATATTAATCTCTAAACTCACCTCTTATGTCACAGTAAACTTTTAAAAAATAACTAATAAAATTTAGTTTTTCGGACAAAAGCTTTTTATTAAGAGATGGAAGCAAGATACATGATATGATTTTAATAGATGTTAAATCGATTAACATGTAAACATTTTAACCAAATCAAGTACTTAATTTTATCACAAACTAAGATATTACATGAATTAATATTTCAGATTAAGTCAAAACAAACATCATCTAAGTCTTTAATTTAATATTTTTTTCACAAAAGACATTAAAGCTTGATTGCAACCAAACGCCTTATAATCAGATACTCAAATTTAGTGGAGTAAAAAGTTCTAATTTTATTTTTGAATTAAGTTATTTTTTAAGACCGATTAATAAAATGTTGGATTAAATATTTTATGCCCTATTTGGTAACACTATTAGACATCTCTATCACTATTAATTTTAAAATTGATATTGATAATAATTATCTTGAAGTGTTTGGATAATAATATCAATTTTGAAATTTATAATGCAAGCAACACATGTTATGTAATACAAGTATCAACTTGTATCAATTTTGATATTGATACTCCATCTTCTATAAATATCAATATCAATACTAATATAGTATCATTTTTGATACTCTAACCAAACATGTCCTTAGCAAGTAGTCTACCCTTCAGGGTTGGCCCGTTTTCATAAGCACTTTGACAGCAGGCTTTTTTTTTTTTTTTTTGAAGTTCACCGTCCCTTTCAAGGATAACGTTAGATAGTTGTTACCCTCTGATGGAAAGGACTATTTTACCTAGGGGTGGGCATAAAACGGTTCAAACCGAGAAATCAAATCGAATCAGCCCATTCAGTTTGGTTTGGAGCCCCGTTGGATTTGATTCGGTTTGAAAAATCTCTAAATCGATTTAAACTAAACCAAATCGTTTAAACCGACTTAATAAAAAATATAAAAACTATTAAAATATTAATAAAATGATATTTTTATAAATTTTATAATAAAATAATATTTACTTTTATTATTTTAAACTTAAAAATTAGTATATATATGTAAAATATAATTAATTTAAATATTTTTTCCGGTTTAAACTGAACCAAATCGAACCAAACCGAATTGATTCGGTTTGGTTCGGTTCGGTTTGAGAGGGTGATTCAGTTTGGAAAAAAATGATACAAATCAGACCAAATCGAACCGTGCCCACCCCTAATTTTACCCCTCTTGCCGTTATGAAGTTATAAATTACGTCCCACCCACCTCTTTTTAATCTCTGCAATATATGCAAATGCTCAAGAAAATAACAAGACTTCACCGATTGTTGATGGAGAAATTATATACAAGAATACGCGGGAACATGCATAAATAAACTATTTTCTGATAAAAAAAATCTCCGCGTCTAGGGATTTTGACGATACTGGGTGATCGAAAATTGTATAAAAATATTAGAAACAAACAAAGCTCCAAAACTAGCTAGCAGACTTCGAATATAGTTTTTCTAAATCGATAATGTATTAAAAACATCAACCTGTATCAAATTAAACATGTATGTAAAGCTACGTGGTTTTTTAGGAACTGATGTATTGATACAGTACCAGTGTATTTAGTTAAACACGATGAATTAATTCCAGATCAATTTGTATCAAAACATACACATATTGTCTTTTGCTAGTTTTAATGTATGTATAAATAAAACTGTGTCTCATCCAGAAAAGGCTAACAAAGAGGAGCTATATATATATCTTAGACGTGAGATCGATATATAATATGTATCGTTACATGCATCAACTTACGAGCACTTCTATGTGCCGGTCGTTTCGTGGTTATGGTTGAGTCTTCTCAGGAAGATATGTTTGGTTGCTACGTTGGTTGTTTCTGTTTTGTTCGTGTTATCTACTAGTTTGAATCCGTGGTTGTATTATATTTCATGTACTCTTTTATATTATCAATGAATTAGGTTATGGCGTTGTTGTTCAAAAAAAGTTACATGCATCAACTCGTATGCTAATTAAAATTGATATTAAATTCACCAACTCTACCCGGTCATCGAAGAGAAAGCTAGAGGTGTGTTAAAATTGTTGAATAAGATGACGAGGGAGGCGCCGATGGTGCGGGGGAGATTCTACCTCACAACTAGGGGTGTTCATGATTGAGTATTTTTTCTCGGATTAAACCAAACCAAACCATCTCTTGGACTAAACCAAACCAAGCCAAACTAATTCGGTTTGATTTGGTTTAATTCGGTTTAGACCATATTTTATTAAGATATAGTAGATATATCAATATATAATTTTATTTTATTCATTTTAAATCACATCCTATTAAAATCTTGTGTATATATTTATAGATCACGTTAATTTTACCTTAAAAACACTTCGAACAAATTTATTTGTATAAGAAAGGATATATAAATACTATCTTGTATACGACTTAAACTAAAATATTTAATCTAATTCGGATTATTCGGTTTACCGATTTGGTTTGATTTGAAAGGTCCTAGAAATCAAACTAAACAGATCGGTAATTCAAACCGAACCAGAGTACCAGTCGAGTCTGATTTCTCGGGTTAAACCGAACAGTGAACAGCTTTACTCACAACCATGCAAAGGCCGAGCTCATCCTCTATATATACTGCATGAAAACAATCGCCTAGAGGCTTTCCATGTAAAAACCCCTTCCCCTATGTATACTGTCTTATGTGAAAAACATTCTCCCGACCTCTCCCAACTACCCTTCCACCACTAGCCGGCAAGAAATACACCTCATCCAGCGTACCTAAGCACAGAGGGAAAAAAAATGAAGAGGGAGGGGAGAGAAGATATTACCGCAAAGGATTCGCATGTAAGTTGGATTTTGGATCGGAACCTGCAGCGATCAACGACGGATGACGGGGTGCTACCGAGAAGAAGAACAGTTGCCGAAAGACATAGGAGTACCCAATGCGGCACACTTGGATGTTTATTTATACGGAGTGAATCATACAATTGCCGTGGCCCTATGACCGGAGGGAATAATTCCCTGAGGACGACCGAGATCAACGAGGGCATCCATACTCAGTACAGACTGCGGGGGACGAAAAGGAAAAGGCGTACCGAGTGTACGGACAGGGGACCTTCTAGAAGGTCATTAAGCTAAATGACACTTGTACAAATTATACAAACTATCTTAACAATGTAGTACGTGGAGAAGAAAGATCGCAAAACCACCTTAATCTGGTCGCCACCCAAGTAACGTCCTTCAATGGAGGAGATCCGCCTTGAGTTGTCATCTTGGGCTCCGCGTTGAGCCATACCTCCTAGAGAGCCCTTCTTCCACCACCGGCTGTCTCCCCTGCTTGTTACTTGGAGCACTCACCACCTTGATCTACAAAAATGTGAGATTTGACGCCTTCGCAAGGGGATGACCAACCATCACAAGAGAGATGGAGCGCCGCCGCAAGCAAGTTGGGGGCGATCAGCTGGATGATTTGAGTCTGAAGAGAACAGACTAGGGTGTTGTGTGTCTACGATGACGTTGGCATCGCGTGCAAATTTGCAAGCCGGGGCGCCCACAGCCGTCCGATCAATCCAACGGCCGAACCACTCTAAACCCCTTCCTTCCCCCCGTCTCTCTCCTCCTCTTCCAACGCTGCTCCCTCCGCGGGGCTGCCACCCCGCAGCCATGGCGCTCCGCCTCCGTCCAAACCGCAAAACCCTAGCCACCCGCCCCTCTCTCAGATTATCTCCATCCTTCTCCACGTCCTCGCCACCCCCTCCCCCCTCTGGTGACGGAGGCGATGGCGGCGACAAGCCCAGGGACGACACCGCCCCCTCCTCCCACACCTCCCTATTTAGCGAGATCAAGTCTCGCCTCAGGCAGCCTCCACCCTCGACTCCCCGCCGCATTCCTCTATCCCCGCCGGAGCCACCTCCGCTTGGACCGCAGAAAGCTGCGCCGTCCGCCGCCGCCACGCTGGAGGAGATACGAAGGAACCTATCCGAGTTCAGCCGTAAACCGAGGTCCCCATTCGCCCCCTCTCCCGCAGACATCTACAAGAGTAGAGCCATGGGTGGCGAGTCCGGAAATGCTGCCGCGTCGGGCGCGCCTGATCGCCCATTGCTTGAGTCAATGCTCGAGAGCCTCCGCAATTTAGGCGCGGGTGAGACGCCCTCCGGTCACCGACCGAGGGGGCGAAGCCAGGGGGGATCCGGCCACCCGCTTGACCTCAAGTTCCTCGCGGACAGTCTGGCTCGCCAGCCGGGAGAGCCAGCTTCTGTTGGAGGGGGCGAGCTGCTGTCAGACTCGATCTTTGGGAGAGAATTACTGGAGAAGAAGAAGAGAGAGGAGGGTGGGAAGGAAGGGGCTTCGAGAGTGACAGAGTTCATGAAGGCGTATGACTATGATGAGCTCGGAGAGAAGTTGCGGAGGCTACGTCCGCCTGAGGTGGAGGCAGGCAAGAAGAAGGGGTGGTTCTCGTTGGAAGAGCTAAACGAGAGGCTCGCAAAGCTGAGGGAACAAGAAATGAAGAACGAGAAGGGCTACAGTATTGGCGGAGTGTCCTTTTGGGATCTTAGGGACAGCTTGGTAAAGCTGAAGGATGTGGATCAAAACAAGAAGGCATCGAGTAACTTGCTTGTTTATATTGTTTCTTTTTTTCCGTGCATTTTACTAAAGTTATCTTTATCCTTCTCCAACTGGGTTGGAAATTTTCAACTGTTTTTTTTCGTTTCAGTGAACACCTTCTCCATCTTGGCCAACTTAGGAGGGCAAACAACTCCAATGTACATGCTCAAACCTCCCAAAGAAGAGTTGGTAAAACAGGCATGATACCCAAACTTCTAGCTTACTCCCATATGTGTGTGGGAAGGGGTGCATGGATATCTACCGATTAATTAAACCAGCAAACTCATATTATCAGGTGGTAATCATATAGGTCATTTATTTTTTAGGATGCTCTCATCAAGTTGCTGGATAGTAGGATCCTGTTGTAAATTTTTCATTTTCTGTTACATCCATTCTGTCTTTGAGCAAGAGATGGATGCAGGGTTGCTATTGTATTTCATAGGTAGTCTATGGAATTGAACTCCTGCTGGGTTCAACGTGTCTATTGCATTGTTCCAGAATATGTTTTCATCTGTTGAAATGGTTGATTTGTACTCATTAGTTTGAGCTCCTACATTTTAGTATGTCTAGGATTGTAATTTTTTGAACTTTTCTTGTGTAGTATTCTCTCTCGGATCACTTGTCCGCAGCAGAGAAGCTCAAGTTGGAGCTCAAAAAAGTTAGAGATGAATTTAAAATGTCAGAGTCAGATTGTGGTTCTACACGTGTTCAAGGTATGTATTCTCTTTATATCAACTGGTTCAAAATTCTTTGATTAGCTTTGCTTTATTTTTTTCTTACAAAGAATGTCACCAACTATATTATATAGATTATGGGAAAACACAGGGCCTCTGTAATCAGGGGATAAAGACGTTCACATCACATGCTAGAAAAAAAAAACTGGCACAAGTCTCTGGAAATAAGCGACGACACTGAGAAAAGAAATAGGGACTCCCAGCTAATCAAGATACTTATAGGGTACTGACTACCGACCAACATGTAGTTGGTTTTGCTGCTTGACAACTAGCCAATTCTGCAACTAGGGAAATCCTTGTTCAGGGTACAAATTAATGACTCTGACAATGCACTTTATCACACTGTGTACTTTATTATTCTTACTGGTCCCTTGAACTTAACTTAGGTCTTGACAAGGATCAAGCTCTGCTCCATCCAACTTCTGATTTGTAGTTCCTTCATGGTTTGCAGGATCAGCTGCTCTAGAATGGGACTAGCATAGGTTAATCCTATCTTAGAGGGGGATCCCCAATTTAACCCTAAAAATCTTTTAGGATCAGTCTGAATTGGTTGGATTGGGACTGCATCATCTTGAATTGGCTGATTTGGCATTGATTCCAGCAATCCTGCCAAAATTTGCCGCTTGGGGTGACACCGCACTTGCAAAGCACTGCTCTGCTCTTCCCTGTCCTAACGGGTGGGTGGGGAAGGCGATTCTATTGGGTCCAATGACATCATAGTTGTCAAGGCGACAAGGCGTCCAAGGCGCCCGAAGGGTATTTTACAGCTTAGGCGACAAGGCGTAAGCCTAGGCGTCGCCTAGGCGTTAAGGCGAGGTATGAAGGGGAGTGGAGTGTATATGGCATTTTTTGAAACTATCATGACATTAAAATATATAAAAATTGAAATGAAACTTACAAATCTAATCAAATTGACATACATTCATAACCAAACTTGAATAAGATCAAGAACATAACATGTACAAAAAAATATAAACTTAAGACAATTTAAACAAAATGAACTTACCAAATAATGTAAACATTGTTTGAACTTCTTTTTTCTTTAAGAACCTGCATGATAGTGTTCACAATATATTTGCAAAATACAAGCTAACATAAGTAAAACTAACATAAGTAACATCAAAAGACAATACAACTAACATCACCATTTACTAAAAACATAAGTAACATCAAAAGAGTACTTAAAACATGAAAGTTGATAGATAAAACTTAAAAGCCAAGAATATTTAAAAGTTACATCACCAACTCAAAGTTTAAAACCAAACACAGCATTTTCTAAAATGTCAACATCATGTGCATTAGTTTCCTCTTCTTCGTTGTCTTCTTCATGTGTCTTCGACTCTCCCACGATGCACCTCCATCATCATCATCATCATCATCACGATCATCTATATCATCCTCTCGAAGCTCTTCATCACTATTTTCATCCCTTGATCGCGTAAAATACGATGCACTTCGATTGTCCAATTATTCTTCGAGGTCTACCCTCCGAAGCTCCCATAGCATCATCCACATCTCTCCACGTGAGATCTTCCCCTTCACGCACTAAATCTTCATCTCCTCATGTCATCCATTCATTTCCCCAATCTAGATCTTCAAAACAAATAGGATCATACTTTTGAGGATCTTTTTTTCGCTATAAATCTATCACGAAGACGCCGGTTATTGCACATACACCAAATCATTCAACAGCTTATGTTCCAAGTGGTTCCTCTTCTTAGTATGAAGCTAAAAAAATGAACATAAAATTATGAGTTGAAATATAAATCATTTAATGTAGATCACGCTAGTTACATGTATGATGTATCACAATTTTAAATCTTACAAATTCAAAAGTGCTCCAATTCCGCTCACAACCCGACGAGCTACAACAAAGGCCTAGAACCTTCAATGCAAAAGCTCTCAACTCGTGTGTATTTCGCCATATTGTATCCACCAATCAACTATATCGACAAAGAGATATTAACCACAAGATGTACAAATAGTGTTAATCAAAAAAAATATAATGATACTTCTGCCCTTACTGAAGCTTTTATGACGTGACTTGATAGCGAAAGATATGCCAAATGTGCCTTTTGCTTCCATATAAGAGGAAAGTTGTTCATCTATTTTTTCGTAAATCATAATCTCCCACAATTCTCTCCATACAAGTGTAAAAAGCACCTTCCATCTTGGTTGAAGTTGGATCTCTTGCTTTAGCATCAAAGTAAAACTTAGGATTCGTAAAATAGCCGGTTAAATGTGAGGGCGTTGCATTTGTACCTCCCATCGTCGATCCACAATTTTTAAGATAGGAGTGTATTTTGTTTCCTTTCCCGCAAAGTTTTCAATAATTTTCTCGTTTTGCACATTCCATCAGAAGACATACAAATAGCCCATTGCGGCTTTTCATCCCCATCCACTATCCTTAAAACTTGTAAAATTGGTTGACATGCTCTCAAGATTTCTTCTACTCCATGCCAAAATTGATTTAAACACAATGGATCGCACATTTTTTCCCATGTTTGTTCGCCCACACACTTCTATGCCAAGCATCTAAGGAAATACTCTCCTCAATCCTCTTTTTACCACATCATCATTTAATCTGTCTAATGTGAGAAAAGATGTACCAAACCGTGTTACCCCGCACCTTACAAGTTCTTCTCCTTTTGCTTCCTTTCTCATGAAATCCAATAAACGCGAATCATTATACATGCAATCACTTACCTTCTTGGCTTTTGAAATTGCATTCGCATAAGCTTTCATCTTTCCGATATCCTCCAACATTAAATCAAGACAATGCGTGGCACACGGTGTCCAATACAAATGTTTTCTTTTCTCCATTAACAATCTCGCAAATTGAAACGTTGTACGATGCGTTGTCAATACAATTGGAGCACATATTGCTCACCAATTTTCTCAACAACTTTGTCCAAAAGTTCATAAATAAGTATGGCATCTTCTTTGCGGTCGAGACATCATACGGACTCTAGAAAGTAGGTCCCCTCCGGACACCGACCAAGAAATTAAGTAATTTTCGTTGTCTTCTATCGTCCATCACACATTAATATGGTACAACCATAAACTTTCCAACATCGTCATACTCCGAACGCATTGTAGCAATTTTTTCCACCGCTTAAGCAAAGGTACCCTCAAGCTATGATAACTCGAGTAGCCTACAACCCGGCCCAACTCGACCGGCGATTCACACATGACATCGAAACTTCTCAACTTTGTAGCATTGAATGAAATGCCGGCTTCATGTAACCAAGTGGTCGTACGCTCTTCAAACAATGCTTGTTCTTCTTTCTTTAATCGACTATTCAAAGTGCTTTGATATTTTTGCCACTTCTTCTTGCATCAACAAAATCCTCACCGACATTCTTGTAAAGACATCCATAGGACCCTTATTTTTCTTGCTTTTTTATCCGGAAGTGAAACTAAATTTGTAGATTTAGTGACTCCCACTTCCTTCTCTCGAACGTTGTATGTCACCCTCGTGGGCATCTTCATCACTTTAACATGCAAGAAAGTCATTTGTTCTCGAAGATGACAATTTTCTCTTCTTACTTTTATTCAACCAACTTATCATCTCATCAAGAATTTCCTTGGTAGTTTTTGGACATTTCTTAACATCGCCGAATCCTCCAATCAAATGTTCCTTTTGGCTCTCGATTCCACCATTTGTCACCAAGCCACAAAGTTCACATTGAACTCTATTCTTGTCCTTATCATCCGGCCAAAAAGCATATTTCCAACCCGGATCGTTCGACTTCGCTTTCTTCTTTTCAACAACATCTACGTTGGATCGATCCCCGATCCAGATTCCATCAATCAACCAAAGAAAAAACTCACCGGCTGAACACATAAAAAAATTATCAATCTAACACATCCAGATTATATAAATCGACATAAACAATTAGACAACAATAGAAATAAAAAAATAAGAGAAAACAGAATTTTTTCGATCTCAAACAGTAGCATAAATGACTCCGGCGGAGATTGAGAGGATTTCAACTCTATTACGTATAATATAACAATCTCCGTACATTACACAATGTCAATGATCTATTTAGAATATATAAATATACTTGAAGAAGCAAGAACAAGGAATCGGAAGTTAACGACGCACCGAAGACGTTTAAACATGAAATATTTTACATATTCATACATAGATAATACTTAAGAAGACTTAAGGCATCGTAAAAGATGCTATTACAACAAATCAGCGAGAATAAATGATAAGAATAACAAAAGAAATAAAAAAACTAGGTTTTAGAGAGAGTTGGAGGTCCGTACGGAGAGCTGAGCGGCTAGGGCTTCTCTTGGAGATGAAAATGCCACGTAGAAACCAGCCGAGGGGTGGAAGGAGCTGTGAGGCGTCGAGCTAGGGCCGCAGTAGCCGGCCGGGGACGAAGTGCTGCGGCGGCTGGCCGAACTGCGGCTTCGGGCGTCCGCGGAGGTGTCTTCGGCGTCTTCGGGCGACGTAGGCCCGAGCGGCCCGGGCTGACTAAAAGGCCGGCTGGACCTGTGTTCGCGTGAACCGGTGGCACCGGTTCAATGCTGAACCGGCGGGCTCTCCGGACCAGGCGTCCGAGCGGCGCCTAAGCGGCGCCTTGGCCGCTTAAGCGGTCAAGGCGTACGCCTTTTCCAGGTCTCGCAAGGCGGACGGCCCAGGCGTTGATCCAAAACCGCCTTGTCGCCTAAGCGGCGCCTAGGCGCCGCTTAGGCGACCGCCTTGACAACTATGAATGACATCACTCATCAGATCATGAAGTATCGGGTCTGATGGATCCGATGACTTAAGTGACCGGATCCAACTCCTATCCAGTCCTTCACAGGGAGATGCCCTGTGGTGGCAGCACTGTCCTGTGCCAATCTGACCTCGAGTCAAAATGGATTGAAACCCACCAATCTTCTGTCAATTCTATTTTTTGTTTTGGAAGAACCAATTCTGGTTGGCTTAGTATCACCTTTTTCCCATTTTATCAGCCCATCTCGATCCTGTTCCATAATTTATTGAGTTCCACATGTAGTGATTTACAATGTGTAGTTCATAAAATGGAGGGGAAAATGCAAAGTTAAAAAAAATAGGGCGTTATCTGCAAGTGGTAGGTGGCTATTATTTAAAATAGTGCTGCATTGTATTCTTTTTTTTCTTCTTAGTCTTGAAAGTGCTTAAATGTATTTGCCAAAATGTGGAGAGCATCAGGGCCAGATTCTTTGGCAAGGTATGATTGAAAGGAAAGGACTACATCTCATAAAGTGGGGCCATGTTTGCAGATCAACTAAGGAGGGGGTGTAGGTATTGTGCCTCTAGAATCTATAAATAATGTTCTTCTGTTTAAATGGATATGGAAGATGAATACTAATAGAGACGTTGTGGGTTAGGATCGCTCACTCTAACTATGGTGTTGTGTTGAACTGTTTGTGCATTAGAGACTTCAGAGGCAGAGGTGGTATGTCCAATATTTGGAAAGGCATCTTGTGCAACTGAGAATTTTTCAACTCTTCATATACCATTGAGGTGGGGAATGGCAGGAGAACATCTTCTTGAGAGGTTAAGTGAGTTGGACATGCCCCACTAACTGTTGTGTTCCCCACTATGTTCATTTCGTGTTGCAAGCCACAAGCCATGGTGTGTGGTAATTGGGATGTCGGAACTAAGTGGCATCTACCATTCAGAAGAGCCCTAAAGAAGGAAGAAATTGGTGAGTTTTTTAATTTGCTAGGGATACTTGATTACTGCAAGTGCAATGACGACATGGAGGATAAGCTAATTTGGCTACCTTGTAACAAATCTGTGTTCACAGTGAGGTCTACGATGACTAGATTAACCTTGGGTGGTGAAGTTGTCCCATGGTATCAAGTTGTATGCAGGCAATCTCTATCTATCAAAATCAAGCTTTTCTGTGGAAGATGGGCAAGAAGAGACTTCATACAAGGTGTCATCTCAACAAGTTATTTTCAGATATCTCCACCATGGATTCCGGAATCGGAATCGGCCGATTCCTGGGAAGGGAATCGATTCCGGAATCGTTTTTTATTTTTTTTCTTCGTCAAAAAAATTCAAAAAATTCAGAAAAATTCTAAAAAATAGGAAATGAGTTAGAAAAAATTTTAAAAATAAGATTAGCATTCATCCACAGGACCACATCGAATAATTACTAATGAACTCCACTTGAAGTTAAGTACATATTCCATTGATTCAAAAATCAAAGAGTTGATACATCATGTAAATAAAAAAAATATACATTTACATCATATTAATCTACTACCAATATCTAGCATATAGATATTGGTCTTCCTCTTCTCCCTACTGCTCTCAATGCTCCTCCCTTGTGCTCAGTCTTGTATACTGTCCGGGACCATATCCATATGAAAATAATGCCGATGCCATGCTATCAAGGTCGTATGGATCGGACTACGGGACGACCGGGACGTAAGTAGAGGATGGTGGAGCTGGTGGTGTAATCCACTGGTGGTCAGCCTGACCAAATGCTGGATATTGTGGCTCCATAATATAAGAATGCGGTGTCTGCTCATCCAGCGTGTCATACGGCTTTGTATGCCGTGAATCAGGAGACTTGGCTGCTGCTAATGGCTGCGTCACTGGTATGCACTCCTCCTCATCATCAACTGAGGAGCGAGAAGGAGCTTGCGTGCTGTCATCTGGGCTGACAGGACGCCTGACCTCTAGCTTTCTTCTCTTCACCTCTTCAGCCATCTCTAAAGTACCAGAACCCAAAGATTTTTTAAACTTTGCAAATCTTTCCATTTTTCGTGCAGTCACTTTTGTTTTCGTTTTCCCGGTTGCGAATGGGGTAGGTAGCCGGATAGGCCGGAGGGCGAGGCTAAAAGCTGCAAGTGGTTGTTCCATAGGCTGGGGCGGCGAAGAAGGCCCTGCCTGAGCCTGAGAAGTAGGTGGAGCTGGAGCTGGAGCATCCTCCTCGACTTCAACACCATCCAACTCTCCTTCAGCCCATGCACGGTCATCGGGATCAAACTCAGCTGGATGATCCCTGGCTGCCCTCTCCTCTATCCAGGAGGCAAGTGCACGCTCCTCTTGGAATATCTGATCCATGTTCACCTCCTCAGGTGGTGGTGTGGCGGAGGAATGCCTCTGCTCGTATGGACCACCTGCGAATCGTGCAAATCGCTCCTCACTGATATTCTGTCGATCCTTGATATTCTTGATGCGCAACCTCATGTTGTAATGACAGAAGATCAGCTTCTCCAGTCGGTCTGAGGTCAACCTGTTCCTCCTTTTTGTATGTATCAGGTTGAATGTACTTCAGTCCCTCTCACAATGGGAGGAACTGGTGCTCTGGCTGAGTATCCTGATACCGATGGTAGCAAGTGGATTCCATCCACTCCTAGTGTTCACCTGAACTCACCACTCTGCTGCAAGAAAAAAAAAGGAGAAAAGGTAAACAATTAGCCCATCATCTTTCATAACTTATATGAAAAGAAAATAAAATCTTCATCAAGCTATTACTATACCAGGTGACACTTTGTCAACTGAATATTTCAGATCAGCATCTGAGTATACGCCGACCCTCATCTTATACTTTTGCATCTGAAAAAATTATAAAGAAAAACATTAGTTGCATGGTAAGGCTACTCCAAAGTATTAAATGAACTCTAATTTATTTCTATCTTAGCCTCTATCATGTCCTGCTGAGATCGGCAGAGACGCTGAATAACAGCAAGTGTACCCCGCATCACCTCGTTGTCGTTCACCACCTGTCCTCTATATTAGATGCGGGGGTTCAAAAAATATCATGCAAGAATTTATTAGTTAACATTATGAATAAGACAATTATTCAGCAAAAATATTTTTTTAACCAACTAACCTGCAGCATGGACATCATGGTGCAAGGTATTGTCCCATCAGTCATCTATGATTTTTCACCACTTTTTGTAACCTCTGGGATTTTTTTCTTTTATTTTCAATTTTACGCGGTCCATGATATCGTACAACATGCCCATCTGGTCCCTGTCATCTGAGTCTACCAACCTCAAGACAACTATCAGTGGCTCAATGATTGTCAAGTAGTAAGCAATCCTCTCTCAAAACCTCTTGTCAGTGATTTGTTTCTCAGACCTGACAAGAATTTCCAACTGATCTTTCTTGTCATGCAGGTTGTCCACCATATAGTTATAATACTCCTCGGACTGTGTGAACATAACCAAAGCATGCTTGTGCCGGTATAGACTCTACAATGCAATGAAATTCGTAGAAAAACGAATCGGATCAGGTCTAACAAGATCATGCTCTCCTGTGTGTGATCTTATAATATGTAGCAGACGGGGATGCGAATAAATAAATGATGTGATCGTCTGTGCCTGCCTGACAAGGGTGGATACACTCTCCTCCTTGCCTATATCCTCTAATATATGATCAACAGAATGTACCGCACAGAGCACACAGAACATGTGCTTCCTCTTCTTCATCAACTTTCTCCCAGTCGCCTTATATGAAGGTTCGTTGTCAGTGACAACTTGAACCACATTGTCCTCCCCGATCTCCTCCACCACCGCATCCATCAGAGAAAAAAGGAAGTCGACATTTTTTATCTTCCCAGAAGCATCTACCGACTTCAAGAATGTTGTCCCCTCAGAACAATACACCAAGAAGTTTATCATACTCCTCTTGGTGATACATGTCCACCCGTCGCACATAATTGTGCAACCCTTCTCCTTCCACACCAATTTAAAACCATCCATCCACTCCAACTCCTGGACCTCCTCATCCAGGCCAGCGCCGTATATATGTCTGCTGCCCGGGGCTTGCCAACCCGGTCCAGCCTCACTCACGGCATCCACCATCGTCTGGAAGTAGGGGTTGGTGGCTGCATGTGTTGGGATGTCTACATCAAGTGAAAAAAATTGGGATCAGGCTAAAATTAAGTTTAAGTAAATAAAACACACAAATGCCAATTTAAAAGTGATAGCTGCATGCAAAAATCACTTCACAATGTGGCGAACGACTCTCTTTGCAGCCGTTCCTGTTGCCTTCACCCCTTTCATTGTTTGTTTAATCCCCATCTGCCCAGCACTCTGTTTCCTAAATAAATATTCATCACTCGGTGTAAATCGAGTACTGGTAGAAGTAGAATGGCGGTATGGCTCCTGTCTCCTGGGGTTAGTCTCTCGGTCCCAGGTAGGGCGAGCCGATGTTGATCGGCCCAAAGCTGGGTCAACTCTAGACCCAGACCCTCTTGCTCCCCTCCTCTTGTTCTCCTCCTCAGCAAATGCACGCTTGCTAGCGTGCCTAGCACGTCTAAGCTCGGAGTCTGTGGACTTGTCCTTGCTCTCTGGCTCCGGCTCAGCTGGTGCCTTCCCCTTGTCTTTCCCTTTCGAGGTAGGCAAATCGCGGTCCCTCCTCCTCTGGAGTAGCTCGTCGTGCAACTCATCCCTCTGCTCAATCCTAATAGCCCGTTGAGAGGCTCTACCTGTCATGTAGCCTCTCATCTCCTCGCTCTTCTCCCTCGGCACCTTGTCACATTTCTTTACATTTCCACATGTTCCGGCAATATGTTGTTTCAGCCGGAACACCCCCCCGTTCATCTCCTTCCCACACCATTTGCACTGTACCCTCTTTCTGACTGAGTCTATCATGTGCCCGTGTTCCCAACCCACGTTGGAAGCACGTGCTAGTGCTGCATCACCTTGATCGGCCATTATTTATATCTGCGAAAATTGTAAACAATGCACTAAAAATGATTAGATAACATAAAAATTGCTTTAGGCGCTGTTCGGGAAACAGACAGCCTAGGTAACACACTATTTGGTATGTTTAATGGGTTATGTATTTGCCGGAAATGGTCGTAAATCAACGTACGGGGTATCCAAAATTTTTCCCGTACAAAGAATATCCAATCGATGTTCAAACAACTTGAAACAACTTGAGCGAAGTTGTTCGATCAAAAATCACCGAGTTTAACCATGCTTGGAGTCGTCGGACACGTGAAAAAATAGACATACGTGATATCTGGAATTTTTCCCGTGCAAACAACATCCAATCAAATAGTTTAGAACTTAAACGGACTTGTTCGGTCGGAAATCACAACGTTTAACGACGCTTAGACTCGTCGGAAACGCGTAAGAATGGACGTACGAAATTTTCGGCGAAGAAATCTTACTAATAACCTTCTAAAGATCGAAGAAGAGGTTGAATCGAGGCCGATCGGAGCTTGGATCGGAGGAATCCCTTGAAGATGTAGCTTGGAATCGCCGGAATTGCCGGAATCGGTGCTGGCAGAGCTGGAATCATGGATTGCAGAATCGGTCGATCCGGATTGAGATCGACCGATTCTTGGATCGGATCGGTACCTACCGATCCGATTCCAGTCGGAATTAGCGATCCAGCCGGGAGTCCCGGCTGGATCGGCCGGAATCGATAGGATCGGTCGATCCCGGACCGATCCACCCGGATCGATCCCAAAATCGGTCGATCCGGACCGATTCGCCGGAAAACCGGGAGACCCGGAATCGAACCGATTCCGGGATCGATCCGGTCCCGTTTTAAGGTCCGATCACCCCT
Source organism: Cryptocoryne crispatula var. balansae (assembly GCA_036172225.1). Lineage (NCBI taxonomy): Eukaryota > Viridiplantae > Streptophyta > Magnoliopsida > Alismatales > Araceae > Cryptocoryne > Cryptocoryne crispatula. The sequence goes on along the minus strand of CM069925.1, from coordinate 11,618,239 downwards.
ATTTGGGGTCGATCCGGACCGATTCTCTCCCAGCTTGCCCCCTTCCTTCTTCTCCTCCCCGAGTGCCGCCGGGAGATCTAGGGCTTCCCCTGCGGCGATCCGGTGTTGGAGGGCGATCCAGCCTATTCGAGGGCGATCCAACGCCTTGGGGAGGGCGATCCCTGCAAAGTACCTGAGGTTTGTAAGGGGGGTTTCGATCTCCTCCCCCGGGCACGGGCTGCCGGCACATGGCATGGGATCCCCCGTTGGGGGGGATTATTTCACCCCGACGAGGTGGAATTGCACCCCGAAGGGGTGATTAGCACCCCTTCGGGGGGTGTTGAACGATCGCCCCGAAGGGTGGTTGTTTTACAATGCCCCCCTTTAGGTGGGGGGGGGGCAGTATAAAATCCCCGTTAGGGGGATTATGAACGATCACCCCGAAGGGGTGTACTTTTACGGTGCCCCCCTAGGTGGGGGGGGGCTGGTATAAAATCCCCCGTGGGGGGATTATTTCACCCCGATGGGGGTGGATTTAGTTGGCCTAATTTTGTGTATGATTTTATGTGTTGTAGATAAGATGTCGGACGAGGAGCATGGCACCGGACCCGCAGAATTTCGTGACATTAGATGGCAACATGGCCATCTCCTTGATTCAGAGAAGAAGAGAGTTAGATGCAAGTGGTGCCAAAAAGAGAATGGAGGTGTGTATCGGCTCAAGCAGCTATAGGGACGGGTGGCAATGTTAAGAAGTGTGATAAAGTACCGGCTTAGCTGAGGGAGGAGATGAGGGGTTATTTAACTGGAAGGACATCACAGAGGGAGGTGAGAATTGGTCAGAGACAAGACCTCCATGATGAGTTGCTAGGTCGGAGAGATGCCGATCTTATGGCCGGAAAGAGTAAGAAAGGGAAAGGGCCAGCACGTAGAAAGGGTCCAAGTTGATTCTTCATCTTCATCGGATGAGGAAGAGGCCCGGAGTTAGGAGAGCCGTTCGCTTGAGAGTAGGACTCGGGCCGTGAGGATGAGGAACGAAGATGAGGAGCGGGAGGTTCGGCCACAGACGATGCGATGTGGGGGGCGGGACACGCCCGCGAGAGGGGCTGAAATTCGGAGGACACGTTACGGTTCGACCGTCTTAGGCGACGGGAGACAACTTTGCCATGTATAGGGAGAGTGGCGAGAGGTCGAGAGGAGTATAAAACGAAGCATTTAAAGGGGTGAAGACATCGGCGGGGCGGACGAAGAAAGCCCAGCATATGGTCAAGTTCTTTCTACATGCGAGTAAAGATTTGTTGAAGTTGTGGTTAGCATTTGCTTGTCGATATGAATTTCTTATTAGGTTAGTTATCATTAACAACCCTCTCTTTTCCCTTATCTTGTTTTTGAATTTGTAGGTGTCCGTACATGCGGCCACCGATCCGTATTTCCGGACTATGGTTGATGCGATTGGTGAGGCCGGGCCGGGGGTTAGCCCCCCATCAAAGTATATATATGAAACGAGGCTTGGATGAGGAGGTCGATGAGTTGACCTCATGGATAGATGGATTGAAAACGATGCGGAAGGAGAGGGGGTGCCTTTGTAATGTGCGATGGATGGACGTAATCGAGGAGGTCACTTATAAACTTCTTTGTGTATTGTTCGGAGGGCACCGTATTTTTGAAAGTCGGTTGATGCATCGAATTCGGTGAAAAATGCGGTCTACCTATTTGGCTTGATGAACAATGTGGTGGATGAGATAGGGGAGGCCAACATTGTGCGGTTGTCAGCGAACAATGAGCCCTCATGTAAGGTACACGGGAAAGAAGCTCGTGGAGGCTCGACCTCGCTTTTTGGGGTGCCCTGTGCGGCGCATTCTATTGACCGATGTTAGAAGATATTGATAGGGATCTTAATATCGAATCCTTGAGTCAACGAGGACAACTTATCACCTCGTTTATCATGGCCATCCACGACTTTTACGTATCGTAGGGCAGCGCATTGATGGTCGTGATTTGATCGATCGGGTCCCCATGATTTGCCGCTCATTTTATTGCATTAGAGAGCTATACGGTACAAGGCTAGTTTAAAAGGTTCATTCTCTCCTACTTATCGGGAGTACATGGATACGTACGGGGAGCTCCTTGGATCGGTATGAGATGCTTGTAAAGATGGAGCGAGTGATAGAAGATAACGAGGTGGTGGGAGAAGGTGCGGTACTATTTGTCTGTCATAGAACCTTTGGTGCGTACTTAGGTTGGTGGATTGATAATGACAAAATCGGATGGAGTATCGTATGATGCTTATGGATAAGGCTAAGTTGAAAATTAAAGAGAAGCGTCCCGGGGTTACGAAGTGGTGGAAGGTGATTGACAACGGATGGGGACGAAACCCTACACCACGACATTCGTACTTTGCGGTATAATTTAGTAGTGTAATATGGTCATGATTACAAGTTAAATTTTGTGTATTACCCCCCTTGTCTTTAAACTAATGGAGTAATAACGTTGTTACGGGGTATATGAACCCAAGGATACGGTATGGTGGCCAAGTATGTAATGATGGTGAAGTATTATCGGGCACACTATACGTAATTAAACGACTATGTAAGACCCGAGAAGACGAACGTGCGGCGAGGTTGAAGTAAGTAATATGTTTCATATTAATTAAACTTTTAACTTTATCTCAAGAAAGAAGATAAGCATTTTAGTTTGTGTTTTCGGATGACTTCATACGAGCGCAGATTGGGGTGTACGGGGATCAGATTTGCGATACTCGCGTGATAGGGTCCCCCTAGTAATATGCTTACCCGAATTAATGACTCTTTAGTTACTTGATTTATTTTTACATAACATTAACGATGCGTGTAATTGTCTTCTTTACAATTACGAGTGAGTGGTGGATTATGGTGACAAACGGAAGCTGGATGGAATTCACTCGCGGCCGTTGCGATTCGGGTGCTAAGTCGGCGCATCGTCATCCCGTGCGAGAGAAATTGGAGCACCTTCAACCTTATTCATACGAAGAGGAGAAATAGGTTGAAGACGAAGATTGGAGAAGCTTGTCTATTGTCGTTACAACGTAGGTGAGGATTAAGAATATCAAAGATAGGCGAGAAGACATCGGAGCGAGAGATTTGCACGGTTGCGAGTGGATTGTACCAAGAAAGAGCACGAGGCCCAAGCTACTCGGGGCTTGTCCCGGGGCGGATGTGGACTTGGAATATCTATTCCAAGAAGAACATCCACTTGCGGCATGGGTGGAAGACAAGGATGCGAGGAGAGCCGAGTTCGACCGAAGAACGACGGATCGTGGGCCGAAGGAGGCTTGACGGCGTTGTTGGTGAGGATGAAGACATGCGGGAAGTTGAAGAAAGTCAAGTCCCGTGCACGGCTCCGCTTGCGGATCCACCCCGGACTACGGCTTCTCCGGAGAGACATCCGGCTCCGCCCCCGGCCGCTGACTCTGCTCGGATTCCGGTTGCGGGTCCTTCTACCACCACCACCCGAAGAATGGTGGATTATTTAGGGGCTTTAAAGAAAGTATGCTTACCTTCGCGAAGCAAGTCGAGGAGATCCTACATTGAAGAGGAAGAAGATAAGTATCAGCGACGACATCATCTCCTTGACAGAGACCACTCGGCCACCTTCATCGGATGAGGATGAAGAAGAATTTGTGCCACCACAGCGCAGCAACAGCGTAGGGGGGGTGGAGGTGGAGGTGGAGGTGAGGGTGGCGGCAGCATAGGTGGAGGCGGCGCCTCAGCCTCAGGTGCAGGTGAGGGTGGCTCTAGTAGTAGTGCTCGGACGAGTGGAGCAGGTCCAGATGATTTGAGTGATAAAAGACACTCGTGTTCGAGTGGCGAGGCGGCGGACGGCGGACGAGGTTGAATGTTTTTGACGAGTTTGCATCTTCCTATCCGAGCACACTCGGACGCAGGTGAGCTACAGCCCGGCTATCCACCTCCACCATCTTTTCTACCTCCACCTCCGGCCCGATCGGGGAGTTTATGAGTTTACCGACATGGCCCGTCTTTATTTTCTTATGGATACGGGCCAATTATGGTAAACCCTAATCAATGGAGATTTGCGGAAAATCGGAATGACCGGGACGGAGATCCGGATCCATCCTACTCGGACATTACCATAGTTGGTGGTGATGGCATATGTATAATGTATTTCTTTGTTTATTTCACGCAATGTAATATGAGTGGTAAGAAGAATATGTGGTGTACAATTTGTGGAGTTGGGTATGATTGTTTGTTTGGTAAAAATATGTATCTTATTTGATGTATGATTGTTCTATTGTGTGATTGGATATGATATGTGTTCTATATGATTGATTGTTAATTTTTTATATGAACGAGTGTTCCCTATATTTTTTTTCACATTTTTTCTGAGTCCTATGTATTTTTATTGATTTTTTGGCGATTTTCCCATATTTTTTCAAAGAGCAAAAAAAAAAACTTGATCCAGACCGATTCTGGATCGGTCTGGCTCCAAGAGAATCAGCCTGGATCGGTCCGATCCGATCCGGATCGGATCGGACCCCACCGATCCAGGATCCGATCCCGATCCCGCGATCCTTGGCTGGAATCGCCGCGGAATCGATGCTGGCAGCTGGGATCGACGATAGAGTTGCCGGAATCGTCGATTCCGAGCAAGGATCGCGCTGGAAATCGCCGGAATCGAAGGTTGCCCGCCGCTGGATCGCCGGAATCGACCGCGGCGGTCGATTCCCGGTCCAGAATCGAACCAGGAATTGAACCAGTCTAAAGCTTCCAGTCTTCCGACGAATCGGTCGGGATCGACCGATTCCACAAGGAATCGCCGGAATCAGATCGATTCCGACCGATTCTTACCGATTCCGCGGAATTCATGCCGGAATCGGTCCTTCCGCATGGAATCGGATCAGAATCTACCGATCCGATTCCGGAATCGGTCAAAATCGGTCCGATTCCACCGATTCTGTAAACAATGATCTCCACAGCTTGTATGTTTTGTGGCTCAAGGAAAGAAACAGTTGATCATCTTTTCATCAATTACGGGGTCATCAACTCACTCTGGAGAGTTTTGGTTCAAAGGGTGGAAGAGCCATCGGTCAGAACTAATCAATGTTATATCTATTTTACATGCTTGTCTGGGTATGATCCTTGGGCTACAAAACCAAAAATGTGGGAACTTTTTGTACCTTCTATGTTGTGAGCTGTCTGGCGCATGAGGAATAGGCAATCTTCGATGACCATTTTAAACATCCAAGAATGATCCTTCACATTTGGTGACACGCCGACATATGTAAAAGACTGGACGTTAGCTGACTTTGGCAACTGCATGGATTAGGCTATTTTCAAAGCCAAATTCTCTGTAATTCCCAAACTTCCCTACCATCTCAATAGTGGAGTTACGAGTTTTTTTTTGTTTTTTTATTTTTTCTTTAGTTGTACTTTTCTTCGTACTAATGGTGTCATCTTCTCCATCTTCAGAAAAAAATTCCCTGAGTTCCTTGTTTACCATTATTACCAAGACAGGCAGGTTGGATAATGTTTGGATATTCCAATCTGGATCAGACAAGAGTTGGTCAATTCCAACATGACTCAGTCCAACTCAGCCTTGATTTGGTCTGACTTGTTCAAGTCAGGCCAGACTTGGCTGATGCCATTTATTTCCAAGCTAACATCATCCAGTCGTGGCTCAGAATCCAGCAAGCCTGGCCAATCTTAGGGCCCATTTGGTTAGAGTATCAAAAATGATACTATATCAATTTTGATATCGATATTTGTAAAGGATGGAGCTATGTTATCTGAGGCGCTCGTCTCAGGCGCCTAGGCGCTGAGGCGAGGCGAGGCGAGGCAAAAACGCCTCACCTCGGCAGATCTCGCCTCGCCCGGGTGAGGACCTTGTGAAAGTCAAATTTGGTAACCTAAATTCTTCTTCCCCACCCCGAAACTCCCAATGCCCAATCTTCTACCTTGAGACTCCAATATCTTGATGCATTATAGGTCCTAGAAGTGATTTTTTTGTATTTTTTATGTTCTTCTTCAAAAGTTTCAATGTTATATGTATATTTTTTGAGAAGTTCTTCAATATAAAAAATGTCGCCTCGGGCGCCTGAGGCGCCCGCCTCAAGCGCCTGAGGCGAGGCGAGCCCACCCTCACCTCGGTCGCCTCTCGCCTCTGACTACATAGGGATGGAGTATCAATATCAAAATTGATACTAATTGACACTTGTAGTACATGTAATGCTTTGTTTTCACTAAGAGTTTCAATATTGATATTGATTGCCAAACATCTATTGGTGATTTCTATCACTATCAATTACAAATTTGATGGTGATAGAGGTGCTCAATACATTTAACCAAACAGGGCCTTAGCCAGGCCTAGCTGGTTTAACTGGATTGGCTGACCCCCAGCTTTGAATCAGCCGATATCCCACATGATTTGGCCGGATCCAGTCAAATCTCAAATCTTGGGTGATGTTTACCCCCGACAACCCAATCAGTCACCATGTTCAGGATCTCCCATACGAGCAAACCAATCTTGCAAACTACTGTTTACATATATGAACTACTTTAGAAAAAGCTTGAACCCAGGATAGTAGTTCTTTATGCTAGAAATATTTTCATTAATCATCATTCAGGTAAAGTTAGGTCAGGGTACTATCAACTTGTTTGCTGTTTCGGCTGAAAATTTCACTATTTCTGTTCTATTGCTTCACTGGCTCTACTCTACTTTTTTCTATATATGTTTAACAGCTTGGACTGTGATCTTCATTCTTCAGGATCTCGAGGGAGGGGGGATTTGGGGTTGGTCCAAATTGGCCGGATCGGAAATGGATCCACCTGATTTAGCTGATTCCTGCTATCCTGCTGGAATTGTCAGCCTGTGTGTTGTCCTGTGTCTCCCCCTCCCTAACAGGTTGGGAAGAACCTGAGCTGATAGGAGGAAGTGACTGAATTATGTGATATCTGGTGCATCGGACCTGATGTGGGATGGGATCATGGGATATCTGATGGACCCAAGATCTCTGGATCAGCTCACTTGGCGGCCGGATCTAGCTCCTATGGGGTCCTGCTAGAGCAAGGAAGATGCGGGGTGGTGAACTGTGGCAACAACGGCCCCACCCCTATGCCATCTTCTGGCACCAATCTAACCCCCTGTCAGAAACCCACCAATCTTCCATCATTTTTAATTTGTGTTTTTTCAACAGGGTTGGATCGGTGCCTGAAATGCATCATACTGATTCCGGATCAGCTTTTACAAATTGGATCGGTCAAATTGGTCATTCCAATCTGGATTGGGAACTGGATACGAATCCTGATCCAGCCTTATTTGTCTTAGACAAGTGCTAGTCTCTGGAGGGAGACAATTGGAGGGCTGTGCTCACCATGGCCCCATTATCAAGCAGGGGAGATGGGATCCATCATGGGTCATGGGATTTGTTCCCCACCCATTAGTAGTTTGCCAGGGCTGAATCCAAAATGATTAGTCATCTCAATTCCAAGGCATCTGAGGTGCCTGAAACAGCTATTTTACTGGAGATGGGAGCAATACTTGGTGATATGTCCTGAGGAGAAGATGAAGAGGGGCAGTCTCCCTTTACCTCATTGCCAAGGGTGGAAGAAGCTGATGGTGATGGAGCACTGGCTCCCCAAATAGAATTCAATTTTTTTTTTTGAAATTATACAGTTTTCTTCTAAGTACATGCCCTAGTTGTAGTCGAATTGGAGTTTCCTTTTTTATAGATGTCCTAGTTTGATTTAAATTAAAGCTCCCAATTATATGGCCTAGTTTGAGTCAAATTATAAATTTAATTTTGGTAATGTTGGAGTAGGACATTAGCCCTCTTTATATGGTTCTATTGTTTTTACCGAAGACAATGAAAATTTAAAATTTTTGAATATGAGGCAATCTTGTGTGTTATTTTCCAGAGGATTCCAAACCCCTCTTTCTTCTTTTGGCAGATGCCAAAACCGCTTTCTTCTGTGTTACACTGCTGTCGTTGTCTTCTACTGTCTCTGGAGAACCCGCACAGCACCACCCAGCCACACCATGCAAGAGCATTCAGTAGCAGCCATCTGCATGCTGTTTCCCTGTGACATCACTACCCTGGGTGGATTTGAAGCTGTCCACCCAACCATGCCCATGCAACAGCACTGCTCACATGGCCATGACAGTGCACCTGAGTGTGTTCGGGCTCTGCCCCACTGCTGTCAAAACGTGTGCACAGGCGCGTTTGAATCTCCCGCCATCTTGGCCACATCAACCTGTGGGGCTGCCTTGCAATTTTCCTGTGCGACAGTACAGACCGTATGCTGGCACCGCCCCATCATTGATCACACATGGCTGAGTGCTCTGTGCTGAACTGCCATGCCAACAGCTGCCATCAGCATGCTTCTGCACATTGACCCCACTGTGCCAGCTGCCATTGGGCTTGTGCCCCCATGGTTCGCAACCACCTGGGCCTTGCCTTGCTGAGCCACGCACCCTGCAGACTTCTTATATCCATACAAGGCCAGCTTCACCTGCAAACGGGATCCAAGTTCGGCCATGTTCATCCACCATCTGCGACATATTGAAAGATGCTGAAGGAGTATTGTTATGGTACGTAACTAAATACAATTGATATTGATTTCTTAATATGTTTTTGCTGTGAATGCCATATCTCCTCCTTAACCAAATCTTTTTGATAAACTAAATGTTTTACATTATTCTCTTCTGGGCTGTTCACTTGTCTAACTGAGGAAAGACAGCTCTTTCATTAAGCATAGATTAGACCACCGAAGTATTGACAGGTTGTGCATGATAGTAAAATGCCATTTTCTTCTGATAAATATCTTGCTGTCGATAGTGCATAATGCATCTAGGCGTAGAGTTAAAATCTTATCAGGTCCTACATCAAAAGGTATGTTTGGATCCACGCAAAAGTAGAATCAAGTAAAGTATTTTTCATGGGGCAACTTTTTGTAGAAATTTGATAACATATTCTATTATTTGGTTATATGTAATTTGTTTTTAATACATTATTTGGTTATATTTAATTTGTTTCTTTAAAAACATAATTTATTGTTTGGTTATGCGTAAACTATTTTTGTTGCAAATATTTTTATTCTTTTGAGTACCTATAAATTATTGTTTTAAAATTATATATTATGAATTTTAAAATAATATAAATTATTTTGATAGTTATTAATTATTGATTTTATCATTTTAATTTAATTATATAATAAGATACAACTATTAGAAGAAAAGGTAAAATATAATGTGATTAATTAATAAAAAGTTAGTTAAATCTTTAATTTTTATTTGAAACTTTGACCTCTGCGAGCTCTTGTTCCCTGATTTTATTCATCGCCTCATCCAATGAACCTGAACCTTTGGCCTCCTGCCTTCTTGGTGGCTCGCATCCTTTTGTGAACGATACTTGAGCTCCTCCATTGTCCGTGGCTTTCTTGCAAACCCCTACACCCAATTGGATCACTCTCAATCTTACAATCAGTTTTCTATAACTCTATTCTTCAGATCATTCATCTTTGGGTCTGACATGTCAAGACTTTATATATTTTTATTTTTCAGATCATTCATTTTTAGTTTCATTGTTATTCGATGTGAACTTGAGATCTGAATCCTTTACCGGCCAATGTTGTATCGACGGGTGCCGATCCTATCCGGGAATTGGCCGGTTCCAATCCGAATTGACTGACTCTGCAAACAATGCAACAAACTGAATTCATTCATGAAGATCTGTGTTGGCGTCAGATTTTTCAAAAAAAATAAAGCAGCAAAAAAGGGGTAATGGCGTGAACGCACCAAGTTTCAGCTGGCCCAATCCTTAATTGGGCCAAAACAGGCCATAAACTGGCCTGTAGACACAATCCACAGCTGGCCCAGCCCACTTTCTTATTTAAAAAAAAATCTTTTCTCAGCCCTCTCATGGCCCACCTACGTACAGCCCATGGGAGGAAGAAAGCAGGCCCAATTCAGGTCCAGCCGACCTGTCCAGCTCAGCCTCCACCTCAGCGGGTCCCACCACTCTGTCCACCTCAGCTGCCACCTCATCTTTGACCCATTAATTGCACGGGGAAAGTCAAGGGACAGCTCAACACTTAATGCCATGGGAGAACTCAAAGGTCAAGTCAAATATTGAATGGCCTAGGAGAAATTCAAGAAATTAAAGCCTATTGACCACCACCCAAGGCATCTTACGTACACCACCACCTGGCCTTTCATATCCCCTCATCTCCTATAAAAAGAGAGGACTGCCCAAGGGAAAGAAGGCTGGCTGAAGACGCCGTCAGGCTGCTGGACTACTTCCCCTCTGCCTGCTGTTGACTGCGTCTGCACCTGCACCTGCCAGCAGCCAAGAGAAGAAGAAGAAGAAGAAGAAGAAGAAGAAGAGAGCTGCTGTTCTCCTCCTGCCCACGTGCATACTTGCCAGCGGTCAAAGAAGAAGTAAAGAAGGAGAAGAGAAGGAGAAGAAAAGGTAGGGGCATACACATACTAACTATGTAGCCCTTTAAGGGCACCCCTTCCTCCCCTTCTAAGTTCTCTTCTCAACCCCTCTCATGGCCTAAACCGGTCTTCATCGTCATCGGCAACCCATGACCCAGAATATTGGTCCCTACCAGCCCCTGTTCGGACCACCTAAACAGTACCTGTTCTGGCCCTTTGTGCACCCCACTGAACAGGCCAAAAAAACTCTCTGTAGGCCCCTCAAACAGGCCCCATTTAGACCCCTCTTAGCCTGCCAGGACACCCCAAATCGGACTCCTGTTCAGCACTCATTCAGGCCCTGAAATGCCTCCGAAATCAGACCCCAGCAGGCCCTGTCCGGTCTCCAAACCAGACCCATGTACAGACCTCACCCGGTCCCACTTCAGAGCTCTGCACAGGTCCTGTTCGGTCCCCATTTCAAACCTGCTAACAAACCCCTGCAGGTCCACTTTTGGTTTAGCCAAACGCCCCTTGTGCAGGCCCATTCTGGCCCACCTGAGCCCACTCAAACAGACCCCAAATTGGTCCCAAATCAGGCCCAAAAATGCCCCATGTGCAGGCCTACTTTCAGCCTAATTAAGGCCACCTGATCAGCCCCCTTGTGGCCCATCAAAACTGACACCAAAACAGGTCCTAAAACAGCCCCTTTGTGGCGCCTATTAGAGCCCTAGGTGAGGGTGGATGACCCGGGGATTCTTGGAGACCGCACGACGGTCCAAGTCTACTCCGGGCGGATCCTCAAGCCCCTTGTTTTCATGCCCTTTGAGCAACCCCTAAATAGACCTAAAATCAGGCCATCCAATAACCCTTTGCGCAGCCCATAACCGGCCCAGTTCTGCATACCGAACAGGCCCCTTGTCCAAGCCCATAACCGGGTCCATATAGGCTTGTCGTACAGCCCCCTTTCGGCCCAGCCAGGAGACCCCAAAAACAGGTTCAATTTCAGCTCCTTTGCAGCCAGAAAACAGGTTCAATCTCGGCTCCCATACAGCCAGGCGCCAGCCCCCTTTGCGGCTCAACCTAGTGGCCCTTTCACGGGTCCAATCCGCTTCCCAAGAAGTCCAACAGCAGCTCCCTTGCAGAAGAAAAACAAAAGAAGAGGTCGCAGCAGCCCCCTTGTGGCTTGTACCGGCAAAGTGAGGGATGAACCTCAACGGCTCTTTCACGGGTCCGGTTCACCCCTCAACACATCAAAGGAGGAGTGAGCCTCAACGGCCCTTTCACGGGTCCGGCTTTCCCACCTAGAAGCTGTCCTTCTAAACTCAAGCAACGATTGAAGCCCGGCTTTGAACGCCGATGGAATGGACCGGCCTGAACTGGCCTTCAAAAATAAATAAATAAAAATCAGAAATGCGAAAGCAACATTAAATTAAGGAGATTCACCCCTAGCGGGGAACTCCACCTTGGACGGAGGCGCGGGCATGTTCCCGTAGCCAGCGATCCGGACGGAGGCGCGGGCATGAATCCCGTAGCCGGCGATCCTTCCCCCGATATGACTAAGCTAAGGTTGGCTATTTTGGATGGGTAAATTTCACTAAGTTGGAAAATAGCCGGCATGCCGTCGTAATGCCAAAATTTTTCCAAAGTAGTGAAAAGAAACCTATATTAGGGGAATGATCAATCATATTGTACACCGATGTACTTCGCCCCATCTTTCAATGAAATGAAGTTCGATGTCAATTTGGAATGCATGAAACCGGGCACCCGATGGTAGCCCGATGGGTCAGAGGTGATGCAAACCGCCAAACTAAAAATAAAACCTTTCCAAAATCAATCTGGAAATTCAAACAGAAAACTAAAACAGAAAAATCAAATCTGAAAGTCATAAAAAATCAGAATTAAAAGAAATCCGAAATTCAACTTATCCCGGTTTAATCCAACAGCCGAACCGGTTTTGAAACACATCAAATAAAAATCAGATTTTGATCAAATCAAAACAGATAAAATTCAGATTTAAATCAAAATTGCCAACCACCAAAAAAATCAGATTCTGAACCATACCGAACACCAAAGATCAGATTTCAATAAAATCTGTCAGCTACAAAAAAAAACCATATTTCAATTAAATCTGCAACCAAAAAATTCAGATTTGAACAATCTGCCAAAAATAGATTCTAACCAACTTCAAGAATCTGGTTTTACAGTCTGAAAATTAATTTAAAATCCACCGAACCTTGTTCAAATAAATGACATAGATCAACCTTTTTTCAAAAGAAACCAATCAAACAACTTCAAACATCTCAAAACGTGGATCAAAACCCGCCTTAAACGAAAAAATCCAGAAATCTGAAAAATCCAGAATCTGAAAATTCAACAAACCAATCAAACAACAAATACCAAACATGCTTAAAATGCTTTAAGCACATCAAAATCAAAATCAAAACAGGTCCAAAGCAATCCAAACTAGTCAAACCGAAACCAAAATGAACAATAAACAAATAAATCAAACAAATTGATTCAAGCTTCAAAACTCAAAACCGACTTTCAAGTCAATCCAAAAATCAACCAACAAACAAATAAAACAAATCCGAACAAATCGGTTTGCATCTCGTCGGACCTAAAAGGCCGCTGCCCTTTTGAGTTCTTTACTTTTTTGTGGATGTGCACGTCTCCAAAAACTGGTTGCCGCGACGGTTAATCAAAGACGTTCGAGCCGTTGCTCGATGTAAGTTAACACCGGATACTCGCACCATCCGGCGGAGAAGGGTCAAAAATAAAATTTTCAAAGAACCCGAACCTCGGTTCTATTACTTTTAAACTATCACCAGACTACTTAATATTTTTAGGGTATCACCTATTTTCCTAAAAAGGTCCGGGGTAGCGACAAATGTCTTTCTTTCTAAAGAACAGACGCCCGTAAAAAAGCGGTTCACACAATCTGCAAGTAGAATCTGGTTCCTTGTGTACATTGATGAAAAACTTTCAATGAATTCTGATAAAATGTAGAAACTGAATTCTTTTGATTTTCAGTTTCCATTGTCTTCTTCGAACATACTTTAATAAAACTCAAGTGTTTGGTTTAATATCATTCCATCCTGAAAAGCCTTATTGTTCAATCATTTTAAATTTTGATACACAAGTAGCCATAGCGTGAAAGTACTCAAAGGCAGCTGACGTAACTGCCTAGGTGATGAAACAGCAAGGTAAGCCTCCTTGCTTTGCCTTGCCTTGTCTTGCCTCACTGAGATGGTCTCATAGCCCTAATGGTGTTTGCCACGTACATATTTATGAACATTTTTAGAAACATTTTTACTGTAAGTTATTTATGAATGTTCTTATTGCTTATTTAAGTTTGCATTTATCTTTTTATTTCTTTAAAGTTGCCTTCTGGTGATCAGGTCTGATCAACAGTGTATTATGATAGTTTGTTTTATTTCTCTTCTTTGATGTTTTGTTAGGTTATTCAAAGTTCGTGAATTGTCTGCTTACAAAAGCTCTCAGTTTTACTGCTGATATGCATTTTCAAATTAGTTCTGATACATATAGCTTTATTTCTCGTGTTTTCTGTAGTGGCACAGCTTACTAAGAGGATAAGATATCTGGAGCCTATTTTGTACACAAAAAGGAAGGTAAAACTTCCTGGAAATGACTTGCTGGCGCTAAGTCTTTTGTCTATGTTCCTTTCTTAATTGCATGGTTTCTCATTATTGTTCTTTGAATATCTTTGTTCTGATTCTGTTGTTAGTTTTTGATCTAAACTAGAAACATGCTCTGTTAAATTTTTTTTGTGGTTAAGGAAGGGTTCATTGAGTTGAGTTTTAGGAGAAACTTTTTGAACCAACAGGTGAAAATGAAGTATCTGTCTGCTCTATAGTACTCAGGCTTGAAAGTGCATCCTTTTTGGCATCCCATATGTTGCTAATTGCTGCATACCATGAATGTTTTTTATATGTTCTTCATTTAAGAAACCCAGAGTTAAGGTGCGGTAGCCTTGTTTATCATGTTTACCACTATGTATATGACTTATATACGTAGATTTGTACTTTAATGAATAAACTAGTCACCTCAAGCCAAGGATTTCGTAATCGGAATCGGAAGGATTCCGATTCTAGAAGAGAATCGATTCCGGATCGGTTTGGAATTGGTTTTTTTTTTGAATTTTTTTTGTCAAAAAAATTCAAAAAATTCATAAAAAATTCTAAAAAAATAGGAAATAGGTTAGAAATTTTTTTAAAAATAACCAATGCATTCATCCACAGGACCACATCGAATAAATACTAATGAACTCCAATTGAAGACTTGAAGTTAAGTACATATTCCAATTCCGTTGATTCAAAAATCAAAAAGATGATACATCATGAAAAAAAAATTACATCATATCAATCTACTACCAAAATCTAGGATTTAAATATGGGTCTTCCTCCTCTCCCTGCTGCGATTCACGCTCCTCCCTCGTGCTCAGTCTTGTATACTGTCCGAGACCATATCCATATGAAAATAATGCCGATGCCATGCCATCAAGGTCGTAAGGATCGGACTGCGGGACAACTGGGACGTAAGCAGAGGATGGTGGAGTTGGTGGTGTAATCCACTGCTGGTCAACCTGGCCAAATGCTGGATACTGTGGCTCCTGTATATAAGAATCATGTGTATCCGAATCCAGCGTGTAATACGGCTTTGGAAGCCATGAATCAGGAGACTCAGCTGCTGCTGATGGCTGCGTCGCTGGTATGCACTACTCGTCATCATCACCTGAGGAGTGAGAAGGAGTCTGCGTGCTGTCATCTGGGCTGACAGGACGCCTGACCTCTAGCTTCCTTCTCTTCACCTCTTCAGCCATCTCTGAAGTACCAGAAGGTCCGGAACCCAAAGTTTTTTTCAACTTTGCAAATCCTCCCATTTTCCGTGCAGTCACTTTTGTTTTCGTTTTCCCCGGACTACGAATGGGTTGGGTAGCGGCTGTTGGGACTGGAGCTGGAGCTGGGGCTAAAGCTGCAGGTGGTTGCTCCATAGCTGTTGGGGCAGAAGAAGGCCTGCCTGAGCCTGAGAAGTAGATGGAGGTGGAGCTGGAGCATCATCCTCGGCTTCAACACCATCCAACTCTCCTTCAGCCCATGCACGGTCATCGGGATCAAACTCAGCTGCATGATCCTTGGCTTCCCTCTCCTCTATCCAGGAGGCAAGTGCATGCTCCTCCTGGAATATCTGATCCATGTCCACCTCCTCGGGTGGTGGTGTGGCGGAGGAATGCCTCTGCTCGTACGGACCACCTGCGAATCGTACAAATCGTGCCTCGCTGATCTTCTGTCGATCCTTGTTGTTTTTTATGCGCAGCCTCATGTTGTAATGACAGAAGACCAGCTTCTCCAGCCGGTCTGAGGTCAACCTGTTCCTTCTTTTCGTATGTATCAGGTTGAATGTACTCCAGTTCCTCTCACAATGGGAGGAACTGGTGCTCTGGCTGAGTATCGTGATACCGATGGCAGCAAGTGGATTCCATCCACTCCTGGTGTTCACCTGAATCCACCACTCAGCTGCAAGAAAAAAACAAGAGAAAAGGTAAAGAATTAGCCCATCATCTACCATAACTTATATGAAAAGAAAATAAAATCTTTATCAAGCTATTACTATACCAGGTGACACTTTGTCAACTGAATATTTCAGATCAGCATCTGAGTATACGCCGACCCTCATCTTATACTTTTGCATCTGAAAAAATTATAAAAAAAATATTAGTTGCCTGATAAGGCTACTCCAAGGTATTGAATGAACTCTAACTTCTATCTCAGCCTCTATCCTGTCCTGCTGAGATCGGCACAGATGCTGAATAACAACAAGTGTACCCCGCATCACCTCGTTGTCGTTCACCACATGTCCTCCATATTGGATGTGGGGGTTCAAAAAATATCCTGCAAGATTTTATTAGTTAAAACTGTGCATATAAGACAATTATTCAGCAAAAATAATTTTTTAACCAAGTTACCTGCACCTTGTCACATTTCTTGACATTCCCACCTGTTCCGACAATA
This sequence comes from Cryptocoryne crispatula var. balansae, assembly GCA_036172225.1. NCBI lineage: Eukaryota > Viridiplantae > Streptophyta > Magnoliopsida > Alismatales > Araceae > Cryptocoryne > Cryptocoryne crispatula. The sequence goes on along the minus strand of CM069925.1, from coordinate 11,601,821 downwards.
TGTTGTTTCAGTCGGAACACCCCCCCGTTCATCTCCTTCTCACACCATTTGCATTGTACCCTCTTCCTGACTGGGTCTACCATATGCCCGTGTTCCCAACCCACGTCGGAAGCACGTACTGGTACTGCATCACCTTGATCGGCCATTACTTGTATCTGCAAAAATTGTAAATAATGCACTAAAAATGATTAGATAACATAAAAATTTATTTAAACGCTGTTCGGGAAGCAGACAACCCAAGTAACACACCATTCGATATGTTTAAAGGGTTACATATTTGTCGGAAATGGTCGTAAATTAACGTACGAGATATCCGGAATTTTTCCCGTGCAAAATGGACTTAAACGGATAGTTCAAAACTTGGACGGACTTGTTCGGTCGGAAATCACAACGTTTAACGACGCTCGGACTCGTCGGAAACGCGTAAGAATGGACGTACGAAGTTTTCGGCGAAGAAATCTTACCAAAAACCTTACAAAGATCGAAGAAGAGGTTGATTCGAGGCCGGTCCGAGCTTGAATCGGCGGAATCTCTTGAAGTCATTGCTTGGAATCGCCGGAATCGCCGCCGGAATCGGTGGAATCGGGCCGGAATCGATGCTTGGATCGACGGAATCGGCCGGAATCGACGCTGGCAGCTGGGATTGAGGCCGGAATCGCTGGAATCGCGCCGGAATCGCCGGATCTAGCTTCTGCCGCCGCGGGATCGACAGAATCGACCCCCGCGGGTCGATTCCGGCCCTTTTAGGTTCGGAATCGGTTCGATTCTCGGTCCAGACTCGAACCGGGAATCGAACCGGGCCGGTTGACCCGGTCTTCCGAAGGAATCGGTCAGAATCGGTCCAGGCGATTCATACCGATTCCGCGGAATTCTTCCCGGAATCGGTCCTTCCGCCAGGAATCGGATCGGAATCCACCGATCCGATTCCGGAATCGGACCGATTCCGCCGATTCTGCAATCCACGCCTCAAGCCTGTGGCAAAAAAATGTACTTTTAACAGGCTGATCTTCTCTTGTAAAAAGCTTGTGGTTTTGTATTCTATCGTCTGGATAGCATGCTACAGTTGACCCTTCCTTGTCCTCTCATCATACGTTGTACTTCTTTCTTTACTTGATTAATAGAATTGTGGCTCTGCCACCTTAAGAAAAAAGGAAACCCGTGGCATTGAAGTGGTGAGGCAGTTAAAGCAAGGCGATCCAAAAGTTGCATCACCTGTCTCTTGCCCCCTTGACCACTTTTACATAACATCCGTGCAGATTGAACTCTATGGAAATTCATTTATATGTTCATCATGCTATGATTTTGAACTCGAGCTAGCTTTTGAGTGTTTACATATTCTGATAGTTTTGGTTCACCATCCAACAAGATGTTTCATCTTTTCCTGCTGTTTGTTCCTTAACTTGGTAATCCATGCATTTTTTTTTCTAGCGTACAGCTAATGAGTTTTTTTTCCCTATGCAGGGAAGGGGCCTCAAGGGACCAGATAAACATTCCATCAAGGGCCTTGTGGCAATGGTGAAAAAGAGGAACAAGCTGCTCAAGTATCTTCGAAGAACGGACTGGGAGTCATACTGCATGGTGTTGGCGAAGCTTGATATCAGGGATATAGAGAAAAAGGAAGTGAAAGTGAAGAAGGGATCAAAAGATAAGCTAAGGGGAGAGAAGGGAAAGGGGAAATATTCGAAGAAAGCAAACTATGCATGAAGGCCATCATTTTTCATCTGGCCGGCCTAGTATTCCACTGTCATCTTTGCATTCACTCGACTATTTAAGCTTATGCTCCCTCGATTCCCCCTTTCCCTCTCCATACTTGCCTAATGGATACTCTCCCCTAAGTTGAGAAGAAAATGCCAAGTTGAAAGTTTACGGGGGTGTTTGGTTGCACAATATTTTTTTATATTAAAATAAAATGTGAATTAACTAATGACGTAAAATTGTCATGTTTGAAAAGATATGTGATGACAAAAAAGAACAAGTATTATATATGATCGAACAAAGTATTTTTTTATTTAAGAAGGAAATTATTTTAAAAATATAAAATTATCATGGTTGTCGATTTTTTTAAACAAATTTTATCATATGAATGTCTTAAAATTTTAATTTATCATGTAATCAAACATCTTATTATGTTCACTTTTTCTGACGTCGATCAAGAGGATAGCTGCACCTAGCGATGTCAATGAGTGACATAGTAGTTAGATAGTGACATTATTTATAAATATATCTTTTTTATATCTATTAGATTAACGTATTATCTTTTATCGATATTGTTAAGGTATTCTCAATCAAAAATTATCATATAACCATTTTTAAATGAAATAAATGTGTTGAATAATTCGATAGTCAGGTATTAGGGACATTCTTAGTCGCATGATGGTAAGATGGCCGCTGTCGCCGCCGGGAGGCTCGGGGGTTCCACTTTTCAACAAGGACAACCTGCTTCTCCTTGTCGTCATCGAGAAGGATGAAGGGGGCGATCATTCCGATGAATTTACACCATTTAATCTGAAGAACCCAGTTGCAGTATTATATTCTTTACCTAGAAGAATAATGAATATGGTTGTTGGTGGAAGCTACAGTTATTTTAGAAATAAGAAATAGATGATTCTGAGCCTTTAATCTTCAACAAGGATGTGGTTATTGACTAGACCAAGGTTATCAAAGTCAATGACACATATCATGAAGCAAATAAAACTACGTCTCTCAAAGATAGGGGTGCAAAGTCCAGTCGAGTCGAGCCGAGTAATACGGTGTTCAAACTCGGCTCGTTTATTTTACACGAATTCGAGCTTGAGCTCGAGTTTTAATGAGTATGTTAAACCTTTGTTCAAGTTTTGTTCGTTTATTAATTGTGTCGAGTCGAGTTCGAACTGGAGTAGTAAGTAGGCTAAAATTCAATTTACATTCAAGTTTATGTTATATATAAACTTGTTTATAAAATTCAAAATTAATGAAAAGTCATTTATAAAACTCTAGATTTAACTCATTTATGAAACTTGACCTAAGTTTAAACTCAAATTCTGAATTATTTAATACATTTAAGTAACAATATATAACTATTAATACTCATAATTTATTTTTTAAAAATACATATATAATAGAATATTTAATCGAGTTACTCACGAGTTTATCGAGCAGAGTAAGAGTCTGTTCAAACTCGACTCGTTTAATGAATCGAGTTTTATTTTTTCTTTGTTCAAGTTTGTTCATTTTACGTAATAAACGAGTTAAGTCAAATTTTTATCGAGCCGAGCTTCGAGTTACTTGTCAAGTGTATTGGTTCGTTTGCACCCTTACTCAAAGATGACAGTGGTGCTAAAGAGGAGTTGAAGATGCGATTGGAGGATGAGAGGGGTGAGTCACACATGGTCACCTAGAGTTTCCTCCGTCATTGCCCTCCGAAAAGCCTAAATGAACAAACCATTGCAAGACCTTCGACTTGCCCTTTTTGACCGAGGGCAATCTCAATATGCAAATAGATACCTTCCATGAAAGGCGTTTAGGTGGATGAAATGTTAAAGAAATTAGGGAAATCTTACTTTATGTTACATGTTGAACTTGAATGAGTGATTGGGTAGATCCCTGCTCCATAGCCGCCTTAATCTTCTAAACACTTTTAGATATACTTTATCACACCCTTTTGAAACTATGCATGAAGTAAAAGTATGATGTGGTTATAGACTAATATACCTGATTGGAATAGTCCGTCGGATATCCTTTTCATATACAAAATAATATCCTATTTATGAACCGAACAGATTCGAAAAAAAAAGAAGTAAAAGAAAAAGAAAAAGAGACTGCCCTATTTAACCTCCGCATCGACAAGAGCGGTTAAATCTTTGATCCCACCATCAACAAGTAAAACCCTACACCCTACATCTCCTCTCGGCCGAAGCCCATCCGCGACGGCGGGACTGCTCTGACTCCGGTCGCAGCACCTCCACGCCCGACGGCGAGGCACCGCGGCGTCCCTTCTCCATCTTCATCCTCAAGCTCCAGCTCCGTCCCTCGAGTCCAGGCTCCAGGCTCCAGCCCGGCCCGGCCGTCCGGCGGAGACAGCACCCCGATTCCTTGAGCACAATGGACGGCGTTGTCGTGGCCCAGCACTGCAACCTGGTCCTCATCCTCGACTACGGATCGCAGTACACCCACCTTATTACCCGTCGTATCCGCCAGCTCTCCGTGCTATCCCTCTGCGTCTCCGGCACCATCTCTCTCCGTTCCATTGCCGAACATAGGCCCAGTGTCGTTATACTGTCGGGCGGCCCGCATTCGGTGCACACCGACGGTGCTCCCTCTTTCCCGGAGGGCTTCCTGGAGTATGCTGAGAAGAATGGGGTCTTCGTGCTCGGAATATGCTATGGTATGCAGCTGATTGTGCAGAAGCTGGGTGGGGAGGTGAGGGTCGGGAAGGAGCAAGAGTATGGGAAAATGGAGATCACGGTGGAGAAGGACGGGGGCATGTTCCGGCCGGAGGAAGTGGGGGAGAGCCAGGCTGTGTGGATGAGCCATGGGGACGAAGCGGTGAGGCTCCCGGAGGGATTTTTTGTGGCGGCAAGAAGTCGTCAGGGCTCGGTGGCGGCAATTGAGAACCACACAAGGAGGCTTTTCGGCCTCCAATACCATCCGGAGGTACATGCAACTCTTATTTTCCGCTTTCCACGTTTCTTCAAATTCTCATGTGGGTTTTGTATTGTGTTTCAGATAATATATTTACGAACTTGAGTTCTGATTGCTCGTTTAGGAACACTTTAGGAGGAAGATTATGTTATTCTTAACCACTGATGCCTCAGTAGGATTATCTTCGTAAGGTTTTGTCTTCCATGACATGAGAGAGATACATAAGAAGATAGGTGTATTCTTAAATCTCCGTAAAGTTTCTGTTGGCACCTAAAATTCTATCAGAGGATAGTTAATATAGCATCAAAATGGAAGAAAGTTTTCAAAGAAAGGAGGGAGGAGATCTAATTAAAATCTAGCATATATGCTCAAGGCTAGTCATGCATTAGAGGAAATATACCCCTCCCAGATCCATACATAATCGGATATGATAGGAAGAGAAGCTCCAAAGCCTAATCCAATTAGGCACATAGCAAGAAAACAAAAGCTTTCCAACCCTCGGCTGACCAAAGAAGGGCCAATAGGTGACCCCGAAGTCAGGGAATGGAAAGAGGGGGAAGAAGGCCGAGGATGAGATACATCCTGCACCCTTGAATTCCTATATAAATTTAAGGGGTCCAGGCATCCGAGAGCTGATAAGCTCCTGTTCTAAGGGAAAAGAATGATAATAGCCTTGGTCAGTGATGACATATGAAGAAGAGGCTACGTCCTTGCATACAAAACAAGAGAAGAAACAAGGAAATAAGCATGCTTCTTCAATGAGGATACCTCACTACATACGGATTTATATATACTTACAAAGAGGCATGGCATAGGGCAGGGGGCATGCTGCCGACGGGGAGTTGGAAGAAGGAAGCTAGGATGATAGACATACATGTGACAAACTAGAGAAAAAGAGGCCAGGTAAAGCCGATAACAGCTAAACAGAGGGTAATTGGGTGAAGATCCCGACCAAAGAGGATGTGTGTAGAAGCCGGGCCCCCTGCATATGATGGCAGACAGGGGGATAGACATGTTCTTTTGCAAAATGCAAGGCATAGGACAGGTTATGGGCAGTCGACAGAAAATAGAAAGAGAGAGCTGGAGCTATGAGCATATTTATGATGCAAAACAAATTGTGATCATATGCGGCTGATGATAGCCATAAAGACTGGACATAGATGCAGCCTTTAGGCCCAAAAGTTGGAGGAAGACCCAATCAAGCATGAAGAAGCCGGGTCCTCAAACATATATCCTGTTTAACACAAACAGAGGGGAAATTGATAAAAAAGCCCCGACCAAGGGTGGCATATAAAGGAGCCCCCCCCCGTGCATATGATAAACATGTCCTTTTAAGTTAGGACATCCCAATACAGCCGGCTACATGGGTACTTACAAAAAGGGAAAGACATGATGTGAGACAATGGAGGTACTACCGACAGAAAATAGAAGAGGAAGCTAGCATACATAATGCACCGGTGGAGAGAAAAGAAGAAAGTTAACATACATTGAGCTGAAGAGAGAAATATGTAAACTATACTCACCCGGGGATAGCTAAGATGCTGTTCACCTCCTCGGCCTGACCCCAAGTGGGAGAAGGAGGCACCCAAGAGCTCCAAGCAGCAGGTCCAGTGGCTCCCCTTGGCAATAGCTAAGCTGCAGCAAAACCTGTCAAGAAAAGAAGGTGCGACAGGATGAGGAGGAAGGGCCAGCTATAAGATGGCTCGCGGGTGGAAGAGTTAGTCTCCAGCTAGGAGACTAAACAGAAGCCTTCAAGGAGGATGATCCGCGGGGGGGGGGACAGTCTATGGAATTCAAAACAGATCCGAGAGGGAGGCCGAGAGCATCCAATGGCCAGAATTGGCTGATTAATATGCCAATTGGATCCTAATGTTCATGGATCCTCAGCGCACAGCACAGATGGTTCCACCGGATCCTTAATAGGATAATATCCAATGGATCCTGTCTAATGGGATATCCGATAGATAACCCTTGGGCAAGGCTAATTACCGGGTGTCAAGGTCCTCCCGGATCCTTAATGGGATTAATATCTAATAAGAGGATCGATGGCTTGGATTAAATGGAATATCCATCAACCGGGTGGACCACATACTCAAAACAATCAATGGAGGGCTAGGATGGAAAAGACATGCATTCAAAGGCCAAGATTAGCTGTCGGATAAGCTAATTGGGTTCATAATATTTTTGGATCCCCGACAGTATATTGAGATGGCCTAATTGGATCTTTAGTAGGATAATACCCACTGGATCCAGCCTTATTGGATATTTGATTAGATGGGTTAATTCCCTTCACGTGGGCTACAATGCCTAGTTCCAATTAATCAATGGATGAGATATAATCTGCCATCTACAGGACTAATGAATGGAGGGCATGGATTGAGCCATCAAATGAAGATCCGAGGGCATCTAATCAAGGGCTGAGATGTATACTTACTATGCGATGAGCCCATCAAGGGAGCTCATTGGATCAATGGAAAGGATGCTCATAGCTGAGACCAATCAGTGGTCGGGATCCTCTAGATAATCAGAAAATATACCAAGGAGAAAATCAGAGCTGGCCCACACCCTACGATACATCTCCTCACAGCCCTGACTTGGTCAAGCTCCACTTTCCCCACGTTCAGGAGAACGTGGCCCCACTTTCTTCATGCGCACACTGCACTACCCAGCCCCTCTCTCGGGTGAACAGCACCCATCCAACAGGTTATAAAAGGGGCAGTCCCCGCACATGAGAGGGGGTCGGAGGAGGAGGCAGAAAAAAGAAGCAGGAAGAGAAGAAGAGGGGTCTGTTAAAGCTATTTCAGCAGGGAATTCAAAAGCATCTCCGGAGCATCAAAGGGGAGGAGCAATTGAAGGGCCTACGGCTACTGTTTTGCAGAAGGTCAAGTATAGGGTTTGAAGGTCACAAGGTAAGGAACCATGGCCACCATTTCATCCGTCCCTCTCTAAACACCATGCCCATTGACAATTCAATGTTCATCATCCCATCCGTCCCTATTTAGATACCATATCTATTGACTGACCAATACCCATGATCCCTTCCCAATATTGTTAAAACACCACCTTGTTTGGGCCGAAAATACCTAGACAGACTATAGAACCCTGCGGGCCCATATGATCACCAATTCCAAACCTGAAATCTACCCTCACATTCCCACATATTTCAATAGGATGAACCAAGAGGTCAGATCTATAGGGGGGCTCTCATCTCCCGGACATCAAGGAGATAGCCAAGGACTAGAGTCTTGGATGGGTCCATTTGGTTAGAATAATACCAAATTGATGGATATATATATATATATAAACCATATCCGAGTGCACTATTTGACCCCCATAATTGAGTCCATTTCTGTCTTCCCTCGGGTACAGTTCTATAACACCATATATGAAGCCTGTCTTTATACATACATGGACAGATTTGACCCCCTTCTTGACCCCTCTTCTGAGCCTCCCTCGGCCTTGGAATTCTGCAAGATAAATCATCAGAGCCTTGTCATTCCGACAGAAGTTGAAGGATATTTTTATGTCACCAAGGTAGAGAGGGGTTATACCCGGCCTCTTTGGAACCCACATGATGGACCAAAGACCCCCCGGGTAGCCCTGACAGAGCAGTGGATATGAAGGGAGAATGGCCAGCCGGGCCTTGAAGATTCTATGATGGCTGAGCACAAAAAATGCACAAGTTGTAATGAATCACCTACTGACCATGAAATCAGGAGGCTGAGAATGCCTATGGACAAGATTCATGCCCACAGCAGGACATGATTATGGCCTAATGTTGGGCCTAGTTCAATGTATATGTGTTCCGGATAGGACTGAAATTATGTGCAGTCCTTAGGCCCATCTCATAATAGAGAAGGCCAATTGCAGGGCAGACCCCCATGAGATAAACAACTCCTTCTTATGCATAGAGATATGTACTCCCAAGAAGGATGAGATGACCACAAGATAATGAAATTGTAGTCACAACATGAATGATATTCAGACCGCACAGTGGCATGCTATGCCTCATTATGATGTAAATGATATTTATATATTGATGTCCATACGTTCATAACCAAGGAGTACTATGTATACATACATACATATATAATTTATAAGAATCATGTGCGGTACAGGATTTATATTACCAGGAATTGGTTGAAGAGGTTAAGTCTGAGCATAAGAAGGAACATACTTGATATTAATATTCAGGTTTCAGGCATAGTGTAAGCCTGATTTCAGGACTTAAATATCTAGGTCCTGATTAGAGAGTGGAGGCTAGACATATAAGATTTAGCATTGGAAATACCGGCCCAACTAAAGGTTGAGAGCAGGGCGCATATTACCCCAAAATATAGTGGATTTCCCAATTGTTTTAACAGGAATATGAGACCTTAGACCCTCCCCAGGAACCTGCAGTTTGGGGATACCAATCTTGAGTTCAGCCATTTAAAACTAATACTCATGGTGTTGTGACCTTGATAGCCTATAAAATAGGTGCCTCTCGGCCATAGACTACCTGGCATAGGTCCATGGTTTTAGTTCAACCTGTCCGAGAGATGAGTAGAAAGAAATCCTTGGACGGCCTTAGATCTAAAATAATTAGGTCATTGAGGGGTTATGATTGAAGACCTAGCCTAGCACATTACGGTCTGTACAGGAAGATCTATGTAGCAGGTTTATGGCCGAACATGAGTGGCTGAGATGAGGGGCATTTCAGGATTGAGCAAGCCTCATTTAGTATCTTATTTCATACCTTGTTCAAAGTGGAGTTGATACCTATTATCGGGCAGAACTTCAGGCATGATCTTGACCAGTATAAGGCCAAGATTGGGGTCATAGTTGGAGCTATATCCCGGCTATATTCAGGAACTAAATGCTCAGTTTTAGGCTGGTGTATCATCAAATATATGGTTATATAAATCTCAAAGGATTGCCTAGGTCCAGAATCTTCACATAAGCAGGGCCTAGCTTAGACGGGACTCTGATGAGCTTCTCGGTCATATGAAGGGAAGGTTTCAGATGGCTTTAAATCTGAGCATAATCGGATCATTGAGAGCTTGTGGAAGAGGATAGGGTGGATATTCCATGGTCTATTCAAAGATCTTATATGGCAGAATGGTGGTCATACTTGAAGTGTCTCAAGTGACAAATATTTCAGGTTCATACAAACCTTGTTTTGCATTATAGGGGAGATCCTAATACATGGTTCAGTCCCGGACATTGACCAATCTAAGGTCAATTTTAGGATCAACTTTGGGTCCTCAACCTTATCAATAGGATTTGAAGGTCTCCCCCCCTAGACCTGCACCTTGGGGGTTCAAAGTCTGATTTCTGATCTTGACAACATGGGCCTCTCAGCCATAGGCCACCCGGTCTATCAAAGAGGGTGTTCGGCTGTCCTTAGATCTGAACATAATCAGATCATTGAAGAGACCAAGATGAGTATTCCATGGTATGTATAAAGGTCTTACATGGCAGAATTATGGGCCGAGCTTGGGTGGTTCAGGAGATAGGCATTTCAGGCTTATTTTACATAGTATCTCAGGCATAGATTGCAGAATCGGCGGAATCGGTCCAATTCCGATCCGATTCCCGGTGGAAGGACCCGATTCCGGGAGGAATTCCGCGGAATCGGTATGAATCGGACCAATTCCAGGCGATTCCTTGTGGAATCCGACCGATTCCTTCGGAAGACCGGGTCAACCGGCCCGGTTCGATTCCCGGTTCGATTCTGGACCGGGAATCGAACCGATTCCGGCCCTAAAGGGCCGGAATCGACCCGCGGGGGTCGATTCTCTCGATCCCGCGGCGGCAGAAGCAGGCGCAGGCGATTCCGGCGCGATTCCGGCGATTCAGCGTCGATCCAGCGTCGATCCAGCGTTGATTCCTGCCCGATTCCACCGATTCCGGCGGCGATTCCGGCGATTCCAAGCTAGGTCTTCAAGGGAATCCGCCGATTCAAGCTCGGACCGGCATCGAATCAACCTCTTCTTCGATCTTTGACCGGTTTTTGGTAAGATTTCTTCGCCGAAAGCTTCGTACGTCCATTCTTACGCGTTTCCGACAAGTCCGAGCGTCGTTAAACGTTGTGATTTCCGACCGAACAAGTCCGTCCAAGTTTTGAACTATCCGTTTAAGTCCATTTTGCACGGGAAAAATTCCGGATATCCCGTACGTTAATTTACGACCGTTTCCAGCAAATACGTAACCCTTTAAACATACCGAATGGTGTGTTACTTGGGTTGTCTGTTTCCCGAACAGCGCCTAAATCAATTTTTATGTTATCTAATCATTTTTAGTGCATTGTTTACAATTTTTGCAGATATAAGCGATGGCCGATCAAGGTGATGCAGCAGCAGCACGTGCTTCCGACGTGGGTTGGGAACACGGGCAGATGGTAGACCCAGTCAGGAAGAGGGTACAGTGCAAATGGTGTGGGAAGGAGATGAACGGGGGGGTGTTCCGGCTGAAACAACATATTGCCGGAACAGGTGGGAATGTCAAGAAATGTGACAACGTGCCCAGGGAGAAGAGTGAGGAGATGAGAGGCTACATGACAGGTAGAGCCTCTCAACGGGGCCGTTAGGATCGAGCGAGAGGGAGGAGTTGCGCGACGAGCTACTCCGGAGGAGGAGGGACCGCGATTTGCCTACCTCCAAAGAGAAAAGCAAGGGGAAGGCACCAACTGAGCCGGAACCTGAGAGCGAGGACGAGTCCACAGACTCCGAGCTTAGACGTGCTAGGCACGCTAGCAAGCGTGCATTTCGCTGAGGAGGAGGAGGGGAGGAGGGGAGCACGAGGGTCTGGGTCCACAGTTGACCCAGCTTTGGGCCGATCAGCATCGGCTCGCCCGGACCGGGACCGAGAGGCGACCCGGGACACGGGAGCCATACCGCCGTTCCACTTCTACCAAAGACTCGATTTACACCGAGTGACGATTATTTATTTAAGAAACGAGCGGGGTAGATGGGGATAAAACGAGCAATGAAAGGGGTGAAGGCAACAGAACCAGTGCAAAGAGAGCCGTTCGCCACATTGTGAAATGGTTTTTACATGCAGGTATCACTTTTTAAATTAAAATTGACATTATGTGTGTTTTATTTACTTAAACTTAATTTTAGCCTGATTCCATTTTTTTAACTTGATGTAGGCATCCCAGCACATGCAGCCACCAGCCCCTACTTCCAGACGATGGTGGATGCCGTGGATGAGGCTGGACCGGGTTTGCAAGTCTCGGGCAGCAGACACATATACGGCACTGGCCTGGATGAGGAGGTCCAGGAGTTGAGGGAGTGGATGGATGGGTTTAAGTTGGTGTGGAAGGAGAAGGGTTGCACAATTATGTGCGATGGGTGGACAGGTATCACCAAGAGGAGTATGATAAACTTCTTGGTGTCCTGTTCTGAGGGGACTACATTCTTGAAGTCGGTAGATGCTTCTGGGAAGATTAAAAATGCCGACTTCATCTTTTCTCTGATGGATGGGGTGGTGGAGGAGATCGGGGAGGACAATGTGGTTCAGGTTGTCACTGACAACGAACCATCATATAAGGCGGTGGGAGGAAGGCGATGGAGAAGAGGAAGCACATCTTCTCGGGTGCCCCGCGTGCTACATTCTATAGATCTCATATTAGAGGATATAGGCGAGGAGGAGGGTGTATCTACACTTGTCGGTGCGCACCATCACATCTTTTATTTATTCGCATCCCCGCCTCCTACATATCATGAGATCTCACACAGAAGGCACGATCTTGTTAGGCACCGGTCCGACACGATTTGCCACGAACTTCATCATACGGAGAGTTTACACCGGCACAGGCATGCATTGGTTAGGTTCACATCGAGGAGTATTACAATTATATGGTGGACAACCCGTACGACAAGAAAGAACAAGTTGGAGATTCTTGTCGGGTCCGAGAAGCGGATCACCGACAAGAAGTTTTTGGGAGAGGATTGCCTACTACTTGGCAATCATAGCCACCGGTAGTTGTCTTGAGGTTGGTAGACTCGGATGACAGGGACCAGATGGGCACGTTGTATGATACCATGGACCGGGCAAAGCTGAAAATCAAAGAAAAAAATCACAGAGGTTACAAGAAGTGGTGGAAGATCATAGATGACCGATGGGACAAGACCTTGCACCACGATGTCCATGCTGCAGGTAACTTGGTTAAAATTTTTTTTTTTGCTGTATAATTGTCTTATATGCACAGTGTTAACTAATAAAATCTTGCAGGATATTTTTTGAACCCCCGCATCCAATATGGAGGACAGTGGTGAACGACAACGAGGTGATGCGGGGTACACTTGCAGTTATTCAGCGTCTGTGCCGATTTCAGCAAAACATGATAGAGGCTGAGATAGAAGTTAGAGTTCATTAAATACCTTGGAGTAGCCTTACCTGGCAACTAATATTTTTTTTTTATAAATTTTTCAGATGCAGAAGTACAAGATAAGGGTCGGCGTATATTCAGATGCTGACCTTAAATATTCAGTTGACAAAGTGTCACCTGGTATAGTAATAGCTTGATGAAGATTTTATTTTCTTTTCATATAAGTTATGGTAGATGATGGGCTAATTGTTTACCTTTTCTCTTCTTGTTTTTTTCTTTTACCGAGTGGTGGGTTCGGGTGAACACCAGAGTGGATGGAATCCACTTGCGCCATCGGTATCGGGATACTCGCCAGAGCACCGCTCCTCCCATTGTGAGAGAACCGGAGTACATTCAACCTCGATACATACGAAAAGGAGGAACGAAGTTGACCTCGGACCGGCCGAGAAGCCGGTCTTCTCGTCATTACAAATACGAGGCCGCGCATAAAGAACATCGAGGATCGACAGAAGATCGGCGAGGCACGATTTGCACGGTTCGCGGGTGGTCCGTACGAGCGAGAGGCATTCCTCCGCCACACCACCACTCGAGGAGGTGGACACGGATCGGATATTCCGGGAGGAGCATGCACTTGCCTCCCGGATAGAGGAGAGGGAAGCCGGGGATCATCGTACCGAGTTTGATCCCGATGACCGTGCGTACGGGCCGAAGGAGAGTTGGATGGTGTTGAAGCCGAGGAGGATGCTCCACCTCCACCTCCATCTACTTCTCGAGCTCGGGGCAGGCCTTCTTCTCGCCCCCGGCGGCTATGAAGCAGCCACCTGCAGCTTTAGCCCCAGCTCCAGCTCCAGTCCCAGCAGCCGCTACCCAACCCATTCGCAGTCCGGGGAAAACGAAAACAAAAGTGACTGCACGAAAAATGGGAGGATTTGCAAAGTCGAAAAAACTTTGGGTTCCGGACCTTCTGGTACTTCAGAGATGGCTGAAGAGGTGAAGAGAAGGAAGCTAGAGGTCAGGCGTCCTGTCAGCCCAGATGACAGCACGCAGGCTCCTCACTCCTCAGGTGATGATGACGAGGAGTGCATACCAGCGACGCAGCCATCAGCAGCAGCTGAGTCTCCTGATTCACGGCTTCCAAAGCCGTATTACACGCTGGATGAGCAGACACCGCATTCTTATATTATGGAGCCACAGTATCCAGCATTTGGCCAGGTTGACCAGCAGTGGATTACACCACTAGCTGCACCATCCTCTGCTTACGTCTCGGTCGTCCCGCAGTCCGATCCATACGACCTTGATGTCATGGTATCGGCATTATTTTCATATGGATATGGTCCCGGACAGTATACAAGACTGAGCACGAGGGAGGAGCATCACGAGTAGCAGGGAGAGGAGGAAGACCCATATCTATATCCTAGATATTGGTAGTAGATTGATATGATGTATTTTTTTTTTATGTTGTATCAACTATTTGATTTTTGAATCAATGGAATTGGAATATGTACTTAACTTCAAGTCTTTAATTGGAGTTCATTAGTATTTATTCGATGTGGTCCTGTGGATGAATGCATTGGTTATTTTTAAAAAATTTTCTAACTCATTTCCTATTTTTTTAGAATTTTTTCTGAATTTTTCGAATTTTTTTGACAAAAAAAAATTCAAAAAAAAAAACCCGATTCCGGACCGATCCGGAATCGATTCCCTTCTCAGGAATCGGCCGATTCCGGCTGATTCTTGGAATCGGAATCGTAATCGGTCCGATTCCGATTCCGATTCCGATTCCGGAATCCTTGATCTCAGGTCTTACTTAGGCAGGTCCTAATACCAGTTTCAGGGCAGGATAATGACCAATTTAGGGCCAATATCAGGGTCGGCCATAAGTCTAGATTCTAGCAGTATACATAAGTTAGATGCTCTGGATCCATACATGAGTAAAGCCTCCTTTAAACAGAAATTTTGGTGTCTAAAGGGGAATTGATTTGTGAGTCTGAACTCAAAACTCAAAATCTAAAATGATGATCTTAAATAAATCCTAAGTCGGGTATGTCAAGATTTAGGAAGAGGCAGTATGACAGACATATATATGAGGTACCCGGGGAACATATCTGTTGATATATTTAAAATCTAATATCAACATCCCTGATAAACCTATCCTCGGTTGGGTTTGAATAGAACCTAGAAGGGGAGGGAATGATACAAAGCATTTGATTTTAAGATATGATTAAGTAGGAGATCCGGAATTCAATGATGACTAGTTACCTAGATCCGGAATGTCTTCATGAGTCTCACGGTTGACACCTGGGCAGTTCAAATGCATCAAGTTTCAGACCTCAGTCTTGACTATGGGTATCTTGAATCAAACTTTGACATAATCATAGGAAAGGGCCTTTCAATAATAAAAGGACTCAGAGCTTGATAATAAGAAGGCGCATATGCCATTTCACTAAGTCTAAGTTTGTAAGACTTGGAATTTAAGGATGTCCAACTACCTAAGCCTAGGATAGCCCAAGGACTCCATGGTTAAATAAACGTGAGAGGTGACCTTGGTCTTTTTCTGGATCCAAGCATGTATCACTCTTTGATTCTCCGAAATTTATGAGTAAGGTTACATCTTGAGCACATGTTAAGTCAAGGCATAAAGACTTGAACAAATTCTGATTTCATCACTAGGTCTAAGATGATAGACTTAAGTGAAGATAACATAATGAGGGACTTAGACCATAAAATGGTATGTGTGGTCAGATTTCATTTTGTTCGATATATAACAACTTATATGAAATCAACATAGAATTTGATCTGAATATGCTCGGATCTTGATTAACCTTAATAATCCAACATATGTCTTAATATAAGACATTAAGTTGAAAAGCTAGTCTCATACAAGGTATAATTGGAATCCTTACCCATACTCCACAAAGCCATGAATCGAAAAAGCCAAATCAAGCTTAGATACTAAGTTTTGCATTGCCATTTGACCTTATATAGTCACTATGCGTTGAACTTAAATACTAAGTTTGCATTCCATTGGTTTTATGGGCTATAATTCCCATGTGTGGATGTTTTGTGGTTGAATGTTTTTTCTTTTATGCGAGTTACTACGACAGTTGATCAAGGGTGTTCGAGAATCTCGATGTAATTAACATCGGAAATTCGCAATTTCCGATGGAGAGAGGTCCAAAGACAAACTTTATGAACCCTAACCTCGACATATATATTTTATATGCATACCACATATATTGGCTAATATTTTCTATGAAAAATCATATACTTTCATAGTAGCCAAAGATAAGATAATGAAAGTTCATTTCTTAAATAAATGGATGTCAAATGAATTTTCAAATCATACCGCATACAACATATTTTCATACCAAAATATATTTTTATAAAATCTCGAGGTTTCACAGTTTCACAGAGGAAACCTTTTCCCGGAGGAGATGCTTTTGAGCCACATTATGGTTTTTAATCTACCTTCAGATGCAACATCCTTTGTCAAGTTGCCAATTTTTTAGTGTCAGGTCCTGATTCTGGTAAAGTTGAAAAATTTTGAGTTGCACTTCAAGATGCTTGTGCTCATTTGTTCTAAAAGGACTATATGTTTATCTACGAGAAGATGGAGACAACACCATACTTTTTAAAAATCAAGTTTGACTCAGCATGTGTTACAGCAAAGGACCATTGTGTAAAGTATACATGTTCATGTCGACACCTGGAATTTCAAAAAAAAAAGAAAAGGAAAAGGAGGAGAAAACGATGAAGACCAACGGACAAAGAAGGGGAGGGGGAGGCGAACACAAACGGAAGCTCGGCAGGCTGCTTTACCGCAACCGACTTGCGGTTGGGTGTGCAGGAGGGGTGATCCCCCTTGCGGGATCTCCGGAACAGGGGCCAGCCCCTTTACCAAACCCTACGACTAGGGGTGTAAACGGTTCGGTTCGGTTCGGTTTGGCCCATTTTTTTCCAAACCGAAACCGAACCGATAAGGCAAACCGAACCGAACTGAACCGATTCTGTGAGCCCTGAACCGATTGTGGTTCGGTTCGGTTCGGTTCGGTTCGGTTCATCGGTTTAATGTATATTTAAATAAATAAAAATAGAAATAAAATAAAATATGCATTATAATAATTATTTAAGATTAATATAAAGATTAATACTTTATTTATAATATATAATTTTATCTTTATACTAATTAACTTAAATTTATACTAATATATATTTAAAATTGATATAATATGTATTAAAATGTAATATAATATATAAATAAAGTGGGTCAAACTTTATCAAACTGGGTCAACCGGTTTACCGGTTCGGTTCGGTTTGGGGAGGTGCCGAACCGAACCGAACCGATAAGAAATTATCGGTTCGGTTCGGTTCAAAAAACCGAATACATAGGCTATCAAACCGAACCGAACCGAACGGTTCGGTTCGGTTCGGTTCGGTTTACCGGTTTACCGGTTTTACATGAACACCCCTACCTACGACGGTGCCTTGCACCGACCGGGAGCTCGTCCAAGCTCCCATGAACAACCGAAGGGGCCACGCGCCCGGACGATGGCTATAAGAAGGGGAGGCCAGAGGGTCCGAGAGAAGGGGCGCGACGGAGAGAGTGGGCGACAGGAGAGAAGCTAAGAGAGAGATCGAGGTCGATAGCCAGGAGAAGGGGTCATCGGAGCTACCTCTTCCCTTCGCCGGAGCCATTCGACCACCACGAAAGCCCTCTTCCCCCCGCCAGAGCCGTTCGACCGCCGTGAAGCCCTCTTCCTTCCTGCCTCCTTCTTCCGCCGGATTTCGTCGAGCCGTCGGCGCCGGAGGAGGTCTCCCTCTTCCTCCTCCACCGCCGCCGTGAAGCCCATTCCCTCCCCCGCCGCTGCCGTCCGCCTCCTACGCCGTCGCCGGGCGCTGCCGCCCGCCGGTCTGCCGCCGTTGCCAGGCTCCGCCGCCGCCGCCGCGTCCGGGAGGAAGGGGCCGTCGGGGGGGGGAATAATGTCCCCCCCGACTTACGTCCACGGTGGAAAACCACCGTGGGGCCCCGGGCAGCCGCGCGTGAGAGGGGCTGGCCGCGCGTGAGGCGCTGCCGCTGCGCGAAGGGGAGGTTGACCCGCGGGTCAACAATGATGTGGGGCCCACCAGGAAAAGGGGTTGGAAAAAAAAATAAAAGGAGGCCCGCCGGGCAGGCCAGCCATCGCGAGGAGAAGGGAATGGGCCTAGGCCCGTTAAGTTGAAGCCGCAGGACTGCGGGAGCTAAAAAAAAGAGAAGAGAATTTTAAAAGAAACAATCAAGTGAAACTTAAATAAAAATGCACTTAATTAATTAAACAAACCGAGGCGAGCATCCGGCCGGCTAAAAACCCGCCTCATGGTCTCGGCATAACTTAAAAGAATGCAAATAAATGGAAAAGCAATAGGCCGGCTTTTAAGCACGTCTCTTGACCCATAATTTTAAAAAATAAAAAATAAAATAAACTATTAATAGAAATTAAATAACAATCTACTTAATTAATCAACAAACCGAGACGAGCATCCGGCCGGCTAAAAACCCGCCTCATGGTCTTGGCTTAATTTAAAAGAATTCGAAACACAAGGGAAAGCAATGGGCCGGCTTTAAGCACGCCCCTTGACCCTTTAAGGTAGACATACAAAGGTCTATTTAAAAGACCCCAATGTCTTACCATCTAACTATATATGAGGCCGTGCATGATCAACATGCTATTAAGCCGATTATATGCTAAAAAAAGAGAGAATTGGAGGAAATACCCATAAGTCTATAAGGACCGGGTATATTCCTCATAAATTGACAAGTCCATCATATCCAATGAGGATTGAGTGAAGATGGTCTCAAAACCATCAAGTTGTAATGACATGGAGCCAAGCAATGAGATGGCATGTCCGGTGTACAAGTGATTTTGAATGGAGGATCAGTAACCCCATGAAACTGAGAGGATTGCAAACAAAAAAAGATGATGATGAAATAAAATAGAATAAAGCAACCTGAACATAAAAAAAAGAAGGGTCTCTTAAGCCATACCGGGTCTGAAAATACAGAGAACTGAAGGTCTGAAATTTGTGAAGTTTGGCATATAAAAAATCTGAAACATATAAAAAATCTGAAACATGTAAAAGTCTGAGACGTGCAAAATCTGAAAACCCCAAATCTAAAATCTGAAACTTATGTAAATCTGAGATTTGGTGACCAAAAATCTGCAATGTGCGCAAAACCCAGAAATCTGTAAAGTCTAAAAAATCTGAAATCAGAACCTAAGACTGTAAGGTCTAAAAACTGTCATATTAACTGGAGAAAATGATCTGAAACATATAAAAATCTGAAAGTGTATAAAATCTGAAAACCCCCAAGTCTGAAATGTGAAACAAACCTGAAAATCTGTTTTGGTGCAGAAACCCGTTTAAGAAAAGAGAGACCTGCAATCTGGAAATTAATTAAAGTGCAGAATCTGCAAGAAATCTGGAAAGATCAAAAATCTGAACTTTGCAAGGAACCGAAGGCTGTAAAATATGCAGAATCTGAAATCGGCAAAATCTGGAATCTGAGCTCCAAGAATCCGAACATCTTAAATTCAAATTGAATCAAGGTTTTAATAAAACTGTAACCAATCCAGGAGAAAAAAAAATCCGAAGACTATAATCTGTCAAAGTTAATTTTTTTTTTAAAGCAAGACAAATTTAAATCAAATCAACAAACCAATTCATGTTTCCTGGACCAAAATGGGAAAGTGCATAATCTGAGCTCTAAATCTCTGAAATCTGAAAATCTGAATTCAAAAAAATTGAAATCTGGACTTCATATCCGGGGAGCGGGTAATTAACTTAAGACAACTTAAATCCAATTTTAATCAACTTGAACAAAACTTCAGACGGCATTAAGCTTTAATTGAACCTTAATCAAACTAAATTTTCACATCAAATCATGAACCGTAGTAAGTTCATCTCAAAACAGATGTTAAAGCAAATCTAAACCAACTAAAAAAAAAGAAATCAAATCAAATTAAACCAACAAGCAAATTAAATTAATCATAAGCTTAGTCAAATCTGAAATTTGAACAAGTCAGAAGTCAAGAGTTCGAAAATGTTAATCTTGAGGGTCGGGGGCTTAAGAGCTGAACATTTTAAATCCAGATAAAACTGCAATTAAGTCAAATGAACTTTAACCAAAACAAACTTAAATCAACCAACAAACTTTTTTTCTTTTAAGACAAACTTAAATAAGTCAAATGAACCACCAATCTGAAGTTCTGAAAACTTGAAATCATTAAATCAGAACTTGAATGCCAAAAGTTGAAGCTGCAATCACAAATTCACATAACTACCAAAACGTTAACCAACCATCAAGTTCCAATCAATTTTAATCAAACAGATTTAACTCAAGTCAAACTAAGTCTAATAATTCAACAGAATCCATTTCAAACAAGATTAGGTCAGATCTCAATCAAACAAACCTAATCCAAATTCAAATCAAACAAGCCAAACAAATTTAATAGCCTATCAGGCATTAATCCAAACCTTTTCACAATTCAAGAAATTCAACTCCATTCTAAACATGGTCAAATCAATTAAATTAAGTCAAACTCAAATAAAAAATCTTTAAATTAAACCCAAATCAATTTTAATCAGACAACTTTAATTCAGATTAAGTTAAATCAATCAAATGAACTATTAATCCGAACCCCGTGAAATCTGCATATTAATCAAATTTTAAAATGAGTTAACTTTAACTAAACAAGTTTAACCTAAAACAAACTGAATTTAGATTAATAAATAATTCATCAACAAATTCAATTCAAGACAATTAAATCCTAAATCAGTTCACATAAATCTGAAAGTTGCATGAGAGAGAATCCAAAAACTGTCAAATTCATAAAATTTAAAAATCCACAGATTCAACTGAAATTTAATAAATCAAATAGGTTAAATAAGATAATTTCATCCCAAACAAACCATATTCCTTAAACTAAGCCCAAATCCCATTCAAAATCAAATAATAAATAAACTCAAATTAATTTTAATCAAACACATCAATTTTCTAAATCAAACTTGAACCAAACTTAAATCAACAAACAAATTCAAATTGAACCAAACTTAAATAAATTCAAATGAACAAATCAAACCCCAACCCAAACTAAAAGCAATTCAACCAATTCAATTCAAATCAAATTCAAACTAAGATTGAGTGCTTGCATTCAATCAATTTCATGGGATTGTTTTCCCCTATGTCCATATGTGTGAATGTTTATTGTGGATACATGTTTCCTATTTTCATGGATTGCTATGACGATAATCAAGGGTATTCGAGTAATCTCGATGTAATTAACGTCGGATCTTCGCACCATCCGACGGGGAGAGGTCAAAATAAATTTCAAAGAACCTAACAACCTCAATCTATAATTTTATACATACCATTAACCCTAGCTAGTACTTCTATGGAATACCATCTATCTTCCTAAGAATTCAACGCTGAGGTCTAATTCAAACCAAACAGGAAAATGAATTTCCAAAATCAAAATCTCTTAAAAAATGTTTCGAATTTTGAGGTTACATCAGTTCACTTGATGGCCACAGAGGTGCTCTTGAAATGGAGTTCTTGAAGTTGCATTTACTTTTTTGATGCTTTTTTTCTTCTTCTGGGAAGTCTATTTATGAGGATATCAACGGATCAGTCTGTGTGATATGAGAGCTTTCAAATTGTTTTTTTGTGAATTAGCTTTTATTTATAATAGAAATTCAAAAGCTGCCAGCCTGCTCTGCTTGTCCTTCAGATAGAGAAAGAATGAAATTTTTTTATGAAGAATTTAGAACTCCTGGAAATGAGAATATCTATGAAAATTATGTGCTTGTGATGTACTGATGTGTAAACTTCTCTTAACTTGATTGCTGTATCAGCATACATATTTAATTGAATTGATGCAGTTTCAAACTTCCAATTACATTTTGCACCTGTCTAAGGCCTGGTTTGTTCCAACCAGTCTGCTCTAACTTTTGTCTATAAAATTATCTACTTCAAAACAATTAACATTTGACTTCTGCAGTTCCAGCTTGTTTTAATCAAGCAGACTGGTATGTGGCTCATACTAGTTCTCTAGGATTCATATTTGTGATTTGCCAGACATGGACCCATTGTTTACAAGGCAATCAAGGTGACCAAGGCAACATAGTACCGCCTTGGTGCCTAGGCTATAAGGCTAGACATTAGCCGATGTCTTTTTTTTCTTTTTATGATAAATTGATAAAATAACAAATATTTGTGTGACAAATAATGCAAAATAGCTATGACACCATTTAAATCAATTAATAATGTGAAGTGCATAGTTCCATATAATCTAAATAACTTGAATATAAGTTAATTTTAATACTTAATTTGTATTGATTATTAGTAAACATTTATGAAATTATTTAATCCTGGTTATTATTCTATCAAAATGTTTATTTATGATCAAATTAAGTATTAGAACTAGTTTTTTTTTACTTCAAAACCACTCAATTAAGTGGTATTGATACTCAATTAGCATTATTTATCTTTAAATTAGACAAAATAGCCATAACATGTCATGCTCGCCTAGGCACCCCTTGGCTTGACTGGTGAGAGCACACCTTGTCTCCTAGGAGTCGGCGACGCCTTGCAAACAGTGCATGGACCATTTTGCCTAACTGGTAATATGATTTAACAATGTCTATATCTTATCCACGATTTATACAACTTCATTTGGTCCATTAAGTCTATGCTCATTCTCTAATCTAGTGACTGTTGAATCAATATTATCTAAGAATAGATTTAATAGTTTTGAATGTGTTCTTTCAGTTTACTTCTGGTTTAAGATCTTTTCCTTTTCTTAAGTTTTTATCTCCTGCTTTGAGGTAAGTTTTCAACAGAAATTCTTAATTGCTTGTAACATAATCTCCTTTTGTATAGGTAACACATTCAACAAGAGGAATGGAAACTTTGCGCTACTTCCTTTTTGATGTTTGTGGTATTACTGCAGACTGGAAAATGCAAGATGTGCTTGTGGAAGAAATAAAGGTCATCAAAAGTACAGTGGGGCCTGAAGATCATGTTATATGTGCATTATCAGGTGGTGTAGATTCTACTGTTGCTGCCACTCTAGTTAACCAGGCAATTGGAGATAGGCTTCACTGTGTCTTTGTTGACAATGGTTTACTGAGGTGAGAAGCTTTGTTGCTTGTAGAGGGCATTGACTAAACCTTTATAGAAAGTGCATGAATGTAATTCACTGTACAGTCATTGTCTTCAAGACGTTGTCTAGGTGATGCCTAGGCAACTAAGTGCTCCCTTCCCAACAAGGCATGGTGGTGCGTAGGTGAGCAGCCTATCAAGTACTTGCCTTGCCAATTACTAATTCATTGATATTAATTAAGTATCAATAATACGTAATTAAGTGATTTTGATTAAGTATTAAAGCACAAATAGCTAGTTCCAATAGTTAATTTCATTACAAATAGATATTCTGATGAAATAACAATTAGGATTAAGTAATTCCGTGAATATTTACTAATAGTTAATACTAATTAAATATTAATATTACCTTAATTAAGTAATTTAGCTAGGTATTCATGTTACTTAATCCATTTAACTTTTTACTTGTGTACTATTAATTGACTTATATGTTGATATCTAGTTATTGTTTTTTATGTATTAATTGTCACTCATATATTTACTAAACTACCAATTTTACCATGAAAATAGGTGTCCCATAGTGCCTCGCCTTATCACCTAAGCAGCAAGGTGGACTATTTTGCCTTGATATCCTTGAAAATTGTGCACAACATTGTTTCATTCTTTTCATCGATTAGATCAATAATCTGAAAACATAATAAAATCGCAACTGTTCTTTTGTTGCTCCTTTTTTCTTACGTAGGTACAAAGAAAGAGAACGTGTGATGTCAACCTTTGAGACCGATCTACATTTGCCTGTTACCTGTATTGATGCCACTGAGAAATTTCTTAGTAAGTTAAAAGGAGTCAGAGATCCAGAATCTAAAAGGAAAATTATTGGAAAGGAATTTATATGCATTTTTGATGATTTTGCTCAAGAGTTAGAAAATAAATTAGGAAGAAGGCCTGAATTCTTGGTTCAAGGAACTTTATACCCTGATGTAATTGAGTCCTGTCCACCTCCTGGAAGTGGAAGGAATCACTCGCACACGATAAAGAGCCACCATAATGTTGGTGGGCTTCCAAAAGACATGAAGTTAAAACTTATTGAACCATTGAAGCTTCTCTTCAAGGATGAGGTACAACTGAAACTTCAAAATTTCATTGATTTTTTTGAATCCTCTGAGGTGTAGGCATTAAAGTTATATTGGGTACTAATCACTAATCATCAATGTTTTCTTTTTTTTGGAAGGTCCGGCAATTGGGCAAAATTCTGAATGTTCCCGAATCATTTCTCAAGAGGCATCCTTTTCCTGGACCTGGTCTTGCTGTAAGAGTGTTAGGTGATGTCACAGAAGGAAATGCATTGGACGTTTTGAGACAGGTCTTGCTCTTCATACATAATTACTAATTCAGCTCAGCTATTGACATTCTGTGAGTCTCAGTCCCTGTTTGTTTTGGCTTAATTGATGTCTAATCTCTGAATTAGTCAAAGTTTAAATATTGAGATCTTTGGTAAAATGTAAAATGTTTGAAATTTTGAATATAGTAGTTATTTCTTTGTAAACTACTTAAATTTAAGTGGTTCACTTTTTAATTTTGAAGGTGAATGACTAAGCTTTTGTGTTCTGAAAGAGAAATTAGAGATGAGATTAAGACTTTATATATTTCATTAAGACTTTCCTGAAATTACATGTTCAGGTGGATGAGATATTTATCCAATCAATAAAGGATGCTGGACTGTACGATTCCATCTGGCAAGCATTTGCTGTATTCTTGCCAGTGCAAACTGTTGGAGTTCAAGGTGATCAAAGAACACATTCCCATGCAGTAGCTCTTCGAGCAGTTACAAGTCAGGATGGGATGACTGCAGATTGGTGAGTTAAGTGCAATTGTTGTTGTTGTTGCCTACTTTTGAATGTCTAGACCCTTCATCAGTGGAGTGCATACGTGCTGAACTTTGTGGATTATAATGACTTCCAAACACCAGAGATTCTTTGCTGTTGTTAACAGTAGTTCTGGTGATGCTGGATGGCTCGGTGGACTGGGATAAAAAAAGGCTGCGAAAACATTAGAAAATACCAAAACGAAATTAAAAGAGACTAAAATGAAGCAAACGGGCTTAAACTGGTCAAAACAGGCCTGAACTGGGCCTAAACTGGTTTTTGTGCCAGCAGGCTGGTTCAATCAGTCGCTGAACCTGCCCAGCTGGGTGACTCAATCCTCCCCTACCCCATCCCCACCAGCCCAGCTGGAGGAGCCGGGTGCCCCTGAGGTCCAGCTGGAGGGGCCAGGAGGCCCAGGGTGGTCTGGTGGTGAGGTTGGCGTGTTGAGTTGGATCCGGAGGAACTCCAAGGGGGCTGTGGGGTTGTGCCAGGACTGGATGGGAATCCAGTCGGCACAGGGGAGTCTGAACAAGGGGTGAGAGGGGAAGGGCGACTGGAAGGGGTGCTAATGGCTGGGAAGGTGTGGGCTTTGGGATGCCAGCTATGATCGGAGGAAGGGGTGGAGGCTTGGAGGTGTCTGGGGATTGCTGGACAGAACTCCGAAGCTAGTGACATTGGCGCTGGTATGCAGGCGCTGAAGATGATGGCAATATGGAACGGGGAAGGAGGGAGGATTGGCATAGAGGCTGAAGGGTGAGGAGGAAGTGAAGAAGGCCCTCATTGCGAGAAGGTGAAGATCAAGAAGGGCCTCCGCGGCCAGAGTAGGGGTGAAGGTAAAGCTACTGGGACCAAAGCCCCCCCACGTAAGACACCAAGGCCTGGAGGCTCTTTTTTTCCCAAAGATTTCTCTTTGATGGCCTTCTTTATAAATAGGATCCAATTAAAAAAAAGGACCTCTAAAACTAATATTTACAAACATATTCTTTTATGGACAAATGCAAGAAAATGAATTGAAAGAAACAAACAAGTCCTCCTAAGGACTGTAGTGCAAAAAGACTCAAAATTGTTGAACCGGATCCCCATCACCTGGATTTTTTAATCTGATGTATCCATTCAAAATTAAATTGTTTATAGACTTTACAATCTGACATTTATTTTCTGAAATATTGTCTTATTTTTATCATTTATATTCACTGCTCCTCCCCATTTTGTCCATTTAAAAAAACATTTGTCAGGTTCTACTTTGATCACAAATTCCTGGAGGATGTAGTCCGCAAGATTTGCAACAGTGTTCGAGGTGTGAATCGTGTCTGCTTAGATATTACATCAAAGCCTCCAGCAACTGTGGAATGGGAGTAATCTGGAAAAAGTACATCTTGCTCTCTTTACGCATAACATTTATTTTTTGTGACTTTTTATTCAATCACTCAAGTGAAGAATGGATCATGTGTACCATTTTTTATTTTTCTTTTTTTGTTGACCAGAAGGTACAAGAAAAATGTTCTGTTTCTACCTCTACTGTTTGATTCTTTTAGTGGAGTGTTATATTACCTGCTATAGTGTCTTGTAACCCAGGAGCATGACATTATTATCAAAAGTTTTATTACAAGAGATATTTCTGTTACTGAAAGATAATTTTTATCTTCCTCTGAAGAATGCTGTCAACCATGTTATCAAGATTACACTTGGCAGAAAAAGAACTAAGGTTGTTATCAGGGTATAATACACTCCACATGCTAGAGAAGACTGGACTGGCAGTCCTTTTGATTGGAAGTGATGATGCTGAGAAAATAAATAGGGACTCTTAGCTAACGCTGATCAAGATATTATTAAAGTACTGACTATTGACAAACATCTAGTAGTTAGTTTTGCTGCTTGACCTAGCCATCTCTGCTGTCAGGGAATCCTTGTTCGTAGTTCTGGTTAATGACTCTCACTGTGCACTTTACATTCTTATTTGTTGTGCTTGCTGGACCATTGTACTAGACAGAGGTCTCAAAAAGGACCAAAATCTTTTCTATTTACTTTTCGAGTTGTAATTCCTTCTTTGCCATTTTTACAGATCTGAATGACTTTAATTTGGGTTCATACCCTAGGTTAGCAGCCTTTCTGTGAGTTAGATTAATTTTTTGCTAATCATGATTCCAGTAAAAGTTGCATCAGAATACTGCCATCTTGTTTGCCATTACAGGGGGGAAAATCAGTTATTCTAGTTAAATTTGTTCAATGGCACTACTAAACAGCTCAAGATACTGTTATTCAGTAAGGATGTCTAAGGAGTGCTACTGAAAAATGTTTTCCTGCCAAATAAACAAGCCTTAGTTGCTTTTCTTGTCTGCTTCTATTTTATGTGGTGGCAAGATCCAGATGCACCATTATGATTTTGTTTGTATATCCATTTCCTGTTCCTTTGTGAATGAGGTGTATGTTCTCGTTTGTGAGTGTGAAATCCTGCCCAAATTCTAAAGACACTTCTTTGGACCTTGAAGGAGAACAAGGAGCTGTGGTGGCTGATCCTTTGCACCGACTATTTTTGCCAGAGAATTGTAGGCTCTTTGGCCCATGTTTTCTACCATAAAATTGGAGGGTTTAGTGGTATTTTTTTGGTGCTGTAGATTTTTTTCTTCTATGAAAATTTGTGTCACCGACCACGCTTGCTGCGAGATATCTCTTAAGTATGTTACACTTGATAATCAAGCTGTCAATATCTTCCTCCTGCTAATGAAAAAAAAATAGTGCCTCCATTAGTGGAATAGTTAGACAAGGACGCATCCCCAGATCTGGTTTGACACAGCTTATAATGGTGAAATACTGGCAGCAGAGTTTACTTCTTTGTGGCTTGGTGACTACTATGGAGCAATGATGCATGTCTCTGAGATGTTTAAAACTTGTGGTTAGTGATCTATGTTGTTAGAGGCGGTCGTCTCAACCGACTAGGCGGTGAGGCAAGGCGAGGCGGTTGAAAACCGCCTCGCTTTGGCTGGTGTCGCCGAGGTGAACGCCTCGGGCGCCTTGTGCGCCTCACCCGCCTCTCCCCCCCGTCCGGTAAGAACCGGATCCGGTTAACTTAAACACCTCCCCCTTCGGTTCTCTCTCTCCCCGTGCCCAACCCTCCCGTCTCGACGGAGCAAGGGTTCCCCCCTTGCCTTGTGGTCCTGCAGCCGCTGGAAGGTGCTGTCGACAACGCTGCCGCCGCCGCTAGCAGACGCTGCTGCCGCAGCCGCAGCAGTCGGACGCCGCCACCGCTGCAGTTGACGCCGCCGGAAGCCGCCGTCGACGCCGCCGCTGCCTCCAGCAGACATCGCTGCCGCCACTGCAGCGGTCGGACACCGCCGCCGCCGCCCTCGACGCCGCTGAAAGCCGCTGTCGCCGCCGCCGCCGCCGGAAGCAGCCGACGCTGCTGCTAGACGCTGCTGCAGGCATCGGATACCGCAGCTGCCTCTGTCGGACGACGTCGCTGCCACAGTTGGACGTTGCCGGAAGCCGCCGACACTGCTGCCGCTACTGCCAGACGTTACCACCGCTGCCATCCTATGCCGCTGCTGTCGTGGGTCTGTGCAAAGGTGATTTTTTTGGTTTATTTTTTTATTCGTTTGGTTATTTCATATAGCACATATTTGATTAGATATTTATGTTTGTTAAATGTTACATCATTTTCATTCGTTAGAGTCAAAAGTTAACATTTTGTGAGTCATTTTTAACATTTTGTCTTGTTCTTTTGTTTTAATATTTTGATTTATTTTAGGTTATATTTTATCATGTCTCAAACACGTGAAGATCATGGATCAGGGACAGGTTCTAATAGTCAACCTTCTGCGCCCATGTCTACAAGTGAAGCCTCCGGTTCCATAGCAAGAGCACCTCCTAAATCCAAAGATGTTGGATGGAAATATGGGATTTTAGTAGATCATTGGAACCGAGATCTTGTTAAGTGTCAATTTTGCCAAAAAGAGTGCAAAGGAAGCATTTATCGTTTGAAACAACACATTGTAGGCTTGGGGACGAATGTCACTGCTTGCAAGAAAGCAAGCATGGAGGCTAAGGAGGAGATAAAACAGTGTATGCAACAAGCAAAACAAACGAGTTGAAAAGGCAATGAACATTAGAGGGATGGAAGGGAGAGACAACCTCCTTGGGCAAGGAGTACAACAGATGGAGACATGTTCACAAGATGTCTCACAAAATGTAGATAAGCTTTCACTCCAATTTCTTCCTCCACGGATGAAAGGACCCATGGATCGTTTTTGTGCACCTCCCGAGGAGTTCCAAGTCAAAAACAATAAAGGACAAGAAACATTTGAAAGAGGAAAGAGAGCGATGTATTCAGTGCATCACTAGATGGATGTACCAAGCGAGCATTTCTTTCAACACTGTCCGCCTGAATAGCTTTCAAACAATGCTATAGGCAATTAGTCAGTTTGGTCCAAGCTGAAAGGACCAAGTTATCATGAAGTAAGAGAGACTCTTTTGTCTAAGGAGATTGAGACCACTCAATAGTTGGTAGAGAAGGAGAAGGGCAGTTGGGTAAGATTTGGTTGCACAATCATGTCAGATGCATGGATAAATAGAAGGGGTAGATCATTAGTTAACTTTTTGGTAAACACTCCTACTGGGATAGTTTTTTTAAGATCAGTAGATGCTTCTTCAGAGGTAAAAGATGCCAAGTTGCTAGCAGGTCTTCTTGACAAGGTTGTGGAGGAGGTTGATCCAGCTAGTGTCCTACAGATTGTTACGGACAATGAGGCGAGCTATGTGGCTACATGCCACATTTTAATGGACACACACCGTCATTTGTTTTGGACACCGTGTGCTGCTCACTGTCTTGATTTAATACTTGAAGATATTTCAAAGTTGTCACCAATAAAATCCACAATTCGACATGCAAAGTATGTCACAAACTTTATTTATGGCCACACCAAGGTTCTAGCACTTATGAGAAAATACACAAATGATAAGAATCTTGTTCGTGCAGCTGTAACTAGATTTGCAACTAACTATCTGAGTTTGGACAGCTTAAACACATGCAAAGATGATTTGCGACGTATGTTCATCTAGGACAAATAACAACAATCGATGGAATAAAAAAGTTGATGGAAAAAAGAGTTGTGAAATTGTATTGAAGACAACATTCTGGAAAGGAGTGGCTTATGCTTTGAAGATCTTCAAACCACTTGTCCTTGTATTAAGGCTAGTTAATGGTGAAAAGCCTGCA
Organism: Cryptocoryne crispatula var. balansae; assembly: GCA_036172225.1. NCBI lineage: Eukaryota > Viridiplantae > Streptophyta > Magnoliopsida > Alismatales > Araceae > Cryptocoryne > Cryptocoryne crispatula. The sequence goes on along the minus strand of CM069925.1, from coordinate 11,571,669 downwards.
ATGGAATATATATATGAGGCCATGGATCGTGCCAAGGAAGGAATAAAAAAGGCACTGGATGATAAAATAGATAAATATGGCCCAATTTGGGATATCATTGACAGAAGATGGGATTTTCAGTTACATCGTCCGTTGCATGCTGCGGGGTATTATCTAAATCCACAGTTTCACTATACCAATCCCGATATTGAGAGTGACAATGAAATCAAGCGAGGGTTGTATGATTGTATTGAGAAGTTGGTACCTTTGCATGAAAACCAAGATCAAATTTTTAGGCAATTGGCGATTTATAGAGAGGCACAATGTATGTTTGGTAGGGACATGGCTATTAGGCTTCGAAAGACATCTACTCCGGGTATGATCATTTACTTATTTATTTTTAAACTTGTATCAATCACTTTAATGTACTTTAATAACCATTTGTTATTTTGTGGAAAATTGGTGGGTAGATTGGGGGAGTATGACTCCTCAATTACAAAAGTTGGCAATACGCATATTTAGCTTAACTTTTAGTGCCTCTAGTTGTGAACGTAATTGGAGCACATTTGAGCAAGTTACAATTTCAAGGCATTTGAAGTTTTGAACTAATCCAATATCATTTGTTTGATTAATAGAATGATATTTTCATTTTTTATTTTTTGTTGTATAGATTCATACAAAAAAGAGGAATAGATTGGAACAAAAGAAATTGAATGATTTGGTATTCGTCCAATACAACCAAAGGCTTAGGGAAAGACATCTAAGGTTGGAGAAATCGGGTCTATACCCAATATCCTTAGATTGACATTGATGAATCAAGTGAGTGGATTGCAAATAAAGACGAAGATCTTGTCCATGAAGGCGAAGACTTGAGATGGAGAGATGTAGAACTTGCTGTTGGAATGGATGAAGAGGAGGGGCCAAGTATGAGGTCGTATTTTAAACACTACATGTCTTAGTTCTAGACTTCTAGTTGTTGAGTTTGGTTATTTTTTTGTTCTAATTTTGATGTTTTGTTTTTACATGTTTGAAATGAATTTCTAGGTCTTCTAGAAAAGAGTTCATTTTTCTAATGAAGATTCAGATGATACCAGTAATGATGATCAAGAAGCTCCCACCAATCTTGATTCTGATAGTGATTGATAGTGACTAGTGAGTGATATTTGTATGGTTGTATTCAAATTAGACCTACTTTATGTATTATGTAAGATTGTATTGTTTTATTATGCTTGTATGGTTGTATTCGTCTTTCTAATGTTATATTTAATTGTCACTCTTGTTAGTTAATGATTCCATATTTTTTATGTATTTATTTTAATTATTTATTATCACATATATCTTTATTAAAATAAATAATATTAAAATATTCAAAATGCCTCGAGTGCCTAAGGCGCCCCCCTTAGTCTCTCGTCTCAGGCGCCTCATGCCTCGGATAACATAGTTAGTGATTGTATTTTTTAGAATTAACGGATACCTGATAATCAGCATGACGATTGTGCTGTTGGTGCAAGACAAAGTGGTGGGACCACTGAGAGGACTGACTGTGGTATCATGGCGAACGTCACTATTAGTGATTCTACCAAATAAGCAAACTTATTACCTCAACCCAATTGTTGAGTGTGGGACTGACACCAAGTATTTGATAATTAGAAGCTTTTAAACCTTTTACTTTGGTGTGTCAAGGCAACAATCAACAATCAACAATTTATCACACTTCGCAAGATCTATAACATGCCTTTCTCATGCATAAAGTGAGTCATATACAGATCTATGTTATCAGAGGCCATCGCCTCAAGCACCTTGTGCACCTAGGCACTTGGGGCAGTTACCTTTGCTGCCTCGCTTTGATCTATTTATCTTAAACTACCTTAAGCATCCTGTTCACTCAGAAAGAATGAATTTAACTAAATAATTCAGATAATGGTTGATAATTTTATTTTATGTATTTTTACTTAGAGAGCCTTGGATTTGGGATCTAATATGATTATAAATTTATGATGGGCTGCAAGACATTGAATTTTAGTTTTTTGTTGGTTGATGTTACATAGTTTTTTTAGGTTGTTGACTGTTGCAGTATTAGTTATTTTACTATCATTGTTATTTAGTTCTTATATTTTTAGTTTTATTTTAATGTTATTGGTCTCATATGCATAGTTGTCAAGGCGCCCACCTAGGCGGTAAGGTGCTTTTCCAACTGCACCTTGCCAGGGCACCTTGTCTGAGACCATAAAGGCGCCCAAGATGTCCAAGGCACCAGCCTAGGCACCCAAGGCACCCAAGCAAGGTGCCTTGGGTATTTTTACATGATTAAAAAATATAATTTTGAGGGGTTTTTCTTTCTTGATACTCTTCACTATGGACACTTATTTAATGTTAGTTTGAATATATTAATATATTGCATTATCACTTATACTATCATACATATTTAAGATTTATGATTATAAACATATATTATATACTTAATTAAGTTCTTTTTCAACTCTTTCTTCTCTCTCTGTCTCACTTAATTTATCAAGATTAACTCCTTATCTAAAAATAAATCCCCACACTTTTATAATTACATATATAAGATCACTTATACTATTGCATACTATTTTGGAGTTTGGGGGCCTTTGTCCCCTTGACAACTCCCCACAAGTGGCGTTGCCCTCTTAACCCCCGCGACTTGACCACGCAGGTCGATCTGCTACTACTCTGTGCTCCTCCTATTTAATAATATTATAACAATATTTCACCATCACTTATACTATCGCACATATATAAATTTTATAATTATAAATGTTATATACTTAAATTTTATAAAATTCTATTTAACTCTCTTCTCTTTTGCACACACATCATATTTACTTATGTGCATAGATAAAACACTCATATTCAATTATAACATAAAAATATAATTTATATTTATATTTATTTTTATGTATAACAATTTTCCGACTCGGCATTCTTTAAATACCGCCTTGACCGCCTAGGCGATGCCTAAGTGGAATTGGTACCTTTCAACGCCTTAGGCGCCTTGTCGCCTTAGACAACTATGCTCGTATGTTTTAAATTTCTATAGTCTTTTTATGTTTCTTATTGTTGCATTTTGAATTATTTGCTTTTATGGTTATTAACTTCCTAAATTCTTACAGTTTTTTTAATGTCGTTGATATAACTTGTTTTAAATTTCTGTATTTTTTATGTTGCTGTTGTTGCATTTTAAATTTTTACAAAAGTTGATGTTTTTTTATTTTTTTTAATATTGCTCTTGATTGTTTCAAGTTATGTAATCTTCTTATATTGCTTACTGCATTTTAAAATTTTTGTATACATATATTTATATTAAAAAGTTTTGCCCGACCTCAAGCACTTGAAGTGAGCTGTCCCTCTCCTCACGTCGAGCGTGATACGCCTTGGATAACATAGCTCAGAGTTGACTCAAACTTGGTAAGAAACGTGCCCTGAATCAGACCAAGTAAGAAACCTAGGTTATCCTGCCTCGGACTCCTTCAATCCTGCATGATTAGAATAGCTTCTAACTCACACCATCTCCCACGGCCCTTCCTAACCCTACTCTCTCTCTCCCCCTCCCCGGCCCTATCCTTCAGTCGAGTCACCCCCTCACACTCTTAGTCTCTGTCAACTTGCTTAATTTTTCTGTCTTTTGGTACAAAAGTTTGCTGTATTTTATATTTTTGATGTTGTTTCAGCTTTAGATGTAGGATGTTACTGGTGACTCATAGATGCACATATAAAAAAGATAAATATATAGAAAAAATATGCTTTTCCTGAATAACCTGAGGTGAGGTGAGACAGTCCTAAAATGGATAAGAAATTACTATTTCTGTAGATGGGTTGTCAAGAATGACCTGACAGATTTTTCTTGCCCACAGAGTTTATGCGGAGAAGAGTAAAGCGAAGTCTAAAATTGATGTGCTTGGTGCTGAGATTTTATTCTCTTTCTGTTTCCTTTTTTTTCTGAGTCATGTTGGAATATGGGGATTTAACGTATTGCTTTTCATTTTCCCTTTATGTGGATTTAACAGATCATTTAAGACTCATTTTAGGGCTTTGTTAGACAGCCTTTATGTTTTTTCAAATAATGTTTTTTGTTGTTGTTTATCTAGTACCTTCATTTTTATTATTTGTCTCCCCGTTTCTTGAAGTAGCCTGCGTCAGCAAATGCTATCATCTAATTACGGTGCTAGTTGTTTTTCTTATTTTCTTTTTTGCTTTATATTAATTTCATCTTTGCTGTTTGATTATGTTGTTATTCAGAATTTTCTGTTTTACATGCAAACTATGTATTTATTAACTTATTTAATTTTTTTCTGATCTATAATTTTAAAATTGGTTTTGGCATCTATTGCTTTATTTTTCCACTTGTTCTTAGTGGCACAGCTTACAACAAGATGTATGGAAGCTATTCTATTGCAAAAATGTGGCCTAACAGCCAAGGATAGTGGAATCGGAGACCGGATTGACTTGGTAGAATCGGCCAATACCATGAGAGAAAAACCGATCTAAAATTGGCCTGGACCAGTTTTTCAAAAATAAGAAATATGTTAAAAAAGATTAAAAAGTATACCAAATAGATTCTACAGGCAATTTCAGTCTGAATCTGACCTAATGAGGACATTTGTCCAAAACGGTTTGGGAAATTTTATCGACGTCAAAGAAAGAGGGATCTACAATAATTTCTTTTATTTTTTCGTCATTTTCTTTTGGGCCACCATTGATTTCAAATTCTGGCCCAATTTGTTTTGCTTATTAGAGTCTTTGGGCTATTTTAGTGTAAGTCCAATACGTAGGAATTCTCTTTTGTCATTTACTTGTGAATAGGTGACATTGGGCCATCCGCAGCACATTGGTGCGACGGGCCCAATACGCTCTGGTCATTTGTTTTCTTTTTTTTTATTCATTGTACAGCCTCTTTAAAGAGGGGCCCTGGTGCGCTGTTGGCGATATGAAGAGAGAGAAAAGTCATTTTCACTTTTGCGCATTCCCTCCCGTTCCTAGGTCATTGTTCATCCGGAGCTCCTCCTTTCAGAACCTAGATCTAGCGAGCTTCATCTACGTCTCCTGTTTTCTAGTAGTTAGCTAGAGTATTTCCTCTCTACTTCCAAAGAATATACAGTCGGTCCTACTACCATTCCGGTGGCGTTTCCTCGACGGCTTCAGGCGGTGAACACCGGATGTCTGCCATGCTGCTTCTTCCTCGGACGTTCCTTCGTCTACTACCTCTCGCAACGGCCATTCCTTAAGGCGGAATCTCTTTGCACCACGAATGAGCTGTTGGTTTCTAGCAGCGGGTGTCTCTCGTGGTTTTCCTACCGCTAAGTATTCGCGTTTGGTTTACGACCGCTTCCAACCTCGGTCGAACATGTTAGCAATATTCGGTCCTTCCGGATCCGATGCCGCCCGTCTCGACGTTTCTTATGTCGTTGACATCCTGCAAAATGAACCGGTCACCGGCTGCGTTCATCATTTTCCAGACTGTCGAGTCTTCTGCATGCGAGAACGTCCGCTTTGGTGGCTTGGCCCCAAGTTGGAGACACGTCCGAACTAGTCCTAAAAATTTCAAGTTTCGACATGTACGGATTCTCTGTTTGCGCACGACTGGTTTTTGGATTAAGGATAACAATGACTAGTTCACCGAACGATGAAGTCATTGCACAGCTCACTGAGATCAAACATGATCAATGATTTCCTTGTTGGATCGATGTTGAAGGCATATGATGAATGCCACGGTCTCATTAAGACCTAGTCCGGATTATCAGTTCAGTTGGTTTCATTGCCATCACTGGTCCATCTCCAGTGAATAGCTGCGTTTCCTTATGGACTTGAAAGGTTGAGCAACGGATATTTACACTGGTCCATTCCAGTAAACCTCTGATACTACACTGGTCCCTTCCAGTAAATCTCGGATACTACACTGGTTCATTCCAGTAAACTTCTGATACTACACTGGTCCTATCCAGTAAGCCGCTATTCACTTGGTTCTCTGGTTGGTGGCAGTGATTCTCCTGTTTTCTGAATAGTCCGGTGGAATGGTTACGTTCCAATTACAGTACCGGTGACTCTACGGAGCTACCTGCTATTCTGGATTAAGACCAACTGATTACGGGTTAGTGGCGGCTGATTCCTTCAACGATCAACTACTGAGCTGTGAAAATGAAGTGTGATTAACTCTCTCTGGTTCAACAACTTCACTTCGGTTTCTTCTGGTAGCTCGTCAACCTGGATCCGGTCACGATCCCCTTTGTTTGTTTGACCTATTACCACCCTGCGAGGTGTGGGTCTACTTTTAAGGTTGTAATGCCTATTGAGTGAATTTGTATATTGGATCATGACCATATCCAGCCGGGCCGACACCCACACAACTGTGTGGAGGTACTCTCTTACTCATAAGTCCTTGTATGTTTACTTGCTTTTCTATTATACGACTCGAATGCCATGCTCATCGTGCGTTAGGAATCTAGCCCGAAACAATCATGTAGGCGGCGTAAATTACAGAGATTATCTTCAAATCCAAATAAACTATCAGAAATCGATTTCGTTAATTAGTTGACGGAATTAGATCTATTGGTTGATTTGAGAAAATTTTCATTGTTTAAAATCCTGATTATTTTCTAAATAGATAAAAACTCGCTGGTCCAATTTCTAGTGCTAACAGAGGTAAGCCAATCTTGAAATAATCAACTGTTTTAAGTTGAAGATTTACTTGAAAATTCTTAAAGAGTGTTTTCATTAATGTCCTACACTCTCGATCCATGTTAGTTCCGCATCATGACCCTTTTGTCGGGCGAGGAGATGACGTAGCCATCTGGGTTGGGTGCCTGGGGTCGAGGTTGATGTGGTCAGCCAAAAAACCGAACAAGTCAGGTTGAGAGATGACCTAGCCATCCAAGTCAGGCTGGGTCATGTAACGGCTAGCCATTGCTGGCTCTCCAAGCGTCCCTACAGCACTTTAGGGGCCTTTATAAGGGCCCCTCCTTGCCCCACAATTCTCTTAAGTGATTTCTCTCACTCACTCCCTTAAACACTCTCTCTTTAGCATTTGGACGATTATTTTGTCTCTAAAGTTGTTCCAATTTGTTGATTTCTTACAACATTCAAGACTCTCTAAGCGTTCTTTTTTTGTTTAATTGTGTTACTATCACAGTTTTGTTAAGTGTTAGTTTTTTGTTGTTAATTTTTTAATATAATCTTTTCAAGATATCTTCTTCAAGTCATGATGTCCAAACCTTTGGCGCAAGCTGAAATGATTCTGTTTGACTTCATTGCAACATGATTAACATGGCTAAAAGTGTAGTGTAAGTTTTGTGAGAAAATCATATACGATGTAATTTACTTGTTAAAGCATCACCTTACTGGAATGAAAGACAATGTTCTCCTATGCACCCATGGATTCCATCGAGGTAAGGGCACAATTTCATAGTTATTTCCGGTATATTGAACTAGCAAAGGGAGCAAGTAAATGGCACAAAGACAGCATCCAGGAAGAGATAACCCAATCTTCTAACCAAGGAGGGTTGGGTCGGGGGTCGCGACCGGGTCGCGGGACCCCAGGCCGACCCGGTCGCGACCCTAATTTCTAATTAATTTTTTTTTTGAAAAATTCAAAAAAATAAGAAAAATGCGAAAAAAAATCTGAAAAAATACAGAAAAATTGGATAAATTAAATGACATGATTTAAATAAATAATGCATCAATTTTATTCCAACATGATGTGTTGTACACTTTGTAGGTAGTTGATGTACTCTCCCCACGTCATTTGGGTTGAGTACGAAAACGATACGTATACGCGACGATCGTATTTGTCCGTCCATCGTCGGGAAACTATCCTAAGACTTGATCCAAACGAGTCACCGTAACTATAGGTCGATTGGATCGAAGTATCCGATGACTCCACATAATTCATTCCGCGGTACTCTTCGATCGTATGTAGGGAACCAAGAGCCTTCGGGATGAATCGTACACATAGTCGGGGGCATCGTGGTATTCGCTCCGCTCCAATGGGCTACAATGACCTCCTTTACCTTGTGGCGACGCCTACCGTGATCGGTATCTTGGGTCGCGTGAGTATATTGCTCCTCGCGGTAAAACGTAGCGACGTGTTAGGAGATATGGGAGGATGCGAGGTCCCTCGTACTTGTAAAGTGTCCGTGCCCCGTATCGAGCACCATCATCGCTGCTACTCTTTGACGACGAATCCTCGGACGTACAGTGCTATGCACTCGGATGTTCGGCTCCGGCGTATCTTCTCGATCGTCTTCGACCGTATCGGCATCTCCATATCAAAAGGATCGGTCGTAACTTGTTTACCTTTTCGCCTACTTTGCGTACCTTGGCTAGTTCCTTCTCCGGTCCTACGGCGCTTTCTAGTGAGGGAGGGATGCGGAATTCTTGGTAGGGACATCGTCGAGCACTCCTTCGGCCCATTGTCGGTCTTGGGGGTTGAACTCCGTTCTCCCGACCCTTCTCGGTCGTTTACCCAAGCTAAGGAGTTCTTCTCGTAGAATATTTGATCCGAAATCGATATCCTCCTCTTCGATTGGCGGCTCGTCGGCCGAACGTCCCGCATTGCGTGTGCTATCCCAACTCTTTTGTTCCATCTCGGTTACTTCGCTTCTATTCTATCCAAATTCCTCGACTTTAACCTCGTATTGTAGTGACAATCTGACACGAGGTCTTCAAGCCTCTGATGTCAACCTGTTCTCTGCTTTGTGTGAATCGATTTGAATGTAGACCAATTTCGCTCGCGGCCGAAGCGGATGTGGTTTGACTTAGGACACGATGGCTACGTACGCGAGTCCTCGTACTCACGGTACTTTACCGTGGTCCATCCACCAATCGGTGCATAAATTGAATGTCGTACATTATTATCTAAGTAAGCTTTGATTAATTAAGTGATGAACAAAATTTCTACGTACCCGGACTTAGTATCGTCATAGCTCGTTCAACTCTGCTGCGTTCCAAAGTGAAAACTCCGCATTACGTAATCGTACATCTTGTTGCGAGCGATAATAGCCCGGTCGTCGTCACCGAGCAGCCGTCGGATGACGCTCGCGTCATCTGTAATAGCTCGTTCGTCGCCTTGAAATGTGGACTATAACGATGTCTTGGGTTGAAAAAGTAACCTACGAAACAAATAGTATTAGTAAACAAGTTATACGCAACTTTGATTAATAAAAAGATTAGTAAATGTTTAAGAAAATATACCTGCATGTATGGGTTGATGTAATGTACGCTCCCGACGATCTATAATATCCCACCACTTGGCGAAGTCGGACACGGTCTTGGAGATTTCTTCTTTGGCTCTCTCAATCGCATCGTATAAATACCCCGTATGCCTTTTCTATCTCCGTCGACTATCCTTGGTACCTTCACTATGGGTTGGACGATGTCTAACGTCTTCTTTACAACTTTAAAAATCTTCACTCTCTATGTCTCTTCTACTTTTCTCCCCTTTCTCTTATCCGATGGGTTACATCTAGCCATCCAACTACTACCCCCGACCGGTGAAATGACCGTTTGAGTTAGAGCTCTCCTTTGACTTAATAAACTTTCTAAGGAAATATAGTGGGAGGCGAACGGGTTGCCTTGCCGTAACAACTCTCGCCCCGCATGGTGTGTTCCCTCGTAAGTGCGAGGACAAAGTTGTGGTTATAAATAAATGAATAAATAAAGCGGGCTAACTTAACTGCAATACATTTGAGGATCCTTGCATATATCCTCCGACATCAAATCTAAAGAGTGGGCGGAACGGGGTGTCAGTACAACTTTGGTCTTTTGACCATAAGCATCCCCGACGCTTTGTATGCCGCCGCATTATGCTGTGACTACTTGAACTACCCGGCTCTCTCCTATTTCTTCTATCACTCCATCTATCGGTGGTAAAGATACTCCGCATTCTTTACACAATGATGCGTCGACCGACTTCCAAAAGATGCCGGCTTGATTGTACACTAGGAAATTGATCGTAGTCTTCCTAGTAATACATTAAGTATAAGATGTTAACTAAGTTATACCCAAAAAAGAATGTTAATACATATAATATGAATGAGTAAAAGAAAATTTAATTGCGGTCCATCCGTCGGTCATTAACGTGCAACCTCGTTCCTCCCGAGATGCGTTCGAATGACGCACGTACGGTTTGGACCGAGCACTCCCTACGACGTCCGCAATCGTATCGATCGTGTTCTCGTAGTATGGTCCCTTCGCGGCATTTGCGGGAATCTTGTGGTGAAAGAACCACCTTGACGTTGCCGGCCAATCCTCTCCTTACATAATTTGAGGTTCTTCATCGCCGTCGTGATTGTTGTTTGACGTTGCCGGTGGTCCGGTGATTACGGGATCCACGGGACCTCTTCTTGGGTCGTCGTCTTGTGTGAGATCGTAGAACTCCGTTGATCTTGCGGTTGGTTGTTGGATCCTCTTCCGCTATCTCGACCACTCGCTTCCGGACCTTCGACCCCGTCATTCGGCCGGTATGTACATAGAACTTTTCCGTAGCGAATGATCTTCGACTTGCTTCCATCCTCGTGAGAGTTCATCTTTTTAAAAAACATTTCGGTATCGAGGCTACTTAATTATCCTTTAAAATAGAATAATGAACAACGTTTATGAGTAACACCTCCCATACCTTCGTACTCTTCGTCTCCAAAAATATCCGGCCTCTCTTGTCCGGTTCGTAAATGTGTACGGATCGTCTCCCCGGTTGTTGCGATTCTTCTCGGACGGTCTCTTTATGTCTTTTGCTAGTTCCCTTCGTTTGCTCCATCGCTTGTAGGTGCCTACGAAATTGAGCCTACGACCTCCGGCGGGTCCGTGTGCGAGAAGAACATTTCCCTTCACTGCAGATGAAATTTTAAACGATAAATACCACCGAATATTACTTTGTCGCGATATTTGCATTGCACTTTTCTCCGCCACGTGGAGATCAAATTGCAATGCAACCAAGCCGGATCACTCCGGGTCGCAGGTAGTTTGGGTTGTTTGGCTTGGAGAAGACATTTTTTTAAGTAAATAATTACTTAAGTAAGTAATTAATTATTTAAATAGCTAATAACCTTAATTAGTGACTTAATGTAAGTATATTTTTATTTATATAAAATGAATAATTAACTAAATATATGATTAAGTAAGTAATTAATATTCCTTCAAACTAATGATGTGTTAAGTAACTACTAAACTAAATATCTAACTAATCTTCTAGCTAACTAACTATGCAAGTAAGCAAATAAGTATTAAAAAGAATAAACTATTTAACCCACTAATCAATGGAACTAATATTAAATAAATATACTAAATGAACTAATGAAATGCTTAATGAAATAATTAAGTAAATGAGAAGCCAAATTTGAGCAATGAGAGCAATGAGAGCCGAATGAGAGGTTGAGAGTGAGAGTGGGGGGTGGGAGTAAGGAGAGCCCCGCAGGGGCTTTAAATAGCCCCCAGGGGCTGAATGGGGGGCTGCGCCCCCCCCGGGGCCGTCGAGACCGTTGCGACGGTGCGCGCGGTCAAGTGACCGTTGCCAGACCGGGTCGCGCGACTCGCGCGACCCGGCCAAGACTCCGCGACCCGGCCGGGGGAGTCGCCCCGACCGGGTCGCGACCGGGCCGGTCGGGCCTAAACCCGACCGAGTCGGGGCCGGGTCGCGACCCGGCATTCCATGCTTCTAACTATGGAGTCCCAAATGCCTTGGGGATAGTATAAGTTGTGTAGAAGAACATCAAAATGTAAAATTCGAATAGAAATGATTACTTTTAGTGAAAATTTGTATAATTATTGGATTTTTTACATTTTTTTTTGTTTTTTATTTTTTTAGCCTTTTTATTTCGGATCCAAAACTGGTCTAGTTGAGCCCAAGTCAGGTTGGGCCAGGACGACCCAGTCTTGACCCACAATCCAACTTTCCTTAGCCAAAACTAGGGCTGTAAACAGATCTGGATAAAATCTGGATCCACTCTGTATTTGCATATGTTTATGTAGATAGAATTCGATTAAAAGATATCTGTTGAAGCAAATATCCAGATATAGATATTATTCAAATTTTAATCGGACCAGACACAAAAATGTCGGCTTTGCTCTGTTTAGGATTTGCTCCGAATCAATCTCTTTATGATATATACATAATATATATGTTTAAAATTATTTTATTTAAAAACATAATTTAATATTTTATATTATATGTCAGTATGCTTGGTTTGCATTAATAAGATATGATAAATTTTATATTTTAAATTGTATTTTTATATTTTTATATTATTAAATATATTAATCAAATAAAACTTAATTAAAATTTTGAATTGGATTTTATTCATATCCACTCTGAATTTGGAGAATATCCAACTTATAATATTTGATCTATATATGTATCCAACTCGGACCAGATACGGATTATCTGTTTAGTTAAACAGAACAGACACAAAAGCGTCATATCTCCTCCCTTTACAGCCCTACCTGAAGCCATGTCTTGAGTTATTTGATAGAGTTTTAGTACCCTTCCTGAGCAAGCTGGTGGAAATTGACATACTTTTTTTTTGGCTAGTATTGCAATGGTTGCGATGATGATTTTGCCACCCAGGCAATGCCCCGAGCTCGAACCTGGGCCTCTCTGACGAGAGAAACAGGGACTCACCACTGCACCAGGTGCTGGGAACAAAAAGATTGACGTACTTTTATCAGTTTAATAGTACTCTGGTTAGAAAATACATGCTCTTGGGCATCAAGATGGTTCTAATTGCTAACCAAGTCACCATGGATGTCTTTTCTGTGTTTTCACTTAAGAAACCCAAACTTTGCATACACTTCATTTCAGAACGTTGCATTTCCAGGTCAACAAGGATTTTGTCAAGTTTCCATCAGGTGGACCATAATGTGTGAAGTGGAGATGATGCATCTTTGACGATAGTGGTTGTGAAAAGTGATCCTATTTCCTTGGTTATCATTTATCAATGCATCAATCTGCATTTTGCTTATGGCAAAACCTTCTCCCTTGTAGGTTGTTTTGTACCCTGAGGTGAATTATATTGCTAAGTTGTTGAAGATGGTCCCTAAGTAATGGTGTAGTTAGATTGATGAATGATTTAATCGTGCATCTATTTGCCCACACCTTGCTCAATTGTTTTTGATCATCCAGATTACAAAATTGTGGAGTGTGGTTGAGTTTGTAGGCAAGGTACTGTGGTATGGTTTGCAGGCTCCGCCAATCTAAGTTGATTGATCCACACATATTGGGTCTGTAGACCCGATATGTATCATATCCATATATGTATCATATCCATCAACTTAAGTTGGCAGATCCATACTTAGAGGGCAATGATTTTTGAGTCAGGATTGGGATTTGATTGGATTGGCTGATCCGAGGGAATAAAACCTGATCCTGGATTGGCTCTTCCAGAAACAGGTAAAAAACACAAAAAACTTGCACAAGATGGATGGTCAGCATGATCGTGGTCATATCCACACCAGAAGTGGTCGCTTGGGGCAGTGCTCCACCGCACCTACTTCCTCAGCCCCTGTAGGACAGGAAAGACACTCATATACGAGCTGGATCCGGTCACTTCCGGGTATATATCATCCGAAGCTGCCACTACCTGCAGGATTGGCCCCATATTTGGCTGATTCATACCGATTAAGTCCTGATCCCAGGGGATCATGGATGGGGTTCCCCTTGGGATTGGATTGGCTTCTGCCAATCCCCATCTGCGTTGGCTGATTCTGCTAACCATGATATTGTGTCTTTAGACCCGTATGAGTCACTTTTTTGGCTCAATATGGATAAGGAAGGTGCAGGGTGGCGGCTGCCTCCCTCTCTATCATTGGGAGGCATGATCCCACCATCCAATTCAAAGCACTGCTTCAGTGGGGATCTAGTCATACCAATGTTTTGTTCTTTTCTTGTTTTTCCAAAATTTTAGGGACGGATCCAGGCCAATCCTGGATCAGGTTCTATCCACCGGGTAGGGATCATCCCTAGCCAATCTTGATCCTGATCTGGAACCTGAATAATGCTGAGGTACGCAAGGTGGCACCTTCCCTTCTCCCTTTTATGGTCATAGCTCTTAGTTTGAATCAAAATGATTGTATAAATTGGAAGTTTCAATGATATTTACTCATAAATTTGATGGAATCAGTCATACTTAGGTGCCCCACTCTAGTTTGTCATGTTAACCAGACTAACCTGTACGAGTATATGACTCGTATACCTGGATTAATTCATTAATTAGTAAGTCCATGTCAATTGAATGAGACAATTGAGGCAAGACGACCCATAGATTGTATCAAACCGTCTCATTCCCGGTTGCACAACATGGGTGCAGTGTATACACATTTTGGAAACCGAGTTACATGTTCATCTTGCTGTGATTATGGGCTTGCACCGGTTTCCTTAGTGTTTTATTGTAATTATTTTGGTACACCTTCCTGCAATGCCAGTTCCCTTGATATGCGTTGCTTTTCCTGAACATTTTCAAAGCATACAATGAATGATTTTGGCAGGGCTTTGCAGGGAAAGGGCCTTGACCAAGATCAGCAGTCTACAAAATGGCCTTGTGTCAGTGGTGTAGAAGAGGAACACGCCTGCTCAAGTTTGTTCGAAGAACTGATTGGGAATCGTACTGCATGCTATTATCGAAGCTTGATTCAATGTTGAGTAAAAGGTTGTGTAAGTGATGAAGGGTTCAAAGGAGAAGTCAAGGGAAAGAAAGGGAAGTGGGATTATTCGAAGAGAGCAAACTATACGTGATGCTCATCATTTTTCATCTGTCTGGCCTTGTATTCTAGTGTTATCTTTACATGCACTCAGCTCAGTTGTTAAGCTTATGCTTCCCGGAATTCTTCCTCTCCACAAATGCCTCTTGAATACTCTGCCAAGTTCAGAAAAAATACTCTTATGTATCCTCATGTTTATTATTATTTTTTATCTTTTTATCGATGTGAAACTATGTAAATAAAAGGATTGCGGATTATTTTCGTTTGTTCTGTCCGGCACTGCTATCACGGGTCCCTTCTCCACCGAGCCTTCCTACATGTATTTCTCAGATATTATTCCAGTTGTAGAACACATTTGTCTGTATAGATTATCAAATTGAACATACTATATACAGTATAACATGGTCAGCATGGTAAACTGTTCGGGATGAGCACGGTTTGAATGGGCAAACTTGTCTTATGTAAGACATGAGGCAGGTAGAAGTGCAAACGATTTTGATAACAGATTTAGAGGTTCAAATGTAAGACAGTAGGCAGGCAGAGGTGTATCTTATATGTTATTAGAATTGGAATTTTTTTTATTCTGATAGTTTTATAGGAACCCGACTTGGAAATAGTCAATTTTGTACTAAAAAACAATTTATATGTTTAAAAATTAGTATTTATTTCAACTCAAATCTTAGTCTTAAATATTTTGAGTTCCTTTTACGGATTCTCTTTTTTTTCACGGTTGCGCTTAGAGGTATTTATGTCATCTAAATCTTATTTAAATGTCCTCGTCCAAGTTAGCTTATTTCTATCATATTTTTTATTTTAATTTTTGTATTTTTAATTAGAGTTTCCTGTTTAATATGTCTAAATAATTTTAATCTTTCATCTTTCAATTTATCTATGAATATTATTATTTTTATATATTTTTGATATGTTTATAAGTTATTCTATATAAAAATTTGTTTGGTTAGAGTATCAATCTCAAAATTGATACAACTTGATACTTGTGTTACGTGACATGTTTTTGTTTACACTTAAAATTGATATTATTAATCAAACATGATTATTATTAATAGGAATTTTAAAATTGATAATGATAAAATGTCTAATAGTGTTTTCAAAGAAGATTTGATCTAATATGATTATTCATCTATCTTAACATTTTTATTTTATTAACATTTATTTTAGAAACAATTTTTTTATTATCTAATATTTACTACCATATCATATTGTAGGTCATATATTTATACGATAAAGTTTTGTCAACTCTAATAGAATTTTATCATCACATAAAATCTCTATAGTCAATCCCTACTTTATTTATATTTTCTCAATGAATAATTGATATTTGAGATCTTGGCATTTTGATCTAAAAATTTGACTCACAATGTTTGGCCCGTTGAATATAACTTCTCATGATTGCAATTGATTTCTAATTTCATCGCATCTGAGTTGCAAATGATTGTTAAAAATATATCTGACTTTCCATATCGATGGACAAGAGTCATTGCATTTAGGTATCTTCCTCTCATGTCCCTTAGACCATCAATAAATAAAACTGACAATACAATATGTTTTCCAATATTATTAGAATATATTTCTCCATCTTTAATAGGATCCACTACTCCTTAATAAAGTTCAGCTCGTATACGTTACTGATTTTTATAGTAAAAATCTAATCGATTTATTTCTTTTTTAACATACATGTCAACAACATATTACTGTAATAAACGTCCTCCGAAAAGTATTGAAAAAAAAGATAGACTTCGAATCTGAAAAATGTATGCATAGTACTCACACGCCAAAACAAAAAAAAAAATTATTTCTTTGAGAAGATACACTAGCATGATATAATAGTTTATTATACTAAAATTTAACACAAAAATATCATTACACACAATTATGCAATGAATTCAACATGATATATGTACATACATACGTACATATACATATATATACATATATACAAATATGTAATTAAATGAAAATACTATATATATTTATGTATACATATAAACATATATACATAAATATAATTATATTTATATGTTATAATTGAATGTGTGTGCATTTATGTTTGAATATATGTAAATGTGATTTTATTTATAAAATTATGAATGTGATTATATATTTTTGGGAAAAGAAACGATCAAGATAAACTAAGTGAGATGGAGAGAAAAGAGGGTTAAAACATAACTTTATAATTTTTAAGTATATGATAGAAACTTTATAGTTTTTAAGTATATAACATTTGTTTACAATTATAGAACTCAAACATATATAGTAGTATAAGTGATAATAAAACATGTAAATATGCTTACACTATCATTAAAAGGGCATCCACAAATCACGGTGTGATTAAGTCGGGGGTTTAAGGGGGCATCACCTCTTGTGAGATATTAGGAGACAAACCACCCCCAAAAATAAAATTGTTTTAGTTATGTAAGAGACCTACGCCATCTAGCCCATAAGCTTTGGGAGCCAAGACAGACGCCTTGGTCACCTTGGGCATCACCTAGGTGGCCCCCCAAATAGCGTCTTGACAACTATGGTTTTGAGTAAAAACATCAGTTCATCATAATGTGAAAAGAATTTGAGTGTATATAGCCTAATTCATACTAGGAGGAAAAGCATATTAGCATCAAGAAAATGGAGAGAAAAATGTATTTTGCCATTATAACATGAGATTGAAATCAGAAATATCAAGTAAAGATAGAGATTAGCTTAGCAAAGATTTGCTAGATTTGTTAGTGGTACTTATCATGCACAATAAGAGGCATAAGCACAAGTTGAACAATAATGTGTTGTTGACCTAGAGAAGTTGTTTGAGAAGAAGCACTCATTTAGTGCCTAGGTGGAGACCGAAGATAAAGATTTGTGCCGAAGTTCAACTATGCCAAAGTTCGACTAAGATGCTTGTACATAGCTGAGGAAGAGTTAAATGATGTTGCGTCTTGAGACCGAGCTCTGTGGAGATGCGGAATAGAAATAGCAACTTTCATAGCCAATTCCACTTCCACGTGTTGATCCAAATCCAGATCCAAATTCCAGAACAACACTCCTACCATATCAAATGTTGTGAAGCCTTCACAAAGTAGTCCGCAATTATCCACTTCAAATGTTGAGCATTCACAGGGGCAAGAAGCTAGTAAAAAGGGAACATAGAATGCAATGAGAGCCTCAATAAAAGATTCAAGGTAGTAACAAATTTTATCAACATGGTTCATTAATTGATCCTCCATAACAATAGAAACCACCAACTGCAAAAACTGATAAGAAAGAGACTAGAACAAGAAAAGAATTTTGCAAGTTAGGAGATGTCATGTAGGCTCAAGTGCTAGACTTCTAGTATTCATGCTCCTACTTCACCCAAAGGGTTAGGTAACACAGTTGCTGCAGAACATGAAAGTGCATCACTGTCTAGATTTGTAGCTCCCACATACTCATTAGACTTGGGCTTAAACACAAAATTACAAAGACAACAGAAAGATGGAGATAGCTAAGAAACATGGAGACATGGTTATAATGGCCATCAGCACAGTACTCTTTTTATCATTATCGGCCACTTAAAGTTAAACTATATACCAAAAAGAGTAGTGTGACAAATGGAGAAGAGGACAAAAACAAAGGTCATGTGTCATCAGCAGATAGCACTCAAACATTTTGGGTTCGGAGGACATTATATACTTTAATCAATATCTAATGGGGTGTTTGGTCGCATGATAATTTTTTATACACTTTCATGATAAAAAATTGTATTAAAATAAAAAGTGAACCAACTCATTACATAAAATTATCACGTTTGGAGGGATGTGATAACAAAAAAGAGTAACTACCACACATGACCAAATAAAGTGGGGGACCACAAGAAAAAAAAGAGAGGTGAGACCCTCTTTTTTTGTTCAAGAAGAAAATCACTTTCAAAATATAAAATTGTCAAGGTTGCCGAACACTTTTTTTGACAAGTTTTCTTACAATTTTTAAAAATTAAAATAAAAATCTCCATTATCATGCAACCAAACACCCCATAAGGTACAAAGATGACTTCCCTCTCTCTGATGCAAGACACAAAGATAGAATTTCAAGATATGGCACGATCTCTCTTTGGTGCACTTGTTCTGTTTTTCATCATACCTCATTTTACTGCTAATTTTCCTGGTATCAGTTAATTGCATACCGGTTGGGTAGCTGTCAAAAAGGACGACTTCATCAACACCAAACACCAAAAGATTCATAATCACTTGGTTCTCACAAACGTGTAAAAGAAACTGAATAACAAGCGGCAAGCAGGAGTAAATACATTATCAAACTTATCATATGACTCATTTTCCAACAGAAATTAAGTTTATATTTTCGTTGTATAAAAATGGTAGAATTTTAAGATCACATAAATCAGTGAACTTACCATATGTGATATGCTTCATATGTAAAATCATAAAAGAGATGAATGAAGAAAGATAACTGCATGCACTAAGTACTTCAAATAAGAAAAATACGAGAAGCGATCCCGTCCAATTCTCTTAATTTTTATGCGGGATAATGGTAAAAGAATAGGTGCCAAGTAAAGAGGCACACAACCAGATATAAACCTGAAATTAATCAAGAAATACGTACTGACTGTCAAAATTCGCGGTAGTTCCGGGTACTACTAGAAATATAGCTGCAAGCAGAAACATATTTGCAATGCGAGATACTTCAAGCAGTGATACAAAGTGCAATCTCCCGTTAGGTTCGTGAACACAAGGCACTGCAGGGAAGCACCGGCCATCACTCGGAGCAGAAGGCATAGAATGAAATGAAATGACTGAGACCGATGGATTACTTCAGCGATGAGCGACGAGGAGGATACGAACAACACTTGCCAGAGTTGACAATGTGAACCTTCTGAGGTGAGAGGAGAGAGCTCAGAGGGGAGGAGGCAGCTGTTGCCTCACACAAGGAGCTGAAATCGTGAGTCAAGAAGGCGGAGTGTACATCCATCCGTCTGTCGCTGTCTCCGGAGGCGAGAAGCCAAACTGCTGGTGACGGGCCGATGTGAAAAAGCCTTCTTCTGCTGCGGTGACGCCGCTCCGAGACGGCAGTCGATGAAGACGACATTCAAGAGCCCGGGAACACCTTGCGGGCTTCAAGTCTCCAAGTGAGGTAACCCCGCTGGGCTACTTGGCCCAGCTAATCTCCCACTGTGGGCTGCTTACTGGGATTACTGTTAATTATATCTTCACGGTACGTTAAACAAAAAGACAACTTAATTTTAGGTCCCTAACTAAAAAAGATTGAAAATTGCTACGTACAACTTATGTGGTTTTTTTTGTTACCTATAGTTTTTTAGTGTTAAATTTAGGCTCGTAGAAGGATCGATACACATTTTATGTACCTAAAATAGATTTTGTTGGGAATAATATCTAATTCTACCCTTAGGAACTAAAAAATAGATAACCTCTCCAAAAGATGCATATGTTCACAGGTAAAAAGCAGAGTTGTATTATTTCCATGCTAGTTAACTTTAATCAAGGAAAATGTTTTTCAGAAAAGGTCCCTATCCATACGTGAAAGAGAATGTGAATCTGAATAATGAGGTCTCTACAAAAGAAGAAAACTCTTCTTCAAGAAAACCTCTTAAGAACCTAATTTTTCATTTATTATGAACCAATAACTCTGCTGTTTGTTACATGGAGATTAGAGAAGCGTGCAAAAGCCACATCGGATTTAGTGGAGTTCCAAAAATATTAGTATTAGTTTCAAGTCAAAGGTGCATGTGTTCTGACTTAATTGATCTAAACTCTTAAGTCTGTTTGGTAGTACTATTAAACACCTCTATCACTATCAATTTTAAAATTGACAGTGGTAGTAAACAATAAAAAGATGTTTGACTAGCAATATCAATTTTGAAATTTGTAGTGTAAAGTGTAAACAAAACAAGTTATATAATACAAGCGTCAACTTGTATCAGTTTTGAAACTCTAACCAAATAGATCATTAGTTTCTTGTTTAACTTATTTATAGCTTGTTTGGTTAGTGACTTGTTTGGTTAGAGTATCAAAAATGATACTATATTAGTATTGAAATTGATATTTCTAGAAATTGTATGGTTATCAAAATCGATACAAGTTGACACTTGTATTACATTACATGCTTTGTTTACACTACAAATTTCAAAATTGATATTATTAATCAAACATCTCTAGGTGATTATCATTAATATCAATTTTAAAATTGATAGTGATACAAGTGTTTGATAGTGTTACCAAACAATGCCTAACGCCCTGTTTGGTAACACTATTAGGTGCTTCTATCACTATCAATTTTAAAATTGATATTGATAGGAATTATCAAGAGGTGTTTGGGTAATTGTATCAATTTTAAAATTTATAGTGCAAACAAAGCATATTATGTAATACAAGTGTCCACTTGTATTACTTTTGATATTGATACTCCAACATTTAAAAATATTAATATCAATATTGATATAGTACCAAAAATGAAACTCTAACCAAACAGGGCATAAAATATCAAAGTTGATATTGTATCAATTTTGATATTGATATTTTTAGAAGTTAAAGTATTAATTTCAAAAGCGATAGTATCAAAATCTCTTAGATGTTTAGTAATAATATGTTGTTATTAAAATTGATATTAGGTATTTGATAACATTATATTAATGTCGAAATCATCACTACTTGATTTTTTAGAGTCAAAAAAATTATTGATATCAAAACATAAAAATAAAATACTAATATAAAAATATATTATTAAAAATATAAAATATTAATAATATTCACTAAAATATAAAATATGTTTATAAATTTTAATTTACATAGTAAAATTAAGGCAAAAACTAATTTTGTGGTAGGTGTATTTTTGGTTGACTTTCCAACCTATTTCCTACATTTCGTAAATAAAAAGCAATATTTCCACTTACAAAAATACTTACAAGTTGAATGTGATGACAACATACACATTGAGATCATAATACCAAAAATATTGATAAAATTTACCACTATTAAATAACAAAGACAGCACTATGTTTTTCCCAAGCACATCACCGATCTAGTCTTTTTTTTCTAAAAGAAACTCAAAGACCTAATCTACGAGCTATCACAAGAGGTGTGGCGTGTAGCACCATGGATATGGATATATCAAAAGAAACTTTCAGATCAACCTGCCACTAGCGGTAGATCAGAGATTTGGCCCAGATAGCTCCTTTGAGAAATATCTTCTTTTGACCAATTGGAAAGCACACAAACAAAATGCCATTCAGTTTCAATTCTTTTACGCATAAATAATCTTACTGCCTCTTTGCGTTAATGTCCTTGCTAAAATTAATGTCTGGGGCACAGTCCATAACCAGAGCATGAACCTACTCATCAGAGAAAAGCATGCATTCGAAGACCACATAAATTTCATTGACAACTAATAAAGAAGCTCATACGAAGAATGAAAACAAGAATCAGAAGAGAACCTTCTGTATGTTAGAATGCATATGAGCCCCTTCTAGTGAGGACACTAGACTTTGGCCTCGATTCAGCCAAGTATATGGTCGACGCAGGAGGAATTTGGGTTCAATATGGCTTGGAGATAATCACTCATATTTTGTTTAGTCAGGATGTATTTTTTTTTAGATTTTTCTAAGGTGTCTACATAATTTTTAGACATTTTAGAAATTTCTTACATTTTTTTTCATTTGTCTGTGGATTTTTCTGAATTTCTGTGTAAATAGAGGGGCGGTTCCTATATAAAGGACCGAGCCCTCCCTTTTCGACGCATGATATACAGTAAACTTGAATCCGTTGAATTTCTCTCCCGGTTTTGCCCTTGAGCCTCTCTGCAGGTCTTTAAACCTTGCGAGGGTTTCTCTCTCTCTCTCATCTGGCGAGCAGCTGGCCCATGCTCTCGAGCTCCTCCCGACGGCGAACCCTAGCGCAGACGTCTTCCTCCCGATCTCCCTCCTCCGATGGAGATAATGGTGTGCGCCTTTGGAGAGTTCGATTCCTCCTCCCTGGATCTTCTGGTTTGTCTTGAGCTCCATCTCCGTAGGATCACTCTTCCGATCTCTACGGGATTCCCTACTTCTTCTTCCTCTTGAAGATAGCTCGTCTTCTTCTCCTTTTTTCTGGATCTGGTTCTGGCGATTCTTCTTCATTCATCTGGACTTCTTCTTCTTGGTGTTGTTGTGAGAAACTTCGAGGCTAGCATTACTGGTAGCCGGGGGTTCTTCTTCCTTGCCGGATACAGAACCATCGCTGTTGCCTTTTGTTGGCTGAAGGAATCCTAATTTCCGTCCGCGGAGGTTGGTGAATCTAGCTATTCCGAGGCTCTTGCCGATGACGACGAGATCCTTGTCTTAAATCTGGTTAGACTCCTCGATCCCTTGATTATGCATATGGTAATGGTTGGTGATATCTTGTGAGTCCGTCCTCCCTATCGGTTCTGGATCTCCGGATCTACAATGCTGGAAAATAAGTTGTGATCGATCGGATGTTGTCTTGGTCTACGGATCAAACTGATAGCCATCTGTTATCATTCGGACAGTGCAAGTGTTGTCTACGACTTCATAATCAGGCTCTATTAGTCGTAAGAAGCTGTTTCCCGGGTTATTCATTGTTTGGTTTATTCCGAACTCGGCTCACCTTCTGAAGCATTAATATCCGACTGAGTTTCATTACCGTGTCGATTAATTTGGATTGAAGATGTCTGGAATATAATGCTGGATTTATCGTGGAGCTAAGATCTGAAGAGAAACTGGTCCACTCCAGTTTACGCATAAGTCTTTCAGATCCGATTAGTTGATTTAGCTGTTCACTGTTATTCTTCGGGATTATTGATATTGGAAACTGGTCCCTATTCCAGTCCAGGGTTTCTTAACTTCCCGAACTGGTTCCTCTGCGGCATACATTTTAGTGACTTCATTGAGACTACGACTGGTCCTCATTTTCCAGTCACAATTTGAATTCTTACTGTTATTCTCGATCATTGTTGTACGCTTTTCTGGGGCTGATCTGCTGTGTCGAAATGAAATCGAACTTTGGTTGATGATTTTTGAAGAACATTTGGGATTCATCACAGTCTTCTTACACTTATTTTAGAGCTATAGAAATGTCAGATCCATGGATCTTCCTACAGTGTCTGATTAGAAGATGATGATGACCACCAAATATCCAGATCCTAGGTAGCTTCCTTGCAGTTGCCGGACTGGATTGAATCCCTATCGGGAATGGTTGTACTGTGGTCACCTGATTCCTAGGCTGTGATGACATTTTTCTGAGCCTCCTTCATAGTGGAAATACAATTTTTGGAGATCAAGATTGTTGCTGGAAAAGCCAAGCAGGTGCAGACTAGTTGGTTTTCAGTCAACCTGGAGATATGGTATTCCTCTGAGTGAGTTTGTAGACCTTTTACCACCCTGTGAGGTGTGGGTCATCAACTGTTCTGTACTTATTTGATAAATCGTTGTAATTAAAGGAGGAATACCTATCTCTCAGCTGAAGACAGTCTTCCCCACACTCCGGTGTGGAGGTACTTTCCGTTTCCTCTTCCTTGCATGGTTTTAATTCTGTTTTCCTATTATCTGAATCGTGATGCCATGTCTGGTGCGGTTTAGGTCCTAGCTCTTATTTTAATTGTTGTTGGTCAGTGGCGAGCACATTAGAGTGGACCTAATCCAGATAACTAAAATCTCTGGCGTTAGCTGTTAGAACCGATTTTCGAAATCTTTCAAGATTTTCAAAACTGGCGGTTCTTCCTCCTTTCTGATTCATTAAAAGAGAAAGCAACTTAAGTGGAATTTTTCTTAATTAGATCACTCTAAAAATTGAAAGACCTAGAACTAATTTGTGGGAGTCAGAATTTTAGTTTGTGGGTTATTAGCCTCAATTACTGATCTTCAATTCTATTCCCCATCACCTTCAAAATAGAAGACCCTGCCTCTTATATCAGGGTACAGAGAACTATCCATAATCGCTGGCATCTTCCTTACAGACAAATGTTCTGCATGTTGGGAAAGAAAAAACTAGCTCTCATGTTTTTTATTTAACTAAAAAATCACTCACTGGTTTGATTGAGCAGGTGAGTTTGACTTCTTGATTTCAAAGAATCTAGGGGAAAAAACTTTCTCTCAGTTAATCATTGAAATTGTTCTTCTCGGAACCCATATTGCATGAAAGATATGTTTTTTTCTTGGGTGAAACCTTTTTCTAACACTCAATTGCTTGGTCAGTATTGTATTACTTCATTGAACCACCCATAAATTTGCCAAATAAAGAGAATGTGCCAAGGACAGTGAACGATCTCAAGTTAATAAATGTTGAACATATAAATGATCAGGTGTGTAAACTCTGCATCACCCTTTGTACATTTAAGTTTTTTTTACACAAGCTATTCTTCTGATAGGAAAGAAAACTTCAAACCAACCAAAAGTGAATAGATGTGCTTGCATCATTCTGTGGCTTACTATTTTTGAAAGTGAATTGAGTGACATTGACTCTACCCGTAAGTAAGATACTTGGCAATGTACCATGTGTCTTTGATATGTGTAAACACTGACAAAAATCTTGTTGGCTTTCATTTGGGTGTGTTTCTGCCACTTTGAATATTAATTCTATGTCATGCTGCATCTTCATCTTACAGCAAGTTAATCATTGAAATTATTCTCTTTAAAACCAAAAATTGATCATCAGAGGGCAAGTAAATGACATAACGAAAGGATTAGACAATAAATGATCCTTCAACATGTATACTATAAGATAGCATGATATATAGATATACAGGTATAGCAACCCACTCATCTTCCATGAATAAATTAAACCATGAAGTTGAATAGGAAATATCCCGACTAATTTTTGCACCACAAATGTAGCATATCAGATCAATTGAATGATTAAGCCCAATGCCAGCAGCCCTAATCACCGCTCGGAGATCAGGAGGGTGGTGGCGATGGTAGTGGTGTTGACATTCATCCTCTTCCTGTTTTTATTGTTTTGATTAATTAATTGATTCGTAGAAGAATGATATATAGACACATAATATATATTTATCTTTAAAAAGATATGTAGATCTCCCCATGTAGACATTTTTCATTTTTTTTGCTTATTTTAACCAAATACATATATATGTATGGTTGATAGCTAGCTAGTTCACTACAGATAATCCCTGTAATATATGTAAGGGACTGTGATTGTTTTCTTATAAAATGAGCCACCTATAACTAGAGAGTCAATGTAAAAGATGAGGGTAGTGTTGCTAAGATTCACCCTCTTCCTATACTTATTTACTTTCATTGGTGTTCAGTTAATAACTTGGTTAATTAATTAGAATATAGATAATATATACAAAATATATTGACATGATCAGATCAAGATGTGTCTCAACATGCACCCTATAGACAATTTTTGTTCTTATTTTAACCATATGTATATATAGGTGATCACGCTTTTGATCTTTGATTAGGTTATGGCTTTGTAGATTTACATTGCTTGATTTCATATACTAATTAAACTCTAGGCATATCTCTTATCTCAATATAGCTCTTAAAATTAAGTTGTATGGTTTAACGTGAATTATCAAGTAACATCAACCTATTAAATAATGTGCATTATCAACCTATTTACGTCAAAATAAATGCAATGAAGAAAAGTTTAGCTGATAGTACTTGATGAGAAAGGAGAATTCTGAGTTCGATTGACTATTGTCCCTTACAAACACTGCAAGAAAACATTAAAATGTGTTAGAAAAACATAAGGAAGCAATTATATAATTATGAGTTTAAGAAACTCCTTAAAGTTTTAGATACAAGAAGAAGAAAAGTGTTTTGCTAGCTTAATAAAAAGAGATTCATATTTAAATCTAGTGAATAACTATGAGTTATTTACTCGTAGTTATATATATATATAACACCATTACTTGCACTGTGCTTCGTATGTCTATTGTAATTATATAATTAAGCTAAGAATTAACTTCATGATCTAGCTTGACACTAATTAATTTGTGTAGGGCTGATTAGAAGGTGGCGGCGGTGGCAGCAAGACAGCTGCAGCAAGACAACGGCAGTGGGATGGAGGAAGCTCCGCCATATGAGCGCTGCAATAGGCATATGTGCCCCATCCTAATCCACTGGCATATAAAAGTTAGCTATAATGAGTATTGGACCTTGTAGAAAGTAGAAGCAATAAAGAAAAAAGAAATTTTGGGCACATCCGAAGAACCTGAGCATTTTCCATTCGTCAATACCTAATAAATGGTTAGGAAAGCTTAAAACCCTTGATAAGGGGCTTTTCTTGCAAGCTGCAGGTTACTCGGAATGCCAGTGTCCAGAGATGGTAAATAGGGTGTGTATAGATTGACTGTGCGAGATTTCAAAATGGATGGTCTTTTGCCTCTTTAGCAAGCTTTACAACATTGCCTTCAACAGTAAGGTATTTTTTTTTCAAAGGTGAAAGTGGAACCACAGTTTAATATCATTAACAAACAAAAGAAAGCAGAAGTAACAAGAGAAAGCATAGAACAAAAACAAGCTAGCTAAAAGTGAGCAAAATACCAAATTCTGACCCAAAAAAATGACTCGGTATATCTTAGATACTTCCCAGTTGATTCTTGATTATTGTGTTATTTTGTTCCATCCAAAAAGGTCCAAAGAATAGCCAAGAATAAGAATTCCCAAATATGTTTGCATCGAGGCCACGAGAGAAGATAAACTTATACAGGATCAGTCCACATTCCAAAAACCAGAAAAAATAAAATAACATAAAAGAAAGATGGTCTTGATGGTTCTCTGATGGAGGAGCGGTTGGAACCTGGTGAAAAAACCACCTTCCAACAGTGAAAGGTCTGTCACCACGACTATAGTCCTTTCCTACCTTAATCCTCCCTTGACAACTATGGTAAAAGGATGCAAAATATGTCTTAACCTCCTAACCAAAAATTTGTAGAAAGGGATTCCCTGTCATTGTCGGGAAGAAGAATTCTCAAAAGAATACGACAGCATGATACACATATATACAAGTACAGTAACCAATAAACCAACTCATCTTCCATGAATACATTAAACCATAAAGTTGAACAGAATAATAATCAACAGCGTTTCTCTCAATATCTGATAGCTTCGCACTGATAGCTACTTATGATTTTGTGCGGAAAGAAAGAAAAGCTGTTGGTTGTAGCAGCAGAAATATCAGTTAGGGCTATGTTAAATGTCTGAAACGCATTATGTGAAGTGATGATGACGCGGCGGAGGAGAACAACACACGTCGTAACAAACAGAGGATAGATCCACAACACTCTGCTTCAAACAATCCTGGTTCGTCTGCATAGGACGGGGAGCAAAAATAACTTGAGGATAAGATGCGACTGACGACAATACGAAGCTCTGCCAAATGTACCAACCCGAGAAGCGCGTAGCGATTAACGAAGTCTCTGTGGCGTATGAATCAGACCGACGGACGCTGCAGGATGGGCAAATCTGAAAAGACTATTGGCCGACGGAGGCCACGTGACGGGCAAATCTGCTGATGGAATCGGATCATCCAAAAAGCAACAAAGAATGAGAGGAACGTTGGAGAGTGTAACGGACGGGAAGGGACGAGGTCGGCCTTCAGACCTGGGGTGTTCAAGGCGTTGGAAAAGGAGGCCGAAGGAGGAAAAGGTTCATCGTAACGTCCAAGGGCGGGCTAGAACATTGAAGAAGAAGAAGAAGAAGAAGTAACAAGGATGCAATGAAGGGGAGGTTGAAGAAGGAAGCGCGCGACTCTAATGGATGGATCGAGGTGGAAAACGGCGCGAGAGGAACGTCTCGGACATTGGAAACGGCGAGAGACGGAGCTTGGCTTACAGAAAAAAACGCTTGCGGCTTCGGTGGATAAATCGAACGCGCAGCGCGCCTCTCGCTGGTTTCAATAAGATTTCACCGGGCGTCGTGATCCCTCTAATTCTCTCCGCCGATTTAGAACTTGCCTTCGTTCTCTCTGCAGTCGGATCGACATGAAGGGCTGCGCTCTGGAGGTCCTGCTCGTGGACGCCGATGGCCTGAAGCACAAGCACTTCCCAGGTAGTCTCCGATCGATCGATCGATCAGTCTATATATATATAGATAGATTAATCATACATACCTGTTTATATATTAATTCCTTCTCAGTCCGAGATGACGATCGTCTTCTCTCTGTTTTTTTTTTTTTTTTAAAAAAAAATTAGGGCGCGCCGGTGTGTACGTGATTGTGCAGTGCGGTGAGGAGAGCTACAGAGGCAAGACAAGAACAGGTTTCATTTTCTCTTCTGTGTTCCATTAATTAATTTCTTGTAGCTTCTTAATTATTTATATAAATATATATAGATCGATCTGCTTGAGATATAAATATATATACACACGATTGTTTAAATTTTTGGCAGGGAAGGGCAGAAGAGTGTGGTGGAACGAGAAGTTTGTGTTCAAGTATGCGTCTCCCGAGTGGCAAAGGGTGACCCGCCTCACCGTCAAGATCATGAAGAGGAAGAAGGACAAGCTCCGGAAGGACAACTTGATCGGTGAAACCACGTACGTATGTGTACATACCATTAACTATATATAAGAGATCATCGCATCCGATATATTATAAGAGCAGATCTTCTAACTTAGAAGGTCTCCGGAGAGAGATCTACAATCAATCTCCTCGTAAACTAATCTCCTCGGTGGTGTCTAAGGTCACCTGTGCACCCTGGTGGAAATTAACTCACCGAGCTAGGCAACCCTGCTCCCATAAATTAGTGTCTCCCCCTGCAGCTTGTATATATATTAATTAATTATATATCCTTCTTCTCTCCCCTGCTGCATGCTCTAAATAAGTAAATACTCCTCCTCCTTCCCACGTTATAAATTAGTCGTTTCAGAATTTATGTTCTCTCCTGTTAGTTATATATGTTTCCTAGCTACGAACAAATATATGTCTTGGCATGCAGGGTTCACTTGGAAGGGATCTTGAAGGAAGGGAGTGAGAAGGGATGCATGGATCTGAAGCCTGCTTCTTACAACGTGGTGCTGGCCGATGGCACGTACGAGGGAGAGGTCAAGATCGGCCTCAAGTTCATCTCCAACGTACGTATATATATATATATGGAATTCCGTTTCATTTAAGTGTTATTTTTTATGTACGGGGTACGTATACTTGGGCCGATTTTGCCTAAACACCTAATTAACTTCAAGACACACACACACACACATATATATAACTCATTAAAGTCGTTCAATAACGTTTCTCCGGTGGTTATAAAGTTGTTTGGCTGCGTGATTTAATGTTGGGGTTTTAAATTCTGGGCTCCGTTAATTACTCACGTAAAAAACTAATAAAAGTTGACTTTGGGGCAAAAAAAAATTTAATGGGCTTAAAGTTAGTTAGTTAGCCCGCTCAAAAAGCACAAATAACGTTTAAGGCAAGATTAGCAAACTAACGTAGAGAAATATATATTAAGATGCTAAAATAAAACTTGATGGTTAGTAATCACGTGACCGCCAGTAATATTCTTCGGTCCATACAATTTAATTAATCGAAACCCTTTTAATTATGAAAACCAAGCTATCTCTAACAAAAAAAAATAGTATTAACGGAGTACTGTTCGGTTGCACAATATTTTTTTATAAATCTTTGTATTAAAATAAAATATAAAATAACGGAAGGCATAGAATTATGATGCTGGGTGGCCGGGATAATTAAGATAACACACGATTAAAGAGTCCGTGCACCTATAAAAAGGTTGGTAGCTAGGTCACGGGGAAAAAGAAGGATGAACTCATCTCTCTTTTGTACCGAAAGAAATTTTATTTCAAGATATAAATTTATAATAATCACCAAGTGTCTTTTTCTTCGAACTTTATCGTAGAAGCATTAAATTGCAACAAAGACTAAATGCATCGTGCAAGTAATATATAAAATGAGCTCGAGTCACTCTTCATCTTCCCACAAGAAAATAAAACTCACTTCATCACTTCGAGTCAAATCACCATTTAAACATAGTAGCCAGTCTCATTTTTTGTGATATAGCGAAGAGTGTTCTCTCCTGATGAGGTGACTCGAGCTCGTATAAAACCCCCACCCCATCCGCTTTGTTTCTGAACTCTTCTCATAAACCAACAACTACCGCCAGCAATCAAACAAGAATAGAAACTTGCTTCTGACCGGATGAAACTTGGTTAAATCCCACAGTTTAATTCTGGGCCATGCATGCGTGTCTTTGTCAAGTAAATTAAGCTACATATATATCTAGCTCTCGTTCAATTAAATTAATAACGAGGCCGGCTTTCCGGCGCATGCATGCATGCAGGTGGAGATGGACGCGCGAGAGGGCGAGGAGGAGGAAGATCAGCAGGCGCCGGCGGAGGCTCCTCGCCCGGCGTCGCTGTGCAGAGCTCTGCTCGGCATCACCGGCGGCTGGCGGCGAATAATACCGTGGCCGAGCTTCTTCTTCTTCTTCCGAAGATCTCCGTCTGCTGCGCGAAGAGCCTAATTAATTACTAGCTAGCTTAATTGATAACGCCAATAAATACTAGCTACTGTATAACATATAAACATAGAATACATTATCTGTGAAATATTAATCAACATCGATCGGTACTAGCGGATGATGATGGCTTGAAGGCTGTGGTGAAATGAAGTAATTAATTGCTGAGGGTGGTGGGTGATCTGGTTGGCATTAGGAGTTTTTTTTTTAAGTAACACAGTTTTTTATTTTATTTTTAAAAGTAACACGGTAAAACTTTTAATTGTAAATCTAGCACACTTTGGTCAAAATCGAGTTTTGAAAACTCGACTTTCCTCTTTGATACGGGTCCCGCCTGATCCGATTGCTTAAACGGTGTTTAATAAAAGTCGAATTTGAAAGTAGAGTTTTTACAACTAGGAGTTGTAAAAACTAGATTTTGAAACGTGCGAAAAAAAAACAAGCATTAAATGCGCTACAGTACCAATGTTGAATTTTTGACGTTCCACCTAGTAAAATTGGATATTCGGATTAAAATTTCTCCGATCCACTCGGACCAATGAATTCGGAACATTCAAAACTATAAGATTGAATTTTTAAATTTATAAAAAGTGCAAGTTTTATCATTGGACGGTCCAGGATGCTCCGATTTAATATTAAAAAATCTAATATTAAGTATTTCGATATTCTAAATTTATTGGACGGAACGGATCGTTCAAATTCAAACCCGATAAATTATAATTTAAAAGTATAGGTAAAATAGAATTGAGTTATGAAAAAGAAATACTGCATTTAATGCTGTGCGCCGTAGCGCACATTAATTTTTTTAAAAATCAAATAGTCTTTATCTATATTCTTAAATTATAATTTATCGGATTTGAATTTGAACGATCCGTTCCGTCCAATAAATTTAGAATATCGAAATACTTAATATTAGATTTTTTAATATTAAATCGGAGCATCCTGGACCGTCCAATGATAAAACTTGCACTTTTTATAAATTTAAAAATTCAATCTTATAGTTTTGAATGTTCCGAATTCATTGGTCCGAGTGGATCGGAGAAATTTTAATCCGAATATCCAATTTTACTAGGTGGAACGTCAAAAATTCAACACTGGTACTGTAGCGCTGCGCTTGTTTTCTGTTTTTTTTTTTCTTGCGCACGTTTCAAAATCGAGTTTTTACAACTCTACTTTCAAAAGTCGAGTTGTAAAAACTCTACTTTCAAATCCGACTTTTATTAAACACGGTTTAAGCAATCGGATCAGGCGGGACCCGTATCAAAGAGGAAAGTCGAGTTTTCAAAACTCGATTTTGACCAAAGTGTGCTAGATTTACAATTAAAAGTTTTACCGTGCTACTTTTAAAAATAAAAAAAAAACTGTGTTACTTAAAAAAAAAACCCGTTGGCATTATATACATGAGGAAGAGATATTGGTAATAATCTCTCTCTCTCCCTTCTTCTAAATTTTTAGAATTTTGATGTTCTTAATAGTTGATAATTAATGGCTATAATTCGATCAACTCTGGGTAACTTTTAGAATTTGAGAGAGAGGATACAAGTGATGAGTTTATCTCTCTCTCTCTCTCTTCCTTGCAAATCCAAGCTCAATCATATTGAAAAAAAAAAAAGGCAAATTAGGTGCGTTTGGATGAGATTGTGTTGTTGAAGATTTTGATAAAAAATCGTATCCATAATGCTAGCCAAAGAAATATTAAGATAAAGAAATAATGGCGTTTGAGGTCATGCATATATATATATGGAGAATAAAAAAGGTTATTTAGTGAAAACGTATGTGGAGAACATTGTTGTCCAAAGTGTGGCCAGCATGGAGTTTGTAGAAAAATAATCTCTATGGGCTTGTTTGGCACCATAAAATTTTGGGGATAAACCTGGATTATCCCCAAAATTTTGGGGATAATCCATGTTTATCCCAGGTTATCTTCAAGTTATCCCTATACCAAACAGCACCTATATGTTCCACCTTTCTGAGTTTGTGCAGAATTTTCATTTTTCTCGATGAGATGTGTTGGCATGGCATTCTCTAAAAAAGAGCCTTGTATATATTTATATATAGATAGATTATGTATATATTAATATATATATATATATGGACAGGTCCAAGAAAATGGTTGGCAACAAGACCAACATCTTTTAGGCGCAGGCGCTACCCCTTCCTCTTCATGTGATGTCTGAGTCGTTTTTATAGAATATCATTAGATCTGTGTTGTTAATTTTACATAATTTAAGTTGAGAGACTCAGTGCACAAATCATATATATGTGCAATCAATGACAATTATACAAGGAATTGGAAAACACATAATATTGCCAGTCACAAATGGTCATGTGAGTACAAAATGTAGATGACAAGATAAAAACTATACCTTAGTCATGTAAGACTTGACATCACTAAAAGTATTTATATCTAAAGAAAGTGAACTAATTGGGGATGGGGCTTCCCCCCTGGCCTTTGCTCAGTCATCTCATATTGTTACTTTGTGAGGTATATACTTGGCTGATGTATTCTCCAAGTGTATATATAAGGATTCAGTCGGATTATGTGGCTTGACCGGGTATGTTATTTATTGTATTTTTTGATTTCAAAAATCAGTCATCGCCAACAATAAGGGTTTCCAGGTGAGGTTAAGTTTATGAATTCATTAGCTTGCATGCTAGATATCAAGTTTTTTACTTTAATTCCACAATGGTTAGGTCGCCTTAGAAGATAGTTTCCTTTGTGATAGGTCCACTAATCATCTCATGTTCTCTGTGGGGGTGGTGATGACCTCACTAATTAGAGTTACATATCTATATCACTACAAGAGAAAAGGGTAAGGGTGACGGCCGCGGACCATCGTCATTGTACCAAAAGTCGTCATAAAAGGGTACTAATGACAGCTTTCACACTGTCTCTCAACCATCCCAAAAAAATTCATCGCAGCGATTAGGTTGACAGTCATTGCTACTAAGTTTATAAGAGATGGCTATAACATCGTGGCAACTAAATTTATAAGCGCAACCAAAAAATCATCACTAATAAACTATAAGCAAGGCTATTCATGTCATCATGACCAATTATTGGGGACAACTAATTAATGTTGTCGCTAAAACAACAAAGTAGTCATTGAAACAGATCAAAAGCACCTGGGGGTTTTTCTTCTTGTTCGACGATGGCTAGCCAATATTAGTAGACAACAACTCATGGCTCATGTAGTTGCCGCCATTCATCATAGTTGCAATGGCTGATAAAGTCATCGCCGAAATAGGAGAAACAATCCCTCATGTAATTAACCGTACCAAAATATGATAACATGAATATGTAATATGGCGTCCTAGAAATTTTAGTTCTACATGTTGTGCTAGGTGCACTTCATTGGACTATTCTTGCTTTGCCCATGGACCACCATGAGAGTTAGAATAACTTGAAATATGCTGCAATCAAAGATACCACGTACGGTTTCTCTTGGTGCATCACTGCTAAGGTATATCTCATGACTAGTCTAGCTATATTGTTACCACTATATCTATTAGATCCAACGTAAGTCTCATATATGTGATGTAGAAAATGCAAGTTGAGAGATACCTTGCAACATGTCTAATTCATGCTTGATATATGCCTGATACATGACTGACACCCACTCGTATACACTGTTGATACATCAGAATATGATATTCAACAGAACTTGTAGTCCTCTTATTATATATGCTAGGATCTAGGCCAATTTATATATTAATTATCTTTGCATGACTGTGCAACTATCTTATTGTGGAGAGAAGGGACTAACATTAACTTAGTCCATGTGACTCATCACCATTTTTTCGTAAGTTGTGTTTTTGTAGAGTTCGAGGAACCTATCTTGGGAGAAGATGTCCCAGAGCTTGCCGCCTAGTAGCAGGCTAGTAGGCCATCCACTAAGTTGTGCTTGCTAAATGAAGTTAATAATCTGAGCTAAGATCTAGCTTATAGTTGTTATTTTCATATTATTTGTCTGGTTATACTTTCTTAATAATAATTATTCAAGTTGAGTACTGAATAATTGATTGAATGTTACCGTTCTAGTTGGGTGGGCTGTTGCTAGTCCAAATCATGAAATACCGGGTCGCCAGGTCGTCCGACCTGGTCACTTTTTGGGTCAACCGACCCCGACTCGGCTCCGATCCGCAGACCCGATTATTATTTTAAAATAAAATTTTATTATTTTTTTCGACCCCGATCCGACCCTGACTCGACCCAGGTCGCGACCCCAACTAACCCGAGTCAATTTTGGGGCCGACCGACCAGAGATCGACTCCGGAATTTTCCTTTCTTGGTCCAAATTGGTACTTCATCGGAAGTTTTTTTTTCCCGCTACCACATGTGATGATGGGACTATCCACTGCATATCGTGCTCTCTGACTCGTGACATTCTAATCTCTCCCGGTTTGATGTGTTTTTTCATCCCCTCCTTTTCCTTTTCCGTCGAGATTTCAGAATCGAAAGGGAAACGTTCACAAGGATCGGAACATTATTCTGATTCAAAAGTATCTTGTGGATTATTATCCTATCCTTTATCTAAGAGAGGGCTTGCAGCCCGAGATAAAGACTAAAAGACGAGGGTTTCACTCGGCGCCAGCCACCGAGCAAATAAACGTCACCTTCTTGCAAATTAAACTTCAACGTACGTCATCTGGTGGGGGGTTTGCTTCGTCTTGATTTAAAAAAGTTTTTATGATAAAATTAAATACTTCATTTGATTAACATATTTATGTTACTCAATCTAATATTTATTTAAAATATATTAAATATATCATTCTCTAGGTGAAGGATTACATTTGAAAACACCAGCCACATAATTTATCTTTCTTAAATTTATCGAAGCATTAATTAGAAGTCTGTTTAGAGAATATTAATCGAATCAAAATGCCGTTTGATTGATCTCTATTTATATCATGATGAATCTCGTAAAAA
This sequence comes from Cryptocoryne crispatula var. balansae, assembly GCA_036172225.1. NCBI lineage: Eukaryota > Viridiplantae > Streptophyta > Magnoliopsida > Alismatales > Araceae > Cryptocoryne > Cryptocoryne crispatula. The sequence continues at coordinate 11,535,611 of CM069925.1, read as the reverse complement.
TAAATCAAATGCAGTTCGATTCACAGATATGCTGATGCGTCTCTTTCTATCCGCAATCCGTGCGTTCCTCCGTGAGTCGTAGGACACGGGAAGAAGAGCAAGCAAGCAAGAAGAAGCAAGACTATCGTACGTCCCTTTCTTGATCGAACGGCACGACTGAGGCACAGTTTGAGATTCCACTACACAACGGAAAGAGATTAGAAGCACGAAGCCAGTCACAACACTGCGTCGCAGATGATGCTCCTCAAAAGGACGGGCTGAGAAGAAAGCAGGCAGACGGCCCCGGCGCGCGTTTACTCCACCAGATCGTCGTCGTCGTCTGGAAGTGGCTGCGCCGCCGCCGCAGCAATCTCAGCCTCGTACCTGTGAAAGAACGTGGGAAGAACATGAGAGCGGGCAATTTCATGAAGATAGATTATTTGTTAACATCATACGCCGAGGCACCCATGTTTATGAACAACTGCAGCAGGGAGGCCAGCAAGGCCAGAGGGGGGAAAAAAAGAAGAGTGATATATCTGGCAAGGAAATACCAAGGCATGCAACTGCTTGATCTAAATACGAAAGCTCGCACCAAATTAACAGGGTGGGGTTTCCAAAGAACATGGATGACACAACACTTATGAATGGGTATCTATCTTCGTAGATAACGAAATCTACGAATGAGTATCTATCTTCACGAAATATTTATTGTCTGCATGACTTTTGTCAAATCATCCTGTCATCGTCAAAACACTTTCCAGCGATGAAGAAGGGAGTGCATCTCTAAACAAACTAGAGCTCAAAAGGCATGGTCTCGTGATGTACAATTAAATGATTAATGACAATGCAAGAAGAGTGACGGTCAAGCTACTCACAGTTTCTGAACAGACATGTCGATTTGGACTTCGGGTGGAGCAAGTGCGGGTGATTCGACAAAATGGAGATTTGGATCCCTGAAATGAGGCAAGCCACCTAAAGCTCTTATTCTTGAAAGAACACGACACTCAGTGGTAACACAAGCAGAGAGAGAAATTTACCCGGCAAGCTTTCTGGCCAGATAGAGGAACGGCTTCTCGAAATTGTAATTGCTTTTCGCAGATATCTCGTAGTATTGGAGATTTTTCTTCCTGTGGAAAGTCACCATCTTTGCCTTCACCTGCCTGTTCTTGACATCAACCTTGTTGCCACATAGGACGATGGGAATATTCTCGCATACCCTGTTTCCAACCAGCAGATTACTTAGAAACACTACAAAGACAGGCAGAAAATCATCCAGATTAGGCAAAGTAGTTGTTGGGATCCCAACCAAACATTAGCCTCAACTGACCGGCAAAGATCTCTATGCCATGTGGGGACATTCTTGTATGTCAGCCTCGCAGTGACATCGAACATTAGAATTGCACATTGCCCATGAATGCTGCAGAATCAGAGAGGAACATGACTCATATTGTCACGAATGATGAAATGAAGAAAAAAAAGAAACTACGATCAACTGAAATTTTCCCAACAGGGAGGGAGTCCCATAACACCCGCAGAATCAAAAGACTAAAAACATAACACAAGGCAACAATTCAGAGTAAGTAATTAAGACAAGTTATCTGGATGAATGTGACCATTTTATTCCTATTAACAATTTTAGCTTATTTATAACTGTGATATATTAGAATGTAAACATTTAACAGTTACTCAACTCTAGTCTTTGATTCTCTTTCTCCATGGCTCAATGGATTCCCTTTCTCCGTGAATGTGACCAATAAATATCTTTCTTTAGAGATATTTAAATCATCTAAATTATATTGAATTATCCTTCTCCATGTTAGCTTAAGTAAACAGCATCCTTTTCTTACATTTATACTATCTTGATATTTTCACTTTTCAAATTGAAACATAGCTCGACATTTAAAATATCTAAATCATCTCAACGTCCCTTTCTTCCAATGTGATTATAATTATAGGCACTCTACCTAATTTTCTAATATATTCATAAAACATCTAACACAGACTAATGTCATCAATTTGTATGTCTAATATCATATAAAGTTGAGTCATGGGTATCTAAATAAAACCACAATGTTTATAGACTTTGATAGCATGATAAAATTGGTTTTCTATGCAAAAATATATTACCTTATCAAAAAAGATGTTTGGAAAACATGATAACAAATGAATTTTATGAAGAGTTTCTTCTTGGATAGTAAAGCGAGGTCTTATTTTTTCATCATTGTGGCTCACTTGTTTTTGTTATACATGGTCCCACCTTACAAGATATTATTTTCTGAAGAAACCAGATAATTTCAAGTTTTTAGATACCTAAGATTTTACTTTAATATATTTTATTGCAAAAATGTGAACAATTATACTACAAAGCAAACACCTTGTTGGCAATTTTAGGTTTGTGAAGAGAAATAGCTGAAAAAGTCACATAGAAATGCATTAGTGCATAGATGGTTGCCTCGACTGCCTCTAATAAATAGTACATGCATGCAGAAAATAAGTTGCAGCATATAGATGAATCCTAAGAGCATATTTGCAAGGAAACATTCCCCTTCCCCACCCTCTGCATTTCTTGCTTTGTTTCTCATGTTTCTCTTTTCCCATTAGATTAGACATTTAAGATTGTAAGGCTTTGTTTCTCTTTTTTTTCTGGCTGTTAAAAGAGTGCTTAAAAGTGTGGTCTTCATTAGCTGGGTTTTACCAGTATAAAAAAAAGGGTATCAAATTTTGCCCTTGTCTTAACCTAAACAGCACCTGAACAAGAAAATGTTTAAAGATCAGAAGAGGAACCTCATGCTCTATGGCTGTAGAATGTACTTTAAAGGTAGTTTCCAATTGATATGTTTAAAAAATCTTGATCTGTTCGGATAACCCAAAATTTTCAGATGCTCCACCCAGATTATAATTGAGCATGGTACTTCAGATACCTCTTTGCCACTCGTTGCTTTATAACTGGGAATTGTACTTCAGATACTTCTTCTAGTTGCTACTACAATGATTTGTTAACCATTGTTTCAGATGCAACAGCAATCATTCAGAATGGAGATTCCGAGTCAAGCTATAGTAACTTAGCCAGTTCAGAACGAAATAAAACATATCCATCTCATAAACTGAAAATATTCTAAGCAAACATAGTGTTCAATCAAATAACATACTGCCATTTTATAAATAAGGTAAATGCATAGACATCAGAGAAAGACAGTCTCAAACTTTTGTGACCTTTTTATGGACCATGTATGATGAGAAAAACAACTTTGATTCTATCTAGACAGTCTCAATATTATGTGATAGGCAAGCTAGGCATATCTCACATTTTTTATGGACCATGTAAATTGTTACCACTTTACAATTGACACATTTGACAGGTTAATTGAGGGGAAAAATATGAGCATTTATTGGAGGTATCGTGACAACGATAACCTTTGATCAGATGAAGCAAATTAACCATGTGACTACAAAACAATAAGACCTTCCAAAGCTCTTTCTTAGTCCCTATTGGATGACACACGAATACAAACAGCAGTAATAGCTCATGTTTATGTAACTACAAGGTGACCTAAAATGTAACAGATCAGCTCGGATAATGGCTGCTAATTGAGATACCATTGCTTTGAAGTTGTGTAATTTGTTGTCTCACGTCTCACAAGGAATGTCCAATGGATTTTCATTTAAGCACCTCATTGCATCAAACTATCTTAAATAGGCTTGTTTAGTTGTAAATTTTTCTATGGGTAGTTCTGTCTTTAGAATTATGCAGTTCTCTTTTTAAAATTTATGGTGCCTACTAACACAAACAGAAAATTGAATCATTTACCTATTTGGCAAGAGCAACACAATTTAAAATTCATAAAACCTGTCAGGCAAACATATATTGTAAAACTTTTTACAGAGGACCATGCATCTGAGTGAGATATAAACTGTGAAATACATAAATTTATTGATTATACATACACCATATAATATAATCAGTAAAAAGCCACAGATAATAATTCTCAATATGACTTTATGTACACATTTTATGTTATTAGTAGATCACAAAATGATAAATTAATAATAATTATAATTCTTAAATTTATCATCAAATACATATTTTGCTTCTAAAATGCTCCATGTCTTGATATAAAGAAGCATATCTGAAATAAATAAAAAATAAATCTAAAAGAAACTGTCACATACAAGATAAATTGAACTGAAGAAAGATAAGTGGTCATCAAGGGCATTGTTTTTGTATATTTATGGAAGTTAACAAGGAACAAGGCACTGCAACAAAATTTACATGGATGAAGGAAAACATTCGTTGGTCTATCATTTATAGTTCTAGGACACGAATAGATTTTTTTTACATCATAAATCAATAGAAGAAAACACCCTATCAGACTTTAAAACCTTAGCAGTTATCACCTAGTAAATAATCAAGCATCAACGTCATATAATAATTTTTGCTCCTAGAAACAGAGCACAGGAAAAAGATAATGGAAGCAAATTTCATAGAAGCATGAAAAAAGAATCCACTCCAAAAAAAAAATCTACTGATTATCTGAATTCAGAAAAATTTAGATGTGCATCAAGGTGACATATTTTTAATATTATCCTAAATTCAATCAGTTCTCGTTTGACTTGCAGAAATGTATTCAAGAGCATTAACTCACACAACAGAAAACATAAAGGAAAATAAATATAACAGAGACCATAGAATTTTTCAAATAATAATTGAAACTACTCGCTAAGTGTGAATCTGTGACTAAACACGCACATTCCAAAATCGTTTAGCACAGGTAACTCTGGTTTTTAGTTTCAACTGCTTTTTAGGAGTAGACAAAAAAGGCTGTGAAAAAGAAAACACTCACTAGTATCCATCCCTGAGGCCACCAAACTTCTCCTGCCCTGCTGTATCCCAGCAATAGAACCGAATCTTCCCACAGTTGGTGAAGAAATCCAGAGGATGGACCTCCACGCCAATGGTTGCTGTATCAGAAATGCATGAACACAACCCCAAAAATAATGCAAATTTTAGTACAATAAAAAGGATCCAACGAAAAGAAATTGGCAATCCCAGATTCGCCATACGTGAAGTAGTGTGACGGCGAACTTACGTTCATATTTCTTTTCGAATTCACCAGTTAGATGCCTCTTGACAAACGTGGTCTTCCCTGCAGCCAACTCCACCCAAAGAAACGAAATCAGAGAGCCCTCATTCTTATCGAGATGGAACCCTTGAATCAAAATAAGGAAAGAAAATTGCGGAGGCGATCGAACAAAAAGTAGGATTCAAACAACCCCGTGAGTCCTAGCCGCAGAAATGAACGATGGGAGACGAAGAAAAACAACGAACAACGAGCATAATGATGAAGAAAGAATGAGATCAAGTGGGATTGCGGGGGGGTATTCAGCACGCGTTCGGCACCTGTGCCTCCATCTCCGACGATCACAAGCTTGAAGCTGGGATAATCCACCGTCTGCTGGGTCGGCAGCGCCTTCAGCGAACAAGGAGAAGAACAATGTATCAGAGGAAGAGCAGATCGGGAAGAGAAACCTTGAGCCGGAGGAGGAGGAAGAGTACCATGTGCACGTCCGTGCTCTTCTTCGAGGAGGATTTTTCTCGAGCGACGCGGTAGGCGATGGGCGCTGCGGAGGTAGACGCGAGGGGTGTATATTTATATATAGATGGGTAGGCAACGAGGAGGTGCGAGTGCTCGCGTTTGCTTCAAGCCAACGCGGGATCTCGGACCGGACGATTCGACCCGTGCGAGATCGGTGACTCGTCCGGTTCGGCACCACCCGCACGGCCGCAGAATCGGCGAAGGTCACCGTTGGACTGGACAGTGTTCGCAAACTGGGAAAACATCTTTGTTTTTTACGTCGAAATAAATATAAAGTATAAATGTAATTTTTAAGATTTAGAGTTTCTCTTTAAAGTACGTAGCTCTAAGAACGATTGTATTTTATTTCTTGAATTTCGGTTTACATATCCAAATACCAAGATTATTGACTTCAGATTGATATTTTTAAATCAATCGTTTACAGCACGCCAAATAACTCTTTACCCTACATAGATTTATGGGCTTATCCTAGACGTTGAAATATATATAGAAAATATGGATTTATCTATCTTTGCAGTTTGAAACTTCAAGAAAATAAATTATCCTATTTATTTAATGGCATTCGTGCTTCTTAAATTTCACTTTCAACTACATATCTTGCACCAAGAAGGGTCCGTTTGTTTGTCGAGTCATTTTTAAAACACATGCCAATTAATTAAAATATTATTAATAGATGTTATCAACTTTAATGAATTCATTAATTGAACTTAATATTTTAATGGCATACATCTGTAGATAAAAATTTTATTTTATTATCATGTACTCGACAAATAAAGTAATTTTGTTGAAAAACTATTTTATCGTATCAAAAACTCATTTAATAAATTTATTGATAAAAAATTAACTTAAATTTGAGTTTACAAACACTGTTTTTTAATTAATTTTTATATATAAATTACAACACTTTACGTTGTACTATTACGTAGTATATATTTTATTTAGTTGCCAATATATTGTAGGTTTCCAATTTTGAGTAAACAATTTCTTATGAATCTTTTTACTTTTAAAAATATCTTATCATATACTTCGTTTAAAAATATAAATTTGATATTTAGTAATTATTTCAAAATATTCAAGTAGATAAATGATGATACTATGGTAAAATTTTGTATAAAATTTTAAGAAATAATAGATATTGTTTTCCATAAAAAATATTTGCCTAATATCTAAATAATAAACTATGTTTCCAATATCATTAAAAAATAACTTAGTGCAAAATAATTTATCTAATTTAATTTTGTATCAAGATTTTATTATAAACAAATGATTTAATCATATGAATATAGAAAAAATTATTTATGACTGATATATTTTCATTGAAGTTTTTGATAAATTTTTTTTAAAAAAATACAGACAACCAAATGACTAATATTATTTTCAATTTCTTTGGAAATATCATTCGATGAAAAGTTTTTTCATTGATCTTGATTTTGATTTTACATGAAACCAAATAGACCTTAAGTGTCAGATATCTATTTGTCGATTGGATTATTTTAATCAAAATCAGAATATTTATACAATCTCGGCTGGTTCTCTCCCTAAAAAGATTAGATCGGAGAATTTAAAAGTCAAAACTTGTTTCTAAGAGAATTATTAAAAGCATGATGAGTCACTTTAAATGTTGTCATAAACTGAACTCTCTGGCCTCTAAACAAATCAGAGACCATGCATAATAAGCAAGGTTGGTCAAATCGAACAGACCCTATATATAACTCATGTCTATACACATATATATGTGAAAACCAGCGACCCCAGTTTTTATCATGCTTGCCAAACATCTCTTCTTACAAATTTTGCTACAAAAAATATTTTACAAATAAAATCTATTCTTTTTGCAACCCAGTACTGCAGGATTATGAAATCATATATACTCTCGATCATGTATAAAATCATATACTTTCTTACTTAGATACGTACTAGTAGACTAATAATTTATGGAATGACATCCGGGAAGACAACAGATGTACGGATTTTCCGGCCTAGTGATTTGCATTGTTTTAGGAATGTTGAATTGGGTGGTGAAATTATCCGTCTTCTATTCCAACCCTGACTAGCATTAGCAATATAAAAACAAAATTTGATAAAATTTAAAAAATATATTATATATCGATCAATAGTAAAAGAATATTTTATATTTAAAGCATAAGTTCATTGTGATATTATTTTTTAAATATTAATATTAATATTTTATCTCTGGGTTGGCCAAGGTCAAGACCCAGGTCGGGATGGGGTCAGCCGAGGTCGTGATAAAAAGATAAAAAATAATTTTAAACCATCCACCGGGTGGGGGTCGTGGGGTTGAGACTGGGTCGATTAGTTCAAGAATTGACTGGCTCAAGTCCGGATCACGACTCCGCATTCCATACCTATACTTAGTCCTACATGGTACGGTATGGAACTAGACTGCTCTTACCCACTGGCAGCACAATGGAGCATGCTCAATGATGTCTGCTCCATGGCCACAAACAGAGCAAGTGGGAGGTCTTGTGTCTTGAAAGAACCCCTCTGATGCATTTCAATAAGAAGAGCATAACCTTGGAGGTTGTTGGGTTTCAGAGGCCAAATCTCCTTTTTTCAGATCATTTGAGTTGGGGTTGCAGGAGGATGCTACTATTTTTGAGGTACCCATAATACCTAGATTTTGGTGGCAAGTTGATCATTAAGGCGCCATTTGGTATTGGGACAAGTATACAGAGGATAGAGACATATCATTCCTTGTGACCACCCCCATCCATGTTATGTTTGGTTTGAGTTAAGATAGGTTAAGAGTAATCTTATCGTATATTTGGTGTGGTAAAAATAAATTCAAAAATAAATATATTTTTTATATTTATTTTAACTTATCTTGTATTTTTTATAAATATTTTCTTAGCCAACTTACATAGTCATACCATAAATCTAAAATATAATTGAACATATAATAGAGATACATTTGAAGATATAAATAACAATAAATTTTAAAAATATAATATAAATAATGAACTCTACCAACAATTTAAGCCTGTCGTGAATTTAATAAGTAATCATCGTCTAATATGAAGTGTTGATTAAAGATATTATTTTTTATATTCATTTAACATGAATAAACATGTGTTGTCATATCTAATCAAAGTTCAATTAATTTCTTATGTCTCATCAATATATTGAAGAAACATCGTCATTATGTGGTGATGTCTCAAAAGTACTAAAAAAGTTGATGCTATTGTGTTCACACAAATCATATCCATTTGTGGCATAATTAAGAAAGATTTTCTTTGAAGTTTAAGATATTATTGATTAGTTTGAAAGAATAAATGACAATATCCAAAAATATATATCAACGAAATAAACAATTCTAGCATTAGTTTACGATGTACCAAAACTAGAACTATCCAAACTATCATCAGTACTTGAATCTAGAAACTGAGCATTGTCATCCCAACTCTATCTAGACTTTGACTTCAAATCTTTATAAAAATAAAAAGTCTTTTCACATTTTTGAATCAATTTTTAATATTTGTTAATTGTAACCCATCCTATAAACCTAGTTGAATTTTTCCAACACAACTTTCCAAACAATCTTAGGTAATGAACCATTATCAAATCCATCATTCCTCAACCTTTGTTTAGCCAGAAGATAGACTAATAAATAGTCAACATTTGACCCTAGTTAGTAACTCGACATTTTGATGAATCCAATCAACTTAAAATTTACAAATATCATTAGTAACAATTGAAATAATGGAGTATTATAAATTAAACATATATGAAGTAACTCTCAATATAACAATAAAAGCAACACAAAAAATGATAAGTGAGATAAGTGACTTAAGAAACTTTTAATCGATTCAACAATATTATAGACTTAATAATCCAAAATCAACTTTTGGGTCACAAGCATCAACCAATCAATATGTACATCAAATGAAAAGAAGAAGAAGAAGAAGAAGAAGAACAAGAACAAGAACAAGGATAAAAAGAAAAAAAGTCAACACATAATACTTGTCCTTATATTGTCTTGGATTATGTCATGCCCAGCAAACCAAACGAATGCAACTATTCCGACAATTGGTACAAGCACTTCAAGAAGTTGAATGAAACAGTGGTAGAAAATTAATCACCTTATAATGTCACGACCCGGAATTTAAATAACATAACCACAAATACGCAGCGGAAATACACAATGTCGTGACAATGGGATGAAACCCAACACTTGGATTCCACAACCCAAACTTAAACAATTAATTTCCTAAGATCCATCAAAACAAGAGAATAGAATCATACTTCTAAGTCTATCCACACTCTTGTTCAAAAACAACCAAGATCATCTACCTAAGTAGAGGATACCAAGAATCTCCACGTGCGCAAATGACTCGATTCCTTTCGTTCCACCCGATCCTCATCTTCAAGCTCTTAAATCTTCAAAACTCCTCGCTGAAAAATTTAACCCACAACGGGGTGAGTCCGGGACTCCGTAGGATTTACACCCTTCACCCATCAATCGGGTAAAATAACATATAATCAAGCAATGGTATGTAACATATCTAAATTGAGATGTAATACAAAAGTATAAAATGTCTTCTATATTAATCTCACAACCCATATCTGAACATAATTATCTTCAAAGAAAAGATTATGCCAAAGCCAATTAATTCTAGACCAATGCACACAAGACCATACAAGCTAGACAAATATCATCTAAATGACCTCAAGACTTAACTTAACATGACCAAATTAAAACAGACAAATCTGATTTTTCTAACATGACATGGTTTAACATCCATACATGACACACAAGTAACATATTTCATATCATTTCCAAAACATAGCCAAAGAGCAAGGAATTGGTCGTCTTGCTTCACATGTACAAAATGCATTCACCGGCTCTAATATATATAGCAAGAACATATAATAAGCTAACCCAAAGTGCACCTAGCAAGGCAGACACTAAGGGAAAAACCGCGGTAATCCGGGATCCGTGGGAGGGCCGGATTCATCTAAGTTACCATCCCGCCCACGGGGCAATTTACTAACATAGGCTGGTGAAGCCTTCATAGCACGTCATATCAAGAGTTCATAACATAATTTCAAATCATGACATACTTGATCATACCATGCATACATGACATAACCATCAATTTCATAGCCCTTCATGCAAGACATAACATCCACCACGAACTTGACAAGACAAATGATAACCCGACATAATTGAACTTGTTCTGAATGACAACTCGTACTAATCATGACCAAATTGACATGACTAACTATGCATAGCATAGCCCATGATCTGAAACCAAATTAAACATATTTTGCCATAACTAGACAAGACTTGTACTAACCGACTTGATTGACATATTCTGAATCAAACATATACCATACCTAACCATATGAACATAATCATATCATGCATGACATATTACATAATCTGAAACCAAACTAACCAAAATTTACTTGATTTACATACATGAAATGACAAACCGAACTAGACATACTTAATCACATATACAAGACAATTAACTTAAATCAAGCTTGGCATAATCAAAACAAGCTAACTTCTGATGTCAACACCCATAATCTGACCTAAACAGGTTCCAAAAAGTGAAATTTGATGACTTTTGATTTTTCCAAAACTCCACATAATTATATTTCAATTCTAGGCCCATTCTAGCACATAAACATATACATAAATAACATATGGTCAAGTCTCATGAAAAATAGTTCTACCCGTCCAGAATCATGCCAAACATATTCTATAATATTCAAAATATCATTTTCAAAGTTCTGGTTTCAAGGATTTTTGAGAAAACTCACTAATCATGATTCAAAAGTCTAAACTAGTCAAATCAAGGTCCATAAGTTAAATCATGCATATTTTCTAATCAAAATGGGATCAAATACATAGACAAGCTTGAGAAACCTACCTGGAAGCTTCTGTAAATTTTTAGGATTTTTCAGAATTTTCTTGCTATTTTTCTGGCCTCAAATCTAATTTCTGGATTTATTAATTCCGAAAATCAGAAAATTCCTGAACCGGCGTCGAACCGGGCGGCTGGACCGGGCGGAGCTGGACCGGGTGGCTTCTGGCCGGCTTGACTTGGCGGCTCGCGACGGCGGCACGGCGGTGCTCGCGACGGCGACGACCCGGCGGTGCTCGCGACGGCGGGCGGAGCTCGCGGCAGAGGAGGCCGGCCGCCGGCACCTCGGACGGCGATGGCCCGGCGACGGCGACGCAAGAGGAAGGCTGGCACGGCGGTGCACAAGCAGCAAGCGGGTCCACGCCGGAAGGCGGCGGCGGCGCGCGCGGGTGCACGCCGTGGCTGGCCGCGAAGCGCGCAGGTGGCCGGGCGGCGCTGCACACGGCGTGGTGCGGATGGGAGGTTGGCGACGGTGCAGGCCGGCAAGGCGACGGCGGCGGAGGCCGCGGGTGTGCGATGCGTCCACGCGGGGGGGGGGAGCGCGGAGGGGACGACGCAGGCAGCGGAGGCGCGGTTGGTGGTTGCGCATGGTGGTGGGTTGCACGCTCGCACGCACCCGAAGGTGGCCCGATGGTGGGTCGAACACTCACGGGCTGCCGGCGATGGGGGCGCACGGTGCTGTGCAGGCGGCGGGCGGCCGCGGGCAAGGTTGCATGGGCGGCGGCACTCGCCGGCGGCAGGTTGCGCGGTGCGCCGGCGGAAGGAAGGAGAGGGAGAGAGAGAGAGATCCAGCGGCAGGGGGGAAGGGGGGCTGCGTAACCGCGCGAGAGAGAGAGGGAGAGAGCAAGGCGGGGCGGCGTAACTGACGGGAGAGAGAGAGAGAGAGGGAGGGGCGGGGCTGGCGAGAGAAGGGGGGGCGCATGTGGAACGGCAACAGGGGGGAGGAAACGTCACAGATTTTTTTTTTCTTCTTCTTTTTTTTTTCCGAAACATTACATATAATCTTCAATTCTTATGAACTTCCAGATAGTGGGTTTCAAAATTCATTCTGTTGTATGTTCATTAAGCTATAGATGGGGATTCTGGATTCATAGGTTATGATTTGATGATAGATCTAATGAGTTTCATATTTTTACTTGTTATTATTTACTCTCTTTTTTGCTCTTAGTTTTCTCTTTTGTGTCCACCGGCTGTAGTATGCATATCATTTCCTTTTACCAGCTGCAGTAAGCATATTATATAGACTGGGATGCCTTTGATGTGCCAAACAAGCTAACAATCGAAGTGCTTTGAGATGTAGAAGGGAGGGGTATGGATTCTGTACCTATCCATGGCATTTGCCTCTGTTCATCTATATAGTTGGGATTCTGAAAATCTTGTTGTACTTTAGTAAGATTCAGGTCTGATCTAGAGTACATGTTCTAATGCACTGATATGAAAAAGACTAATGGAGACTTGGCATGGGGACACAAGGCGCATGAAAGTTTTAGTAGCCACAACTTATAGTAGAATAGTATTAATTTATCCGAAAGGTATGAATTGTGTAAGTTGGCCATGTTCTTACTTTGAGAAAAATTTTAAAGCCATGACAAACTTTAATATGGCAATGAATTCCTGTGGCAATCATTTAAGCTATTTAATATTTTGATTATTAAAAACTATGATAAATTTAGATTCTCTAAATTCACAAGATCCGATCAGCCCAATTGGAGTGACTCGGATCTTCAAGATTTTACCTAACAGATAGGCCAATTAGATGGCAATTTTGATTAGGCCGACCGGATTCGATTGAGAGGATCAAATTAGATCAACCCCAATCCAATCAATTAGATTAGTAGGATCTGAGTCGGTTGGATAAACCCAATCCTATCGGTTAGAGTAGTTGGAACCAACTAGATTAGGAATAGTCGTCCCAATTGGATTTTGATTCATCTGTTAGATTATTCAGATCCTTTCGGATTGGCTCAGTTTGATTAATTAGATTGCTGGAAATGACTGGATTTGCTTGATCTAATTGTCACAATCCAAATCGACTCAGCCCGATCAAATTGTTCAAATCCAATCAATTAGATTAGTTAGATTTGAATAGAATATTGACCCGATTGAATTCGTATAGGGTTTATTCCACATTGTTTTCCCAATATTTTATAGTTTCAGATTTGTTAAATAAATTTTTAAAATTTTCTGTTTGGGTGAGTAAATCATTTTTGGGATAATTTAGGATACTTATTAAGTTTGTCGTCAAGAGAAGTCATCATTTGTGTTATATTCTATCGAAGCATTTTAAGAAGTAGTGATTATGTGTGGTATGACAGTGGATGTGAAATGAACATAAAAGTACCCTTGATATGCTTGTTTGAAGAGATGAAGATATACATATATATATTTTAACTAGGTGCAGTTTGGATGCAATCCACTTAAAATTGATATATGACTGTAATATTTAGTGTAAAAAAATAATAATAATAAAACATATTATTTTTATGTAATATTGCCTCCCCGTTTTCTCCTTTTTACCCCCCTCCCCATCGGAACCGCCTTACTGTGCCTCCCTCCCTCTCTCGATTTTCCCCCTCCCTCCCTCTCTCCCTCCCCCCCCTCGCCGCAGCCCCCTCCCGGTGCCTGCGCAGAGCCCACCCTCCAGCCCCCTCCTCTTCGCTCCAGCGCTGTCCAGCCCCCCCTGCTCACTCGGGCGCCAGCGCGGACCCGCGGCTGCGGCGTCGCAGCAGCCCCCGCCCCCTGCTCTCTCTCGGCCAGCCGCGAGGACCCGCCGCAACCCCGCCCCCCGCTGCTCTCTCGGCCGCCCCGTGGACCCGCTGCAGCCCGCAGCTCGCAGCAGTTCGGCCCCCCTCCGCGCGCTGACCAGCGCCGCTGGCTCTTCCCCTTGCGCGCGCGGACGCGCCCAGCAGCCCCCAGCCCGCAGCCGTCTTTCCCTTGGGTGCTCGGGTGCGCCGACCAGCGCTTAGCCACCCGCCGCGGCCATCCGGCCCCCAGCCCCGCGGCTGCCTCTGCCCCTCTCTCCGGCGTACCTGCTGCCCACTGCAGCTCTTTGGACCCGGACAGCACCCCCCTGTTGCATGCGCCCTCCTTCAACCGGATTGCTACGTCTTTGTGGTAATGCTATATTTTATTTTTTTTCCTCCTTTTTCACTCTCTCACATCATTTTTATTATGTTCTATCCATGCCATACCTATATGCCTTTGTATGCTTGCAGCTAGCACCGATTGAGGGAGAAATCCTTGCTTTGCCGATTCCAACTTCTTATTAGCTCCGGATCGTTTTATCGACGTCTTTCCGGTAGGCACCTCGGACACCTCTAATACCATTAAATTGAATACTTAATAAAATACCAATCACCTGTAGATGTTAATGTAAATGTAGCAATTGAATATTAGATGTGGTGATTATTCACATTTGCATATCTTATTTAATCATGTTTCAGCATGCTACGTAGGTGATGATCTTTTAAATTAATTCGATCATATTATATTCTAGTTATTTGTGTAGCATGCTGTATAAACCTTGTAGTGTATAGTTGATGGACTTGATTTATTCTGGTATGCCGATTTTAATTATGTCTATGTCATACGAATATCATTGTAGGTTAATTAGATTAATCGTAGGGAGTTGTGTTATAAATCGATTTTTCTATGCAAGTTCATCAACAGATTGTGGTTAAATCTTAGACATCTACGTACATTGCATGTTAGCATAGCATGGGCATGTATGAGTTGAATGCCATTTATTATGCATTGTGGATTAAATGATGGTATCATGGTCATTTTGTGCTTAGGGTACGTGCAGTTATGCTCATAGATGGTCATATGTATTAGATGTGCATATACTCATAGTGATGGTTATAATTGCATTGCAATTAGCAGGGCATGTCATAAATGTATGTGTGCATGTGTGCATTAAAAATATGTAATGAGGCACCGAGCTATCTTGGACTAGTAGTCGTGTCCGTGGGCAGCGGAGCTTAGAACCGTCTGGTGCATCCTTCGATCCCGCATCCCGCGGGTTATCCTAAGTGCCACCCCCTCGCCTAGGTGCACTACGGGATTTAGTTTAGCTATACAATTACTCTATATATGGTAGATCTGGTCATAGCTCGTCGAGATCGCAAGACGACGCTTTCCTTGCGAAAAATGAAAAGGTTAATGTTTCATGTAGTGGATAGATGCAATGTAGAATGGTATTAGTATTAGCATTTATGTTGTGTTCATTAGTTCCTTTAAGCATGTATGTTTAGTATGTTTTTGCATGGTAAGTCCATTAGTGGTGTTGCATTGCATAACATCTTCATCTTATTAAATATAATTGTGAGGAGTCCTCTTTGGTCCTAGTGGTTGGTAGTTTATGGTTTTATGTCTTAAAAAAATTGTGAAATGCCAATTTTATATATATTGTTTAGCTTTATATGATATGTATCAAGTGCAGGTTGGGTATTATATACATATCATGTTATGGCCTTTGGCTATCCAATTTGGTGGATGATGGGGTGTCTACTGAGTCATTATGACTCACCCCGTGGATTATTTTATTACTTTACAGGTTTAGATGAGGAGTATCCTGATGTAGGATCCGAGGAGAACCCGGTGGGCGAAGCCGAGTGTGCCGACTGGGGAACGAGTGACTCGCCTTTCTCTTTAGATGTTTGATGCCTTCTTGTTAGCGGCATTTTTGTATATGGCGAGATGATCGGATCTTGGTTGATTTACGTACGGTTGTGGTTAGCTCCTTTTATTTTTGTGGTGGAGCTTGGTTGTAGGGTTGATGCCCTCCCATTTTTTGTGGTTTTGGATTGGTGACCTTGTGGTGTCACTTTTACAGTTATGTTTGATTTTGATGGTGTATTTGGCCTTGTGATGGCTTGTGTTGTGGTGGTTTAAGTTTAACCGAGTACGTTGAATCGGTGGCTTATGTTTTCTTGTTGGAATATGTTGGTTCCGAATAATGGAACTTTTCGATTTTGTGTAAGAGTGTTTTAGATTGTGTTTTTGTTGCCGAACCTTTCTACTTCGTGGGTTTTTATCCCATTTGTCATGTCTTGGAAAAAAAAATTTTCCGCTGCGTTTTTCCGGGTCGTGACAGAGTTGGTATCGTAAGCGGGGGTTTGGCAATTATAACAAAAACACATCTTGCTTGGATTGTTTGGGTTTTTAAGTTGTAAGGTTGGATGAGAGAGTTTATTATGTATTAGTTGGTTGATGATTTTGGATCAGTTGGACTTAAAGATTGTTGTTTTGCCTTCTCAGGAAATGGCTGGTCGAGGGACCAACCGTCGGGAGAGGCATTGGTGATCTCCAGATGTGCCCGTGGTTGAGGGCAACCTCCAGGATTCGAGTACTTCACGGACCAGCTCCGGGTGCGGGCCCCTGACGGAGGTAATTGGGCAAGTGCATTTCAAGGCCTTCTTCATACTATGCAAGCCCAGACTCAGGCACAACAAGGATTCAATGCTATGGTTGCTCAAGGGCTAGTGCAGAACACTCAGGCTCAGGTTGAACCTCACCTTGGTATGATGATTGATCTGTTCCGCAAGATGGATCCACCTATTTTCGGGGTGAGATGGAGCCGATGTTGGCTGAAAAGTCGGGTTAGAGAGATCGAGAAGATCTTCGGGGGTGATTGAGTGCCCACCTGGAGACAAAGTTAGATTGGCAGCACATATGTTACAGTTTTCTGCAGGAATGTGGTGGGAGTCTATCCTACGCACTGAGTTTGCAGGTGCTCGAGAGTCCGAGATCACTTGGGATGAGTTTGTCAAGGCTTTCAAGGACAAGTATATTCCACCTCATGTACGCCATGCCAAGAAACAAGAGTTCATGCAGCTAGAGCAGGGCACAATGACTGTCATGCAATATGAGAACAAGTTTGTTGAGTTGGAGAGTTATGCAGCATATATTTGTGAAGATGAGGCTGACAGGGCTAGAAAGTTTGTTACTGGACTTAGGGGCGGTATCAGGACTCGATTGATATCTACTTTCTGGCCTACCAAGGCAGCAGCTTATGAGGTCGCCTGTCGAGTAGAGAGTGATCTTGGGCCATATAGGCCTCCAGCACACACCAGGGCCCCGGCTCGTGATCAGCAACAACAGGGTTATGACCGCAAGAGGAAGATGGTAGACACCGCAGATCTCGCCGTCGGGCGAGTGCGGTTCAGAACCATGTAGCCGGTGTGGGAATTTCCACCAAGGGCGTCGTGCCACCGTAGCGCAGGAGCTTGCTTTGGGCTGTGGCCAAGATGGTCATTTGATCTCACGTTGTCCCTATGCTCAGCCGAAGCAGGAAGCAGCAGTAGTTGTACCACGCCCAGCACCCATACCTCCTCGTGCCCCGGTGCAGACTACAGTACCACAGCAGAGGCAGATGCCTATGAAGAGGCAGTTTCCAGCACCGAGAGCACAGCAGCAGCAGCAGCGTCGTCCCACTCAGGCGAAAGTGTTCGCCATGGAGCGTACTGACCTTCCCCAGGTGGCGACTGCGACGGAAGGTACCTTATATGTATCTGGGTTCCATGCTCGTGTTTTGTTTGACTCTGGAGCTACTAGTTCATTTATATCATTTTGCTTTGCATCATTCTTGTTTAAGTATCATGGAATCTTAGTAGTGGAATGCAGTTCCTTGGGAGTGAGTGTTCCATCTGGTCAGATTATAGAAGTCACTCATCTCATGCCCCATTGTGAGATTAGCATAGCTGGGAATACACTAGAGCGAGTTGTATGTGCTAGATATGCATGATTTTGATATCATCTTAGGGATGGACGCTAGAACAACATTATGCCGTGTTAGGACCGTCGTAGCAGGAGAGTTATGTTTCGGATACCGGTAGTGACCCATTTTTCTACAAGTGTCCTGATTATGACAGGTCAAAGTTGTTAGTTTCTGCCACGAAGATAGCTAAATGGATGAGGTCCAGATGTGAGTTATACTTGGCATGTGTCACCCAGGTGAATGATTTTGAAAGCAAGAAATCAGTGCAGGATGTGGAGGTGGTATGTGATTACCCAGATGTATTTCCTGAAGAGCTACCAGGTTTACCCCCCGTGAGGGATATAGATTTTTCTATAGATCTTATTCCGAGTGCCGCACCCATATCGATAGCTCCATACAGATGGCACCACCGAGTTGAAAGAACTCAAGCAACGATTGCAAGATTTACTTAATAAAGGTTTTATTCGCCCCAGTTGTTTCCCCTTGGGGTGCACTGTGCTATTTGTTAGAAAGAAGGATGGGTCATTAAGATTATGTATCGATTATCGGAAGCTAAACCAGGTGACGGAGTTAAGAATAAGTATCCATTGCCTCGTATCGATGACTTATTTGATCAATTGGCGGGATGCCAAGATTTTCTCCAAGATTGATTTGAGAACAGGCTATCATCAGCTCAGAATCAAGAAGGAGGACATACCGAAGTCGGCATTTAGGACCCGTTATGGGCACTACGAGTTTCTTGTTATGCCGTTTGGTCTTACTAACGCCCCTCGTCGCATTTATGAGTCTAATGAATCAGATTTTCAGGGAACATCTAGACCAATTTGTTGTGGTCTTCATTGATGACATTTTGGTTTATTCTACTAGCAAGGAGGAGCATTGTCAACATTTGAGACTGGTTTTGCAAACTCTAAGAGATCATGAGCTATATGCCAAGTTTAGTAAATGTGACTTTTGGCTTGAAAGTATTAATTTTCTGGGTCACATTATATCCAGTGCAGGAGTACAGGTTGATCCAGCAAAGGTGGAAGCAGTGCAAGGTTGGGAGCGACCTACAAGCCCTACTGAAGTGAGAAGCTTTCTTGGCCTTGCAAGGTATTACAGAAGATTCATTGAAGGTTTTGCTTCTATCTCAGCACCCTTAACATCTTTGACAAAGAAAGGCAGTTTCAAATGGACGGATGAATGTGAGAAAAGCTTTACGGAGCTAAAGAGGTTAACCACAAGACCCGTCTTAATATTACCATCGTGAACCTGGGGGATTTGTCGTGTATACCGATGCATCTAGAATCGGGCTTCGTGTGTACTTATGCAAAATGAGAATGTGGTGGCTTATGCTTCGAGGCAATTGAAACCACATGAAAGGAATTACCCCACCCATGATCTAGAAATGGCAAAGTAGCGATTGTCCATGCACTCAAAGTCTGGGGACATTATCTATATGGTGAGGTATTTGAGGTATTCACTGACCACAAGAGTTTAAAGTATATCTTTTCTCAGAAGGATCTCAACCTGAGGCAAAGAAGATGGGTAGAATTCTTGAAAGATTATGACTTCAGTATCAATTATCATCCAGGCAAGGCAAATAAAGTGGCAGATGCTCTTAGTAGGAAGAAGTTGATGTCTATTCAAATGTATAGTAGATGGAAGGATATGGAAGCTCTTACTGATTGTGCACCGACTTTGGCAATTGACAGGTTAACATCTTTCTTGGGGCAATTGACTATCAGCTCAGTGTTGGTAGATAAAGTGAAAGAAGCACAAAAAGACAACCTTGATATCCAGAACTTGCTAAGAAGGGCTGAAATTTCTAAGTACCAAGATGGGACTATTAGGTATCAAGGAAGGTTATGTGTGGCAAATGACTATGAGCTTAAGCAAGAGATTCTGGCAGAGGCACATAAATCACAATATGCAATTCATCCAGGTGCAACAAAGATGTATCATGACTTAAAGAGGCAGTTTTGGTGGGAAGGAATGAAGAGGGATGTGGCAGAATATGTGTCTAAATGCCTTATATGCCAACAGGCTAAAGCAGAACATAGCAAGGCTGCAGGACCATTGCAACCTTTAGAGATTCCACAATGGAAGTGGGAGCACATAACTATGGATTTTGTCACAGGTTTGCCAAGAACAAGGAAGCAATTTGATGCTATTTGGGTCGTAGTAGACCGACTTACTAAAGCAGCACACTTCTTGCCAATCAAGGAAGCTCAATCGACTGATAGCTTGGTAAGATTGTATTTTGATGGAGTGGTTATCATGGTGTTCCTATTTCTATTGTTTCAGATAGGGATCCCAAGTTTACAGGAAGGGTGTGGAAAGGCTTGCAAGATGCCTTAGGGACTCAGCTCAAGTTCAGTTCTGCTTATCATCCTCAGACCGATGGGCAATCAGAGCGAACCATCCAGACCCTGGAAGATATGTTGAGAGCAGGAGCATTAGAGTGGCAAGAGAGCTGGGATTTACAATTACCGTTGATTGAATTTGCTTACAACAATAGCTATCACACTAGTATTGGTATGGCACCTTTTGAGGCCTTGTATGGAAGGCCATGCAGATCACCTATTTGCTGGGAAGAAGTTGGTGAAAGGAGTCTTATTGGGCCAGATTGGGTCCAAGATAGTAACGAGAAAATCCAGGTTATACGGCAGAAGCTACTCACCGCTCAGAGTCGCCAAAAGAGCTATGCCGATTTAAAGAGGAGAGATGTCCAATTTGAGGAAGGAGATCATGTATTCTTGAAGGTCTCTCCATCTCGGGGTGTTATCAGATTTGGCCGTCATGGAAAATTAAACCCAAGGTATGTAGGACCATTCCAGATTGAGAGACGGATTGGAGAAGTGGCATATCGGTTAGCTTTGCCACCGGCTATGTCAAGAGTGCATCCGGTGTTTCATGTTTCTTTGCTGCGGAAGTATGTACCAGATCCGACCCATGTCATCAACTTTACGGAAATTGAGGTGCAACCAAACTTGACTTTCGAGGAGCATCCGATTCGGATCATGGATCGGATGAATAAGCAATTGAGGAAACGAGTCATTCCGATGGTAAAAGTACTATGGAAGCACCATTCCGCGGAAGAGTTGACTTGGGAAGTTGAAGAAGAGATGAGACAACGTCATCCCCACCTTTTTGGTAAGCCTTAACTAGAAATTTCGGGTCGAAATTTATTGTTAGGAGGGTAGAATGTAATATTTAGTGTAAAAAAATAATAATAATAAAACATATTATTTTTATGTAATATCGCCTCCCCGTTTTCTCCTTTTTACCCCCCTCCCCATCGGAACCGCCTTACTGTGCCTCCCTCCCTCTCTCGATTTTCCCCCTCCCTCCTCTCTCGAACCCCCCCTCGCGGCAGCTCCCTCCCCGGTGCACGCGCGAGCCCGCCCCTCCAGCCCCCCCCTCTTCGCTCCGGGGCCGGCCCGCCCCCTCGTCACTCGGGCGCCGGGGCCGCGCGGACCCGCGGCTGCGGTGTCGCAGCAGCCCCCGCCCCCTGCTCTCTCTCGGCCAGCCGCGAGGACCCGCCGCAACCCCGCCCCCCTGCTGCTCTCTCGGCCGCCCCGGGGACCCGCTGCAGCCCGCAGCTCGCAGCAGTTCGGCCCCCCCCCCGCGCGCTGACCCGCGCCGCTGGCTCTTCCCCCCTGCGCGCGCCGGCGCGCCCCGCCGCCCCCAGCCCGCCGCCCGCTTTCCCCTGGGTGCTCAGGGGCGCCGACCACCGCTTAGCCACCCGGTCGCGGCCATCCGGCCCCGTGCCCCCCGCGGCTGCCTCTACCCCCTCTCTCCGGCGTACCCTGCTGCCCAGCTGCAGCTCTTTGGACCCGGACAGCACCCCCCCTGTTGCATGCGCCCCCTCCTTCACCCGGATTGCTACAGTGCTGTGGTAATGCTATATTTTATTTTTTTTCCTCCTTTTTCACTCCCTCACATCATTTTTATTATGTTCTATCCATGCCATACCTATATGCCTTTGTATGCTTGCAGCTAGCACCGATTGAGGGAGAAATCCTTGCTTTGCCGATTCCAACTTCTTATTAGCTCCGGATCGTTTTATCGACGTCTTCCGGTAGGCACCTCGGACACCTCTAATACCATTAAATTGAATACTTAATAAAATACCAATCACCCAGTAGATGTTAATGTAAATGTAGCAATTGAATATTAGATGTGGTGATTATTCACATTTGCATATCTTATTTAATCATGTTTCAGCATGCTACGTAGGTGATGATCTTTTAAATTAATTCGATCATATTATATTCTAGTTATTTGTGTAGCATGCTGTATAAACCTTGTAGTGTATAGTTGATGGACTTGATTTATTCCCGGTATGCCGATTTTAATTATGTCTATGTCATACGAATATCATTGTAGGTTAATTAGATTAATCGAGGGAGTTGTGTTATAAATCTGATTTTTCTATGCAAGTTCATCAACAGATTGTGGTTAAATCTTAGACATCTACGTACATTGCATGTTAGCATAGCATGGGCATGTATGAGTTGAATGCCATTTATTATGCATTGTGGATTAAATGATGGTATCATGGTCATTTTGTGCTTAGGGTACGTGCGCTTATGCTCATAGATGGTCATATGTATTAGATGTGCATATACTCATAGTGATGGTTATAATTGCATTGCAATTAGCAGGCATGTCATAAATGTATGTGTGCATGTGTGCATTAAAAATATGTAATGAGACCGAGCTATCGGACTAGTAGTCGTGTCCGTGAGCGTGAGCTTAGAACCGTCCGTGCATCCTTCGATCCCATCCCGCGGGTTATCCTAAGTGCCACCCCTCCTAGGTGCACTACGGGATTTAGTTTAGCTATACAATTACTCTATATATGGTAGATCTGGTCATAGCTCGTCGAGATCGCAAGACGACGCTTTCCTTGCGAAAAATGAAAAGGTTAATGTTTCATGTAGTGGATAGATGCAATCGTAGAATGGTATTAGTATTAGCATTTATGTTGTGTTCATTAGTTCCTTTAAGCATGTATGTTTAGTATGTTTTTGCATGGTAAGTCCATTAGTGGTGTTGCATTGCATAACATCTTCATCTTATTAAATATAATTGTGAGGAGTCCTCTTTGGTCCTAGTGGTTGGTAGTTTATGGTTTTATGTCTTAAAAAAATTGTGAAATGCCAATTTTATATATATTGTTTAGCTTTATATGATATGTATCAAGTGCAGGTTGGGTATTATATACATATCATGTTATGGCCTTTGGCTATCCAATTTGGTGGATGATGGGGTGTCTACTGAGTCATTATGACTCACCCCGTGGATTATTTTATTACTTTGCTGTGCTTTAGATGAGGAGTATCCCGATGTAGGATCCGAGGAGAACCCGGTGGGCGAACAGTTATGCCGACTTGGGGAACGAGTGACTCGCCTTTCTCTTTAGATGTTTGATGCCTTCTTGTTAGCGGCATTTTTGTATATGGCGAGATGACCTGGATCTTGGTTGATTTCTCATACGGTTGTGGTTAGCTCCTTTTATTTTTGTGGTGGAGCTTGGTTGTAGGGTTGATGCCCTCCCATTTTTTGTGGTTTTGGATTGGTGACCTTGTGGTGTCACTTTTACAGGTTATGTTTGATTTTGATGGTGTATTTGGCCTTGTGATGGCTTGTGTTGTGGTGGTTTAAGTTTAACCGAGTACGTTGAATCGGTGGCTTATGTTTTCTTGTTGGAATATGTTGGTTCCGAATAATGGAACTTTTCGATTTTGTGTAAGCAGGTGTTTTAGATTGTGTTTTTGTTGCCGAACCTTTCTACTTCGTGGGTTTTTATCCCGCTGTCATGTCTTGGAAAAAAAAAAATTCCGCTGCGTTTTTCCGGGTCGTGACAATGACCATGTTGATGGTATAACAAATGTTGTGTATGATAGTTCATATCAAGAAAGGAAGGATCTTGGATCGCGACCGGGTCGGCCCAGGTCGCAACTTGGTTCGATCCTAATTTTTTATTATTTTTTAATAATTTTAAAAAATGAAAAAATGTCGAAAATTTTGAAAATTTTTTGAAAAAAAAGAGATATAACAATAGAAATATTTTCATTCATTAACACAAACTTTAGTTTACAGTTTACATAAACTTCACTTGATCTACATAAGCTTTATACTTTTCTCACGACATTGTAGTATATACAGTCTGCCACACATGCTGATAAATATTATATTCCAGAGTCCTTTCTATAAGCTATGGTGAACCAAAGTAAACAACAAGGTAAAGAACAACTAAACAAGTTAATATTTACTAAATAAAATAAGGGCTTTTGAGGGGTGTGAATTAGCCTTAAAACGTAAGACTTAGAGGACTTGGCATTAGGGGGAGGGGTGGGTATAAGGGCCTATATAAGGCCCCCAAGGGGCGCAAGGGGGGCATTAAGAACCCCCCTTGCTTGCCCCCCACGGGAAGATTGCTTACCGTGGGCGGCAAGGTTCCCATGCAGGATCCTGGGGTCGCGCGACCCGAGGGGATCCCCCCTCAGGTCAGACCGACCGGATCTCAATCGGGCTGGTCGGCCCAAAATTCAACTGGATCGGGACCTGAGTCGCGACACGGGTCCCGATCCAGCATTCCATGGTTCATATAATATTTTGGTAAAAACATGTAAGGTGTATAATATTATGTTATGTGAAAAAAGAAATCATCAACATGACTTATGTGTCATGATATAGTACATATCAATGTCACTCTGATTAAAATATGCATATATGTAATCCACCAACTATGACTTGATTATTGTCATAATAGCAGTCTAATGTCACTCCATTGAATATTGAAGTCGAACCAAGTAATATGACAACAATACATAGTCAACCTCAATTAACTTTGAATGAACAATGTGAGTTTGAAGAAGTGGATTAAGACTCCACAAGTAACAATGGAGAAAGGCTTAATGAAATGCTTAACATTATTGTGATTATTGGTGAATTTCATGAAAACTAATATATAAGTTGGATTATTAGTGGTGCTAAAATAACAATTTCATTGTGAGTAGTGAAAAAGATAGGGAGACAGAAAACTCACTAGTAATTAGAAATGAGGGCGAATATGTTGATAAAATCAAATAAAAAATACCTTCACATGTTAAAAATGTTTTATGGTTGCAATTGTCACTTAGTCTTTGAGGTATAATGTACAACACCAAACCAGTAGATACACAAAGTCTAAATTCATGTTACCATATCATGTAAAAGATCAATGGCATAAATGGAGGTTACACACTTATATTAGGAAATGAATTGATGGTTTGTGAAAAATTATAAGTTATGATAGCAACTATACATGGTGTACTACTATTTATAATATAGGTCACAGACAATTAAAATTCATAATGATTCAAGTGATTGTATCTATTGTTCGATATCGTTTAAATATTAAGTCAAAAAATATAATGGAAATGATACAAGTGAAATACTTCACAAAATCTTCGTATCACGATACTTAGAATGCTAAAAAAATTTGAAATTTTATTTGAAAAATTGAAAATTTTATATATTCATGCTATAAGATATATGGAAGCTGTGAAAATGGATATACCAAGTATGATATGTATAATTATCTATTTAAAAGTAATAGTTCAAAATTATTACTATACTCATGGAGTTTTATGCCATGTAAGGGTAATATTTTGTCACCAAGATATAAGTGTGAATGATGTGTTTTTACATGAAAATTATTGTTGTACAATATTATTTACATACGGTGTGAATGCTAACCAATATTTGTTTCTAATTATATTTACAATAGTAAATAGTGAAAATAATTTTTATGTGGTCATGTTATTTTTCAACAAATGGTAACCTTAATTCTTTCTATCACATAATGACAATATGAAATGTGCATAATTTCAAATAGACATAATAGTGTAAAAATACATTAGAAGAATAGTTTCCATTGACAACTTATTGTTATTGTCTTTGTTATTATTGGTAAAAATTTTATACTATCAGTTCTGTACATCAAAGTCTTCACAACTTAATCTAATTTGTGGATATCTTTATCTCTTGTTAGTAAGTATATACTTACTACCAAGTTATTCTACCTTTTACAATTTGTCCATTTCTAATAGTATTTTTTTTCAACTTTGGTGTTAAGAGCACCTACATGTTGGTTGCCCACTTATGTCACAATCTCTTACATATACACAAAGACACGAGCTAGTGAATTGCAGGTAAAAAATTATATTGTGTTATGAAAAGTAGACAATAGATTTTTTTTATTGTAATGTGTTCTATTAGATTTAAATAAAAGTAAAATTACTCCCCATCTGTTCCCAAAAATTGTCTTTGACACACCATCTATTATAAGAAATACTTTAACCATAGTCTTAGTATTTCGAATTTTTAGAGTTTTCACTCCAACTTTCAATGATAACGTCGAGTGTTAGATGATGGACATAATGACTCTTTTGCCTATGCAATGTTTTTTCTTCAAATTATCAATTGTATATATATATTGATGTTTCTTCACTTGGTGTCCGTGACAAATAAAAATACTTTATTATTTTTTATTAATTATTTTAAAAATGATAATATTTATGGTGCAAAAAATATTAGAGGATCTGATGTCCCGATTAACAAAGAAAATAAATTTAGGCCAATATATAGTTTGTATATATTAATGTTTTTTTGCCTTTGGGCAGTCATGACTAAAAGTAGTTTTTTATTTATTTTTATCAATTCTCGAATAAATGATGATATTCATAACGTGTAGAAAAGATTAGAGGATCTGATGTCTCGATTAATGAAAGATAAATAAATTTAAACCAATACATACTTTGTATATATTAATGTTTCTTTGCCTCTGGGTAGTCATGACAAATAAAAGTAGTTTTTTTTTCTTTATTTGTATCAATTCTCATATAAGTGATAATATTTATAACGTGTAAAAAAGATTAATGGGGTGTTTGGTTGCATGATAATGAAGAATTTTGTTTTAATTTTTAAAAGTTTTGTAAGAAAACTTGTTAAAAGAGGTGTTTGGTAACCATGACAATTTTATGTTTTAAAAGTGATTTTCTTCTTAAACAAAAAAAGAGGGTTTCACCTCTTTCTTTTTTCTTGTGGTCCCCCACTTTGTTTGGTCATGTGTGGTAGTTACTCTTTTTTGTAATCACATCCCTCCAAACATGATAATTTTATGTCATGAGTTGGTTCACTTTTTATTTTAATATAATTTTTTATCATGAAAGTGTACAGAAAATTATCATGCAACCAAACACCCCATAAAGGATTTGATGTCCTGATTAATGAAAAAAATCAATTTCAATTTAGGCCAATTTTTTCACTCGCTTAATTTATATGATTACCTATTTTAAAAATACTTTGATATTTGCTCATATTCGACATACTCAACTAATAAAAAGAAAATAAGACCAAACATTATAAATTAGAATAAATTTTATACATTAACTTATTTTTAAAAATTAAAAATATAATAAATAGATTACTATTCAACAATTTATACTGAATTTAAATCTTGATATAAACTAAATGTAATATTTTTCTTTAAATATCACAATACTTTGTAGTCATAAATCATATATAATCATTATCATGTAATAATAATATTAACAATTAATAACTCGTATTGGATTGATAAGTCAATCGTGATGATTTTTTGTTCTAAACATAATACTATTTTGTAGTTATAAATTAGATATAATTAATATGGTGCATTAAATAGTTTTCTGTTCAATGTACTATCTCTAAATCTATATTTGAATTAGATAGAATAATTTTTTTCTAGACATAACACATATGTCTAAAGTTTTTTTTAATCTAACGTCATGGCCAAAGGTCAAAGCATGCTGTGGTTAGTGCAAAACGGCATTTTATAATTTTTTAACATTGAAATAGATCGGCTGTTAGAGATTTCTTGGTCATTGGACTGGTCATGAAAGACATTTGGTCAATGGGCTAATGATGAAAATCATTTTGTCCAACCTAATGGAAGTTAATTTACCCAAGTCCATGTTGCTTTTTTTATAAAAATAAATTAGATACGGAGAAAGAAAGTCAAATAAGCTCTATTTTTGTACCTTACAATTCTTGTTTAATTTTTTATTTTTAGAAGAAAGATAAATTAAATAGGCTTCTTTTTCTAGTTATGTTGGATTATATATATGGCAAATATATTTCATCAAACTTATGAATATCGATGCGTGTAGAGAACACCGACATGTGCATGCGTACTTGGCTCATCTTCTATGTTAGTTATAAAGATTTATGTAATTCCTGAACTACATGTTTTGAGATGATTTGTGTACATCCAAATGGAACCTGAGGATAAAGAGAGAGTATGACTGTATGGATAAATGTAGGCATGCAACTACATGTTGGATCGAGTTCTTGCTTGTTATATTTAGTGGTGGAATTTAATGGAGTGTTTGGTTGCATGATAATGGAGATTTTTATTTTAATTTTTAAAAATTGTAAGAAAACTTGTTAAAAGGGGTGTTTGACACCCTTGACAATTTTATGTTTTGAAAGTGATTTTCTTCTTAAACAAAAAAATAGGATCTCACCTCTTTCTTTTTTTCTTGTGGTCCCCCACTTTATTTGGTAAAGAATAGTAGTTACTCTTTTTTGTTATTACATCCCTCCAAACATGATAATTTTATGTCATGAGTTGGTTCATTTTTTATTTTAATATAATTTTTTATCATAAAAGTGTATAAAAAATTATCGTGCAACCAAACACCCCATAAGATGTCGCATGTATATAGAGAGATTGAGAGGTCATGAAATGGAGCGAGCACAATAATTAATTAATACAAGGGTTAGTATATAGAATACACAGTTTCGACATATCATATATCTTGTGAGAGTTCTTCAAATTGCCAAGCAATATTATCATCATATATGACGTGTGAATGATGATCGATAAGTTACATTTTCTTGAATTTATTTTACGATTCTGTAAGTTGTTAACAATTTGTTTTCTGAGCTGGTTGACGTTATGTATTATACAAGGAAATTGCTCATTACAATAATCGATTATCAATTGCTACGATAATGTTAGACATTTTATAATTACAAGAGAAGAAAGACGTCTGAGATGAGTACTCCGAAGTGATATATCTAATAGACTCTCCAAGTCTATGAACAACCTCTAAATCTAATAGACTCTCCAAGTGTATGAACAATCTCATATACGTATATGAACAACCTCTAAATCTAATAGACTCTCTCCAAGTGTAGCATGACTTCAAACGCCATTCGGATGGTGTGGGACCTTAGTCGTCACGGACACATGATCTAAGTCCAAGCCAATAACCACAAGAAGAGTCACGAAGTACGTCGATAGAGCCGACCATCGATCCCGGCGGCGGACTGCCGCGGGATCACCTGCCCAGGGGGGGGGAGGTGATCTAGTGGGGATCGAGCCTGCACCCGGCAGCGCTCGATCCCCCGCCGGCGCTGAGCTGCGCCATCGTCCTGGCCACTGGGCCAACGTGTCCAAAAAAAAAAAAAAAAGTACGTCGATAGAGGTACAACGATTCAGTCAACAATACGGTGTGAGGACACTTCAACTCCACTTACCCCACTTCATTCTTCTAGACTACATCTCCTCCCCAAGAACAAGAGGAAGAAAACTTGTTAGAAGAAAAATATATCATGATGAGAAAGAAAATAGTATTTTGATGTATTATCTTCTTCTTATATATATATATATGTACTTCACTTAATAATCAATACACAACAAATGTTTTTCACAAGTTGTTGATATATAATGGGGTGTTTGGTTGCATGATAATTGAGGTTTTTATTTTAATTTTTAAAAATTGTAAGAAAACTTGTTAAAAGAGATTTTTGACAACCATGACAATTTTATGTTTTGAAAGTGATTTTCTTCTTAAACAAAAAAAGAGGGTCTCACCTCTTTCTTTTTTCTTGTGGTCCCCCACTTTATTTGGTCATGTGCGGTGGTTACTCTTTTTTGTAATCACATCCCTCCAAACATGATAATTTTATGTCATGAGTTGGTTTACTTTTTATTTTAATACAATTTTTTATCATGAAAGTGTACAAAAAATTATCATGCAACCAAACACCCCATAAGTGTTTAAAGACTCAAAGTTATGTGTTATTCTTGATGTCGTCGATATATATGTATTATTGTGAGTTTTAAGACTTCAAGTTTGATGTTATTCTTGATTTATTGGTACATATGTATAAGTTTAAACACTCAAAGTTGTGTTACAAATTGCTAATATTGTAATTTCTTATGGTTAGTATCTAAACAAAAGCATATAACTATTTTTAACATGCATCAATAGATGGATCTGCATATTTAAATAAGTGTTCTTGAATCAAGTAGGGCCCTCCTAGTTAAATGGCCTCATGAATGAATGAAGTCGGATATATTCCACGTATTCAACTTCTAAGAGGATTCAATGGTAGAGCTTTAGTCTAAATCGATCCTTACACAGTTTGTTTAGATGTTGGACTCCATAGGTCCAACTTCTAAGAGGACTATGTAGGTAATCATTTTATGCCTAGCAGAAGGGATGAATTCTCGGATTTCATTATCATTGTCTTGATCTAATCGAACAACATAAACAAAAACTAGATTCGAACTAAATCGGAAATACATTTGCGTGATTCATCTAATCCCTCAAGATTGGAGAAGTACAAGTGTATCCACACTAACCAAACCTTTCAAGTGCATGGCATCTAGTAGTATTCATACAAACATCCTTTATAGACGAATTAGATTTCCTGCATGTTGGACTTTCTGATTTGTCCCTAATGGAGCTCCACCACTTCTTGGCGGTCTCCAAGGTGGGAAAATGTGTTGGAGAGGGTTGACCACGAAATTAGCTCTTTTAGCTTATCAGGGTTTAGCTCAATTCTCATAATTTCTATAAAGTACACTCATGTTCCTGTACTAACAGATCAATTCTTGTGACCCACTGAACTCAATAATTTATTTGATTGATGCCTAATTAAAAGAATAACTTCTTTTAAATTAAATCTATTATCCGATAATAGATTTAATCGACCTTTCAATCATGTAAGGTATAAACCACGTCCCACGTTCCCAAATGATTTTGGAGATGATTTTTTTTTCACTGAGTATTTTCATTATCAGTTACCACATAAATATAAACTCTAGTTCATCCAACGCTAGTTATGACCAAATAAGAATACATCACATACTGCCAGCCCCTTAGTATACCAACACCTTATGATCATGTACTCAGAATCAGATCAATTGAAAATTTTATTTTTCAATTATCTTTTCTACTTGCCAGGGATTTAGAGTAATATCATATAAGACATTTTCTCTTATTTATCAAGAGTGGACAATCCATTATTGTCCACTTAATTATCTTCGTCAGGTTTCTTTGTACCGATCCACTAGCTATATTAAACAATCGTATTGGTAATCCATACATCAATAGCCAAAGCACAAGATATATTCAATAAAACATATTTTACGACTCAGGATCTATCGTGTCACCATGACAATAGAAAACCTTGATTGTCAATTAGATAAGATATTATCTAAGATTTTTAATCCGATCATTTCAGTGAACTCATTCCACTAATAAATATTTTATGTGTATTGAAATGTCTCCACATTAATGACAATTAAGATCGATCATCTTCATCTTACGAGAATACATCATCTACACTGATTTACTGAATTTTAATATATCGTCTAAAAGATCAGAAGACTAAAATTGTTTGGAACATAAACACGTAGATGATTAATATTATTATTATGATCAAATCATGATCCAACTATCATTGTATGCGATCAAATATTTCATTATAATATACGCATATAATAGAATCAAGTAAGAAAGAATTACAAATTGATTGTATAAGAATATTATAAGAAATATCAAATCATATCAAATAAAATTAATTTATAAGACATACATTTCTAATTGACTACGTAATATCGTTCAAACATCAAACTCTACAAGTCAAACTTCTAAACAAAATCTATGGAAGAGATGAAGTTGAACTGTTAGGGCCTGTCTGGCACCAAATTTTTTTGGAGATAAAACTGATTTATCCCCAAGTTATCTTCGTACCAAATATAGCCTTATAGTCAACCTTCTAGACACTTGCACATGGTCCGGTTAGAAGTCAAACTCTATTAGTCTGACTTTTTAAGCCAAAACAATTTGATTAAGGCCTTATTAAGAGTACACACATACTTAACTTTGAAGTCGGATATTTTAAATACGACTCAAAGTGTGTTAGATTTAAATTTTTTGCGCTAGTTTTGATAAATAATTTCTTAAAATGTGTTAGTTCAAAAAAAAAAAAAACTCTCAACGGGACAGCGTGGTATTTTCTCAAAATGAGAACCTGGGCTGCTCCGTAAAAGAGAAGGTCTAATCAACAATAATTGAATTACCTAAAATATAACTAGTCAGGTTTTAATATTTTTCTCCTGAAATATTATGGATAGATATATTTTTTGATGAAGTCATACTTTTACCAAGTTCTTGTTTTTTATTTTACATTTCCTGATATTGGAATTTCTGGATGTTTTTAAAATTTGTTATCCAGATGATGCTAAAAACTCTTAAACAAATGATTTTGTCCCAAAATGAATTTTGCACTTATTAACTTTGGGCCCGTTTGGAACGAAATTAAGCGCCGGAATAAACTGTGACCAATTTGATAAACAATATAAGTTAAGTCCTTTATTTCACTTAATACAGTGAAATAAAATGAGAGAAAATGAATTTCATCACCGTCTTAATCCACCGTATACATGTATTGATTATTACTATATATTATATTTTATTAATTATTTTTAATTACATCATATACTATATTGACATGACAAAAAATAAAATATGCTGTACATAATAAAAATTAAATTAAATTTACTGTACTCTTAATTATTTTATTAATTATTTTTAATTACATCATATACTGTATTGACATGATAAAAATAAAATATGCTGTACATAATAAAAATTAAATTAAATTTACTATACTCTTAATTATTTTATTAATTATTTTTAATTACATCATATACTATATTGACATGATAAAAATAAAATATGCTGTACATAATAAAAATTAAATTAAATTTACTATACTCTTAAATAATATCATATCGACATTTTTAATTAAGTTATGAATTACATATTATACATAACATCATACGAATCAATTTTCTATACGTTATATCATATGTTACTATTTTTTAAATTAAATTACACATTACATGAATATGACAAAACTAGAATATTACGTAATCTATCTGAACACTAGATTAATTTTGATTATATACTAGGTTTTTATTTGAATTTGTAGATTTATATTTTTATGTAATTCGTACTATTACTTATATTTTTTATTTTGACCTATTCTACAAATATGCATTTATTTAAATTTTACTTATAAGTTTTAAAAAACTTTATCTTCATTTCATATTTTCATAATATTAAGTATATAAAATTAGTGCCGTAATATAGTAAATTTATATTATGCAAATTATAATTATACTCTGTTATAATTTATGAGAAACTGCAATTGTGACTTTTATAGTTGACACTGTTTTAGTAGTAACCACTTCTCATCTTGAAACAATTCATTAATGAGAATTGTTATTCGAGATTAAGTAAAATATTTTTTATCATTAAATTTAAATATTATCGGTGCAAGTAATTTTTTAAATTACGATCAAATACATAGCTATGCAGAAAAAAAATTGAACCTGTCCTCCGGTGCCTTAAACTGATATTAGTGTAGTTGACTGCAATAAAAGAAACGTGTGTGTACTTATTTTAAAAAAGCCATCCCTCCTGACCCTTGTAACCGCACGGTCGCGGGCGATACAAACGAGAGACTGTCTTGAGGTCGGGGCCGTCCGGCAAAACGGGAGTGGCGGCCGCAGGAGTTTGGCAGCAGCGGGAACGAGAAGGAAGCCATGGTGGGTGTATCAGGCCTGTGGGACACGCTCAAAGAGGCGATCACCGCCTATACGGGACTCTCCCCGGCCGCCTTCTTCACTATCCTGGCAGCTGCAGTCGTTGTGTACCACTTCATTTCCGGATTCTTTGCGCCGCCGCCAGCCCCTAGGAGGCCCAGGGAAGGGGAGGCGGTACCGGAGCGCCCTCCCGAGCCAGTGCAGGTTGGAGAGATCACGGAGGAGGAACTCAGGGCCTACGATGGCGGCGACCCTAAGAAACCCATCCTCATGGCAATCAAGGGCCAGATCTACGATGTTACCCGGGGCAGGTATACTTGGAGAGGGCTTGCGTTACCCACTTCTGGTGTTTGCATTCCTTTGGAATGCCAAAGATTTCACTCTACTTGCTTAAAAAAAAAAATTTGCTGTCAACTATAGGTCTCTAGTATCTGTGTGCTTCACTTTGTTCCTTTTGTCCGCTGTGAAGTCAATATATTCCTCTTTCCACATATGTTATCACGTTGTTCGAAGTAGGGAGTGCTTGGTTGTGGCATGATTAGGTTCATTTCTCCTTTTGCTCTCTGGTTAGTTTTTGTTTTCAATTAGGGTATGTATGTGGATTTTACTTAAGTATGATTTTCAGTGTGATAATTTTACCACCCAGATCTCCGACTATGTGTTCTTTAGGGTAGTTTCAGTGTTCTTGGCTGATCACTTTGTTGCTTTCGACGGCATACAAATTATGCGTATGTTGATTTCCAAACAAGTATTTTACATGGCAAAAGAACATGGGAGTTTTGGATTTGTGAAGGAGTGCACTGCTGAAAGCCTTGCCTCAACACAAGTTCTTTAAAGCCTAAGGAGTACAGATATGGAAGAATTTCTGGTTTGTATGCAAATTCGGGTTGTGAAGACTGGAGAGCTCACTAAGATGGGCTGGGACAACAACTTGACCTGGCAACATTGTTTTAATATCCTACTTTTTTTAGGAAGGTCCAAAGACTAAATTTTCTATTAATGACTTAAAAAAGTTACACAATAAAAGTGAAACAAAATGGCCAAAGGAAACGATCCCTCCTACCGAGATGGTAGAGGTTAAAAGGAAAGAAGAAGAGACCAGATTACAAGAAAAATAGTTTCATTCCTGAGGACAATTCCTTGAATCTAGCCACTGCCCGAGAACTCCCATTATGAGCCAAAGACCAATCCATGACATTTAGACTGACAATTTGAATCAACTTAGGGTTCTCAAACTGCTCTTCAAAGGTATGAACATTCCTTGTATGCCGAATGGACCATAGCATAGCTGGGAGCACAATCTTCCATAGAATGCCATCAGAAGGCCAAGGATTCAAACTTGACCAAGTTTGCAAGAAGGATATGGTGATAATGGACTCCACCTATTCAATGTTCCAACTCTTAAACATAATTTTCCATAGAAAATTAATGATCCCACACTTGATGAAAATATGATCGGTGCTTTCTTCTTTATAGTCGCAGCTTACACAATTGGTGGTCATATTTGGAAAAATTCTCTGAAGGTGACTTCTGGTTGGGAGTCTCCCCTTACCAAGTTTTCATAAGAAAATGTTGATCTTGGTGGGTATAGGATTGTTTCAAACTTTCTGATGCCATGTCACCACTACACCACCCCTAGTCTTCCTTCCCAAAGCAGTTTTTATAGTGAAGATGGATCTGTTGCAAGGGAGTCAAACTAGCTGGTCTTCTGTGTTTTCCAAACACCTGATGTCACTAAGAAGAGCAAGAAAGTTAGAAAAATCTCCAATTTCCTCTTCATTGTAGTTTCTTCTGAAAGTTACACACCAATTAGATTCGGCGTCCCAATTATCTCTAAGTTTAGCATACAAAGTACAACATAGATTGAACAATGTGGGAAACAACAAAGCAAGAGGTGCATGACATGTCCACTTATCTCCCCAGAAAGAGGTTCTTCTATGTCTCCTAGAGCGATGGATGCCATGGAATTGAAAAGCTCCCAGTTATTTAGAATGCCTCTCCATATACTAGAAACTTTGTTTCTATTCTTAAAATCTCTTATCCATGAATCATTCTCTCCTACTTTGTACTTGGAGTAGACAGTTCTAGTCCATAAAGAATTCCTATTGTGGTTATGATTCCATAGCCATTTGGATAGCAATGCGTCATTTACATTTTCTAGAGGTTCAAACCCCTTTCCCCCTTCATCAGGGAGTCTACAAACCATAGTTTTCAAGGTAATCAGTCACTTTATGTAGTGTGACCTTTCTTTTCAATTGTGTTCTATGTATGCATTGTTCTTTACATCTTGCTAAGCAAACAATCCAAGTAAATTGGTTAATGACATAGAATCATCTTTAAAATATTGGATTAAGGACCATTCTTAAGCCATTTACTATTTTCACATTGTACTTACTGATTCATTGCATTCAGTGCTTTTTTGTCTGCTGTTATTCTGAATTTTTAAGCTTTGACTTCACCATGATACACCACAAAGCCATCTTTGTAAGACTGTATTTGAACATGGAGGGTGGTGCAAGTGGCTCCGGCGATTCTTCAGTCGGGGTGGTTTCCCAGGCTCGTTGTGCGGGCTCGGTCATCCTTGCCAGCGGTCTGCTGGAGGAAGCAGGGTTGAGAAACTTTGTCCTTGGAGGTCTGTCAGGGATTGGAGGCTACTGGTTTTGAGGCTGTGGGGAAGGCCTGCAGTGAACACTCAATCTTTGTTGTTGGGAAGGAGGTTTTGAGGGATTGTTGGGTGGAGGTGGTCCAGAAGGGTAAGAAATAGGGTGCAGTCCTGGTTAGTTCTGCTTGGTAGGCAATTGGGGATAAGTTGTGGGAGTCATTGGGCTGGCCACCATGGAAGGATTGGAAGGTCGGCTTGTGGTCCTGGAATGGCGGGGAGCTGTCTCCCACCTCTGTTGGGCCTTAGGGGGAGGGGCAAGCTGGTCTCTCAACAGGTATCCATTGTTGCAGGTCTGTCAGGGATTGGAGGCTACTGGTTTTGAGGCTGTGGGGAAGGCCTGCAGTGAACACTCAATCTTTGTTGTTGGGAAGGAGGTTTTGAGGGATTGTTGGGTGGAGGTGGTCCAGAAGGGTAAGAAATAGGGTGCAGTCCTGGTTAGTTCTGCTTGGTAGGCAATTGGGGATAAGTTGTGGGAGTCATTGGGCTGGCCACCATGGAAGGATTGGAAGGTCGGCTTGTGGTCCTGGAATGGCGGGGAGCTGTCTCCCACCTCTGTTGGGCCTTAGGGGGAGGGGCAAGCTGGTCTCTCAACAGGTGTCCATTGTTGCAGGTGCTTCGAAATGGGGCACAAGGCTAATGTTTGCCACAATGTGGTAGTTTGCTTGAGGTGTAGATGGGTTGGCCATCTGATGTAACCTCAGATTCAAAGATTTGATATCTTTTGGTTTTGGAAATTCGTTTTCCTTTTGAATTTGGATTAGATTTGGTTAGACCTTAGCATTGACTTCTTAGGAAAATAGATGGTATTCCATAAAAATACTAGCTATGGTCAAAATTATATGTTGAGGTTGTTGGGTTCTTTGAAAATTTGTTTTGACCTCTCCCCGTCGGATGGTGCGAAGATCCGACGTTAATTACATCGAGATTACTCGAAAACCCTTGATTAAGCGTCATAGCAATTCATGAAAGTAGAAGACATACATCTACAAAAGTAAAGAACTCAAAAGGGCAGCGGCCTTCTGGGTCCGATGAGATGCAAACCGATTGGTTCGGGTTGATTTTTATTTGTTTGTTGGTTGATTTTGGATCGACTAGAAAGTCGGTTTGAAGGTTTGAGTTGAATCAATTTGTTTGATTGATTTGGTTTTGTTGTTTTGGTTTAGTTTTGATTTGCTTAAAGTTTTAAGCATGTTTGGATTTTTTGTTTGGTTGATTTTTGATTTTTACTGGTTTTTGAATTTTCTGGTTTTTGAGTTGATTTTGATCCATGTTTGAGTGTTTGGAATGTTGTTTATTTGATTCCTTTTGAAAAGGTTGATTTATGTCATTTATTTGAACAATGTTCGGTGGATTTTAAATTAATTTTCAAATTGCTAAAACCAGATTTTTTTTTTGAAGTCGGCTAGAATCTGTTTTGGTTGATTGTTCAAATCTGGATTTTGGTTTGCAGATTTAATTGAAATCTGATTTTTTGATGGTTGACAGATTTAATTTGACTCTGAAGTTTATCTGTTTTGGATTCGGTCCAAATCTGATTTTTTGGCAGGTTATCTGATTTTTTTGTTGACAGATTTAGTTGAAATCTGATTTTGTTTCGGCAGATTTTTGTTTGAAATCTGATTTCGGTTTGATTTGTTTCAAAACCGGTTCAATTTTGTTAAAGATCGATTGTTTATTGAACCGGAATGAGTTGAACTTCAGATTTGGTTTAGTTCTGATTTTTTATTGTTTTGATTTTCAGATTTAATTTAATTCTGTTTTTTTTTATTTTCTGTTTGAATTTTTAGATTTTTAGTTTTCTGTTTTAATTAATTTTTTTATTATTTTTATTTTTATTTGGCGGTTTGCATCGCCTCCGACCCATCGGGCCACTTTGAATGCCCGGTTTCATGCATCGATATGAACATCAAAGTTTCATTCATTGAAAGATTTATGAAGTACATCGGTGTACAATATGATTGATCCTTCCCCCAATATAGGTTTATCTCCACTACTTTGGAAAAAAATTTGGCATTACGACGGCATGCCGACTATTTTCCCAACTTAGTGAAAATTTACCCATCCAAAATAGCCAGCCTTAGCTTAGCCATATTGGGGGAAGGATCGACGGCTACGGGATTCATGCCCGCGCCCCCGTCCGGGTCGTAAGCTACGGGATGCATGCCCGCGCCTCCGCCCAAGGTGGAGTTCCCCCGCTAGGGGTGAAGTCCTTAATTTAATGTAGCTTTCGCATTTTCTGATTTTTTTATTTGTTGATTTTATGAAGGCCACTTCGGGCCGGTCCATTCATCGGCGTTCAAAGCCGGGCTTCAATTTGCTTGAATTTGGGAGGACAGCTTCTAGGAGGGAAAGCCGGACCCGTGAAAGGGCCGTTGAGGCTCTCTTCTCCTTTGATGTGTTGAGGGGAGAACCGGACCCGTGAAAGGGCCGTTGAGGTTGGGAGAACCGGACCCGTGAAAGGGCCGTTGAGGTTCATCCCTCACTTTGCCGGTACATGCCGCCAGGGGCTGCTGCAACTTCTTCTTTCACTTCCTGCTGGTAGGGAGCTGAAAATGGACCCTTTTTGAAGGCCTGGATTTGGGGTCAGACGTGGGCTGGTTATGGACCTGGCTGCGGTCTGTTTGTGGACTGGACATGGGCCTGGATTTGGGGTCCTGGTTTGGGCCGGACGGGGTCTGGTTTGGAGACCTGCAGCAGGGGCTGTTCGGACTGTTTGGGGGCCCGGACATGGGCCTGGATTTGGGGCTGAAATAGGGACCTGCAGGTGGTCCGGTCATGGGCCAGAGAATGGACCTGCAGGTGATCCGAAATGTGGGCCTGGATTGGGCTGTGTATGGACTTGTTTGGGGTCTGGTTTGGAGACCTGCAGCAGGGGCTGTTCGGGCTGTTTGGGGGCCTGGACATGGGCCTGGATTTGGGGTCCTGGTTTGGGCCGGACGGGGTCTGGTTTGGAGACCTGCAGCAGGGGCTGTTCGGACTGTTTGGGGGCCTGGACATGGGCCTGGATTTGGGGTCCTGGTTTGGGCCGAGACAGGCCTGTTTTTCTTGATGGTTGTAGGTGGTTTCAGGTGGGCTGGAACCTGGTCACAAGGGCCTGTTTGGGTGACTGGACAGGACTTTATTTTGGGCCTGCCGTGGAGACCAATTGGGGTCTAATTGGGTGCCTCCAAGTGGGCCGAGACAGGCCTGTATGGGGGGAGATATGAGCAGGCTGAAAGAGGGCTACATTGGGACCTATTTGGGTTTCCCTAATGTGCTGACCGGAGTCCCCAGCAGTGGGGGGTTTTGGGCTTGTTCAATGAAGTGCGCAAGGGGCCAGAACAAGGACTGTTTAGGGGATGTTCTGGCTGGCCAAGGGTTGGCCGAGAGGGCTGTTCAGGGATGGCCTTGGGTCGGTCAATCCATTGAAGGGAGATGGAGTAGAGAAAGAAAATGGGGGAGACTACATATTTAGATAATATTCACCCACCTGTTGCTTCTTCCCCTTCGCTTCTTCTCCTTCTCTTCTCCTGGCCGCAAGTGGCCTCCTGCAGCAGGCACACAGCAGAGGGCAGCAGAGGGGACAGCAGCAGGTGCAAAATGGCAGCCTGATGGTGCCTTCAGCGGCCTCTCCCTTGGGCGCAGGCAGCAGGAGGGGCAGCAGGATGGAGCAGCAGCCTGTCGGCGTCCAGAAGGCTCTCCCAAATGCTGGTGCGCACCCCTCTTTTTATAGAGGTTGGAGGGGAGGTGAAGGGTCAGCAGGGGGGCTGAATGGGCCTGGGTTGGTGCGCAGGTGGCAGGTGGGCCAGCTTTGCAGCAGGTGGCAGGTGGTGTGCAGGGGGGCAGGTGGTGCACAGCTTTTTTCTCCCCCCCATGCAGGGCTGGATTGGCTGCATGGGGCGGCTGGGGGCTGGGGTGACAGGTGGCAGCAGGATGGGGGTGGTGCACAGCTTTTTTTCTCCCCCCCATGCAGGGCTGGATTGGCTGCATGGGGCGGCTGGGGGCTGGGGTGACAGGTGGCAGCAGGATGGGGGTGGTGCACAGCTTTTTTCTCCCCCCCCATGCAGGGCTGGATTGGCTGCATGGGGCGGCTGGGGGCTGGGGTGACAGGTGGATGCTGAGGTGGCAAGTGGGCCAATGAGGTCTGTTCACACTAGGCTGCAGGTGGCAGCAGGACAGGTTGTGGGCCTGCAAGTGGGCCGCGGCCCAGTCCCCTTCCCACTGTTGTGGGCTGCGCAAAAGGCCTTTTCATGGGCTGTATTTATCTGGTTATGGGCTGGCCGAGCAGGGCTGGAGATGGGCTGCCAATTGGGCCCAAATATTGGCTGAATTGTGGGCTGTGCACCTTACACTTAAGCCCATTTTTTCTTTGGCCCAATTTTCTTCTCTCTCTTTTTTTTTGAAAAAAAAACCAGACGCCAACACCATCATAGCTTTGCTTTGCATGTCCTTCTCGCGCTGTTTTTTTGTCCTTCTTTGCTGGAGGTGTCCATGACTTTGTTCTGACAGAGCAAAGGTTGGATTGCAACAGGGGACTTCTAGTTTGGTCATGATTGATGGAGAACTTTTCTTCTTCTTTTTTGAATATGGCCGAGGCCAAAATTCTATTAATGCAAAAGAGAGTACAAAGCTAAGGGGAAAAGGGTGGAGAGGGAAAAACTCATCTACCAAGAAGGTAGACATGTGATACAACTAAATAAAGAAATTATTGAAGCGTGAAAACTTGACTTTGAATGAAGCCTTTTTTTAGATGTTGACCAGAATATGTCAACGTCCAATCTTTAACATAGGAAGACATTGTACTAAGTATCATTCTTGAGTTCTCAAAATGTTCTTTAAAGATTCATCTGTTCCTTGTACACCAAGTAGAGTAGAGCATAACAGGTAAGATGAGCTTCCACACATTAGGTTTTGATGGCCAAGGGTTCAACTAGGGCCAAATATTCAGCAGTGAGATAGTATTAGCAAGTTTGTCCGCTGAATCTCACAACATTTAAAAATGACTCTCCAGAGGAAATTGATTATCTCACGGTAGATAAAGAGATGATTCATTGTTTCATCTCTATGGCCGCAGTAAACACAAGTTGTGGAAACCAGAGGAAATATCCTTTGAAGTTGGCATTTGGTCAGAAGTTTCTGCTTACTTATCTTTCAGAGGAAAACTTCGATGTTGAATGGGAGCAAGGGAACTCAAACAACCTTGTGCCACAGGACTTCCAACACCACCCAAAGTTAACCTTCTCAAAGCGGTCCGCACGTAGAAAAATGTCTTCTTGCATGGCAATCAAACTATTCTCTTAATCCTCAGCACACTTACTCTCTTCAAGAAGCACCAACATAGAAGAGAGGTCACATATTTTTTTCTTCTTCATATCTTTCCTTTGTAGTAATAGACTGAGGCATGAGGATTACGACTTTAAGCTAAATAGAGTGGGGAACATGTTGGCTAGAGGGGCATGCCCAATCAAGTGACTCTCAAAAAGATGCCCTCCTTCCATTCCCCACTTCTAAATAAGAGAGTTAAAAAAACTCTCAATTATGAAGAATATCTCTTCAAATGCTAGAAATTCGACCTCTGTCCCTGAAGTCCTTGATCCACGAGTCATTCTCCCCCAAGTCATCTTTGGAGCAAACAATTTTAGCCCAAAGAGCACATCTAGTAACATTTAATTTTTACAGTTACTTGGATAAAGTAGCATTGTTAATAGCCTTTAGAGGGTCCAGTTCCACACCCCTTTCTTCAGTCAGCCTATAAGCTTGGTCCCATTTGAAATTGTTGACTTCGAAATTGTTTCATTGTCAAAGTGGAGGGTGGCGATGTTGTCTGTTCGTTAGATCCTATCTACTGGGTGGCCGAAAATAAAGAAGTGGTGAATCAGGGAGAGTGGGAATGGGGTGTTTCTGGTGTGCAATTTTTCATTGTCCCATTAGAAATCAAAGACCCAAGACCAATCA
This sequence comes from Cryptocoryne crispatula var. balansae, assembly GCA_036172225.1. Classification (NCBI taxonomy): domain Eukaryota; kingdom Viridiplantae; phylum Streptophyta; class Magnoliopsida; order Alismatales; family Araceae; genus Cryptocoryne; species Cryptocoryne crispatula. Next base: position 11,492,902 of record CM069925.1, on the reverse strand, counting down.
ATCTTCTTAATTGCAACTATAAATTGATCACTAAGATGTTAAACATTAAGACTGGGGCCTAATGGATAAACTTGTCAACGGGAACCAATCGGCCTGCACTTGTGGCTGATCTATTCTTGATAACTTCATGGCAGCTTTGGAATGCATTCATGAGATCATTAGACAAGGAAGCAATGTTGTTTGATTTTTAAAATTAGAATTTGAAAAGGCTTATGACAGTGTCAAATGGCAATTTTTGTTTTAAACACTTCAATTAGTGGGATTGGGTAGGTGTGGATTAAGTGGATCAAGGCTTATGTAAGTTTGACAAGGTTCTTAGTTGATTCGGTTCGCCGGGTCGCGACCCGGACCCGACCCGGTCGGTTTTGGGGCCGACCGACCCGGTCGCGACCCCAAGACCCCGACCCCATTTTTAATTTTTTATTATTATTTTTCGCGACCCGGGCCGACCCCGTCCCGACCCGGGTCGCGACCCCGGCCGACCCGGGTCGGTTTGGGGCCAAACCGACCCGGTCCCGACTCCCGACCCCATCTTCCTTTACTTAATAGAAAGTCTTTTGGCTTCTTTGATAGCTCAAGAGGTTTACTCCAATTTGATTGAATCTCTCGATTATTGTTTGTGCTGGTTGGTCAAGTGTTCAGTGCTCTTTGGGAAAAAGCTAGGCGGGAGGATATTATTCAAGGGATCAAAGTGGGAAGGAATGAGTAGCATACAAGTATATAACTCACCTGCTAGAAATGAGTATGTTTATCAACTTATTAATCATACTACATTTATTTGAAGCAATGTCAGTAGGGTGCAACGGGGATCCAAGATTTCCATAATAATTTTGATAATAATTAACAGATTTGAAACCACATTTAGTATCTTATAAGCTGTAGAAATTAGATATTCCGATAGCTTATCCGAATTGAAATCAGAAATAATCATTCCGTTTTCATTATCCCGATTCTGAAAAAGAATCAATATTTATCTCTAAAAATCAATGTTGTAATTAGCTTATTAGTACTATATAAATGATAAAACTTATGCTTATAAATGATAAAAAATAAAAATAAAACTTTAAATATATTAGATCAAATTTTAGTAATAATATGAGATTTATTAGCTGATTTTATAAAAAGTAATATATAATAAATATTTTGAAAATTATTGGAATGTTTTGATTCCATTACAAAATCAAAATATCATGATTTGGATTTAATTAAAATCGGATTCGGAATGATTTAACTTTTATCGGAATCGAAATCCAACATAGGCTAATCTGATACCGAGTGTCAATGTCAAAGATCAACTTCAACAAATGTGAAGTCTTGGGAATCATTATAGCTGGTCACTAGAACGAGTTCATTCCTATGATTTTCAGTGTCCCTGTAAGTTCTTCCTTATCAAATATCTTGGCCTCCAATTTTCAGACGGAGGAATTAAAAATTCAGATTGTAAAACCCTGATCAAAAGCATAGAAAGGAAATTAAAAGAATTGGAAAAATAAAATTCCAAGGTTGTGCTACAAAGCATACCCCTTTATTTCTTCGCTATTTTTCAAATTCCTAAGGATATCTGCAAAAGATTAGAAAGTGTAAGTGCAAATTTTTTCTTCCCAAGGTTCAAGGGATAAGAGGGGCCTGCATATGGTAACATGGAACCGGGTTTGCCGAAGTATTAAGAGGGTGTGGGCTTCTCCAACTTGAAACTTTAAACAAAGCTCTATTAACAAAGTGTCTTTGGAGATTGAATCGAGGGAGTAATGCTATTTGGACTAACGATGTTCATTCTAAGTTTCTTTCCAGGGAGCAACCTGGATGGGTGAAGGATTTCAGTAACCCGAGAAAATTTTCAAAGATTTGAAAAGATATTTTGAAGAATTAGAGCTTCTTTGACTAGCCTGTTTCCATCTCCATTTGACAACTGTAGGTGTTTGGTTGGATAGATGGATGGGTCACCGTCCGCTGGCTGAACAATTGCCCTATTTATATTATTTATTTTGTACCAAGAATTCTTTGGTGTCAACCTTGAGGGACAACACTTCTGGCTTTTGAATTTTATAAGAAACTTGAGAGATGAGGAAGTTTAGGAGCTTCTGTTACTCCAAGATATAATGAGTGGATTCTGTTGTAAGCTTAGTTTAGACATTTTAGTTTGGATCCTTTGGAAAGGTCCTACTTTCTCGGTAAAATCAGTGTTCGTCAAATTAAACTTGGGCTCTGAGGTTGACTAGTGAAGGAAGCTTTGGTTGTCACTTTTTTCTGTGGAAAATAAGGATATTCTTGTGGAAAATTAGAAGAGGAAGGTTACCTAAAGTATATTGGCACAAGTTCTCCGTGACCCTTCAATCTTGTGTGTTTTGTGGGGTGATGATTGAGGATTTAAAACACTTATTTCTTCACGTCAGGATTATTCACTCTTGGTGGATTATTTTGTTTAGAGTGAGAATATTTTTTGACCTGATCCAGTTGATCTCAAATTTTGCTTAACTCTTGGAGCAGCCTCTACCCTGGGTTGAGGACAAGGTCGAATGGGATCTTGCTTTGTCCACATTTCTGTGGGCTATTCGGAGAACCAAGAGCAAAAGGATATTTGAGGATTTAATTTTAAAATCTTGCTCAATTCTTTCTCAAATGGCTTCCTTCATTGAGGACTGTTTTTTTGCTTAATTTGGGGTGCTTCCGAACAAAAACCTATTTTCTAATGGTTTATTTGGCTGGAGGGAATTCTTTTTGTAACCAAGCTTTCTTGACACCTACCTTCATGTTAGATGCCTTTCTTCTTTCTCCACTTTCTTTAATTGTCTTTCTTGTAAACATGTTCAAGTTTGTTTATGAAAGTATTGGAATCGTGGCTACTGCCACCTTCAAAGAAAGGCTATATTTGCCCCTGCCATTTCCTTTTTCTGTTATAAACATATTTAATTCTAGTTAATTTCTTGTGATAGAATCCCTAATACGATTTGTGGAATCAGTTTCCTCGGGTGTATCACCTACTGATTTATGGAAACATAGGTGCCCTATGTTTCAGTCATTAGAGTTTTATATGTTTATTGATGAAGCCCCTATCTGTTCGTTATTCACTGTTTCTCACGCGATTCTTTTCAAGAGCTTCACAGAAAAGCGACTGTTATTGCATGTCCAGAGTTCCCACCTTGACAGTATTTTTCGTGGGAGCATTTAGCTCCCATCACTAAACAACAGGGACCTAGAAATTTTTGCTTCATAGGCACCTGAATCTGGTACTCACCTTTAATTTGATACATGTTTTGATAAATATAGGATTGAATCAATGTCTTCCTCTCCCTCAGGATGTTCTATGGACCTGGGGGCCCTTATGCCCTCTTCGCTGGAAGAGATGCTAGCAGGGCTCTTGCCAAGATGTCCTTCGAGGAGAAGGATATAACTGGGGACATCTCCGGCCTCGGGCCATTCGAACTCGACGCACTGCAAGATTGGGAGTACAACTTCATGGCTAAATATGTCAAGGTGGGCACGGTGAAGAAGACAAACAGCGCAAGCGCAACCGAGGAATCCACAACCAGCACTTCATCTGACAAAGTTGGAGCAGCTTCTCAACCTGAAGAAGCCATTTCCGCTGTCGATCCTTCGGATGAACAAGAAGAAGGTGGTGCAAAGCCAAGAGCAACTACTGACACCTCTGCTGAGCACGTTGCAGAAACAAAGGAATCCGAGGGTGCCAGCGCATAAGTGGCGGTTATGAGCGGTATAGGTTGGCCTTGTGCCCCTTTGATTATCATCTAGACTAAGTATACATCTGGTATTTTCAGCTAAAATCTTGCTTGTGACAAGATCTTCGTGCAAGACTAAGTAGATGAGCTGTTTTAAACTCCTTTGGGCCCTTGGCATGATTAGGACGGGGCTCTCTGTCTGAAACTAGCCTTACGCCTGAAAATAAATGAGCATCTATCTGTTTGCGTCATATTCACATGGCATGGTGATAATAATAACTGATGTTTTATCGTACTTAATAGAATAAATCAGTCAAACTTAAACTAATATATTACTTGGTCAGTTCAGCTCAACTCACACCTCTAATTCCTCGTAATGGTGGAGAAGCCCTCTTCGAAATTGGGTTTTACAGAAAATGGCATCTTGTTAAGTATTTTAGATGCAGACATTCGGTCATCAAAAAAGTCAATGGTTGACCTTTTCGTTGACTCTCAATTTACACATGCCAAAGTAATGATTTTGGTTTTCGGCAAAGTTAATACATGACTCATTTTATAGATGAACAATTGGTCCCTTGATATATAGCTTTATCACGTAACCATATAGTTATCAGCATCATGCTTTTCAAGACTATTTAAGAAAGTTTCTCACGTATCAATCTTTATAATTATTTATATTTTAAAATACTTTTTAATTTTTATAAACTGTTGACATCTCAAGTATCATTAAGATCTTACTTTTTAAAATAGGTACCGCTATCTAAACACACCCCAAATTGTCATAATTCAAGTACTTTTTTATTTTATTGAGAGAAAGGTCTTCTATTTTTAGAGAGATAAACAGAGTAAGGGAGAGAGAATGTGAACCTTTTTGCCTCTAGCTACCCTCTTTTTAGTTGGATACCCTTACAGAGTAAGGGTATCCAACCCTCGTCACTTCAAAGTTTGGTTGCCTCATCTTTCCGAGTGTGGCATCATCATCATCATCATCATCGTCGTCGTCGTCGTCGTCGTCGTCGTCGTATTAGTACGATAAAATACAAAATTTTCTATTAAGACAGAAAGAAAGTACAGGGAATACAATGAGAAAAGATGAAACAAAAAAAAATCAACTACCAAGTAGAGAAAGAGGGTGACTACGATAAGAAAGAAATGAAAACTAAAAAGCAGTAAATGACCAATCTTTCACACAAAAAACCATGAGATGAAAGATCAACCCTGGATTCTCAAAATACTCCTAAAAATGCCTGTCTATTCCTCATGCGTCAAGTAGACCAAATCATAACAGGTATATAATATAATGCATGAAGGTCATAGGTTCAAATGGGGGCTAGACTTACACAAGTGAATAGTACTGGTTGAGATCAATGGATCTTCTAGTTCTTGAGCAATATGTTCCGAAGGAAGTTAATAGTCCCACAATTGACAAAAATATATATGATCTACTAATTGCTTCTTGCTGCCACAAAAGATACAGGAAATAGAAGTAACTTGGAAAATCTTTTAGAGAAAACTTCTGGGGGGAGAGTCTTTGCCTGCCAATCTTCTACAAGAAGATCTTTATTTTGATGGGGTAGGGGTTGCTTCCACACAGCATGATGCCACAAGACTTTGACCCCTCCCTAGGTCAACTCGTGCTGTGATGATCTCTTTTTTTTTTAACAGTGGCCCAGTGGTCGAGAGTCTCGCTGCACCGCGGGTAGCGAGGGTTCGAGCCCTGCTCGAACCCCATTGTTCAACCCCCCCACCACCACAGGGGTGCCCGGCTTGTTGCCACCGGGAGGCGAACCCTCGTCCTGTGCCCCCCAGGCACAGGGACGACGTCAGCTGAGTTACGCTCGACCGGCTGTGATGATCTCACATCACAGTATATCGGTGTCAACGGATCTGACACTACCCGGCCCAAAGTTGGCTTGAGCAAAGGTTCATCCCTAAAATTTTAGGTCAGCCAGGACTATCTTGAATCATATTATTGACCTAGCTTATTTGTTTTGTTTCTATAATATTTTAAAATTTGATAAACTTGATTGATAAAATAATAGTATAAGATTGACAACAACTTATTTTACCATACATTCTCAATGAATTTGTGACGTGTAGTTTGAAATGTGCTTGGTTTAGATTTTAATGGGCTGTTAGGTTGCGTGATAAATTGAATTTGTATTATAATTTTATGTTTTCTAACAAAACTGGTTATAAAAGGACTTTGGCCATCATTATAATTTTATGTTCTCGAAGAGATTTTTTTTTCTTGAACAAACGAAGAAGATCTCATTTTTTTTATCTAGTGGTCTGGTCCCTCCAACTTGTTTGGTCATATATTGTGCCCACTCTTATTTTGTTAACACATGTTTTCAAACATAATAATGTTATGTCATTGGTTACTTTACATTTTATTTTAACATATTTTTTATAAAAGTATATAAAAATTTGTTGTTCAACCAAACACTCCACGAGGGGAGAATTCTGATCTCGGACCATTTAAAATCTTAAATAAATTGGGAAATACACACTAGGTCCGATTTCAAATATTCACTTTCATACTAGGTCCGTTGTTAAAATCACGTTAACACTAGGTCCATTTTCTCAAATATTCATCAAGCCCACTCCATTTTGAAGCTTTGACGTTAGAGGGGTGTTAGACTTAAATAAAAATTCCTAAAATACCCCTTCGGTGGGTGTTACATGTGAACCGTATGCAATTCGTTGCTGTCCAATTCTACCGTTGCTTCGTTTATGACATTACCGTTAAAATAATAAGATCTAGTCCTTTTTAATATATCACTTGGTCGAACATTGTGACTTTTTCTGAAAATATTCAAGTATAATATGGCGGTACAAAAATTGATTGTTCCACATTTTTATCAAGTATAATATATAATATGATTTAAACATATATAGGTGCTGTCTTCATCGAAAAATTGACTCGTCCAATAATTTTTGCAACACTGACAATCCAAAATTGTTTGCTGCAGAATTTTTTGCACCATCACGTTCAAGATACATGACCCCTATAGTGATATATAGGCATTCTGATTTCTATCAAATTTTAACTGCTGAGAAGGTTGGACCAAGCAATGTTTGAAATGCAAAAAATCATACAACACCTGCTGCTAAAAATGAAACGGAAAAGACAATTTTTGGAGTCCAAATCATACAACACCTGCTGCTAAAAATGAAACGGAAAAGACAATTTTTGGAGTCCAAATCAGACAACACACGCTGCTAAAATAGAAGAGGACTATAAATATATGAACCTACGAATATCACAAAAACAAAGGTTTTAACCATTGTTTCTTGGCAACCTGCCAAGACCGTAAACAAGTTTAACGTACAAGTTTTGAAATGTAATATCCAAAATACATAACATAGACATAGACATAGAAGTCTTAATCATCCCAAGGACACACTCATGACTTCATTGGAAGCAGCATCACTAGCATCACCATCATCATCGGATAAGGTAACCATTTTCATTAGACTTTTTGCAAGCCTCTTCACTTTATATCTAAGTTTCTTCTCCATTTTTAACTCGCTCTCTAAGAAAGCTATGCGCCTCTCCAAATGCCGATTGCGGTCTGCCCTCTCACAACAACAAGGAGTACATGAATCGATAAAATTAACCAGCTCGTCACACCACATAAAGAAATCACAACCATCAACCTACAAAAATCAACATATAATGGCATATATATCAGCACTATTATTTAAGAAAAATAAGTTAGGAACAAGAACACTCTAAGAATGGCTAACCTTGCATTTATAAAACTTTCTACTGTGGTTTTTTTCCAAGATGACTCACTCGATAGCACAAAGAGCCATGTCCATGAGAACAACGCATCGACGGAATTAGAAGAGCACTAGCCATTTGCTAACAAGTAAGAACAAATCGCCGCAACATCAATACATAAATGTAAGATTGATAACTTAATGTACGTACATAAAGTTATAGTTGCTCCCAATTTTCGGTAGAAATTTGACCTTCTTTGCCATGTTCTAAAAAGAGTTAAAGACCTACAACAAAAGAAAGCATCAATTCATAAATGTAAAATACACGAATAAGAAAAGTTTTATATTTCATACCTATTCAGCTATAGGATTTTTACAAGATTGTCGATTATGGCCAGGTTGTTTGCATCTAGAACATGTATATGTTGCTCAATCTATTTCTAATGCTCTTTGTGAAGGAATCCTCTTTTTCTTACTTCTCCCTGCTCTCTTCTTTGTCAAAGGGGGCTTCACTTGAATACTCTCAAAGTCTGGTATGGGTTTTGTCATATCAGATATCGGTGCAATGATCTTCTCATAACACTTTTTGTATGCATCTGGAATGTAAAACGAAACAAATGATCTTCCGGCCAGTTGTTTTGCAAAGTTAGCCTTCAAGTGACGTAAACAAAAAGCATTGTTTGCATCTGGAAAAATATTTGTAATAGCCTCGATAAGTCCCTTGCATCTGTCAGATATAAATGTTAACTTCTTAGAAGGTGCTATAGCATTTCTCAAACATTTCATGAACCATGTCTAATTATCTTCATTTTCAATATCACAAACTGCATATGCAAACGGGAATAACTCATTCTCTCCATTCAAAGCAGTTGCACCTAGAAGAATCCCTTTGTATTTATCTTTTAAAAATGTTCCATCAAGAAACAACATTGGTCTGCAACCAACTTCGAAACCAACTTGGCATGCATGAAAACACACAAAAATACGCTTGAACCTTCCCACATCTGTAACCTCAAAATCAACAATACTACCAGGGTTAGAAGTTTCTATTGCATTCACATACCACCGCAAAGAATCATAAGAACAACGTTCATCACCGAGCACATCTTTACTTGCCACCTCCTTACCAAGCCAAGCTTGATGATAAGGGACATCAAGTCCAAACTCTCTAAAAATATCTTTCTTAATGTCACAGTCGATACAATGGAGAATCAGCAACCTTATCCATTATTAGTGATCCTACAAACTTTCTTGATGCCCTTGGGTGTTTTTGTGTACTAAGACCCCCTCCACATGTGTGTTCATTATGCAACTTCTTTATGATGAATGCTGGACCACCACCAATTCTAAGTGCATGTAAAAACCATGGACAATGACCAAATCTACATGAAACTGTGAAACGTGTCAACTCATTTCTAATAAAGTTATAATCAAACCCTTCGCAATAGCATATTTAATGACATCCTGTCTCAAGTGCTCAACACTTTCAAATATTTGACCTTTGGAATGAATCAAATCATTCCAAAGAGAACTTTTCTTTTCGCCACTACTACTGCTTGAAGGAACAGTAAAAGAAATATTCTTTGAAATATTGCTACTCCCAATTTGATTGTCAAATGCTTGACTCGCACATCTGTACAACCAATTGACATATTTATGAGTGATATTTGACACACCTTATACTCCCAAATTTACTTTATATGTAAATATATGAACCTTACTTTTGTGACACACCTTCCGAAGTTGTGGATGTAACTTGGACATTCAAAATCTTCTTACCAAAAGACATGTATATGTTTATAGCATTGTGCAGATCTTCATCAGTCATAATACGAAATAATGTCGAATCTTGCTCTGGTATGATATATCTAAGATCCAAACAGGAATCATCCAATGCCCATCTATCCAAACAGGAATCATTCACGGCCTGTTGAATAATTTGCATGTGAAAAAAATGTACGGAATAACAAAAATAAAGCTTGTAAGGAGCTATAGAACACAATGTAGTAAGGAATAAATGGTCCTCATGTCCACCTATTCAGGACACGGGGCAGTAGCCTACTGTCGCCCCTGACCTAATTGTGATTAGCTCAAAATTGCTCTATAATAGGCCAAACCAAGCCTATCCAGTAGTATGGAGCCCTATGTCCATTGACGTTGGCCACAAGATCATGATAATTTGGATCGGGCTGAGACTCAAATTCAGCTGCTAATGCAAAGCATGTATGGTAGTAGATCATAGTACAAGATACACAATAGCTCTATTCAACCACACAAAAAGCATAAATCGGCCGTTTCTAAATATCCAGCGGAATGTACCACCCAACAATGCAAAGCAGCCGCTATGAATCATAAGAACCGTTTACTGTCCTCGTGACCTAGCAAGCCGACATCAACTAGCTTCACCTTCGCCCTCTTCTTCCCCTACCCTAGACGAGAGAAGTCTTACCTTTAGCGGAGCGTATGTGTCGACCCTGTTCTTAGTCGAGAGACCGCGTTCCCTTTGATTTGCCGTCAGGAATAGGAGCTGCCTCCTTTGTCGAGAAGGGTTGGAACTGCCGCTTATCCTACAATGAGCACAGACATTGTGTCGAGAAGGGTTGGAACTGCCCCTTTTCTTTGCCAGGAGGAGGAAGAGCTGTTACCTTCGCGGAGAAGAGCACCGACGCAGACTGCCAGAGGGACCAAGATGCGAGCTTCGCCGTGCGCCGTGAGCTGCATCCGCCGTACGCAGTGTGAGCAGGATGCGAAGCTGCTGTGCTGTGTCCACCGTGCGGCGAGGATGACCACCGCGCTGTTTCTGTGCTGTGTCCGCTGTGCTGTTTCGCGGAGAAGCCGCCGTTTCCTTCTCTCCCTCTGTGTCCACCGCGGAGGATGACCACCGCACGGCGACGACTAGGGACGAAGCTTAGGGCATTGGGCGATGGGCATTGTTGGAATAAGAAAAAATTATAAACGGTGTATATACGGTGTTATGACGGAATGGACCCGGTGTTACAAAAATTTCGGTCAATGGACTGGGTGTAATAGATATTTGGTCGACGGATCTGGTGCTACAGTGATTTAGTAAAACGGACCTACTATTAATTTTCCCTAAATAAATACATCATGTTTTTTTAGTTTCCCTAAACTATAAGTAGATTAGGGCTGTAAACGGAGCGGATACGGAGCGGATATGACGTTTCCGTATCCGCTCCGTTTAGCTATTCGGATAATCCGTATCCGGTTCGAATCGGATACGAATACGGATCGGATATTATAAGTCGGATAATCTTCGGATTCGGAGCGGATTCGGATAATATCCGCTTCGGAATGTTAATTAAATATTATTTAATAATATACAAATACATAGAAATAAAATTATAAAATATTAAATTTATCATATATTTATCAATATTAACTTAGTATATTAATATATAATAAAGAATACTTAATCATATTTGTAAATATAATGATTTTAAATATATAATTATATATATTATGTATATATTATCAAAGGTGGATTCGGAGCGGATCTTAAACGGAGCGGAGCGGGCATTTCCGTGTCCGCTCCGATTAACATTCGGATAATATCCGTATCCGGATAGACGGATATCTAAAATCGGATATTATCCGCCTAAACGGATACGAATTCGGAGCGAATCCGAATTTTATCCGTATCCGTTTACAGCAGCCCTAAAGTAGATGCGATATTTTTAAAAAATAAAGAGACGAACACATAAAATTTGTATGTGAAAATTTGTAGATATGAATTTTTGTAGATTTTGTCAAAATAAAATCTCTGACATTAAAATCCGAACCAAACGCACCCCAAAAACCTGTCAGCTTCGCAGACCCGAATCCCGCCCCATGCGTCAAATTCGTTCAAGTACGCCGAGTCTACCGTCCTCGGGCCATGGAGGTCCTGGTCGCCAGAAAGATCGCGTCTTTTTCGCCTTCCAGGCGCCTCTGCCCGCGCTTCCAGCTTTTACGCTTACTTCCTTCTCTGCCCGCAAGTCCTTACCCTTATCTGAATCATACCCTCGCGGCTTCGGACGCGCCTCGCTACGACGGATTCCTGCTCGTCCAGCAACTGCTCGATGTATTTTCTCGGCCTGTAAACCAACGCCCGGATTTTGAACTGCAAAACCTTGGGCGGCAGCTGACACCAGAAGTTGTGGAGATCGCTTTGAAGAAACTAAGGGGTTGGCGGAGAGCAGACGAGCTATTCCACTGGGCACTGCGGCAGGAAGGGTACGCAGATAACTGCTACGCGTACAATGCGTTGGCTTCGATCCTTTCCCGTGCCGGCCAAAAGAGTAAATTGAGGGCCCTGGCGATGATGGCCTTGGAGAGGCGGTGCCCAATGACTCCTGGCGCCCTGGGGTTTTTGATCAGGTGCTTAGGGGATCAATTTTTGGTCGAAGAGTTGAATTATGTCTTTGACAACGCTGATAAGTTCAGCTGCACGTCTAACATTTATACCTATAATTGCTTGTTGGAAGGCTTGGCGAAATCGGGCAGGGTTGACATGGTGGAAAGCAGGCTTAGTGAAATGGTGAGCCTGGGAATGGAGCTTGATAAGTATAGCCTGACTTCAGTGTTGAAAGCATACTGCGATGGTGGAAGATTTGAATCTGCCTTGGTAGTTTTTGATGAGATTTGTGCAAAGAGGTGGGTTGATGGATATATGTTCTCTATACTCTTGGTGTCACTTTGCAAAAATGGGGAAGTTGATAAGACGTGGGGATTAATTGAGAGAATGGAGAGCATGAATGTAAAGCTGAACCAGAAGACATTCTTTGTCCTGACTCATGGGTTTTTGAGGGCATTGAGGATTGACAAGGCATTGGCCATGTTTGAGAAGATGGAGAAGTATGGTTTCAGTGGGGACCTGGCACTTTACGATGCGTTGATCCGTGGGCTTATTGAGCAGGGAGAAGTTAAGCGAGCTTTGGGTTACTATTTCGAGATGAAGAAAACTGGAATTCTCCCTGATGCTCAGTTGGTCTCAAAGATGATATATGTATTCTGCAGAGTGGGGGATTTGGTAACTGCTAAGCAGTTGTTTGAGGATGGAGAAAGAATGGATGCTAGTAGCCTGATTTTTCTTTATAATGCGGTACTAGGTGGACTTGTTGATCATGGAAATGTGGAGGGGGCTCACTTTTTAGTTCGAAAGATGATGAAATATGAATACATAGATACTGCAACAGGTGGTGGCAGTCAGGGTGCTTCACCTTCAGCTGTACATGAATTGTTCAGATTCAAGGAAGCAGTGCGGCCAAATTCTGATTCTTCTAGTGTTGTGGTCTCTGGTCTGTGCAAATCCCAGAAAGTGGACATGGCTCTTCAACTCTTACAAGATATGATTCCGTTTGGCTGTACAAGGAATCTCCTAATGTTTAACGACTTGATCAAAGCACTTTGTGACACCGATAGATTGGATGAGAGTGTAGAACTCTTGAGGAAAATGAAGGATCTTGGTTTAAAGCCTACACATTTCACTTATAATTCAATATTTGGTTGCCTTTGTAAGCGTGAAGATGCAACAGCAGCCATTGATTTCATGAAGGAAATGCGGCACCATGGTCATGTGCCATGGATAAAACTTTGTACTCAACTTGTGAAAAGGTTATGTGAACATAGAAAAGTAGATAAGGCATGTAAGTTTTTAGATGATATGGTTGAAGTGGGATTTATCCCTGATATGATTTCATACTCTGCTGCTATTCATGGACTCTGCGTTTCTGGGAATGTAGATAAGGCATTAGAAATGTTCCGTAAAGTGTCTTCAGATTGGTACCTTCCTGACGTGGTTGCACATAACATCATAATAAATGGATTTTGTAATGCCAGCAGACTGCATGAAGCCCAAGCAATTCTAGAGGAGATGCTGGAAAAGGGATTGGTTCCTTCTGTTGTCACCTACAACATAATGATGGATGCATGGTGCAAAGAGGACAACATAGACATTGCACTGCTGTGTTTTTCTGAAATGATTGATGATGATGTTAGGCCAGCCACAGTGGTTACGTTCACAATTTTGATCAATGGGCTTCTTAATGCCAGCAGGCCTGATGAAGCTCTTTCATACTGGGTCAAGATGAAGAAGAAAGGCTGCATCCCAAATAAGATAGCTTATACAGCACTTATTTATGGACTCTGCAAGTGTCAAATGGAAACTGTTGCTCTGGTATATTTCAGAGAGATGATTGAGGAGGACATGGCTCCTGATGTTTCTGTTTATCTAGCCCTTATAATATCACTCATTGTGAAAGGAAATTCTCTTGCGGCATTTGATGTTTTAACAGAGATGCTCTGTAAAGCCAAATTCCCTATACCTGCTGGTAGGAATTATGATTTGTTGAAGGATTCAATATCTTTATTATGCAAAGATATGCGTACATCGCCAAAGGTTAACAGGTTAATTAAAGACGGTAGAGTACCAGCCATTTGTTGCCCGTATATGAGAGATACAAACAGATTATAATATTGTGGTAATAGTTTTGTGGCTAAATTTTCTGATGGATTTGTTGAGCTAACTTTGACATCTACAAGCTCTGGCTAGTGCTGCTGAATAGTCCAGCCTATCATTCAGACCTGTTCCATGAATTTCTTTGTGGAGCACCTGTACACAGCATTTATCAAAAGTATGTTCTGTTTTCTGAAAGTTATTTTTTTGTGTTATCTCTGTGTATAAAAAAATTTCTCTCTTTCCATGACAAATTATTCATGTACTCATTCCAAGATCTGAGGAGTTGGAAAATTTATCACTTCTGAAAGGATGGATATATGCACCTAAAAATCCAAGAATGTGCTCATAAAAGGTGGGACATCTATTTTTTTCATGTTTTTGAGACATGTATGACTACTACAAATTGGAGCACTAACTAAACCTTTTAGTATGGCTGCTTCATGTGCAGATTATAAGATGCCCTTTTCTTTAGATTTTTCTAATTTATATGCAACTTCTGTGTATGAGTAGAATGACTTTTTCATCAATGTGATTACTTGGATTTGTTAGACTTGGTTTACTTTGGACTGCTGAATGTGCTTCCTTTTCTATGAGTAGTTGCCAAATTATTTGCTTTAGGTTTACGTGTCAGGCATACGATAAATATGTGAAACATAGTTGTTTAATTTATTCACGCCACAACTATCTATAGTAGAACTTGACTCAGGTATTTTGGTTTTGTTCTAGAATTTCTCTCATTTTCTTGAAATCTTCTGTTACCTTGGACTTCAAATACCCACCTACTTTCACAGCGATTAGATTGTTGCTTGTAAAGAAGCTTTGACTGGTAATTGACCAAGGATTGCCCTCTGGTGCATCCTCCCTAACTTTTCCCCCCTCTGCACTCTTCTTTTGCAGCAATTTTGTGTCATCCCAGGGATGTACTTTTGGAGGTTCTGGATGTAGCCTAGATGACAAAGATCAGTAGACATCTCAGGACTTGTAGGATTGTAGCACATCATATGACTACAGATAAGAACGGATAGGGCTAGAAGGATGATTTCGGTACCATTTAACCTTGTTAATGGTCAAATGCATCAGTGTAGTGCCAATAGATTGTAGATGGAGAGGTTTTCCTTTTTTGTTCCTCTTTGAATTATTTGTTTGTTGACTTTATATTACTTCTTTCCCTGCTGCAAAACATCGTCCTATGAGTAGAAGCTGAAACATGGTTTTATTCTGTTTAGTTGGGGTTGGTTTATGGTATGGAAACAGGCAGTGTGCTTTCCTGTTAACTATTTGGGCTTTCTTTATCACCTTTGTCCTAAGTATCAGGTTGACGTTGCTACAAAGATGGAAAAATTTTTGGCAAATGGAAACAATGTGTCAAAAACTTCTTGATGGGAAAATTAACGTAGGCATTTTTTTAGTTTTTTTATCAAGGACATGTTTGTAAATATTTTGTTTAAGCGTCAAATTGTCAAATGCTAGCTCTATAAAAGAGTCCATCATTGAATCCCACGTAGAGTATGGATAGTTGAATTTTTGGAGCCAGTTGGTGTCCCGTAGGCTGCCTCTCTCTCCCCTTTTCTCCAATCAGCCTGTTCTTTCTTCCTTTCTTCCCCTTCTCCACTTCAATCTCTTCTATCCTCTGCTCGACATCCTTGTTCGGCATCATCAATCAACTCAGCTCCAGGTTCCATTTGCAGTCATCGTGGTATCATTGGCAGTTGGTTCCCTCATCAACAGTGCCGTAGAGCAATCGCCAAGGTAACCTTGAAGCCAGCGACCGCCTTGCAGTTCAGTCCAGCGATCCCCAGACTGATTGCAGAACCTCCAAGGCGACAGAATAATCGACCTCCCAGTGCAGCATCCTGTCCCGACCAGCAGCATTGTCTTCTTCAGCCCCGGCTCGGCAATTCCCAAACACCCGTAACCTGCACAGAGGAGCACCAGGATGCCCTCCAAACACAGTTCTGATGCCTTCTGCCCGCTGTGCCAGATCCCACGGTGTCCTTGACGTGGTGCCAGTTGAATCTATCACTATCCACGCTGCTGTGGACCCATCACTTCGCACCCTTCCTCCCCTCCAGATCCCTCAGCTCTGATTTATGAGTCCAATGCCTTTCCCACACTACCTCCACCTTTGATTGCGCTGAACCTCCATCTCCTCACCACCAGCCTCACACCTCTAGGTTGTGGGCAAGAGGAGTGAGTGCTAGTTGGGATAGACGTTTGGAGTAGATTCATTCCTTTCAATATCATGTTGTTCTTATGGAAGAGACCCCTAACAGCAGATGGTATCCATTGGGTGATTGAAAATTAGCAAGTGCAACCTTTGTGGAGTGTTTTAGGTATCTATCATCCATTTCTTCCTTGCTTATGGGATCACTAGTGTCCTCTGTACCGCATCGTTCAAAAGGCTAAGTTGATAGGGATCAAGATGAAGGACATGAAAGCACTATTAGGGGTATGGAATGATTTAAACCCTTGTAAGGAGGTAATGCCACTTGGGACATGTCTTGCCAGGCATTTGTGGACAATATGGAAATTAAGGAACAACTTGAGTGTCCAACCAATGAGATGCTCGGATTCTCCCATATTGCTAATCACCTTCCACATGTGCAACCTTGTAAAGGTTGTTATTATCTCTTCCAAATGGTTGAAAGTCCCAATTGTTTCAAACTTTGTTTTTTTTCTTGGAATGGGACATTTAGGGAATCAACATGAATATGAGCAAACCTTATTCCAGGATATTTGAATCAATAGCAATATGCCTGTTTGAAGAGGCTCATAAATGGAACATCTAGAAATAATACCTGGAGCAGGAGATTCAATTAAGTGTGATTCATAAGCTGAAATTTTTTCTACTCGATCAATAGGTTTTCCTAACACAACCCAAATAAGGCTTAGGATTCAAGTATATGACCAATCAAACAATTTATCATTCTACCATTGAGTTACTTTATTGGGGAATAAAGGGTGATTCAATCTGATAGAGTTCAACTTCCGTCTCAACCTATGAACCACATGAGTTCAATTTATTTACTTGTACTTCACACTTTTTAGAAGGTGTCAAAGGATAAGTATTTGCTCCAAGGAAGACTCTTAGAGTCTCATCAGTGTTTTGGGTTTGAAGAAGTGCAGATTTTCGAGAATGGAAATCTTATGATATGTTGAGAACTCCTTAAACATATCTTGATGCTTGAAATTTGGGCCTGGCATTTATGCAAGGATTATATTACTCCCAATTTCTATGCAATACAAGTAAGGAACTCATTTTCATAAATACATAAGCTTTCAAGTCAAGGAATTTGTGTTATGTTCCAGTCTTCTAGATGAAACATAGGAACTGATTTTCATTCTTGAATGAGCTTACATAACTTTTTTAGAAGGTGGCACCGAGTCACAATTCTTTGATCCAAATAAAGGATATGATTAAAGAGAGTATGAAAGAAACAACCAAGGAGTAGAGGAAGGGGTAAGGGTAACAGTCATATTATTGACTACCAAGATGGTGGTGAATACAGTGCACCTTGAAAAAAAAAACTAAAGATTGGATGTTCTCTAGGCAAGGAATGTTGCCCAGAGCCCTCCAAACATACACACAAAAAAATCGTTAACAACAGCTGCCGCCATTTCGGAATATAATGATTTGATGTGAAATTGAAATTGGTATTTGAGGTGCTATTGATACTTATTTTTTTCATTTCTGAATATAATGCAATTTAAATTTTTAATTCATGAAGATAGCAGCATCATCTTTGGTTGTAATGCCTTCTTGCTTAATTTCTTTACAGAAATCCATCAAGAACCAAGTAAATTTGCCCTTCTTGTGTTCTAGAACGGAAGCACCAGCTGAAGTTCCATTTAGCAAGCACACAGCTGATAAGAAGAAAAAGGTGGAGAAACAAGAAAAAATCAGGCTGCAAAAAGCTGGCACTTTGCCAAGGTTAGATCTTTGCCAATGAATCTTCTATGGATTCTTTCCAATTCTGTCCATATATTTTTTTGCCTTATGAATGGTATAGTTAATTCTTGGTCCATCATATTTTGTTGTTGATCTTTTCTTTTACCTCATGTGAAAGAAGCTCTACAATGTCTTTTCTGAAAAGCTTACTCTTTGTTTTATCTTCCCATGATTAGACAGATTGGCTGATCCCAATCTGAATCTTCTGATAGGTTTGACCTTTGATGGGCTGATCCTTGATTGGCTCCAGCTGGAATTGGAAAGGGCTGGCCTGGCTCGACAAAAGTTGGCCAGGATCGGCATATTTCATGCTGGGGTTGGCCGATCCGGTTGAATCCTGTCCTCTTGGGCTTGGATTGGCCAGAATCATCCAATCTAGAGACTGATAGGCTGATCCCAGTTGGAATAAGCCAGAATTGGCTGATTTTGGCCCGGTGCAGGCCAATCCTTGTTTTCCATAGAATCAGCCTACCTGACCAATTCGATCCATACTGTGGTTAGTCCTGGGCATATAGGTCTGATCCGGATGATGCCTTGATATTCTTTGATCAATACTCTGAGATTGGTCATGGGAGTATCTGGGAGTTATTGATGCTCAAGAATACTGTCATGCACCACTGAGTATATAATATGTGCTAATAGTTGGAAGATGACCATATGCACTGAGCCTCTCCTTGCGAAGTGGAGAAAAAAAGAAAGAACAATTAAAGAAAAGTGCATTGCACTAAGTAGCTGAATATTGTCTGTTTGAAGTGTTGTCTACTGGTTAGTATTGTGTTATTCATGTTAACAGGCTCACTAAAAAGTGAACTATATAGAACTGATCTAGTATTAGCTGGCCCATATTTCTCCTTTTCTCCTGCTTGCTTTGACATGGCGTACAAGGTGTATTTTTAGGATGCGTCTAACAGGGACCTCTAAATGACAGGTTTGCAATTTTTTATTTTGGTTCTAATTGTTGGCTGCCAAATTTACTAAGACTTAAATTTATCAAATTAATTCTGGGACCTAAATGACTACTCTCCCAGTTGTCGGAGTCCAACAAATTTTTTTTTTCAGGGAATGTGACAGCAGTAGTCTCTTAACCAAGGTGGGAACTGGGAATTCTCAATCGACTATCAAGTATTGTGAGCGGATCAATCCACTCCCAATTAATACATGTCGGTTGGTACAGCTGATAGGGCTCCAGAATGGTCCAGTGCTGCTCGATACTGGATCTGATCTTAAAGAACCTATTTTTTACAAAAGAAATCAAAGAAATGCCCAAAGTAGTAAGAAATAAAAAAATTTGTTTATTTTCATTTTGAAACTAAAGAATCATAGTTTAGGAGGTAAGGGTGAAAAGGGCAAAGGGGGTTATATTTTATTTGATTCTAGATATTCTTGTTTCCGGCTTCTCAGCCACTGAACCACCTGGTCCAACCGCCTGGTTAGCTGGCTGAATTTTGTCTGGCTTAAGTTTTGGACCCTGCTTATAATGTGGATCCCCCCCCCTTCTTTCCCACCTGCTGCCTCACCTAGCCTTACCCCCAGGTTGTCGCTTCAACTACCTTCAATAAAATATAATGGATGACCATAAACTTGTTTACTTAATAACTGGTGTCATCTATGGCAGCCATGTACAATTGTCAGTCACTGTACTACCAATTACTGGAACCCAGAAAAAAGTTCCGAAGAAAGCTTCCAAAAATGAGCTAGAGAATGTAGTGGGAATGGCTGCATCTTCCGCTACAAGTATTGGTAAATTTGACAAAAGGCTCCCAGGAGAGACCTCTGAAACATCCTGGAAAATATTGAAAGGTTTGTTGTTCAAATCCTGTTCTTCAAATAATTTCTCTTTCATATTAGTGTATGCAACATCTATGGCATCTTTATTTTGCGTAGTTCCTACTGGTTGTGGAAGGGGAAGGTATGGGAGCACAAGAGAAACAACAAACAGACGAGATCCTGAACAAGATTTTGTCTTGGGTGACTAGCTAAATGCTCGATGTCAACAAGGTAAAATTCGCTTCTATCCCAGGGCATGTGTTTATCAAGTTCTTGATTTTGTAGTAAACAAATCTTAGCGCTGATTCTGTTCTGTCCTGAAACAGGGCTGTCTACGTGTAGATTTTACAGGGTGAGAAGAAAAAGCTGCAGGAAAAAGCATCTTCTGCATCAGGCAAGTTGAAACCGAAGAAGTCACGGAAGAAACCTTCAAAAAAGAAAAACTAGTCACTACTTGTAAACACAGATGCATCTGATTAGATTCGTCTAGCCCACCCATGTTTTTATCATTCATCATCTATGTATGTTGTGAGGAACAATTCACCTAGATGAGGTCTTACTTTTTTGACTTTCTAGCTTTGTGATATTTTCCTCCCATGTTTTATCAAAATGAAAGCATAGAAGCTGTTCAATAACATTTGAAGGTGTCATTCATGGTGGTCGGTCGAAGAACCAGCCAACATAACTAGGTCCTTGTGAAGATAAACATGATTACATATGCCAACATCTTCGGTTGAAATATTGATTGGCATGAAGAATTAACCGGGCAGGTAATTGAAGAGTTTATGGGTCTGTTTGGCAACTTAGTCGAAGTACATTCGATATATCTTCATTTAGAAGTCACTTCAAATAGAAGGTATTCTCATTTATAAAAGTGAAAATTGTTTGGTTGTATTTTTTCATTAAAATATAGAAGTACTTTCGTAATAAAAAGGAAAAAACAGAGACGGGTGCATGTTGTGGGGAGGGACAGCAGTCGCGGAGAGGGTTTCGCAGACGGCAGTGGAGTGCGGGGGTCGACGGCTTGCAAGGGAGTTGAATCGTCGTGCAATAGCTATGGGGAGGAGATTTTCTGAAGTTAGGAGAAAGAAATCCTCCTTATTTCTACCTTCCGTGAGAAGGAGAAATGAATCATGATAGGTATCCAAACACTATACTTAAAATAAAAAGAACTTTTAACCGGAGGAGAAGCGAAGAAAAAGCACTTTTAGACAGTTTTCAAACACACCCTATATCTTATTGTTCTATGTTTACTCGACCCAAACGAGCAAGTTGGGGTGTCAATGGTCCTGGCCCTCTGGACCAAAACATATTGGGCCAACCTGACCCGGTTCACAAAAATTATTAACTTTGATCCGGTTAGACTCGGGCCCAACTTAATTTTTTATTTCATAAATATATTATTATTAAACTCTATAAATTTAACTATCGAAGATAATATTATAAAATTGATGATAACATTAATTAAGTCAAGTCATTAAAATTGGGATTCATTTACCCTATCTTGGTTTGTTTTTACTCGATTAGCAATCTAGTTAAAGTCCGCGGATTAAAATCTTTGATACATACGTCGAATTGCAAGTGAGCCAAACTGGCAGCGGCCAGTAGTCTGTTGCCACCCCTACAAGCAACATACATACATACATGGAGAACTTTTACTTCTTTACTGAACCAAGTCGAATCATAGGAGAATTCCAATTCCAATTCTAATTCCAATCCAACCTCTCGGAATTATACCTTCAGCAAGAGCGAGCCATCTGTCTCGAGTTATGCAAAAAAAAAACGATGAGTTTAATGATCAGAATTTTTTATTTTAATTACGAAATTATATTCGATACATGTAATCACAACTGTGAAGAGGAGTTCATCGGTTCTTATTTCAGATGATCCGTGCTGACTTACGCAAAAAAAAAAAAATGAAGAGTTTCTTGATCAAAGTTTTTATTTTGACTACAAGATTACATTTGATACATATGTAATTACCGCCGCAAAGAGGTGTTCGGTTCTTATTTTAGGCCCGAGTCGTGTTGAGCTATGCAAATAATGATGAGTTTTATGATCAAAGTTCTTATTTAACAGCGAGATTAGGATCAGGGAGTCAGCGCGGAACCCTGATACTCATCGCCGCCGCATTTTTTTTAAAAAAAAATACATATCGATCTTTCCTCTTTTTTATATAAAAGAGTAAATTCTATGAGATTATATTTTCGCCATGAACGAGTTTTGTTACGAGAAATAGTTTTTTTTTTTTGTATTTTACAGAGAGAACCTATTTTATCACGGAATGAAACACCCTATGTCATGTCTATGTTTTAATCTCGAGTTTTACTTTCTTTCTTTTTTTTAAAGCCTCCGTGCTTCCAGCTTCTGTACTGTGTACACCATGTTCTACTGTCATCCGCTGCTGACAAACAGATGATTCGATAGTAATTTTTGCACTTCGAGTATATACATGCAAACTTGAATATATTTTTATATGCAAGAGAAAAAACCCTCTAGAAAATTTACTATCTGATAACTAAAATCATAGTTGATCGTAAATAATTATCCGTTGACGATGTAATTTCATAGATTATACCACAGTTTTATAAATAACTAACCATCGAATTTACCGACTTGTGCGTACTTTTACACAAGGCATTCGCATTAGCAATTTATGATGCAAATATCATATTCGAGTGCTATTTCTCTCGTGTTGCAAGTTTCGTATCCTGAATAACACCTCCTCGATTTTAACAGCAGGTGTATAATTATACGTGTGTCACCAGCGAAAACACACCGTCAAACATACCATATGGTAACGGGTAGAACCAAGGTAGGCAGGGTCGGGGGTCAGGAGCTGGTCGGTTGGACTTAAATAGACTCGGGTCGTCGGCCGGGTCATCATAAAAAAATTATAAAAAAATATTTTTAAAATATCTACCGGATTAGAGTCTCTGGGTTGAGTAGAACCACATTCCTCGTGTCGAGATCAGAGGCACACGAGTTAAGATAAGGCAAAACTTGTAGCAGTTCGATGGTACTCTCAGGCATGGAATGCCGGGTCGCGACCCGGCCCCGACCCGGTCGGGTTTAGGCCCGACCGGCCCGGTCGCGACCCGGTCGGGGCGACTCCCCCGGCCGGGTCGCGGAGTCGTGGCCGGGTCGCGCGAGTCACGCGACCCGGCCGGGTCGCGCAACCCGATGCGGCCGCGGTCTCGGACCGTTGCCAACGCGGTCTTGGGGGCGCACGGCCCCCATTCAGCCCCTTGGGGCTATTTAAAGCTTGAGGGCTCTCCTTACCCCCACCCCCCACATCTCATTCTCACCCTTTCATTTGTGCTCTCATTGCTCTCATTGCTCAAATTTTTTTTCTCATTTACTTAATTATTTCATCAAGCATTTCATTAGTTCATTTAATACTTATTTGCTTACTTGCATAGTTAGTTAGCTAGAAGATTAGTTAGATATTTAGTTTAGTAGTTACTTAACACATCATTAGTTTGAAGGAATATTAATTACTTACTTAATCATATATTTAGTTAATCATTCAATTTATATAAATAAAAATATACTTACATTAGAAGTCACTAATTAAGGTTATTAGCTATTTAAATAATTAATTACTTACTTAAGTAATTATTTACTTAAAAAAATATCTTCTCCAAGCGAAACAACCCAAACTACGGCGCGACCCGGAGTGATCCCGGCTTGGTTGCATTGCAATTTGATCTCCATGGCGGAGAGAAAAGTGCAATGTAAATATTGCGACAAAGTAATATTCGGTGGTATTTATCGTTTAAAATTTCATCTTGCAGGCATGAAGGGAAATGTTCTTCCTTGCACACGGACTCCGCCGGAGATCAGAGCTCAATTTCGTAGGCACCTACAAGCTGCACGTTAATGACCGACGTGCAGTCATTTATCGCTTGCAACAAGATGCGGAGTTTATCGCTTGCAACAGAAGTACGTGCAGTCATTTATCGCTTGCAACAAGATGTGTGATTACAGAATGCGGAGTTTTCACTTTGGAACGAGCAGAGTTGAATGAGCTGTGATGATACTAAGTCCGGGTACGTAGAAATGTTTTTCATCACTTAATTAATCAAAGCTTACTTAGATAATAATGTACCACATTCAATTTATGCAGCTGATTGGTGGATGGACCATGGTAAAGTACCAGGGTACGAGGACTTGGTGGACGTAGCCATCAGGGTCCTAAGTCAAACCACATCGGCTTCGGAAACTTGAAAGCGGGGGTGGTCTACATTCGGCAGATTCACGCGAAAGCGAGAGAAATAGGTTGACATCAAGGAGGCTTGAAGCCTCGTGTATTGTCGGCTACAACATGAGGTTAAAGTTGAGGAATTTGGATAGAATGAGCGAACGGATGGAGACAAAGAGTTGGATAGCACACGCGGCGGGACGTTCGGTCGACGAGCCGCCAATTGAAGAAGGAGGATATCGATTTGGATCGAATATTCTACGAGAAGAACTCCTTAGAAGCTTGGAGTAAACGACCGAGAAGGGTTGGGAGAACCGGAGTTCAACCCCAAAGAGACCGACAATGGGCCGAAGGAGTGCTCGACGATGTCCCTTTGTAGAAGAATTCCCGGATCCCTCCCTCGCTGTAAGCGCCGGAGGGCCGGAGAAGGAACTAGCCAAGGTACGCGAAAGTAGGCGAAAAGGTAAACAAGTTATGGTGATCCTTTTGATATTGCGAGATCTTGCGTACGGTCGAAGACGATCGAGAAGATACGCGGAGCCGAACATCCGAGTGCGGTACCCGGACGTCGAGGATTCGTCGTCGAAGAGTAGCGGACGATGATGGTGCTCGATGCGGGGCACGGACACTTTACAAGTACAAGGGACCTCGGATCCTCCCGCTTATCTCCTACCACGTCGCTACGTTTTTGCGGCGAGGAGCAATATGCTCATGCGACCCAAGATACGATCATGGTAGAAGGCGCCACAAGGTAGAGGAGGTCATCGTAAGCCGTAGAGTTGGAGCCGAGATACCACGATGCCTCCGACTATGTGTATGATTCATCCCCGAGGCTCTTGGTTCCCTACGTACGATCGAAAAGTCTTGTGGAATGAATTATGTGGAGTCATCGGATACTTCGATCAATCGACCTATAGTTATGGTGACTCGTTTGGATCAAGTCTTGGGATAGTTTCCTGGGAGACGGACGAATATGATCGTCGTATGTACGTATATCGAAGCTTTGTACTCGACGAATGACGTAGGAGAGTACATCAACTACCTACAAAGTGTACAACACATCATGTTGGAATAAAATTGATGCATTATTCATTTAAATCATGTCATTTAATTTATCCAATTTTTCTGTATTTTTCCAGATTTTTTTTCGCATTTTTCTTATTTTTTTGAATTTTTCAAAAAAAAATAATAAAAAATGAGGGTCGCGACCCGGTCGCGACCGGGTCGGCCTGGGGGTCCCGCGACCCGGTCGCGACCCCTGACCCAACCCTCCTTGCTCTCAGGTTCCACCCGCTAAATCTTCCATGTACCGAACATGACTTCCAGTAGGGACTCTATACTTGCCAACCTTCCATAACAAAAATTTAATTTTTATAGGCAACTAAGGTCTCCAAACAATTAATACCACAGAACTTCTTCCCCTCCCAAAGAAAGTTTTGGCGGAGCAAACTTCACACGATGAATGTAGCTTTGTTGCAGGATATCCAAACCATTTTGTCCTCCTGATCGTGAACACACCTAAAGAAAGTCCTCAAGAATCATCAGCAGATTAGAAAGCTCCATAACTTTTTCATCTTTCGAATCTCTATGAAAGTTAAGATACTATTTACTTCTATGATCCCAGTTACGACAAACATTATCTTAATGGTTACTGTGCAATATAAAGAGATTAGGAAACATAACAGCCGAGGGTGTATATCCTAGCCAGTGATCCTCACAAAAAGTTCTCTTGCCATTGCCCACATCGATAATAGAAGATGAACCGAAGAAGTTCCAAATGTCAAGGATGTCTTTTCAAATATTCGAAATTCTGCATCTATCCCTGCAAGCTCTAATCTACGAATCATTGGCCCCTATGCCATATTTGGAACAGACGATTTTTGCCCACAAGTCATGTATGTTTACATTCAATTTTGGCGGCCATTTGGAGGGAGGCTAGTGTTAATGGTCGTCAATCGTACAAAACTTACACCCCCTTCTTTTGTTGATTAGTAAATATAGTCTCATTTTATAAGATGAATGCCTTTTTTCCATTAGTTCCCTACCAGAAAAACCAAGGCCGCATGCTCTCCAATTGTTACATATACACCCTCGTGAACTCTTAGAATAGAGAAGAAGAAGAAGGGAATGCGTTGCAACACCATCTGGACATCACCCATCTGCCTCTTGCAGAAAACATCTTACTCTTCCACCATTGTAATCAGCAATCCATTTTTTGTACCACACATTTCTAATATTTACTATTGATACTTTTATCTGAAAGAGGTAGACCAAGATATTTATTGGGAAAAGAAGTTCAAGATATATTGAAGATATGTTGTAGTCGATCCCTATGCCCTTCATCAATGTTGATGCCAATGAACTCACATTTGTCCTTACAGACCTCAACCCTGTGATAGCGTTTGGCACAAAAAGCAGAATTCTTAGGTTGGTGCACTTATCCAACTTTCTGCAAGAGAAGAGTAAAGTGTCATCCGCAAATTGCAAGTGGGTAATACGTTCCCTATTATCCGCCACTTCAATGCCTCGGAGGAGATTAGCATGTTTAGCCGTATCCCACATAATGATAAGAATCTCTCCAATAAGGACAAAAAGAAGAGAGGATACGAAGTCTCTCTGTCTGAGACCTCTAGAAGAAGCAAAAAAGTCAAAGCCTTTATCATTGATATCAATAGAGAACTTGGAAGTAGAAATAAAAAACTTAATCCATCTGATCCATTTGTTATTAAAACCCATAAATTGCAAAATTCTAAAAACTAAAAGGACAGTTCCACCTGACTTTATCATATGCTTTCTCAAAATCTAGCTTCAAAAGCAAACTACCATAAAGTTATCTAGCATAAACCTTCCTGGGATGTACACAGATTGAGAGGAGTCCTACTAAGCCTATTTGTAAGAACTTTTGCAACAATTTTTTAACTACAATTTAACAAGTTGGTCGATCTCAAGTCTATGATGTCTTCCGCATTGTCCCTTTTAGGTATCAAAATTAGTCTAGTGGAGTTTAAAAGCTTGATGCAGCTAAGGTCCATTTCAAATTCTCTAATCAGAGTCATATAGTCATCATTGATAGTATCCCAAAAATGAATGTAAAAACCTATAGAAAATCCATATGGCCCTGGAGCTTTATAAGGATTCATATCATTGATGGCACTAAGCACCTCCTGCTTAAATAAATTGCATACCAATCATAGTCTTCTTCGCTCAATTTCTTTGGCATAATGAAGTTGAGAAAGGTGCTCCAACATCCATCTTCCTTGAAAAGATTCTTATAGAATTCTACAGCCAGCTGACCTATTTGTTCAGTTCCTTTCCCAACAATCATGTTCACTTTCAGATTTTGCATATCGTTCCTCTTTTTCCTTAAAGATGCTTGAGTATGGAAGTACTTAGTATTCTTATTGCCTACCTTAAGTCAAAGCTCCTTTCATCTCTGTTTCCATTTGTTCTTTTCTCTGAGGTTCTATTATTTATATGCGCTCTTTAGTTTGTTCCATTATACTCTTTGACCATCATTAATGATACCTTCGTCATTTAATTGTTCAAAATAGTCCATCTTTGAAACTCAATCCATCCTAACTTCAGATGTGATATTGAAGGATGTCCTTGCCCAATTCTTGATACATTTATCCATCCACTTGAGCTTGCAAACAAACTTCTAGGTGGCTGATATGGTTTTGACCTCATGTTGTTCCCACTGAACCTTGCATAGATCCTTAAAATTAGGTGCCCTGCACCATGCTAATTCTAAGAAAAACTTCTTAGTATGATCTTTGTAATACCAGCAACAAGTGACGCCTATAATGTAATGATCTGAAATCACTCTAAGAATATGGAAGCCCTTAAGGGATGCCATACTCATGAACCCACAGAGTAAAGAAAACGAACCTATTCAATTTTGATTTAGAACTCGAGTTCGACCATGTAAATTCGAATCAACCCACAATCATTTACCCAGTCATTGAAAAAGTCATCTCATAGATCTAGGTTCTTTGACCTGATATCTCTCCTGGCTCCAAAACAACATTAAAATCATCGCCAATACACCATGCATTACTAATGTTCTTATGGTCTCATTAATATCAGAAAAGAATTTTTTTCTTGTCGATCTAATCGAAGCATGGTTCGCCGGGTCGCGACCCGGACCCGACCGGGTCGGTTTTGGGGCCGACCGACCCGGTCGCGACCCCAAGACCCCGACCCCATTTTGATTTTTTTATTATTATTTTTTGCGACCCGGGCCGACCCCGTCCCGACCCGGGTCGCGACCCCGGCCGACCCGGGTCGGTTTTGCCCCCAACCGACCCGGTCCCGACTCCCGACCCCACGTTCCTTGAATCGAAGGACCATACACATTGCATAAAAACCATGGATTACTAGAGCTAGAGTCTGAGAACCTGCATATGTCTGCCTTTAAACATTTCCTCTGCACTGAATGTGTCGGCATCCCAGATTAACGGCCACATCTCTGCTTCTCCCTGTGGGAGGCACAAAAGAGAAACATGATAATTTCCCACATTTCATATTTGCAATATCATGATCATTGGTAAACTCCAATTTGGCCACCTATGGTAAAAATACATATGGTTTATGCAGTGCTACAATGTTGTGTAATTTCCTAACCTTATCCCTTCCAGAGATCCCCCTACAATTCTAGCTGACCACAATAATCATGTATAAATAACTGCCCTTTCCCTTCTTTTTCCTCCTCCTGACATCAGACAATATGACACTGCTAAAAAAAATTAAGTTCCCTCAAACCAACTCTCTGTTGCTTCAGCTTAGTACCAATTGGAGAATCTCTTCCACTAGATAAGTCACATCGCAATTTAAAGAAAAAAAAATCCATGACATCCTCTCTGTCGAAGAAGCTCAATACTATCAGGTCCCTGATTGCTTTGACATCCTCATCAAAGATAGAGAAAGCTCTGTCAATATTGTCTGCCAACAGTACAACAAACAGCCTCACCGCTTCAGTCCCCACTTCCTCCCCCCACCCCCACCCTCGGCTGAGAAGATCCACAATTAGCATCAGAGCAAAAAAGAGAATAAAATAAAGTTTTTTGTAGTTATTGATTCTGTAGAGGGGGCGCGGCCCCATTTCTTCCTCGTCATCCTCCCCTCGTTCTAGCAGAGGCCATTATTAGTCCTTCATCTTCCTAGTCCTTCTCATCCTCCAGCCTCCATGTTGTTCTTCTATCCTTTCCCTTCACATGTTTGAAAGGTCACTATCGTCTTTATCAGCTCCCTCCATCATCTTCCTCTACAACCTGGTCGGTATTTGAGCATGGTTCAACCACATCTGCAACATTTTAGTCAAGCAATCCCTAGACAACAAATGAAGAACACGACTCTTCCTCTGCAAGCTTCACCAGTGAGGAATCCCAGGCAGGATCTTCCAGCACAAGGTTCTTGATGACACCATTTCTCCAAAGTCCTGTCTCTTCCGAAGTAGAAGGAGCCAACGAAGTTTCTTCTCCTCGAAACCAAAGACAACACTCTTCTCAACGGCATTCTCTTCTCCCGACGAGGCAACATGGCTCTGTTCTTCTATGGTTTTGTCTCCTACAGTCCTACTCTTCTGCTGCAAAGTTGCTCTTCTTTCTCCCACGCACCTCCTCTGTACCTGCCACAAACCTCGACATGCCTTTTGCATGCGATGGGTTTCCCCAGTGCACCATGCACCTTCACGTTGCCTGGCCTTCAAAGGAGCCATGTGGTCGAACCCTATGATGCAGCCCAGATACAACCCTTCATGCGCGCCACATGGGCTCCTGGCTCGAATGACTGGACCACCAGTCCAGCAGACAGAACAGAACCAGTCCAAGCTGGTCCTGGTTCTTCTTCTGTTTACAACATTTTAATTATGTTTTAGCATTTTAATTTCAGTTTAAATTTCAGTCTCGTGTCAATATACCTTTCAATCTTTTTTCTGAAATACAGAGTCACACTGAGATGCTTCAATAAGGGCCTGTTTTGATGTTAAGATGATAAACATTAACATTAAAAGATTTAATATCCATATAAGAAAGTACACTTTCTTAACATAGTACCCAAACAGGTCAAGATCATGGAATGCGATCTCCCGAGAATCTCTCGAGATCTCCCGAGAATTTCTTTTCTTCCGTGCGTCCGAGAAACGAGATCGCCGAAACGAGAATATCTATGTAGTACTTGTGATACCTTAATCTTTTCCGCCTATTATTATCCCCAACTTGTTAGATGATCTTGTTAAGTTTCCTTCTTATATTGCCAATTTTATCATGTATCCATCCAAATATTCATCTAAACATTATTGTTTGATAAAATTTCGTAGCTTAATATTTTAATGACTATATATGTACAATTGACCCAAAATGTTATCGATCTCCTATCCATATTGTTCAAGATGAAACTTTAGTCTGACATAAGATCTTTTGTATGCCTTATGCTAACAATAGTTCACCATCTCTGTATTATGCTTTTAATTCTCTCACAGCTTATTTTAATATTTAATGAGTTCTCTTGTCCTTTTTAAAGAGATTATATGACATTCTACATTTAAACATGCACATTGATTGGTATTTCCAAGATCTAATCCCTTGAGATTTTTTCAAGATCTTTTATCTTCAATCTTCGTGAGATAAAATATAGATGTGAGATGACAATCATTGGGTAAAGTATATCCTGCATAAATGAAATCCGAGATCCGATCTCCCGAGATTTTTTCGAGAATCTCACGAGATCTCTTCTCTTTCACGCTTCCGAGACGAAGCCGAGATCCGAAACGACAATCCTTGGTCAAGATCAGAGAGTACACCTTCCTTAAATCTCATCGTCAAAAGCTTTGGTACAACTTTATATGAACCACTGGGAGAGCTTATAAGTATAAAATTGCATACAAATCTTCATCATGTTTAGATAGAGAAAATAAACAGACGAACATAATTTGCCATAAGAAACCCATATTGACTTATTCACGTTCCCTACTCTGCTACAAATTTTAAAAAGCATCACCTTGTTTATTTATACCACCTTCCAACATGTCAAAATACTGTAGGTAGTACCTTTAGGTGCAGATGCTTTAGGTTTCAAGGGCCAATTGATACCTCTAGATCCTCCCAATTATAAAGTGATCTTCTTCATCAGAATCTCATAAACAATCCACGAAATAAAGATTCATCACACACAATTCAAGCTTTGCCATCAAGCATCATCATGCAGATCATAATTATTAATCTTAGTGTTCCATTATATTTGCGGATGAAAACCTTGTCGTCATTGCCATCATTTATTAGTACATAATCTCGATGGAGTAATGAATCCATCTTAATCATGCATGATTCTCATGAAATTTATATTTATATTCAGAACCATACTTTAACTTGTTACCGCTAGTTGTACATCGATCATGCTTCAACTTCAAATCAGGCATGATAAATCGTAAGTTTAGTATCAAGATAGTCATCAGAACCTCATAATTTCGCTTTAACAGTATTTAAGAATGACCTCGCATAAATTACTCACGTTCTTCTTCCTTCACAAATTAATCATAGCATGCATATAACAATCCAGGATCAATCTGCCCCTTCTTTCTCCTGGGTGCCCAAGAGAGAGAAGAAGAAATTTGTTACTACAACACAATTTTTCTAGACGATCACATCCACCAAACCATATCATAAGGCTGACTAGCCATAGAAAGAAAAAATAACTTCAAGAAAAAAAGGGGGTTACGTATCAAGCGCGTTCGACGGCAACGAACGACGACGTTGGGGCTGGACGATCAGACGTTGCTTGAGAGATTTTCCAGGTCGGCGGCGGCGAAGGCATCGTGGGAAACGGGTTTGGTAGGCATGAGGGGACGATCCTTGGCTTCCTCCTCCTCCTCCTCCTCGTCATCAAAGTCGGCGGTGCTGAGGTTGATGCAGGAGCAACGCTCCAGAGAGGCGAAAAAGGCCGAGGCGACGTTCGACCCGACCCAGTTGGGCCAGTTCGCCATCCATCCCAGGGTCGTGAAGCTGGGGCCGTCCATCGACAGGCCGATCCGGAAGGAACAAGATCTCGGAAGGGGGGGAAGACGAAAGGGGGGAGAGAAGAAGAGAGGAAGTCCAACGCCGGCGGGAGAGAGAACGGCTTTTGAGGACGCATCCGACTATTGATTCTACTTAATTTGGTTTCATGTAAAACCAAAAAAAAAAAAAACGATTTTAGTTTACTACAATTTTAAAGGAAACCTAAAACAACACTGCTCATTTGATTGCCTGTAATTGATTTTCTAAAAAATTTTATCGAACACTTAATGAAAATATAATAGCCATAGATAATCTTATTAATATTCATATAATTAAATTATTTATTTATGTCAAAATTTGATGCACAAATAAATTTAGTAAAATATTTAATTATTAGCCAAATATGTTTATAAAAAACAAGATCTATTATTTTGTTAATTTCAAGTCATTTTCAGTCATCTATATTTCATGTAAAGTTTTGCTAAAGTATCCTCATTTATTCACGGAAATATTTAAAAATAATTTTTAATATCAAGTTTATATTTTAAAATTAATTTTACGAAACAATATTTTTAAAAGTAACTTTTTTATTAAAATTAATATTTTATTTTATTTTTAAAATTTGAAGATTACAAGGCTTTTTCATGTAGAATTACAAAGTTTTAAAATAATTTATTATTTTAAAAAATATATTTTTAAAGTAGTTAGTACGATAATCATTGTATTTTATTTTAATAATAAACCTTGGTATAACTTTTTACTTTCAACTATATTATATATTAATAATATTATGTAATATGTCTGCTCCTAGTGGTTGATGGAGAAAGAGTTGTCCGATTTGTCATGGGCGTCATCCATCCGGAAAGTGGCATTCGGGGTATTTCTCAGGATGTCAAAACCAGAGATTAAGCGCAGTCAACGCATGCACTTTTCTTTGACTAACATTTTACATATATCCAAATACAGGATTGAAAAGATTTTCACGAAAATTAAGTACATGAGCCTCATTTTAAAGACAACCAAATGGACCCTTGGGGAACTATCCCTCGGTAGGGGTGTCAATGGGCCGGGTCGGGTCGGGCCCAAAGCCGACCCAATAAAATTCCAATTTAAATTATAACGGGCCGGCCCGGCCCGGCCCGGCCCGACCCGCATAAAATTTAAATTTGGCCCGACCCGACCCGGCCCGGCCCGATCTTTCTAATATAAAATTATATAGAAAGTTCAAAATAAAAAATAATATAACATATGATAAAAAAATTATAAAAATGACAAAAATTGTATAAATATTTATGATATGATATAGAAATTAAAATTAAGATCATTTTTTTGAAATATTAAGGTACGTCGAATTCGATAAAAAATTTGAAACATGATTAAAATAAGAATAGTAGATGCACTCCATTGTACGCATTCAAATTTTTTTAATTTATAATAAAATATATAGATTTGACTGGATCGCTTAAATTTTCTAATATATAATAAAATGCATATCATATTTTTAAAAATTTTAAACATCAAACCAACTACCAAATAAATATTTTGAATCTAGAAATAAAAATAAATACATAGATAGAAACATACTGTTTAACATCCAAATAATCATACATGCGACCAGAGTTAAAATATATTTTTTAAATTTTTTCTGATAGTCTACGTACATTGTTCCGACCCTTGCATGCAAAAGTTCCATGAAAATAAATAAAAAGACTCGGAACAAGGCCCGCGGGCCTAGTTTCCTGGCCCTACTAGCGCGTGAGGGTTCGTTTCTCTTCCCCGAAACAAGGCCCAGGGCTGGCCGGGCCCGAGGGCCCGCGGGCCAGCCCTGTCCATTGCCGCCCCTATCCGTAAGGGGGCAAAAGAAAAGATACTTTTGTAAATGCATCCCCTTAACTACACTTTTTATTTCGATTTAAAAATAAACCTTGAAACTCGTTTGATTGCAGGCGCTGCAACATCAGACCGCTTAGTTGATCGCCTATCCCCGTCGGAATCCTCCCTGTCAAGTTGTTTTATCTAAGATTGAGGACAACAAGGCCAATACAATCTAGGGTTGTTGATGTTAAACCGAAAAATCAAAAAATTGGATCGAATCGACGATTCGTAAAATAACAATTCGATTGATTTTTCCTTGTTCGTGTCTGCTACCCACCCCCCCTCATGCTGTCCTACTTCTTTCGCAGGCGAGGCTCTTGTAGCCCTGAAGGCTGAAGGCTGAAGGCTGAAGGCTGAAGGCTGAAGCTTCTGCTACGTAGTAGAAGCTCCTGAAGGCTGAAGCACTCAGCAAGCAAGCACCTAAAGCACTATGCAAGTAGGCGACTAAGCAAGGCTGGCAAGCACCAAGCATCGAGCGGGCATCGGCCTTAGTTTTTACTGGTAGGTGCTTCATTTCCTCTCCTCACCTCACAGCTCACATGGTCATGCCCTCCCTCCCTCGCAGTCACGGACTCACGATCACGTTGTTGCCAGTGCCTCCTTGTCCGTAGCTCCGTCTCAGCCCTCCGATCCTCCAGACTCCACTCAGTCCACCACCACCCGTTGGACCATTGTCCGCTAGATGCCATGGTGCTGACTACTGACCATCTAAGGCTCCAAGTCAGGTAGGACTTTCACTGTTAGAAGGAAGGATTTTGGCGGCCGAGGGGTGGAGGGTTGGGGATCCCACCAACGGCAGAAACCCTAACGTGGAAGGTGAACTTCCTAAGGGAGTCCCTACGGAACAATGAGTCTGTTACCAAGGAAATGGTCTCCATCCTCGACTCCTTCGACTGCCACTTATCCGCCCTCGACTTTGTCATGCGCCCCACGTACTTGGGTGCTCGCTAGCCCCAGTCTTATTCCGGTTCATTTGACAATATGCTCCAAGAAAGGAAAACCCTTTCTATGGCTTCTCCATCACCATCTCTCTTTGTCTCTGTGAAATTCCAAAAACGGACGTGCGCTCAGGAGACCCAGGTCCAAGCTATGATAAAGGCATGGAATACTCCTCCGGTGGCCAATATGGGATTAAACCCTTCAACACTCCCCCTCTCGGCCAGCCACCACCATCAGAGCCACGATAGGAATACACGGGGCAGGGCCGAGCGAAAATAGGAGCAAATCCACCGGAGGACAGAGCCTACAGCCTGACCAGCTCTGATACCGTGTGAAATTCCCAAAGCGCACGTGGTATCAGAGCTGGTCAGGCTGTAGGCTCTGTCCTCCGGTGGATTTGTTCCTATTTTCATTCGGCCCTGCCCCGTGTATTCCTATCGTGGCTCTGACGGTGGTGATTGGCCGAGAGGGGGAGTGTTGAAGGGTTTTATCCCATATTGGCCACCGGAGGAGTATTCCATGCCTTTATCATAGCCTGGACCTGGGTCTCCTCAGCGCACGTGCGTTTTTGGAATTTCACATGGTATCAGAGCTGGTCAGGCTGTAGGCTCTATCCTCCGATGGATTTGCTCCTATTTTCGCTCGGTCCTGCCCCGTGTATTCCTATCGTGGCTCTGACGGTGGTGGCTGGCCGAGAGGGGGAGTGTTGAAGGCTTTTATCCCATATTGGCCACCGGAGGAGTATTCCATGCCTTTATCATAGCCTGGACCTGGGTGACCTGAGCGCACGTGCATTTTTGGAATTTCACAGTCTCTAGTTACAATTCGGTGTATGAACTATGGCTTGTTTCAGATTCCTAAAACTCAAAGTTTTTTTTCTTTTACTAGTTGTGTTGTCTCACCTTTACTGTTGATTGTTTACGTGAAATTGTTTTGTGCATATTAGTATGCATGACATCAAGAAGGTGCACAAGAACATTGACTAGACATTGAAGTCAACTTATGTTATCTTGGCCCAGTTTGATCTCTTACACAAAGTACTATCTTTTCTCGACGTTTGACTTCTTAATAGGGTTTCTTCTTGCCAATTCCTGACGAATTAATTCTGACCAAGTAACATAGAGAGACATTTTTTCTTTTGATCGAGCCTTGTTAGAATGTTCATGCCTTAACCATAATGGTACATGGAATAGATATATTATAATCGGACAGGATAGTGCTATTGATTGGATTGTTGAATGTTCTGTTATTCTAATTCATTTTTAGGGGGTCATATTCATATAGATTATTTGTGTTAGAAATAATTCTTGGCTGGGGCTATGTTAAAAAATCAACAAGTACCAAATGACGAACGTAAGTAGTATATACAACAAATGAACTTGTTATAGTTGCAATCATGATTGGTGTTGGAAGTAGTACAACATAATATTTTATTAAAAAAATTTAGAAGTCACAAGGTGAAGATACTACAATGAACAAGTTCCAAGTGTTCATGTTGATCATACATAAAATCAACTAGATGTCGTTGAATCAGGACATTCAAAAGCAAAAAGAAAAAAAAATCAAGAGATGATGTGTGAGATCATTTTACAAAGGTTGAAGAAGAGAAAGTTAAATGTAATTATTGTGGTGTTTGTTATAATTGTGATAGAAGTACATGTGGTACAAGTACTTTGCAAACACATTTGAATGTTAGATGCAAAGTTTATCTTTTTAGTCGAGTTAATCGATCAGATAACAAGCAATCATAAATTACTCTCCGTGCCAAAGAGGGAGATGAGAGTGAAAAAGAAAAGTACATTATCTGTGTGGAAATTTGATCAACAACCGATAAGAAAGACATTTGCAAATATGATCATTGTTGATGAACTTTCATTTAGACATGTTGAAGGACATGATTTCAAATACTCTTGCGATATGGCTCAACCTAGATTTGATATTCTTTCAAGCATTATTATTGCAAGAGATTGTTATGAATTATATGTGGATGAGATGTTGAAAATGCAGACTTTTATAAAAAATAATTACAAAAGAATTTGCCACATAATTGATACATGGACTTCATTGCAAAGGATCATTTACATGTATTTGACTGGTCATTTCATTGATAATCATTAGAAATTACATAAGATTATTTTAAATTTTTGTCCAATCTCTACTCGCAAAGGTGAAGCTATAGGTAAAATAATTGAGAAATGTTTAAATAATTTGGTAATTGAAAAAGCTATAACTGTTATTGTGGATAATGCTAATTCTAATGCTACTGCCATTGCATATTTGAAGAAAATAGTTAATAACTGGGAAGGAAGTATACTAAAATAAGATTTTTTACATATGAGATGTGTTGCACATATTATGAACTTAGAGTCCGTTTGGATGTTTGTAAAATGTGCTGCATGGGCTAGTTTTCAAAAAATGTCCATCATTTCATCTATTTGGTTACCACTAAAGTGACAGTCAAAAGAAAATGTGCTCCATTGACTTCTCTAGCACCTGGATTTTGGAATCTGGGAAATTTCTCCTGATGCCATTTTCGGTGAACAGCACACTAAAAAAATATGTAAATCTATACGAGACAAAGACGGTTATTCCAACTTAATTATTTAAAAATAAAATATTTATTTTTTATTTGGTTTTATATCCATTAAAATAAAAATATATGAATGATATACATTAACGTGATATGTAAAATTTTGGTTTTAATATGTAAATATTTTTAAAAAGTTAAAATTATTTTAAAATATTTTACAAGTAAAAAAATATTATAAATATTTTAAAAATTATTTTAACGTGTAAAAAAGATTTTATGATTATTTTTTATTAAAAATTAATCCCTTAAAAATTAATTTCAATGTTTTCAATTTTTCTATCAACCAAATACATCATTGCCTTAATCGTATAATATATCTTACTTTATATTTTTCATGTCTAAATAGTTTTGTCAAATTTAATTAAAAATTAAATTAATATTTAGATTTTTATTATAAATTATAATCTTAAAAGTAAATCTCTTTCTAAAAGTGTGACTTAAATATATTATTTGATCACATAATAAATTTTGAATAATAATTACTGTTAAAATTCAAGAGAATAAAAAATATATTAAAAATTTTCGTTGAGGTGAAAATGTTGCCTAAGATTGTTTTACAGGTTACCAAATAAGATATCATGTATTCAGTTTTTATGGAAAAATGATTACATGTAAATTAATATCATGAAAATTTACATTTACAAGAAACCTAACGGACCCTTAGTTATGAATTATGGTATTAAATTTGCAAATAATTTTGTTGTTCGTATTCGTAATACTGTTCGATATATGAGGCAATCTTCAGTAAGACTATAAAGATTTAAATCATGTATAGAGAAAGATAAGATACAACATAAGAACTCACTTTGTTTAGATGTACCTATAAGGTGGAACTCAATTTTTTTAATGTTGGACACTGCTCAAAAGTTTCAAAAGAAGATATGAAGAACGAGATCCCTTTTTTACAAGTGAACTTTATAATGAAAATGGCATAGAAAAATCACACGATGAAGATTGATCACTGAGATGACATGCCTTATGATGCTAGCACCCCGTAAAGGGGGTGCTTCGCCGCGTGGAATAGTTTTCTGATTTTTTCTAAAGTACCCTTCTTTTGACTATAAAAGATGACCCAACTAAAAGTTTTGATAACCCCCTGTCGACTCCAGAAACGGGTTTCGGATCGGCACCTCAAGAGAAGGTGAAAGATAGAAGAGGGGAAAGGGAGTGAATCGAAAAACACTCGGAAAGCGGTAAAGACTCCTCACCTCGATCCCACACTCACATTGATCCCCGAACTTTCATCTCACGGCGTCGCTCGAGCACCGGAGACGGTTCGGGTCATGTGGGAGGAGAGTGAGGAGTGAATTAGCTTATAACATGAATAAAAAGAAAGGTGGTCGCCAGGAGCCGCGGGCTCCGCTTTATAGAATAACAACAAGATTGAGTTGTTTTGACCGTGTACCTTAGCGTGGGAGAGAGTGTGTGAGTTCAACCTTCTTCCTCTTCGGCCGGCCGATGAGGGAGAGTCCAACCAATGATAGCTTGATGTATTTGTGCAACTAGAAGACAATAAGACAAGAAAACAAGTGAAGAAGGATTAGGCGAGTGAAGTGTAGTAACTTGTAAAAGTAATAACATAAAACGACAATTGGAAACAAACTCACAGATTCGGGGTTAGCCCTAACCCCTTTTTTTTGGTTTTTTTATGATGTATGAAATGATGAAAGATTGAATAAAAATGATTCTTAAATATGAACTAAATGATTTGAATGAAGAAAAAAGAATATAAATGGTTAAAGACAACACAACCCAGGCAAAGTGGCAACCGGGTTGGACAGATTTAATGTAAACTGCGCGGCTCTGATGCAGAGACCGTAGAGAACAGCACCGATGTAAGAATCAAGTGAAATTTATTTCAAAATAAATATAATCTGAATTATGATAAGTTTGCTTGAATTTATATGAAGACAAGTTTGCTTGAATATTATGATAAGTAATCTGAATTTACCTGATAAGCCGGATCTTGGGCAGTGAAGTTCTGGAAACTCCCAGCACAATGTCGATGTAGGACATGCTATGGGCACCACAGATATCCAAATTGAATGATTATTGTTGGAGATAAAATATAACTCACCGGGTAACAATTTCTATGAAGGATGCATAGGTTGAATCCACCATTAAATGTACTGAAATTGACTGAGAAGATGATGACTTAGAAGAGAAGACTTCGGATCTATCTGTGCAGTGCCGGTGTTGAAGCCATAACAAGCAGAGGAAATGTCATAATTGATCTCTGTTTGTTGGAGATGAAAGATATCTTGATGAACCACACTTAGTATGAAGGAAGTCAGGCCAGAAAATGACTATAAATATCTGTAGAAGCCGATGATCAGCAGTGCAGCACGTTGGAGCATAGACCGGCTTCTTCTTCACTTTGGGATGATCTCCGGGCACCGGGACGAAGATAGAACTATTTGGGGAGATTGGGAAGAGCCTAGGGTGGCTGGAGGATGAAGAGAGAATTGCTGGAGGATGGGGATGCCCTTCTTAGGTCGTTCATATGAGTCTCCCTTTATAGGGGATGAGAACCAGGTCAAAAAAATAGCAAGTTTTGATACATCCGACCATAGGTTGGATTTCCTCCATTTAATGTTGCTGATTTTAATACTGAGGCATCTAGAAACTTACCTAAATGATTGAGAGAGATTGGAAACCGTGGATCACCTTTCCCATGTTCAAAATATGTCTCCACTTGAAGAGGAAACAAATCTAGTCTAAAAATGGTAAGTCTTGATATACAAGACAACAAGTTGGATTGCCACCATTTGATGATGCTAATTTCGACCATGAAGCTTCCATATACTATACCAAGTGATATGGAGGAGTAAAAAGTAAGGTAAGGTCGTGAATTGGTCAGGTATGTGCCCAATGGGCTGGGCTTGCATGCAATTGGGCTTGATTGGTGCTGCGTGCGGATAGAACTGCACATCTGACTTCCAAAGGGTGCTGCGGACAAATGGGAGATCAGAATTGAATGCCGTTTGTTGAAATGGAAAGAGGACTCAGAGAGGAATATTATTGATGTTTAAGACTTATTCATTTGATGTCCACATAATCCTGTGAAAAATTTTCAAGTAGATGATATGCTGGGAAAAGCATAATCTGGCACACCACCAAGAGTCTCTTGTTTGGCAAACACGGATTTGATTAGAAATTAGAAAATCATCCTAATATTTCCAATAAGCACCTTGGCTCATCCAAAAGAGTGATTCATCATGATTTTGATGGTCTAAAAGAGATGTTGCCAATGGAATAATGGTTTAAGCTCTAAATAAGGCCAAATTGGCGTGTTTACACCCCTAGCCCCATCTCCCACTTCATTTCATCTACTACTACGAGTTCAAGCCCTCACCACACCCCCTCAAGCCCTTAGACCATCCCAAAATTCTCCACCAAAAACCTGAAAACTCACAATTTCCCTTCTCCAGAAACATAGTTTTTCTCCAACTTTGAGAGCCTATACACTCTGTTTCCCCTATATCCAATGTCAAACCACTTTTCCACTAGCTTCATTTGTATATTGGCTACTTGAAGGAGTTCCCCTTTCATCTTGGAGGTCATCTTACACTCCGAGGCAACGCCACAAAAAAGGGAAGAAAGTCTGCCGAAACCAGTCCCTAGTGCCCCATCAAGGGGCACTTTGACCTTGGTCAACGCACCCAACTAACAGGGCACTTGCAGCTAGCGCCCTATTAGCGAGACATTAGTAGGGGTAGACCCCGTTTTGTTTCTTTTTAAGTCTGATTACCCTTCCCATCGATCTATTAGTCTTCCCTTTTATTTTAGTTTCTATTATCATGACATCTAGTATGCATTAGGCCACATATTTGCATCATCATATCTCTTTAATAACCTACTAAAATAGGGGTTGGGATTTAGCCACAATCCAATCAGTTCCCTCCCTTTTGCATGTTTAAATTCACATTTGAGCACGATGCTATGCTTCCACCAAAACTAATGATCATTTCACTTGTTTCTATGTTTTCTTATGAACATTTTTAGGTAAATCTAGCCGATACGGAGTTTCAACCGGATCAAAGATGAAGGAGTCACTAAGCCATCTTCTTCCAACCGGCCGAGAGAGGAGAAGTCGGAACACAACAATCGCCCCACTTCTGAAGGTACAACGGTCATCCTTACTCTCAATTTCATTTATTTTCTATTATATTTTGGAGTCCTTGGCCCCTGGCCACCACAACCATTACTATTCTTTCCACCAAGTCTCCAAAGCGAGTGTAGATTCTCACAAACGGAGAAGGAGATCCATGAATCCGTTTCGGGTGTTTACAGTCACAAGTTAGAAATCTTGTTAAAGGTACTACAAACTTTTTATGATCTTACATTGTGAGTTTTTGAAGCATTAAATGTCACATCTAATAGGTATTTTCATGAAGTAAGCAATGTGGATTGTCTATTGAAAGAATGGTGTATTAGTTCAAACTTTAATTTTGGTGACATGGCTTTGAAAATGAAAGAAAATACGATAAATATTGGGAAAATCCTAAAAAACTTAATCTCATGTTATTTTATTTTTATTGTGCTTGATCCCCGATACAAGTTAGATTATGTTGAATTTGATATCTCTCAAATGTATGAAAATAACAAAGCTTTGTATTTGAAGAGTAAGTTGAAAGGGACATTATATGCAATGTTTAATAAGTATAAATATGTTCATAGTTTATCTAGTGGAGAGCAAAATGTGGTTGCAAAAGCATCAACTTCGACGATGAGAAAAGTTGACAGTTGTGACACAACATAATCAATCATGTTTTCTCATTATAAGCAACATAAAGCTTAAAAGGAATGTGGTGATACAAAATCTAAGTTGGTGAAATATTTGGATGATGAGAATGAGACATGTTCATCATCATTTGACATCTTAAATTAGTGGAAGGTGAACTATACCAAGTTTTTTATCTTGTCAGATGACTTGCGATATATTAGCAATTCCATTATCTATGGTAACATCAGAATCTGCATTCAACATTGGTGGTCGTGTTCTTGATGCATTTAGGAGTGCTTTATCTTTTAAAGTTTTGGAGGCTCTTATTTGTTGTCAAGATTAGCTTCATGTGTCAAAGAGTCGTGTATGTGTTAAAGAAAATATTGATAAAATGGAACAACTAGACAAAAATTATAAATACTTTAGCATTTTTTACTTTTATTCAATTGTCTTATTTTCATACTTATAATAACTTGCATTTCTTATTTTCAAATCTAACGAATATTGCATTAGCACCATCCATCATTGATATTGCACAATAGTTTGTGACTTGAAACTTGAGAGTTGTAAATTGTTGTTTATAATATTTTAGCTTTTATACTTTTATAAAGTAGTTGACATAAATTTTTTTATTTTGTAGGAAATGAACGAATGGAAAGAGGTCGACACCTATTTTGTAGGAAATGTCAGACTTGTGATTTGTGACTTGTGACCATTTATATTTGTTGTGCTTGTAATATTGGGGAAATCTCATAAAATATAATCTACTTTATCGTGATTTGTGACTTGACCATTTATGTTGTTGTGCTTGTAATATTTC
Organism: Cryptocoryne crispatula var. balansae; assembly: GCA_036172225.1. NCBI lineage: Eukaryota > Viridiplantae > Streptophyta > Magnoliopsida > Alismatales > Araceae > Cryptocoryne > Cryptocoryne crispatula. The sequence goes on along the minus strand of CM069925.1, from coordinate 11,450,178 downwards.
ATACATCTATTGTTATGATTCTGCAGATTGGACAATTGAATTTCTATGACCATATTTTTTTTTGATTTATGTGTGTTGTGGTAAGTAGGCTGACTTGAATGGATGACATTGGTTCTTGGTTTTTAAGATTAAACTAATGAAATTGAGTAGTTTTTATTGGGTGTCAACATAACACTTTCTTAATCATTGGTTTGCATAACACTTTCTTAATCATTGGTTTGTAGCTTGCAAGCTTTTGCTCTGGTTAGCTAAATAACCTTCAGTAGTATGTTTTGTCCAACTATAGTTAGTATTTCCTTCCGTAAAATGTGTGATCTTACCATTTCATATATTCAAGATTAATTAAGGATAATGCTTGTGATTCTTTTATTAAGATATTCAGACCATTTACGTCATCGAGTTCTCATTAGTAAATGGCCCTAGAATTTAATCTAATGGTTGGTTATGAATTACCGGTTGATCCATTTCATGTTTGATTACAGCAGTTTATTCTCCTACAATCAAGCTCCAAATGATTTTAGTTGTTTTATATTCTCATACAACTCTATTCCAAAAAGTACCTGAAAATGAAGAATGATCCTCATAATACAGCTGCCAATGGTCAATTGGAGTTTTATGAATGTAGATCTGAAATTGAGTACATCAGGTTGTACGAGGTGTATTGTTTTATGTCATGTATATCAAGTTGTCTTACTTAATGGTTACTGCGTATCAAGTTGTACGAGTATAATTGATTTAAAGATGAAATTGGAACCGATGAACCTAACCGAACTGAACCGATTCGGTTCGGTCTGGTTCGGTTCAACTTTGGTTTGGCTTTTAAATGAACCGGTTCAGTTTAGTTCAAGCACCCTTGTCAGTTCGGTTCAATTCAAAAAATTCCGGTCCTAAATCAGACCACACCGGATTGTGAACAGTCCTACAATGCACTGCCCAAGAGACGTCGAGATCTTCGGACAGATGGTGAGTCGAAGATAGAGATGGTGGTGGAATGAGAAGAGAGCCAGTCTTGAGGGGATGCGAAGGAATCGGAAGAGGAGACATATAACGCAGCACTTGGGCCAAGCTCGAAGAGGAGATGCGACATTTGTGAGCTCGAAGAGGATATGCCATGGGCGGTGTGTCAATGTCAGAGAGAAGATGCTGCATCTTCGAGCTCCAATCCACCAAGCTAGGGCTCAAGCCTTCGAGGGAGCTTTCGACCGAGAGTATAATTTTTAACATATAGCTCCAGAGTTGTAATGATTTTGACACACATTTATATTATTAATTTTAAAAGTAACAGTGACCCAAACATATGTTAACGTCACATATCGATATCAATTTTAAAATTAATGTTGATACAAATACTTGATTACCAAACAGGGCATTAACTTCGAGAGTTTAAAGAGAATTTAGGAAAAGAAATAACAAGAATATGAGAGAGAGAGAGAGAGAGAGAGTGTGTGTTTAAAGGGAAACGAGGGGTTAGAGTCCCCGAGGAACTTTATGAATTGTTTGGTACAAGATTAACTTAGGATATATTTGGTTTATCTCCTAAAATTTGAGAATAAATCAAATTTATCCTTAAAATAATTTGGTACCAAACAACTAGTTCTGTGGATACTAAATGTGTGACACTTTAGAGGTGCAAATTAGTCAAGCAACACTCTCTTTAACCTCGGTTCACTTGTTTTACACAAGTTTGAATTTGAACTCGAGTTCTTACGAACACATCCCTTATTTAAACTAGTTCCTCGTTACTCGGTTGAGTCGTGCTCGGACTCAAACAACAACTCGATTCAAGTCCAATCCAAAGTCATCTATGAGATTATAACTTTAGCTCGTTTACGAAACTTTGTCTAAATTAAGTGTCGACTCATTTCATTTATTTAAGCAATAACGTATAATCGTTAATACCGGTGATTTAATTTTTTTTTGATAAAATGTTAAACTAAATATTTAATCGAGTTATCCGTGAACTTATCAAATCAAGTAAAAGTTTAAACCCAATTTATTTAATGAGTCTAATTTTTGTTTCCGTTTAAATTTATTCGTTTAAGATAAACAAGATAAATAAAGTTTTTATCTACCCCGAGTTCAGGTTACCTGTCGAAATAATGTATCCACCGGCACCACCGGTCCGCCATCGTCGAAACCCCATGCTGCTAGGGGTGTCAATGGGCCGGGCCCGGCCCGGCCCGAAGTGGGCCCAATATAGGCCCAGCTCAAAATAGAACGGCCCGGCCCGGCCCGGCCCGCATTGTATTTCTGGCCCGGCCCGGCCCGGCCCGCTTAAAATTTAAATTTGGCCCGACCCAGCCCGATCTTTTCAATATAAAAAATGTATAAATTTTAAAATAAAAAATATAAATATGATACCAAAATTAAACTTCTACCAAAGATAAACCAACATTTCTACGTCTGAGTTGGATGACAACACATATTTTATTTTATTACTTTTTCTTATGAAATTCAGTTGAAAAATAAATATATCATAAATTTTATGTTTTAAAATTTATTTCTACATATTTTTATAACATTAAATATATTAATCTAACATTACCTAATTTATAATACGATCCATATCAAAGGACAATATATGAAATATGCTTCAGGCTGAACGACATATTTCCCAAATTCGATAGGCGATAACCCCCGCGCTGCGTGTGCCGCGTTACACCCCCTTTTCCCAAAGACCTCCTTTCCATGCACCCGACCAGTCGCCGTCGCACCATGGCCACGTCGCGCTGCGCCCCTGCATCACCCACACCATGCAGTCACCCTCCCGACGTTGGTCACCCCGCGTCTTCACCGCCCTCAACGGGCTTCCTCCCAGCCCGAACAGCAGCCCGCATTAAACTCGCGGGCCTATCTTGCTGGCCCGAAGTTTGACCCAATGTTGGCCCGGCCCGAGGGCCCACGGGCCCACCCGACCCACTGACAGCCCTACATGCTGCTACCTCAGCGCTCGACGTCACTCGCTGACCAAGCCCATGATGTCATCGTCCAACAGCCGAATACACCATATAAATCATAACAAAATTTGATTTTAAAAAAAATAAGTAGGACATTTAAAATTAATGGGGTGTTTGGTTGCATGATAATGAAGGTTTTTGTTTTAATTTTTAAAAATTGTAAGAAAACTTGTTAAAAGAGGTGTTTGGTAACCATGACAATTTTATGTTTTAAAAGTGATTTTCTTCTTAAACAAAAAAAGAGGGTCTCACCTCTTTCTTTTTTTCTTGTGGTCCCCCACTTTGTTTGGTCATGTGCGGTGGATACTCTTTTTTGTAATCACAAACCTCCAAACATGATAATTTTATGTCATGAGTTGGTTCTCTTTTTATTTTAATACAATTTTTTATCATGAAAGTGTATAAAAAATTATCCTGCAACCAAACACTTCATAAGACAAGTTATAGACCTTTTACAAATCAATCCCTAAGATTTATCTCGACTTCAGATAAAACTATGCATTCTTGAGATTCTTTTTAAACATATACAATCTCACTGTATTTCCATTCGCGTATATGCGTTGCTAAAATGACTTCAATACATCTTTCTCATCTGTCTCGAATGGTTGGTAAATGTTAGGTTTGGGGCAGAACATTGAATTTGGTTGGCTTAATTAAGCAAACAAGCTGACTTTAAAACGAAACAATATTTGAAGTGGTTTTAAAAATAAATTAAAAATACAAAGACGTATTCAAAATTGATTAAGACAGATTGTAGGGACAGATTTGTAAACATAAAAAATTCATAAAAAATTCTAACTCAGCACAGCATGTGCCTCTTGATCCGAGAACTTTTTTTCCTTTTTAAAATAGATGTCCACAATATCTGAGCAAAATAAAAAGGGTGCCTGATCTCAGAGCTCAAGGGGGGAGAAGACCGGCTGAAATATTCCCCAAGAATTACTGTACAAAAAAAAAGAGTAACAAAAGGCTAGTTCTTATTCGAAGTGGTTTTAAAATTTTTAAAAATGCAAAGAGGTATTCAAAATTGATTAAGATAAATTTTAGGGACAGATTGGTAAATATAAAAAATTCCAATTCAGCACAGCATGTGTCTCTTGATCCGAGAGCCTTTACCTTTTTGAAATAAATATCGACAATATCTGAGCAAAATAAGAAGGGTGCCTGATCTCAGAGCTCAAGAGGGGGCGAAGACCGGCTGAAATCTTATGGGGGTGTCTGGTTGCATGATAATTGAGATTTTAATTTTAATTTTTAAAAATTGTAAGAAAATTTGTTAAAAGAGGTGTTTGACAATCATGACAATTTTATGTTTTAAAAATGATTTTCTTCTTAAACAAAAAAGAGGATTTCACCTCTTTCTTTTTTCTTGTGGTCCCCCCCCTTTATTTGGTCATGTACGGTGGTTACTCTTTTTTGTAATCACATTCCTCCAAACATGATAATTTTATGTCATGAGTTGGTTTACTTTTTATTTTAATACAATTTTTTATCATGAAAGTGTACAAAAAATTATCATGCAACCAAACACCCCATTAACCAAGAATTACAATACAAAAAAGAGTAACAAAAAACTAGGCTTTATTTGAAGTGGTTTTAAAATTTTTAAAAATGCGAAGAGGTATTCAAACTTGATTAAGATAGATTTTAGGGACAGATTGGTAAATATATAAAAAAATGACTACAAAAAATTCTAATTCAGCACGGCATGTGCCATTCCGATCTGAGAACTTTTTTCTTTTTAAAATAAATATCCACAATATCTGACCAAATTAATAAAAAAAAGAGAGAAAAGGGCCAGATCTCAGAGCTCAAGGGGGGGAGAAAGAAGACCGGCTGAAATCTTCCCCAAGAATTACATTACAAGAAAGAGCAAAAATAATAATAAAAAACTAGGTCAGCGTGCGGATGCGGCTGCTCTGGCTCCTCCTACAGCTCGTCGTGGGAGTCATCGTCGTCCTCGCCGCTGCTCTCGGACGGGCCGCCGGGGCCGCCGCCGGAGCGCTGGTAGACGGCGGAGATGATGGGGTTGCAGACGGCCTCCACTTCCTTGAGCTTCTCGTCGTAGTCCTCCTTCTCGGCGGCCTGGTTGTCGTCGAGCCACTCGAGGGCCTCCTTGAGGGCCGCCTCCACCTTCTCCTTCTCGTCGCCCTGCAGCTTGTCCGCCAGCTTGTCCTTGTCGCCCACGGTGTTCTTCATGTTGTAGACGTACGTCTCCAGCGCGTTGCGGGCGTCGATCTTCTCCTTCACCTTCTTGTCCTCCTCCGCGAACTCCTCCGCCTCCCGGACCATCCGCTCGATCTCCTCCTGGCTCAGCCTCCCCTTATCGTTGGTGATGGTGATCTTCTCCGACTTGCCGGTGCCCTTGTCCTCCGCCTTCACGTTCAGGATGCCGTTGGCGTCGACCTCGAAGGTCACCTCTACCTGGGGAGTGCCCCTGGATACGAGAAATGCAAAACTCTTCGGTCATGGAAACGGAGAAGTCTTGAACAAGATCATTCGGGGCAAATCAATATATATGCCCATATCAGATCGGACGCTGCATTTACTTTTATCTTTTGTTTGTTTACCTTGGAGCCGGAGGGATTCCGGAAAGATCGAACTTGCCTAGCATCCTGCAATCCTTGGTCATACTCCTCTCACCCTCGAAGACCTGCGCGAGAAGAAGCATCGTTTCGGGGCTGGGTTGTTTGAATGCAAATAAAGTTCTTCGTAATAGAGCACTTGTTAATTTTGCAGTGTTTTTTTTTTCAACCGTCTGAGTTCACGTCAAATATTATTTATCAAAGCAATGTTGTTCTTGTTTCAAAATTAGACGAGGAGGATGGTGAAAATCAAAAATAAGAACATAAATCATCTTAATCACGTGGTTCCTAAATTTATTTTTCATGTATTTTACCTAGAGTTAATCAAACAAAAAAAACTAGTTTTAAAAACCCAAAAAGAATCTTTTCATTAATAAGAAGAGCCCACCACTCTGGTTTACCGAATCAAGCCAGACGACTACGAACCTGAATGGAGACGACAGTCTGCTGATCCTGGTAGGTGGTGAAGACCTGAGACTTCTTGGTCGGGATCACGGTGTTTCTCGGGATCAGCTTGGTCATCACTCCGCCGACAGTCTCGATACCAAGAGTCAGCGGTGCCACGTCCAACAGAAGGATATCTGAAAAGCATCTCAAATACAAGAGGAGAAGAATGTCAAGTGGGTATTTTCCTTCGCAACATTTCCCATTTAAATCAATGGTTTTAATCGCACAAGCCTGTGCAAATAGAATCGGGAAAAGTACCTTTGGTCTCCTCGCCGCCTTCTCCGCTCAAAATGCTTCCTTGCACGGCGGCGCCGTAAGCAACAGCCTCGTCCGGGTTCACACCCTTGTTCGGCTCCTTGCCGTCGAAGTAATCCTTCAGGAGCTGTTGTACCTTGGGGATCCTTGTGCTCCCGCCGACGAGGACGATCTCGTCGATCTGGCGCTTCTCCAGCCCGGCATCTTCCATGGCCTTCTTGACGGGCCCCATGGTCTTCCGGAAGAGGTCGTTGTTCAGCTCCTCGAAACGGGCGCGTGTCAGCGGCTCGGAGAAGTCCACTCCGTCGTACAGGGACTCGATCTCCACGCGGACTTGATGCTGGTTGCTCAGCGCCCTCTTCGCCCGCTCGCATTCCCTCCGCAGCTTCCCCAGTGCGCGATTGTCCTTGCTGATGTCCTTTCCGTGCTTCTTCTTGATCAACTTGATGAAATACTCCATGATTCTCTGATCGAAGTCCTCGCCTGTAGGCAATGCAGCATAACACTTAACTAGTTATTGAAAATACCGAAGAAGATATTGAGAATTGGTTTTTGAAGAGATTGCAAGCTTTATTTCTCTGGTTAGAATGAAGTCGCTATGCAATTAAACAAAAAACAAGTTCTTACAGACTTTCAGAAAACATCAAGGCACCAGTCTTGATATTGGTGAGAGACATGTGCGGAAATCACTATTGAACTTACGATCACCTCTTGCAAACCCTAAAATCATGATTTTGAGGTAGAAATGCCCAGAATATATAAGCACAATATCAAATCTCAAATAATCAATATTATTCCCATAATTCTAACACTCCCCCTCCCTGTCAAAGTGAGCAGTGAGAATAAGAGACAAGATAATCAAGTATTAAAGATCGATAAATGTCTCATCTGATACCATCTTACAAACCCCAAAATCATGGTGTTGAAGTAAAAGAGTCAGGATATATAAACACAATATCAAGTCTCAAATAGTCAATACGAGTCTATCCCAACAATTCTAACATCACCATCCTCAATAATGTATCCCAAATGAGTCAATACAAGTTACGAGTTGAAGAAGTGAGCATTACCTCCCAAATGAGTGTCGCCATTTGTGGCCAGGACCTCAAAAACGCCGTTGTCGATGGTTAAAATACTGACATCAAATGTTCCACCACCGAGGTCAAATACAAGGATGTTCTTTTCGCCACCTTTTTTGTCCAAACCATATGCAATTGCAGCGGCTGTTGGTTCATTAATTATTCTGGCAACATTTAGCCCGGAGATTATACCCGCATCTTTTGTGGCCTGCCTCTGGGCATCATTGAAGTAAGCTGACAGAGCAAGGAAGATGTGTCAGAATCACATTCAATGCACGCTCAGAAACGCATTTCATGTGGTCAAATTTGATAGTTGGTGGGGCAAGGAGCTCTAGAAAATAATGAGAAGCTTATAGATTCTCGCACCAGGAACAGTAACGACGGCATCCTTGATTTTCTTTCCAAGGAATGCTTCTGCTGTCTCCTTCATCTTGGTTAAGACCATAGCACTAATCTCCTCGGGGCTGAAGACCTTTGTCTCTCCATCCTTGATCTTAACTTGAATATAAGGTTTCCCATCCTTGTTCACAATTTTGTAGGGAACAAGTTTCATATCTTTCTGTACCTCCTTATCATCAAACCTGCAATTGTAGAAGCTAACGGTTAGCATGCCTCCTACAAATAAAGATCAGGAGTCAACAATCTGATCTTAATGGAAGAAGCAACTTACTTTCTCCCAATCAGTCTCTTAACATCAAAAATTGTTCTTTCAGCATTTACAGCTGCTTGGTTTTTTGCAGCCTCACCGATCAGTCTTTCACCATCAGTAAACGCTACCCAAGAAGGAGTAATTCGGTTCCCCTGGTCATTGGCTATAATCTCAACATGACCATTCTTGTAAACTCCAACACACGAATAGGTTGTACCAAGGTCAATGCCAATGACAGTTCCTAACTTAGACGGTTCCTCTTTTGCAACTGAAAATGCAAACAAGCATCCTGCAGAAATATGATGAAAATAAGATAAGCATCCATTACTAATTAGAACCATAATGAAATGAACCCTTCAGCAACACTATTGAAATCGCTTCTTCTATTGTATAGATAATGCACTAGGGGAAAAAAATGTCGTAGCACAGTAATAAAAATGTTTTAATATGTGTACATGTACGTAAAATGGTAAGGAATGGAAAATTTTGCTTAAATACACTATTTCTAATTGCTGAAGCAACGCTTTTTAACTTACAGGATCCCTTAGGTGCTGTTTGGTATGAGGATAACTTGGGGATAAACTTGAGTTATCCCCTAAATTTTGGGGATAACCCAGGTTTATCCCCAAAATTTGTTATCCCCAAAATGGTACCAAACAGCACCTTAGAGACACTGTAAGGCAAGCAAACAAATTACTTAAAGTACAAAGACTAGCAGAACAGAAAAAACATAGGGCCGTCATAATTTATAAGACTAGAATAATATTGAACCACGCATAAAAGGTTAAGGCGCATAAACTATATACACCGAGTAAAACACTAGGCAATTTTGATGGTTATAATATACGAAGAAAATCTTATCACTCCGTATATCATGCAGCTCTTCGGACAGGTCAAAACACATCCACTATGGGCCAGTCTTTGAAAACAGAGGATCCGGACAATGGTTAAGAAGAAGAGATAAACATCCAAACGCAACAAGACCATAAGTTCAGAGAACAATAACCTCAGAAACTAAAAAAAATCATCATTATTGTTAGCAACATATTATTCCTGAAGATGTTTTCTTGTGTACAAACCATTCAATATGTTAAGATTACCATTCTTCAGCAAGACACATACTGCTTATTGTAATCTCTATTCACATTTAGTCGACAAATAAACGTGAGCTTTGCATCCAACAGAACCAGTAATCATGGCATATTTTCAGAAGCGTACACATCGATCCCAGCCTCCCCGCCACCCCACTCTTATTCAAAACAAGATCCGACTCCCATCTAGACGAGAAACTAATCAACCTCATACCGTTGAATCAGAAAAAACAGTCAGGCAGAACAGACGTTACAAAACGGGAAAGAAAACAGCAAACGCCGAGTTGCGGAGCTCCACCAGAAAGACCAAACTACGCAGACGGAGGACACGAAGCACGGAAGCTCTCAGATCAAATGTTTACCCGTTAGCAGATAACCTAGCAAAACAAGAGAGCCACTTCTCTTGGCGGATCGCGCCATGGCGGCTCCTCCGCGGGCCTCCCACCGTGAAGCGTGAACCAGAGATCTGAGGCTCCTCTCTTGCTCTCGCGCTCTCTCCTCTCGCCGGCTTGCTCGATGAGCGGCCGCGTCCTCGGAGGGCCCTTTTATTAGGCCTTGGACGGAGCGAAGTCCGGGTCGGTGTCGTCGCTGGGTACGCATCAGACTGGGAAGACATGTCACGGTGCCGACGTGGACCAATAGGCTTTGAGCGCACTGAGATCTTCGCCAATGGCAGGCGTTTTCGCTGTTGGATCGATCAGGACGGGGGGGCGTTGTCGGATCTACGGTGAGGATTGCTCCGGTGACGCGGCGCATCCTTGGGTCTGGTTTGAACCCTATTTATTTCGGCTATGACATGGCCAACTTCGTACATTTAAATTTGACTATTAGATATAGTACTAGTGTATAAAATATTTGTATGGTTTATTAAAAATAAATATTTTCATATATAAACGAATTATTTGTACAACATATATTTATTTTTATAGATTTTTAGATCTAGGCCTCTAAACGCACCCGGTCTCTAAATTTTCGACAATAATTTTGAAATATTTGAAATATTAGTTTTTGAATAAGGATATATGCTTAAGCCATGTTCCAAATGTAATTCATCAATTGTCTGTCAATCTCTATTTGCATTTTCTACTATCTCTCTGCATTTTTTTTCATATATACTAATGGGGTGTTTGGTTGCATGATAACTTTTTGTACACTTTCATGATAAAAAATTATATTAAAATAAAATATGAACCAACTCATGACATAAATTTATTATGTTTGGAGGGACGTGATAACAAAAAAGAGTTACTATCATTCATGACCAAACAAAGTGGGAAGACCACAAGAAAAAAGAAAGAGGTGAGAACCTCTTTTTTTGTTTAAGAATAAAATCACTTTCAAAACATAAAATTGTCAAGGTTGTCAGACACCTCTTTTAATAAGTTTTCTTACAATTTCTAAAAATTAAAATAAAAATTTTCATTATCATGCAACCAAACACCCCAGAATACTCTCCATCAATATATTTTCTACTTTTTGTATTTTCTCTCTCTTCTAAACTCTTTTTTTCTCTCTCTCTCTCCCACTATATTTTCTATCTATATTCTCTTTATATTTTCTCTCAATTCTCTTTATTTTTAGGTCCTATTCACCTTCGCTGTCTTTCCTTTTTTTTCCTTCTCTACGTAGACGCCTGTGTGGTTTTATTTTTTATTAATATAGAAAATTAGTCTTGTGACCATTCAAAGAAAATATGATGACATATTAAAAATTTTAAAAAATTTATAAAATGTAGGTATTAAAATTTTAAAAATGTATATAAAAATAAGAACGACTTCAAGCGCACCTGGATATAAAAATATGTTATTGTTATCCTGCACCCAAATGCCTTATAATCATTTACTAAAATCATTCCTACTTCACCCTCTTCATTCCCCAGTAAACCGATCATTACAAAATTAGATTATCTTTATGTACATAAATAGAATTGTATGTATGATTCCGTTTTATTAGATAAAAGAATGAGAAAACATTATAAAAAATATATGACCCGTGAAACTAATACAAACAACACGAACGATGGAGTTATCCTTGCCCACTTCATTGACAAATTCGCCGCCGCCGCCGCCGCCGCCGCCGCCGCCGCCGCCGCTGCCGTCGCTGCCGCCGCCGCCGCCGCCGCCGCCGCCGCCGCCGCCGCCGCCGCCGCCGTTGCCGCCGCTGCTGCCGCCTGCCGCCGCCGCTGCTGCCGCCGCCGCCGCCGCCGCCGCCGCCGTTGCCGCTGCTGCCGCCGCCGCCGCCGCCGCCGCCGCCGCCGCCGCCGCCGCCGCCGCCGCTGCTGCTGCTGCTGCCGCCGCCGCCGCCGCCTCAATTGCTGCTGCTGCCGCCGCCGCCGCCGCCGCTGCTCGCCGCCGCCGCCGCCGCCTGCCGCCGCCGCCTGCTGCTGCTGCTGCTGCCGCCGCCTGCCGCCGCCTGCCGCCGCCGCTGCTGCCGCTGCCGCTGCCGTTCACGAGAATCAAGTCTATAATGATTGTGATCTTTTATCCAAATTATCCGAAAACTCGTGGCCTCGAGCTTTTCCAAGTGACGCGAAATTTGCATGAATTATCATGATTTCACACAAAATCCAAAGAAATACAAATTATTGTGTCGCGGCTCCTCACTTCTCCCAGAGTGTTAAACGCCCCTAGAGTCATATTGTCTTTCTTTTTTTTCAAAGGAAATAATCATATTATCTTTTTCTTGGGTCACATGGCCTAGTGACCCAGTTAACACACAACTCAATCGAGCTAGGTGCCTACCCACCGAAGCAGATGGCCCAACAACTAGGAGATGTTTGAGCCCCGCTCGAATAGATGAAACCTACCCGGCTACCCCCGAGGGCAGGTGGTATCAATCCACCTAAGGTGGATCAGTGAAAAGAATCATATTGTGGATATGTATTATTTGTTCCCACCACCACTTGCCACACACATATATATAGATAATTATGACCACTTTTTGTTTTCAGACGACACCCTTCTTTCACAGTATTCGACTTTTTTATATTATTAGTTAAGCTGGGGACCTCCAAATGTCCCATACAGGACGTGTAGTGTAGTGTAGTCTATCAAAAAAATTTTAAAACAGATGCCAAAATAAAGGGAATCTCATATTACAATATTACCCAAACACTTCTGGAAATGTGCCAAAAAGAAAAGATAAAATAAAACTTATATATTATATAAAAAAATTATACATTACACAAAGTGGACGTGCCGGAGTGGTTATCGGGCATGACTAGAAATCATGTGGGCTTTGCCCGCGCAGGTTCGAATCCTGCCGTCCACGTTTTATTCTTTTTTCCACGTATATACGATGCTTTTTTTAAAATTATAAAAAGAACAATTAGATGTATATGTATGTCAAGAGAATCTAGCTCATATTATTAAGAAACTGATCTCGTAACCGTACATGTGGAAACCAAGCGCGGGCTTTGATTCAAAATAATAATAATAAGTTGGTTAAGAAATTTGGCCAAGCGATGTCCACTTAATTTAGTTTGGCTTGATTTGAATCAGAAGGTAGTTTGGTTTTAGAAAAAATTTTAAAAATTAAAATAGACCGAATAATGAGTACTTCTAGTTGAACCGACCCAAAACTCTTGGTTTGTTTACGGTAGGGTTGTTCATGGTTAAGTTCGGTTTGGCACCTGGTCATTTTTTTCGATATCAAAATTAAACTAAACCAAACCAATTGAGTTGAACCTCAAGTTGACCGTGGATGGCTCAATTCAAGTTCGTCAATTTAACATAAATCATTAATTTATGAAAATAAAATAAGTTTAGATTGAATTAAAATAATTAATTTTGATTCGATTTAATTTGATTTAGAGGGGGTGCGGTTCAAACCGAATGATTTGGTTTAAGGATTCGAATGGGCAAACTCCCGGTTCGGTTCGATTCATCTTACCGGTCTAGCGCGGTCGGGATGAACACCTCACCTTATGGGGTGTTTGGTTGCACGATAACGAAGGTTTTTGTTTTAATTTTTAAAAATTGTAAGAAAATTTGTTAAAATAGGTGTTTGACAATCATGACAATTTTATGTTTTAAAAGTGATTTTCTTCTTAAACAAAAAAAGAGAGTCTCACATCTTTCTTTTTTCTTGTGGTCCCCCACTTTGTTTTGTCATATGTGGTAGTTACTCTTTTTTGTAATCACATCCCTCCAAACATGATAATTTTATGTTAAGAGTTGGTTCACTTTTTATTTTAATACAATTTTTTATCATGAAAGTGTACAAAAAATTATCATGCAACCAAACACCCCATTAGTAGATAGATCAAAACATTTTTGATAAAACACATTACTTCTAAGATGCACAGGACTAAATTGCATAACACAACGTCAAGCCAAACTTTAGTTGTATCCTTTACCTTTTAAAAATCACCCACTTTTATAAAGGTGTTCTGTTGTACGATAATTTGAGTTTTTGTTACACTTGCGCATTTTCGAAATAAGACTCGTTAAAAGAGATGTTCAGCAATCATGACATTTTTACGTCTTTAAAGTGAGTTTCTTCTTGGACAAAAAAAGTTGGTCACACCTTTCTTTCTTTCTTTTTTAAAACTCGTGGTCTCCCACTTTGTTTAATCATATATGGTAGCCACTATTTTTTTGTTGTCACATATCTTCGAATATAATAATTTTATATCGTAGAATAGTTCGCATTTTATTTTAATTCAACTTTTTACAATGAAAACATAAAAAAATATTATGCAACCAAACACCCCCTTTCTTGTAACTTTTTATTTTCACATGTAAAATAGTTTTGCTACGTTGGTTAGAATAATAAAATCAATACTACCTCAATTTTGATATTGAAATTTTAGATGACAGAGTATCAATGATAAAGTCGATATCAGTGCATACAATTTGCTCTTGCTTGTGCTATAAATTCCAAAATTGATATCGATGGTCGAACACCTTTACATCATTTATGTCAACGCCAATTTCAAATTAATAGCGATAGAGGTGTTAATCCTCAAAACTGCTGCAAAATTTCTCTGCACAACATCAGAGATGAAGTTAAAAATTTATATATTCAAATTAATTAGTCAAATCAAAATCCTCCGATATTTTAGACCCTGTTGGGTAACGTTATCAAACACTTCTATCGATTTTAAAATTGATATTGACGATAATAATCACCTAGAGGTGTTTGTCTGATAGGATCGATTTTGACATTTATAGTTCAAACAAAACATACAGTGTAATACAAATATCAACTTGTATCAAACTTTGATATTAATATTATAACTTTTAGAAACATCGACATCAATATTAATATAGTATCATCTTTTATACTCTGATCAAACAGATTTTGTATTTTACTCTTTTTTTTTGTTTGCAAACACCTTCTTCCTGTGTTTTGTTTTTGCAAACACCTTCCTAGTACTTATAAAACGTAATAACAAGATTGATATACCGGGATATTTGTATTACTATTCATGTATTGCTTGCATTAAAAACTTTAAAATCAACATTAATTCCCGAATACATTGTAAATTTCATATAATTATCAATTTCAAAATTAATCGTGACGAAATTGTTTAATTTTATTCTAAACATGTTGTTAGGAATGATTTGTTCAGACCAAGCAGCGTTTGGATTATTTGATAACTCTCAAAAGATAATACCCTATTTGGTTAGAGTATTAGAAACGAAAATATATCAATACCAAAATGTTGGTATTGATATTTATAAATGATAAAGGTATCGAGATAATAAAAATAATACAAGTAGAGACTTGCATTACAAATAATGACACTCTTACTTTAAAATTTCAAGACCGATAATAATAATAATAATCAAATACTCTGTGTGGTGATTTATAGTAATACCAAGATGAAAAGATTTAATCTCGACTTATGTGTTCAATGTTATTACCATAGGCTGTAAGATTGGTATATAGGGAAATAAGATGGTTATCGTTTGAATCATCAAGTCTATGTTTGGTAGTGTTTGTTTTGTTTAATTTGAAAATTTGAACTCTTAATTCTATATCAACTTCTCAGTCTGTGGTAGATATCAAGAGTTGACTTTATTTAGGTGCTTATATATTAATTATGTTGATTAAGTTGTGTAGTTTAACTTTTTGAGAAGTTCCTTATTTGCTAATTGTAACCGATATAGAATTGAATCGTAGGTCGATTGGCATGACCCCTTGCTCTCGTGAGCAGGAAGCGGGGGTTCGAGGGCCGCCGTGCCCGGCCTTTCCGTGGGGGGAGGGTTTCATGTGGGGATGGAACGGGGACTCAATCTCTCGTCGCGCGTGGTGCAGCGCGTATGTGAGACCACTCGGCCACGGTGTCCTGAACAAAATATAGAATTGAACTTTAATGCTACCGAGGATATAAGTAAAATTAGAAGAAGTTAAATCAGAATTGAAGATATAATTTTAAAAACTCAAAGGTATTTCAGAGAAATACAGTTAATATATATATTTCTAATAAAATTATGTTACCGTAGAGATTCGGGTGGATGATATCGGAGGACGCGGCGGAGGAAGCCACCGCCATCCCGGGAGGGAATGGCCGCGAGCGGCGTCGACCTCCGCGAATATGACGCCTCCAAGAGAAATCCGACCGATGTTTCCCTCCTGGAAGATGTCGCTCGTTTGGAGCGGAGGATCTTTCCCAAGCACGAGTCCCTGGCGAAGTCCCTCGAGCAGGAGCTGAGGAAGAAGAACACCGGGCTTATGTACGCGGTGGCAAAGGTCCCGGGCGCAGGAGCAGCGCGGACGGAGGTCGTGGGCTACGTCATATACTCTTGGATCTCCTCCCTCTGCGCTTCTATCACCAAGCTTGCTGGTTCGTTTACTTTCGCATGCCCTGCGGCGAGGTCGCTTGAACTACTCTTTCCCCTTCTATTTATTCTGATGAGATTAGATTAGACGCTTTTCACTGCTTATTTACCGGCGATATTTGCTTCCGATTCTTGCCAGCTAACCAATTTGTGCGGACCCGTGGAAACGATTTAGTTATGTCAGCATTGGATATTCTACGCATCGATGAAGAAAATTGTGTCTCCCTCGTTTTTTTATTCTAGACGAGCTAAAGTCAGGGAAATTCTTATGGATAAGGTAGCTGACATCTCTTTCTTGGAAGGAGTTTTTCCGTGTGTTGTTATTCCCCACTTCAATCACTGGTAACCGTCCCGCCAGAGAGATTATTTGCTCTTAAGCAAATCTGTCTTCTTGCACCTGCCGAAGGAAGTGGTTGCTTCCAAGCAAGAATGCGTGGGAAGACTAGTTTAGACGCTCTGTACGATTACCTTGTCACGTGGTAGTTTCTTACTTTCTCTCGTTTTTGTTGTTTAGAACGCTTCCAACTTCGCATTGTTCACGCAATGGAGCCCTAAGTAACCGGAGCAAAGATGGTTAGCTTATAAATGCTAGCTCATTTATTTAAAAGACTAAATTTTTGATCTCTTTTTTCTCTTCTGAGTTTTTGTGTCTGTAGAAGTATGTAGCCGATGGCTCTATTTTTCTCACTGTATAAAGGAGGATGAGCATAAGCCATCAAATAGAAGACGTCTAAAATTGAGAGAAACATAATGTCGCCCCAGTTTTCTCCAAGGTGTGTCATATTAACTACGAAGATCGATTGCTCAAACTGCATCTAATGATTGACTGTTCGATGCTTGTGCTGATAATGAAGTCTCTTGTCATAGCTTTCATTATACTCATTATCTACATGTATATATTTCGGTTTTCCTTAGAGTTTTGATGTTAACATAGTTTATCTCATAGCTGGTTAACATTGTTCATCTCGTAGTTTTCTCCTGCACCTCACCTCTGTTCGGGGTGGAAACAGTCCTACAATGCTCATATGGGCTTGGTTTTATTCTTCTGGCTCCCTAGGACTCTCAACCTTGAGAACATGATTCTAAGGTTTGTCTGATGGTGCTGAGCAGGGTATTTGTTAATCCAACCCCCTATTATTTGGTGTTTCTTGCATCCTATTTAGTATGCACACCTTATCTTGGCTTGAACAAGAGTGTTAGAGTGGGAATAATCCCACTTAACATTGAGCTTGGTACTTTTTTTTTTGTTCACGTGGCCCAGTGGCCAGATCTCCCGCTGGCACCGCGGGTGGCGAGGGTTCGACCCCTCGAACCCCACATGTCGTCCCCCCTGGGGACGCCCGGCTATCAGCCGCCAGGAGGCTCGAAGTCACGACCTGCGCCCCCGGGCGCAGGTCCCCATGCCAGTCGAGCCATGCTCGACCGGCAACATTGAGCTTGGTACTAATCACACTTATAGCACAGTAGCATGCTAAATTATTTATCTATTTTCATCTTTAAACAAAACATTTAGATGTTCATTAATATGAACTATATGTATATAGTTAGAGAGAAATATATTTATTAAAAATTATTTTAATTGAAAACCCAAAAAACAGTAGATATATCTCTATGCCCAATCCCTATATGTAAACCATAACAATTAAATAAGTGTGTGAGTGTGTATATATGTCCAATCCATCCACAAAATGCGTCTAGTGCTAATCATCATAAAATAATGTGCCCACTACCCATCTATCCACAATGATGTCATCATGCACCGACGTCGTTGGTAAATAAAGGCTGTATCGAACCGGACACGTGCATGAGTCTCCACACCATCATGTCTCTGTGGGAGCACTGCCCCTTTCTCTTCCTCTCTCATTCTCTCTTTAGCCAATGAGCCTTCATTCTCCTTTCTCTTCAAGAGTTCTCTTCTCCTTCAACCTTGGCGGTCTGCACCCTTCACCTCTCTCTTCTTTCTCATCAACCAATCATCCCTGACTTCCTCTCCCTTGTCCTGCAGTTTTACATCGAAAAGCTCCAATAGTTGGGGTAGATATCTCCAATGCAGAGACTTGCAACATCGCCTGGTGATCCTTGGATACAGCTATTTCAGATGTCCCTTCCTCTAGATCTGTGGAGAGTTGACAACGTCTTCCTAGAGGCTAGCACGTTCAAGCAACCTTCCTCACCTTTCCTTCTTCATGTCCCTCTTCTCTTGCTACTCACCTCCACCCTCCTCAACGCCACCGGCTTCTTTGAACCTCCATGTCTCCTTCCTCGCATTCGCAATCATGTCCGGATTCAACAGGGCCGTCAGGTTCCTCTGCCTTTGGAGCATCATCCCCACCGCCCTCTTAGCCCTCCTAGTCCCTCTCCAACTCTTACTTCCCCACGCGGACACCCCACCATCACTGCGTCCCTTGCTCTCCTTGTTGTTTGGATGAACGAAGTCAACGAGGAGGAAACTTCGAGAGGTTGAAACCTTGCCCCCCAACCAATGTCTTCTGTTGGTTCTTCCAAGAACCTACTTCTTCTTGCTTCTTCCGGCACTTGCCATGGCCGCCACGACCCCCATGGTGATGCGGGACGGGAAGGAGCGGCGGGCCTGTCTCTCCACGTCAGACTTGATTGATCCGTCCAATTGGTCCATATGTCGAATCAAGTCATCTAAATCTACGTGCATCACGTGTTATGTTGCGCACGTCTTTTCGTGATTTAACTGATTTGACTGATTTTACGTACAATTAATATTCCTCGAAATATGTTCATAAATAAGAAGACAAGTTGAACTTGAATTCTTGTAGTACGTGCACAATTTGAACCTGACTTCTTGAATAAAGTATACGAATTGAATTTGACATCTCGAAACATGTGCACAACTTGAACTTGACAATTTGTAAAAAGTGCACGAATTGAACTTGACTTCTTGAAATAAGTGCACGAAATGAACTTGACTTCTTAAAATAAGTGCACAAATTGAACTTGTCCTCTTGAGTTCAACGAACCTTAATTATTACCTTGAACTACGTGAAATCTTGAGCCACGTGCACTGTCGCTTGGAGGTGGTGACGGCGGCCGTGAATGGAGAGGGAGGCGCTGGCGGTGATAGCGGCAGGAGGTGGAGACGCGGTGGCGGCAACTGGAGAAGGGAGAGGCAGTGGTGGTTGCGGTGAGAGGTGGAGGAAGCGGCCAGAGATGGAGGTGACGGCGGCGGCGTTGGCGGCAGGGGGTGCTGACGGCGGCGGCAACTGGAGAAGGAGGCAGCTGCGGTGGCGGTGGCAGGAGGAGGGGAACGCGGCGGCGGCGACCAGCAGCTGCAGGGGATGGCAACGACGAGTGAAGGGAAAGGTGGGGGCGTCGACACCAGCGACGTGGGGCTGCTGGCAGCGGACCGGCGCTGAGCGTAGCTGATGGTGTCGACGAGAGAAGGGAAAGAGAAGAAGAGGAGTAATCGGACAGAGGGCTTCTTCCGGGGGTACACAAATAGGGAGAGAGAGCCGGACAGGCGGAGGGGCCTTTCGGAGGGGGAGGAGAAAACTGGACAGCACTCCGGGGATGGAGAGGTAGGCACCGGACCTGGTCCGGGGGAGGAGAAGGCACACAACTTTTTTTTTCACTCAAATTTTGCAGCATCATCATACATAGGGGTATGGGGCTGTTTATATAGAGCCCAAGGGTACACAATTTAGAATAAACCCAAAAATTTAAAATACTTACATTTATATCCTATATTTGACATAATTAAAGACATATCCTATCTTAATTTAAGACTTTTAAAAGACACCTAATTTAAACTTTTAACTAGATATCCTAAGATTATTAAAATAATCTAATTTTGCCGATATTGATCCGATCGAATTAGCGACGTCCATTCTTCTCGAATCCACTTTTCGTATGGATCACCCGGTCGGATCCCCATCATTCCCCCTAAGTTGCGAAAAACTCGTTCTCGAGTTTTGTAGTGTCGTATAATCATTACGACCACTACAAAGAAAAGAGGTGATTTTGTCGCAACTCGGATAAGGATAAAATGAGATCCAAATTCTTCAAAGCTGTAGTAAAAATTAATCCAAACCGTGTCATAGTGTCCATCAAGTGTCAAAACTGGCGAATCTGCAAGTATCTCGTTCTCTGACTCTATTGAAATTGACACTGTTTCCAACTCGATCATGTAGCCCAAAAACTGCTCAGTCAAGTCATCTTCAATCATCTTATCTTCTTCGTCTTGTAAGACACTTTGCACAATCAGCTCAGCTTCAATAAGTTGGTCAGCCTCTATCTTAAAAGTGTGTCGCTTTTCAGTGGTAAGCTTGATGAGTATTTTGGTAAGTTGCTCGGTTAATTTGATCTTGATGGCTCTAGTTGTTTCATCCTCTTCGTACTCTGCAATAAGCTCTGGACTAGGTACATAAGTCACCTCGATAAGTGCATCAGTCCATTTCTTGATATTCGACTGCTGAAGACAAGAGTTGTTGATGTAGATCGGTTCCCCAAAGAAATGATAGTCATCAGGTCGTAAAATAAGCTCTTGAATATTATCATCTAGATTGGCGTGTCGATCAAGGAGCCAGTCACGACCTAAAATAATATAGTGTTCGTGGGGAATTATTTGACACCATACATCCTCTACATATCGAAGAATAGAGCGTTTTGTTCTGCTTCTAATGATTCGATCAAACTGAATATAAGCTAAACTATTCTCAACCATTTGATATCCTAGAGCAATCTTCTTAAAAAGAGATCACGAGATATAACTGCTTGAGGAACTGGACAAGTAGATTGTGACAGATACTTCACGCGGTAAAGTAACATTAAACCCGAAATGTTGATGTTGTCCCGCACAACATAAGGATCCCAACTTGTTAAAACAAGTTGGAGCTGGCTCTGATACCAAACTGAAGCGGGATGGCAGGGAGCGGCGGTGGCTGCGACGGTCGGAGTAGGAGAAGGCGGCGGCGGCGGCTGCTCCTGCTGTGAGAAGTGGAGAAGGCGGCAATGGCAGGAGAGGAAGGCGATGGCGGTAACAGCGGTAGCAGGAGGTGCTGACGGCGGCGGCGACCGGAGAAGGAGGCGGCTGGGGTGGCAGCTGCAGGAGGTGGGGGACGCGGCGGCAGCGGCTGAACCGGCAGCTGCACAGGATGGCAACGGAGGGGCTGGCGGAGGGGGCCGGTGAAGTCGGCAGTGGCAGCGGCTAGGGGGGTGCTAGCGGCGTTGGTGGCAGGGGGTGCTGACGGCGGCGGCGAACGGAGAAGGAGGCGGCTGCGGTGGCCGCGGCAGGAGGAGGGGAACGCGGTGGCGGCGACCAGCAGCTACAGGGGATGGCAACGACGAGTGAAGGGAAAGGTGGGGGCGTCGACACCAGCGACGTGGGGCTGCTGGCAGCGGACCGGCACTGAGCGTAGCCGATGGTGTCGACGAGAGAAGGGAAGGAGAAGAAGAGGAGTAACCGGACAGAGGGCTTCTTCCGGGGGTGCACAAACAGGGAGAGAGAGCCGGACAGGCGGAGGGGCCTTCCGGAGGGGGAGGAGAAAACCGGACAGCACTCCGGGGATGGAGAGGTAGGCACCGAACCTGGTCCGGGGGAGGAGAAGGCACGCAACTTTGTTTTTTTTTTTCACTCAAATTCTGCAGCATCATCATACATAGGGGTATGAGGCTATTTATATAGAGCCCAAGGGTACACAATTTAGAATAAACCCAAAATTTTAAAATACTTACATTTATACCCTATACTTGACATAATTAATGACATATCATATCTTAATTTAAGACTTTTAAAAGACACCTAATTTAAACTTTTAACTAGATATCCTAAGATTATTAAAATAATCTAATTTTGTCGATATTGATCCGATCGAATTAGCAACGTCCATTCTTCCCGAATCCACTTTTCGTATGGATCACCCGGTCGGATCCCCATCACATGGCCCAGAGTTGTTGCGAAAGGCCACAACCCCCATAGGCGGTTTAAGTTCGGCCGGCATGGCCGACAATAGGTACAATTGGGTTCAACCATGGTTCTCGTCAGTTCACGCCGGTCTAGCCCAGTTCAACACAATTTAGTTCAGTTCAGACCGATTTGAGGCTAATTCATGCCCTTTTAGATTGGCTTAAGCTCAGCCCCTTTCATTTTGATTCATTTTAATTTGTTTACAACATTTTCTTTAATTTGTTTTGTAGCATTTTAGCCTGACTCCACGGTGCCATTCCACATGTAGAGAAGCAACATTAAATAATTGTTAGCATTTTATCTTGTCTAAACATGGGAATATGCAACATAGAAGAACTAGATTGGCCAATAGGAAGAAAATGTATATTGGCATAGAGGAAGCATAGTTGTCTAGGTGCTCACCTAGGTGGCACGGCGCCGCCTAGATGACAAGGTGCTTTTCTAGTAGTGCCTTGTTAGGGTGCATTATGGGGGGCCCAAAAGGCTTATGGGGTGTCTGCTGTGGAGTCCAAAGTGTTTGACTAGGTGCCTAAGGTCTCATTCATGACTATTTTTTTTTCAGGGTATTTGCTCCCTTTAAACCCACATGGGACGTTGCTCCCTTAACCCCTGCAACCTGAATACATAGGTTAATGTGTGATTCGCGAGCTCCCATTTAATAATATTGTAAATATATTTCACTATGATTTATATTATTATATATGTTTAAGATTTGTGATTATAAGTATATGTTATATAGTTAAAACTTAAGTTCTCTCTTAATCTTCGTTTCTCTTTCATTTTGATATTAGTTATTTTATTTTCTATAAAATATATATCAATACATTTATAATTACAATATAAAATCATTTTACATAAATATGTATACATGTATAGATGTTTGTATGTATAAATAAATATATATAGTATTAACATCTAATTATATATACTATATATACTTGTATATATGTATACACACACACATATCAACACCTGATGCCACTGTCTTGACTGCCTAAGTGGCCATTTTGTTGCCTAAGTAGATTTGGCATGTTTCAATATCTTGGGCACCTTGTAGTCTTAACAACTATGATAAGGAGAAAGTTACATGCTGTCATTAGAAAATCTGCTTTAAGATTATAATTAACTTTTAAAGTTCTTTAATCTAAAGGATTAGAAACAGGAAAATTCATGCTTGCTTTCTGATGAAGGTTTGTTCCCAGAGTAGATAAGAACACTCAACTTAGATGCTATCAAGGATTGTTGTCTCGGATCTCAACTTCGTCTCGGGATAGTGAAAAAGAAGAGATCTCGAAGACATCTCAAGAAAATATCAGAAAATTGGATCTCGGATTCTTGAATCAAAATGTATATATGTATGAAACATAATATAATATCTTATAAAGATTGGTGTACATCGATGTGAAATATTTATTAAGAGGATTTTTTATAATCTTGATTGTTTATTACATATTGATGATTAAATATTTGTGAAATTGAATAGGTTACGAACATTATTTTACTTAGGTCAGGTTATAAAAAATGGTTAATCAATATGACAGGGGTTGTTAATACATATAAAGAACAGATATCGACATTGGATTCATGTATTTGACATTAAGTATGTAAAGACATTCAAAAATGAACATCACGTAATCACTTCACGGGCTGTTAAGCCCAAACAAAAAACTATATGGGAAGCCTATTTGTGAAAATTTAAAATTTCTCTATCATTGATGTTATTCAATAATAAGCTTAAGATGTGTAGAACAAACAAAGATTCATTGGAAGAAATTAATCTTGCATGTTTTAGAAAAAAAATTGAACTGAGGGTTTAACGTTGTAGAGAAACTTGGAAAGAAGAGATTTTGGCTTAGGGCACCTTCCAATAGGGTCCCGATGAAGATTTCAATAGATTTTCAGTGAGAACCTCAACCTGATGAATAAATCCTACCTCTGCTCCACCCGCTGTTGTCGTGAGAGCCGAGAGAGGTTGCCATGAGGCGAGAGAGATCGCTAAACAGCCGAGTGTGAGAGGTCGTCATGAGCCGATCAGCCAAGAGAGATCGCCGAGTGGCCCCCAAGCGCAAGAGGCCGCTGGCTCGCTGCTTTGTTAGTCTCCTGCCGGGGGAGGGGGGTTAGTCATCCGGTCAGATCCTTGCTGGTTCAAAACAAGGCCGACTGTGACCATGAGGAGTTTCCACATGGCCGACCTGCCCGATGGTTCCTTTCGCAGCATGGCTGATCGCACGAGTGAGGTCTTTCATGGCGTGGCCAACCACGTGGAGGTGGACTGTGGACCCCGCAGCTGAAGTGGATGCGGGCATCCATCTACGTGTGCTAGCATGTGCCTGCAAGCCAGCCGAATGCTCACTGCTTTGCGGCGAGAACTTCGGCTGTCTCATCTTGCCCTCCCTGTGAGATCGAAAATCTCGCAAGGTTTTCGTTAGAAGGTGTTCCATAGATACTATACTACATGAAGCAAGGTGCCTTACTGGAGGCTCCCTTAGCTTCTTTTTATGCCGGCTTGTTGGATCAGCAGTTGCTGGCCTGCACCATGCTGTCATCCATCATTTGGCTAAACTAAATATGGGAAAACATACCTGGTCGCCTAAGAACGATGCGTCAGGGCTTATTTGGTAACAATATTAAACTTCTCTCACTATATTAATTTTGAAAGTGATATGGATATAAAGTATCACAAGGTGGTTGGCTATTAATATCAATTTTAAAGTTTTATAGTAGAAACAAGGTATGAATTGTAATGCAAGTGTCCACCTTTATCAATTATGTTAATGATACACCATCTTGTAGAAACACCAATATCAAAATCGACATAGTATCATTTTTAATACTCAAATTAAACAAGGCATTACCTTACTTGAATTGTGTTAGACATTGCATCCTACACCTCCAAAACATTTTAGAATGTTTTTACACAGTAATTAACAAGCTTGATATAAGCTATTAGCTAGTTTAGAATTTCAATATATTTTTTTGTCTATGGATTCCTTTCTGTTAATTTTTCTTGATTCTAACCGGAAGAATCTCGATAAATTGTTCTCATTTTACTTGCTTATCCGGAATATATTAAGATACATATGATAATTATGTCCGTTCTTTTGTCTTCCGTCCTTCACATATGTAAGTTGGGCCAGCATTGACACGGGTTAGGGTTACACACTTGGTCCGTTGGAGAAGGAACTAGGTAATTGTCGATCAACTTACAGCGTTTGTTCCATATATGGGAAGGAAAACAGAGCAAGGCCAGAATCATTTAACCACTAGTGAATCTGCTCCAATTATTTTTAGCAAGTCTGGAAGTGACTAGACTAGACATACAACAAACTTGCATCCTATGAAGTGAGAAGAGAATTGTGGGTGTCAACCATGATCCGCAGGATCGGTTGATTCAGATTGGGGACAACAGGTCTCGATTCGATCATGCCCTGAACTTTGTTGTTAGAGACGTGAGGCTCTTGAGGTGAGGAAGGGTTTTGCCTTAAGAACCATAAATGACTGCCTTATGTCTAAACGATACAGTTATGAAGTGAGAATTAGGCTTGGCTTGTCTTCTGGGAAATCTTATTCAATTCTATGATCAAAGATTCATTTATTTGTTTCTTTGCACATAAAGAAATTTTAATTTCTTTTTCCTAGGATCTGAAAAAGAAAGAGAAATCTGATATTCTGAAGGGAAAACAAGAGCATTTTGGGCATCTATCAATATTCCACTCAACAACCAATTTTCATTTTTAAAAAATCATTCTACATGCAGAAAAGTGAGGATGGGCATTGCATATTGGTAGCTGCATATTTATCAAGATTGTCATTCATGTTCATTGTGTTGGGAGTGCAAAAGTGCTGGTTATTGTCATCTGGAAGGAAAGATGCCATAGACACTGTCATCATCCCATCTTCCAACAAGTTTGCTGCAGGGTATCACTCCACTGTGATGGCTGCGAGACAAGTTTAATTAATGGATTGAGAGGAGGTAACGTGGTCTCTCGTGACCTTTCTCTAACACAACATTTCTCCAACACAACATGCTTAGAAAGAGATAATGCTGAGTTGCTGACGGTGTCGTGGATTTCGACCCACCCTCGGTAATGCAGTCTTCAATTCATTCTTGAACCAAACTTTTCCAGTTTACATGTGGCTGATTATTTTTTTTTGTATGCCCTTCAGAATAGCTGCAACTTAAGGGGATTTATCTTGAAAGGGATAGATTGAGAGCGCTCTTTTCATCCTCCCAGTCTAAAAAAAAACTTGAGTCTACATCAAATGGAAAAGAAAGGAAATTCTGATTTTTATCTTCAACTTAGGGTCCGTTTGTTTATCCTGGAAATGTGCTGAAGTAATAACTTTTCCCGAAACGGTGCTCCTGAAGTCCATTTGTTTGCATGCAGTTTTGGAGTCAACGTAAAACTAACTCCTTTGACTCCTGATTTTACGGATTTTGGCATCCGCCAGGAACCAGGCGTATGCCATTTTCTGCACAAAAGTCCCATTAAAAATGTAAGACCGTGGTCATGCATAGATGTATATATAGTGATTTATCTGACTAAATAAAATATTTATTTAAACATATATTTGATATTTTTGTAAACTTATTTATTTAAATAAATATTTTTATTCAAGATCTGTATCATTGTGTGTAAAGCTAAATCTAATAAATAAAATTTATTTTTATCATAAACTTAAATGTAAAATTTTATTTTTTCGAACTAACAAAACAGCTAACTTTGGAAAGATATTCACAATTTTTAAATCATAAATGTTCGATAATAAATTTTAAAGTGAAATAAAATGTGTTCTGATTCCTTTCTCACAATAAAGTATGATTGTCCAGAAAATGATTTACGTGCTACCAAATAAATTATGCCGATTTTAATTTTCATGGAAAGATGATCGCATGAAAGAGATATCCTAAAATTCTAGTATTACGTGTAACTAAACGGACCCTCAAAGTTGTTTGAAAACTTTCGAAATGTCTTTTCCCTCTCATATATACAAACTGCTTGTGCTGATGCAGTCCAGGAGAACTGGAGAAGACAAGGTCATGGGGAGGCTTTGTTGAAGGCGGCTATTAACAAGTGTCGGACCAGAAACATTCAGCGTGTGATCCTTCATGTCGATCCCCTGAGGACTGCTGCTGTTTCTCTCTATGGAAGAATTGGCTTCCAGGTGGAACTACTGGTGGAAGGTTATTACTCTCCAGAGAGACATGCTTACAGGATGTACTTGGACGTCAAAGATCAAACAATCTAGGACCTGTTTGGTCAGAGGATTGAATTTAATACAATATTAATTTTGACATTGCCATTAGATGCATCAGCGTCAAAAGTAATGATATCAAATATTAAAAGTAATATTTGATGTTGGTGATTGGTGGCAGTATGTCATATTAACTACATGCAATGAGGGATAACTAAAAATAAATTAATTATGCAGGTTTGAGATCAAAAATTAATTAAATATTTACAATAATTAACTATACACTCATTTTGAGTTAAAAATAGTTAAATACAATATTAATTAATTATACACATCTCCAGACTAGCTGAACCAAACAGGTAGTTTGCAGATTGCACACCTCTATGGAGCGGTTGGTCAATCTCACCTGTGGATGATGTGCAACATCTTAGTGAAGGGAAGCAATGCTTATCTCTGCTCAACTTACCCAGATACCTTGTCTTCTTATTCTTTTCCAAAAAAAAAAAAAAACAAAGATAGTAAATTATTGTATAAGTCGCATGTAATAATTATCTGCTCTATGTAATCGTATACCAGATGTAATCATCATGTCATGATAAATAGATCGATGCTTTTTGTTTTATATTTTAAATTATATTTAAATAAAATCTTATAACTTTTATCCAAGCATATTAATATGTTTACAGTCATATATTGGACGTAATTAGATTATATTTGTTGTCATGATATATTTTTCACTCCAAACATTATGATGGTATAGCTACCACAGATTGAAAATAGTTCCCAAGATATCATAGGTAACATCATCGTCAAATTGAGATGCATGCAAACTTCATGTTGGGATAAAATTATCTCCAAAAGGCATGCTCTACATGTTTTTGTTTGTATCAATAATGGCCGTAGGAGTGGTATGATCTAGTTCTAGAAATATGATCCGGCGTCAGTTAGAAGCTGCAAGATAAACAACTTTTAAGAACAGAGGGCCAGCTTTGACCACAAGATTCAGCGTGTACGATAAAGGCTGGATATCTTGGAACTGATCTGAGGGGGTTGATTTGGGAGAATAAAGGGGGAGATGGACAACCATGGTTGGCCTGACCGGGATCGGTTGTAGGTTTTAGGGGCAACCCCTTCGATCTGAATCCATGACCCCGACCCGGGGAAGCACGCGCGGTGTTTCATTCATTCATTCATTAATATTTTATTTAATATATTAATTATAAAATTTTTTAAATGTTTAACAGTTTTTATATTTGTAATAAAATTAATATTTTTATATTTTTAAATGATGATTTATTTTTTATCGGATCCAATCTCAACCATTCTTGATCGACTCGGGTCACGACCTAGACCAATCCGGGTTGAGTTTGGCCGAGGCGACCCAATCTTGACCCGACCCAACTTTACCTTGTGGACAACGGGAAAGAGGAGAACATAATCTTAGCAAGGAAAAGGTGGTTGTTTGCTTAATCAAATTTAACCTTCTTCTTACCCCCTCAAGGGGTGAGGGGTGTTTGGGTTGGGTGACAAATTGAGTTCGGTTACTAAAATATATTTTCATAACAAAATATTGGGAAAATCATTATAAATATATGTTTTTATAAGGCAATTTTTTTAGGACAAATACTTCTTTCTCGTGATTTCTTGCATGTTTACGATTATATATTATATATAGTCTTCACTATATTTTTGTAGTTTCTCACCAAATATAATGATTTTAGGTATTAAGTTATATAATATTTTATTGATTATAAAAATGTATAAAAATTTTATTGTGCGACCAGGCATCTTTCAAGGTCGTAGATAAGGTGGCGGAGATATTCAATACATGTCAAGGCAAAGATGGCATTTGTTTCGGCTTAGTCGGAAAATTTGAACTCCATTTTGTGTTTGATTTCTTAATTTGTGACACAATTAAATGGTTATTTTGATCAAGATATTCTTCGTATGTTTGCCAATTTAATATTTATCGAAAATATATTGTATAGGTCATTTGTATATCCTCGATAGAGTATTATGCCTTAGAAGTTAAAAGTTCAGGTTGTTTTCAGAGAGTACATTAAGATGTAAGAGCTACATTTATAAATTAATTAAGACTATAAAATCAAGAGGTCTGAATCAACAAATTTCCGACTAAATAAAATGTCACGGATATGTTAAGTCCAACAACCATAACCAAAAGTATATATATTTTAGGATAAATGATCTCTCTCTTCTACGTTTGACCGTGTGCTCTCTTTGATGCTCCAGCTGATCTTACAACATGATTCTCATTGCAGAGGACTTTTTTTTAACCAACACACTGGTTTTAAATATTACAAAACTTTTTTTATAAAAAATACAAAATTAACACAGTTTTGTGAAAGTCAGTGTTGAATATACCATATTTCGCGTGGAGAGATTTAAAGTCGGGCTCTTTGAGTCTAACTATAACATTAAAGTCGGTGCACGCTACACCGACTTATTAAAAATATTGTAATCACCGTCTCATCTCAATTAAAGTTGTTACGAGTTGGTATAACAAACACCCACTTATAGAGTTGGTATAACAATCTCCCTCCTACTTATTTTAACATTAGTCGGATTAGATAATTCCGACTTTATAAGGAACCGCAACGTTTAATCCTTACATAAGTCGGATATTTGTAATCCGACTTTGAAATGGAGCGACGTGTACCAACTTATTAGTGTTTGTCACCCTTTTAAACAAAGTCAGAATATATAACTCTAATTTATGAAATTGCAATGTTAAAGTCGGACTTTTAAGTTATGGACTTTAAATTTTTACCCCTTCGTGGAAGTGTGTTAGTTTTGTTAGTTTTGTTAAAGTCGAACTTTTGAGTTAGACTTTAAATTTTTACCCCTTCGTGGAAGTGTGTTATTTTTGTAATATTAAAAATATGTGTTAGTTAAAAAAAAATTCCTTCCACGACAGGGTAGATTTTGAGTTAGTGAGGGCCAAGATGAATGTTTCATTTAAGATTTATTTGTTTGATCATAAAATTATGCAAAACATTATTTTTTTTCTTTCTCATTGTATTTTGAAATAATGATCATTGTTTTAGATTACATGAGGAGAGGGAAAAACCAAAATAAGAACATATTATAATTTTAAATCATCTTTATCATGTGAGATCCTCTACTTTGTTTTTCGTACCTTTTACAAAGTTAGTAAAACACTCTTATTTTAAAACCCAAACGATTTTCTTTTAAATAAGTGGTTTTGCAAATGAAGTCCTTAAGGAAAGAACTTAACGGTATTCAGACGCCTGAGTCAATTCTTTACTTAAAAAGATCAAAAAAAATCAAATAACTTATTTAGTTTGTAATATAGATAATAATTTCAATTCTTTGACATGAATCGTGATGTAAGGAGGCTACTTCTTTAGTTTGGGGATAGGAATTACGTCTTTTAATATAATGGAATAATCTATAACTAATACGTAGAAGTGGAAATCCCACTTTTTCGTCATTGATCTCCTCTCACGTATGCCCCCATCGTGTCTGCTCACATCGCATCGCTTCCAATATGGCCGCCTCTTCAACACTATTAACGGCGCTAAACACCTCTTCATAGAACCTTGTTGCAGTTGCTTTCCCCATGCCACCCCATCCGCACGTTTGGCCGCCGTCACCCCCTTCTTGCATGTGCAACCGCCGTCGCTGCCACCCCTTCGATCCGACCACCGTCTGCAGTTTCTCTTACCAGTGGCACCTCCTTCTTCCATGTGTAATAATAACCGCTATTGGCGCCATCGCCCGTAATTTCGCGCTTCCAGGTGCGAGTGCCACTCTTTCCAACTGCTATCCTCAAGTTGCTTTTGCCAGCGGCACCCTCCTCTTCCGGACATCACTACCTTCTTACCGTCGTACACCCTTTCTTCCAGGCGCCACCACAACAGGGTGCATCCAAGCGCAGCCGCCCACACCGCCACTCCTTCCGGCCGCTATCTTTTGAACCTACTATTACTCATCCTAGCAACCGCACCAAACACATTCTTCAACCCTCGATCTCTATCCCCTTGACACCGCATCCAACATCCCGTCATGTCCTCGTCTTTGCACCTTGGAAAGCACTGGCTGTTTATCTCTTGACACCACATCAAGCGTCCTGTCCTTTGGTCATCTTCGTGGAAAGTATTGATCGTGAAATCAACAGGTAATTTCCATTCAAAACATACTTTAGCTGCTTGTAATGGAGGGACCTATGTTGTGTTTTTAATAAATGTTAAAATTATTTTGATTTGGAACAAAAACATGGCACGATATCAATCTAGATGATTAAATAATATATAAAATATCTAATTATATAATGATATAATATTATTTAAAAAATTACAAAAAATGGAACATCGGAGACACAGCTTTAGTTTCAAAAATTAAATAAATATTCATAAAAATAAAACATCCGAGGCACGGAGGCAATTTTGTGCTCTGCACGAAAATAGTCTACAATATTTATAAAGAAAATATTTTGGCATGTACCAAATAGGTGACCTTTTATTTTCCCGAAATATTTAATCACATGTTAATAGTTTTCAATGTATTTACTTTTCTCTCAACTAAACAGACCATTAGTTAATGCCTAACATAGAAGTTCGGTTGTGTTACTATTAAATTATTAACATAAATTTAACACTCAAGCTTGTTAGCATAATTTAGTCTTGAGCTCCAAGTTCATACAAATCATAAATGCTAGTTATATCTAAAGTACTTAATATTTAAAATTTAAAAAATATAACTTATGACCCATGTTAGTTGATAGAGAGTTGCATCTTGGGTGGATATATATACATCTCTCACGGTCTTAGATAAGAGGTCATATTTCTTTTTTGAAGTTGTTTGTTTAATCCTTTGTTAAAACAGTATATGAACTAATGCTATATCAATTTTGATATTGATATTTTTAGAATATAGTGACAATATTAAAATTGGCATAGATGAGCACTTGTATCACATATAATGTCTTGTTGGTACAAGTTTCAAAGTTGATATTAGTAGTCAAAACACCTCTGAATAATTTATATTAGAGATGTTTAGTATTGTCATCAATCGAACTATTATATTTAAAATTTTCTTGATCACAAATTAGACCCATAGCGCCCAAGCACAACTTTGTCTCCACTATCCACTACTCTTCCCACCACTTTCAGGTGCAATGGTGTATAGAAATAACGTCTCTAGCGTCAACTATTATGTGTGTGACATTACCCGTCCTTCGCTCTTCAAAGTTCAAACCATTGCCTACACCTTTTTGTCTCAATTCCTTCTATTTGTTAACTCTGTCTCCAACAAAACCGCCATTGCTTATCTCTTGACCATTTTAAGCATCCATTGCTATAAGGATAAGAAGATTATGATGAAGAAGGTTAGATATTTATTTATCCTTGGCTTTCTCCACTTGGGTTGAAGATTTTAATATTGTAGATATTAAGACTTACTAACGGAAATTTTGTTTTCTTTCTTGCCATAGGTTTTCTCTTAACAACATCAAAATTAATTTAAACGCTACAAGTATTATGTTCTCGTCTTCGGGGCGAGATAAGTAAATTCTAAACTTTATGTTCTGATTTTACTAAACATTTGTAAAGTTTGGCCGCTTTTCTTCGTTGTTTCCTTGGAGTAGACTATAAGCATTAACAAGCAATAAAAAGTGTAATTTCTTTTTGACAGGCAAAATGAGAGGAGTTATATTTTTTGTGTAGAATGACTTACGTATATCAACATTCTATGTTGATCGATCAATAGACGAACAAATGGTGCTGCACCCCTTTAAGAGGAGACCTAGCTAAGTGATTTTTGTAATATTGTATCTTATTTTCTGTTTCTTAATTGTGTATAGTTGACCACTAACCTGGAAAAATCAGTAAATCCTTGTAATGTAAGTGGATTAAGTATTTAGGGAAGTGGTTAACTTTTATTTCACTTTTATCATAATAAACTATGATATATTGTATCATATTTTTAGACTTTAGTGTTTACATACATGATGATAAAATATGAGATGGTTAAATTTCATTTTTATGAATATGTTCATAATATGTAAATCTTTATAATTCATCCTGTAGTTGATAATGAATTAGTTTATTATAAATCATAATTAAAAATATATAAATGATTTTTTATGTTTAAATATATTATTTCATGTAAATATTTATAAAAATTACATGTACACGTGCGAAGCATGTAGCTTAAGACTAGTATGCTATTCAATTTAAGTTAGTGTTTCTGCTCTATATTGAGGGTTGTATTGATGTAAAAGCGATAATAGATGTTTAAAGTATTTACGCAATAGATTGTATCGTTGGCCATAAATGTGATGCACCCACTGGTTTTCAAATTCAAGCTGGTCAATAACCATGTCACGCCCGCACACTTCCAGATCCCAACGGAGCCCTCAATTCGAACGGTCGGCGAAGGCAGCAGAGCGCTGAAGAGGGAACCCAACCCCCTTCTCTGCAGACAGAGAGAGAGAGAGAGAGGAAGGGAGATGGCGACGAAGATAGGGATGATGGACTCTGCCTACTTCGTTGGCAGAGGCGAGATCCTCTCCTGGATCAACTGTACCCTCCATCTCAGCCTCTCCAAGGTCGAAGAGGTAAGCATCTCCCCGTAATCAATCGATCGACTCCCGTGGGGGTTTCTTTCCTTGCGTTTCCGATGGTTGCCGATGATTTTGCTTTCAGGCAGCGTCTGGGGCGGTGCAGTGCCAGCTGTTGGACTCGGTGCATCCCGGGGTGGTGCCGATGCACAAGGTGAACTTCGACGCCAAGAACGAGTACGAGATGATCCAGAACTACAAGATCCTCCAGGATGTGTTCAACAAGCTCAAGATCACCAAGGTTTTCTCACGATTCACAGCCTCACGCAAGGATTAATCCTTGCTGTTTGTTGAGTAGTTTTACGGCATGTGATCATTCTGTTATCCGCGGAAGAGCAGCGTTGTTGTTGTTGCTGAATTCTTAGCTTAAGTGTCTAGGAATCTGTGTTGTAGCGAAGATTTCCGTCTGTTCTCGATTTACATGATTTAGGAAAAGTAACTGAAAATTACTTTATCGGCACTAACACGCGACTGTTATCATACGGATCGTGGTTGAGTAGTGCAAAAAACCTTCATTCTGGTTGTCAGAAATCTCTTAATTCGTGTACTTCTGACTGCCAGGACCGTTTCGTTTTTTTGATCTGTTTGCCGTGTGGTTTCACTAACATTTGCGATAAACTGTGTTTATCATCTGTTTCAAAGCGAAACATTTTGATCAGCTCTGCTCGGATTTTTGGAAAACATTTTAAAGAGATGCATGGCCGTCAAACTCTTCTCTTTTTTCTCTAAATTTTATGTTTTTGATTGTTGGATTTGAATGTGTTTTACCGAAATACTTTGCTGACGTAAAAGAGAGAAACTCCTTCCGATAGATCAGCATATCCGACTAAATAAACGCCCTTGGCTTGCACATCCTAGATAACAAAGAATAGCCACGTCATTTTCTTTACCTTATATATAGTGTGCTTAATTATTGTCTCTACCTTAATTTTTTAAGCTTGCGCCCCGCTTTAGTTGTCCTTTCCTCTTCGTTCTTATTAGATGGTTTGGCATCTCGTTTTCAGCATATTGAAGTGAACAAGCTTGTGAAAGGACGACCGTTAGATAACCTGGAGTTCTTGCAGTGGATGAAAAGATACTGTGACTCGGTCAACGGAGGCACATTAATCAAGTAAGAACGTGCCTTGAGCGATCTTTTCGCTCTTGTTTTGGCTCTTAGCATTTCAATCTCATTTCAGCTTTTTATGAACTAAGAATGTAAATGTTCATTATTTGACTCTAGGTAGATGAGGGAGGATATCCTACCAAGTTGGGGCTGTTTTGTACAAGATTAAGTTGGGAATAAACCTGGTTGATTATTCCCAAAATCTTTTGGTACCAAACATGCTAGGAATCTAATGAAAAACGTATATAATAATTAATAACCTACACTGGAGTGTTTCCTTTACTTGCATTGCACTTAACCCATAAGATTTGCTGTCCTCTCTGAATTGTATGTTTTGGTTAGGGCATTAACAAGTTATAGTTATACGAATGACATTTTCTTCTGCCCAAAACCTCATGGATTAGGAAGCATTTGTATTATGACCAACCTCGCTGTGACTTCTGAATTAGTTACAATCCGGTGGAGAGGAGAGAAGGCTGTAAAGGAGGAAAAGATGTAACTAAGAAGGCATCTGTTGTGAAAACATCAACGTCTTCCCACACCACACGACGGAGTGATACAAATAATACCCATGGATCGCGGAAGGAGCATAAATCTGCACCTGGGATTGGTGGGCAACCTTATGATGAGCAGGTGAGTAGAATATGAATGAAGAAAGAAGCGTTCATTTTTGTTGAATGGTATGTCTCACGTTTGAATTTTGTGCAGATTACAGAGCTCAAGCTCTTTGTTGATAGTCTGGAGAAGGAAAGAGATTTCTACTTTGCAAAGCTAAGAGACATTGAAATTCTGTGCCAGAATCCCAAGATAGAAAACCAGCCTGTAAGAACGGTTTTCTTTTATCTCCTACTTGAAAATAAATTATATATATATAGTCTCCTGCTGAAGTTTCATGCTTAGCGGGCGACATGGAGACACTAGTTTTTAAATAACCAGTGTCTTTAAAATATGTTAATTTTTTTTGTTCTTGGGGCTGACTTTGTAACCTCGTCGATGCGTGGTTTTGCAGATTGTCAAAATAATCCAGAAGATCCTATACGCTGCAGAAAACAGCAGCCCTTCAGTGTTAGAAGAAGTTCAGTTGATGGCATCGGTTGAAGCAAGCGAGCAACGAGCATTGACACCCATTATTGAGGTTCCTGAGGAGGAGAAGCCAAGGGCAGAAACTCAAAAGCGGAAGAGCATCTCAACTCCTGAAGTCGACATGGCCGCGAGCTTCACATCAACACCTAGGCAGAGGTTATCAGACATTTCAAACGTTTATCTCCGTGGATCACCCTTGGTGGATTTCTGAATTTAGTGGAATGACAGGCTGCAGCTCTCTCCATCCTCACCCGTCAGTGCGTCTTGCATGGATTAGAGTCTTCCTCTCAGTGCGTCTTCACTAGGGAACATCTGAGTGGACAAACCCTTGTATACATCGGAGTGAACACCGGCATTATCCTCAAAATGGAATTGAGGGGAAATTCACCGAAGGCATATTCTGCTGGTTTTGGGATACGGTGGTGGACATCAGCTGGGTCTCTTATTATCATCTTCCATAATGGGATTATTTGACGTATGTTTCTGTCATCCAAATGGGTTTTTTATCCAAATGTGTTTTTTTTTTGTGTTATGAAATTGCATACTATGGTGCTGTTCTCTTGTTCTTGAATCTTGATCTTTTGCTTGACCTACTTGGTTGCTTTAGAGATTGCTATGCTTCTTGTTCTCATTTCCCTTTCAAAAACGTTCCTCCAGGAACTAGAAATTTGGTAGCATCTGCTTCACGTGTAAAGTGTTTTTGCAAATTTTGGTATTCATATTTCGAACTCTGATCACTTAATTGTTCCTCTCGCTGCAAGAGAGCTATTTTGAGAGAGAGAGAGAGAGAGAGATTTTAAATAGAGGGTAACTTGTATAATTATTTGATGATCTTAACTAATGTTGAACTCACAATAGCCCAACGTTGGTTTAAGCGCCAAAATAGATTGCAATAGACACTTAATGGGTGTTTGGTTACACTTCCTTTAATATGATTTCATGACAAAAAAATTATATCAATAGTAAAAATGTGACATTTTAAAAAAAATATGATCAATTAAATTATCGTGTTTGGAACAGCACTATAATTTTCAAAATGAAAGTAAGATCTTTGGTAATATTTTTAAATTAAAATCACATTGACTTTGTTAATTTCAATGGATAAGAAATTCATATAAAACAAAAATTGAATCACGCAAACATCTGAATTTATACCAAAAATAAGAAATTTCTACCATGCAAAAGTTCAATCACCAAAAAATATAAATTGAGAACTGAAAGATAAGTTTGCAATTGAAAATTAAAATCATACAGGGATAGCAAGATTCCAATAAGGGAGGAAAAGATCCCAATCAAGTAACCAAAAAGTCCCCGTGCTCGTAGCGCAACGGGACATCACCGCCCCTCCAGAGCGGTAGCTCGCGATCTCGAACTGCACCCGCCCCGTCGAGGGCAGCTTTCCCCCGCACGCAAACCACTGCGCCACAGTCCAAAAAAAAAGTAACCAAAAAGTTCAACTATAACAAGAGGTTCAAAGAATGGCTCTTTCATTAGAAGATAAGAAAGATTGGTAAAAATCATCGAAGGAAAAACACAATTAAAGTAAACTTCAAAAACATAAATCTTTGAACGAGTACATAATATTCAACTTTAACTATCTAGAGATTATAATTGCATTTTGATGTCATAAGAACCGTCGGAAAACTTTCTTATAAGAGATTGCTTCCTAAAGATTAGATACAAAGTGGTTGATACTCATACTAAAAACATGATGGGTAAATAAAATGATTCTTATTTGTTTGAGTGCAAGATGCATCTAGATAGGAGTCCTATATACAAATGGATTATCAAGTTTTCATTGCTTACCGATGCACGAGCCATTGGTTCTTCTTCACAAAAATATGTACACAAGACACATAGCACAAAATATAATCACTATTTTATGCCTTTTGACCTTCTCATCATCTTCATTTCACCTTGCAAATTGTCTCTCCACTACCTAGCCATTTCTTCTCCTCCAGGCCGAAAAAAATTTCATGGCAAAGATACATATTGACAAATCCCTAAGACCAGAGTCCACATATGAAATTCTATGTTCTTTAGGACGAAGCTCCGTTGAATGGTAACAAATGCATTGAAAACATTATGTAAAAGTATGACAAATGATCATCAAATTATGGGTTTCTAGATGATGAATATTACGTTGTCTCTCAAGCTCTTGAGATTTATTTAGGAAGAGATGATGAATTCGTTTAGATTTGCATAAATGACATAATGGGAGTTGTTGAAGAACCTATTGAGTTAACCACATTATTTACTATGTGTTGATTTATTAGCTTACATTACGTAGAAAGATGTGTTGACTTGAATATAACAATGACATATTACAAGTAACAATCTTCTTATAACGGTTATATTTACATTCACATTGTTAAACAACTGTGGCATTGACATTATTGATCATATATATACATAATGTGACTCAATTGAGTTGATTGAGGCTCTAAGCTTTCCTTCTAGTAACAACATAGTTCTCTATTTCTTGATCATGCTCCGATTACTTTTTCTTGTTTTCTTGTTGTAGCACTCATTCCTTTTCTCTATTGACCCTTGGAGTATCGTGATGATTGTGGCGCTCATTTCTTCTTCCTTCATCGACCATTGGAGTGTTGCGGCAGTGACAACATCTTTGACTCG
Source organism: Cryptocoryne crispatula var. balansae (assembly GCA_036172225.1). Classification (NCBI taxonomy): domain Eukaryota; kingdom Viridiplantae; phylum Streptophyta; class Magnoliopsida; order Alismatales; family Araceae; genus Cryptocoryne; species Cryptocoryne crispatula. The sequence continues at coordinate 11,411,770 of CM069925.1, read as the reverse complement.
CCTCTGCAAGTTTTGTTTAGCATGCAACAACTTCCACTTGAGAAATTACTTCTACTTGGCATCAAACTAGCCATATCTGGCAGACATTTTAACTAGATAGTTCATTTCTTCACAGATCAATGCTTCAGTTTTACAAGGAGCAAGTGACCCATTTTATTTTATGTTTTTTTGCGTTTGTCCAATAGTCTAGGCGCTGTTCTTGTTTTCTTTCTTCTTAATGGAGTTAACTACCTCACATGTCAAAGGGCCATGGTAATAGCTCTTTTGGCAAAATAACTAGTCATTGATGAAACTATTGAGATGCTATCTCTTAGAGATTTTTTTGTTTATTCGTGGAGGAGAGTTAATAGTATGGTGCTTTTTTGGTTACTAAATTCTATCCACTCATAATTGATTTCTTCAATTTTATATGTGAGATTGTTATTCAAGTTTGGGTGGATTTGAAGCAATGTTTCTTTCTTTCAAATGGCCCAATGATCTATTCATTAGAACAATCCATTACAATACTTCATCAAAACCATGTGTCAATTATAAAGTACCATAAGTCGACAACAATTAATGAAGTTTTTGACGCGATTGGATGAATGTTATTCTCATCTTCAAAGTCAAATTCTATTAATGGATTTTTTGCCTACCATAGGCAAAACTTATTTACTTGCCTTACAAGATGAAACTCATATAAACATTCTTATGTTTTAAGAGATTTTGCGGTTATGCTTGCTAAGAGTTTTGACAAATCCAAAAGTGTCAAGTCAAAGGAACAATGCTCTTATTGCAATCTTCTTGGACATACAAAAGAAATATTTAAGTGCATTGGTTATCCACCTCATTACAAGAATGTTCGAAAAAAATTTGCAAAGGAGATCATGATCAATTTAAAAAGGTTGATGGTGGACATACATTAAATTATGAGAAACATGTTGAGTACTACAAATATTTCAAAAAGTTGAGTTAACTTAGCTGGTAATTTATCAATTGCACCATGGATTATTGATTCTGGTGCATCAACCCATGTCAATCTAGATGTTATTTCTTCAAATACTTTCTCAAAATTGTAATAGAACATTATCTTACTAAACAATACAACTATGCAAGTCATTGGAAAAAGGTTCTATTTTCCTTACAAAGGACATTAAGCTAAATAATGTCTTACATGTTCTAAGTCACACTTCATGCTCATGTCTGTTGACTCAAGATGCAAAGTGTTATGTATTTTTTTTCCAAATCATTTTCTTATATAGGACCTTCTTACCAAGAACATGATTGGTCAACAAGATACCTCTATTTCTTCAATCGAGAAAGACAACATCTCTTACTAAATGTAGTTTATGATGAGACAAAAGTTTGGCATCAATGGTTGGGACATACCTCTGGAGCTAGATTAGCTATTTTGCAAAAGTTCATACCTCATAAATTCAATTTGAATTTCAAATGTATGAATGTCAACTTGGGAAACAAACCCGGTTGCCTTTTCTTTCACCTACTAGTTGTACTAAATTCTCTTTTGAACTTCTTTATGGTGACACTTGAAAACCATATGATGCCATTTCTAGAATTGGTGAACGTTTCTTTTTTTGATGATTTCACCCATTTTACATGGGTTTATGGGATGAGAATCAAGTCACAAGCATCTACTTTAGTGTTAGATTTTTTTTGTCTATGTGCATAGTTTAAAACCGATGTTAAAAGGTTAAAAACCAATAATGGTTCATAGTTTTTTCATCAAATATTTAAAATTATATTCATCTAACATGGCATATTACTTGAACACATACGTGTACATACATCACAACAAAATAGTGTTGCGGAGAGATAACATAGGCAAATTCTTGATGTTACTAGAACTCTTCGGTTCCAAGCCAATTACCCAAAAATATTATTATTGATCGTGTGTTGGCTGCTACACATCTTATAAATAGGTCGTTATCTTTTTCAATTAATAAATAAACTTTTTTATTAAACTTTTTAACAACGTTCTAGACTATCAGTGTTTTAAAGCATTTGATTGCATATGTTATGCATCTACAAGTCATCTAGACTCTAACAAGCTTAATCCTAGAAGCAAAAGATGTATTTTCCTTAGTTATCCAACTTTGTAGAAGCCTTACAAGTTTTATGAGATTGAGATAGGTTATGTCTTTACAAATATAGATGTTAAATTTTAATACATATTTTCTTATCCAAATTCAAAGGCTAACGAGGATATTCTTAACATACCCATTCTTGTTGTTGACGCTTCACTTGATGTTTTCATAGTCATAAAGTTCTACAACAAATCAATATGAGTTTGTTTACATATAGTTGGAGGTTTAGACTATGGTTCCACTGGCATTTAGAATTTTGAAGAAAAAATGTTTCATCACTTATGCTTGTCAGAAATACAAGAATTACTATACCACATTATTTGTGGATTCAAGCACTAGGAAAAACTCAAATCCCTTTTGTATCTAATTTAAAAATCCTGGAGTTACATAAATTTTAAAAGTCATTATGTGAATTTTATAGATTTTATAACAACATCTATTGAATAATCCTTTTATAGTGTTGCTTTCAAAATACCCATTTGGAAAGAAATTATGAAAAAAGAACTTCATGCTTTGGATGAAAATAAGACTTAAAAAATTATTAGATTACGGTTGGGTAAAAAAGTTGCTAGTTGTAAATGGGTCTATAAGCTAAATTCAATTGTGATGGACCTATTTTTAGACATAAAAGGCTTGTTGCAAAAGGGTTTTCCCAATATGAGAGTTTAGATATAATGAGACTTTTGCCCTGGTTGCTAAGTTGACTACTTTACAGATTTTATTGTCTCTTGCAATAGTTAATGATTTAGAACTTAAGCAATTTGATGTTAATAATGTCTTCTTAAATGGTGATTTAATTGAGGAAGTGTGTATGAAAGTTCCTTAAAGATTCAACATTAAGGGGGGAAATTGAGTTTGTAAACTTGGAAGTCTATGTATGGTCTTAAACAAGCATCAAAAACTTGGTTTCAAAAAGTTATCTTGTGTGAAAAGTCAAATGGGGTTCATTTAGTCTCAATGTGATCATTCCCTCTTCATACATTACAAGTGATTCATTTACAACAATCTTGATTTATGTAAAAGATAGTTTAGTGGTTGATAATACTCCATTGTTTGCAAATGAAGTTCAAGAGCATTTTATGAAACACTTTTAGATTAAGAACTATAGAGCACCCATGTATTTTCTTGAATTAGAAGTTACAAGTTTAAAATTGGAGATGCACTTAAATAAGAGAAACTATGTTCTTAACATAATGCAAGAAACTAGTTTATTAGTAGAAAAACATGCAAAAATACCATTAGAACAAAAACATTCATTGCATGATGAAAGTTCCACCAAAATAGTTGATCCTACATCATATTGGAGCTTAGTTTGTAAGCTCATTTACCTCACTATGACAAGACTAGATATTACTTGCATATTTAACATTTTGAGTAAATCTATGCATGAACCTCAACAAGTTAATTGGCAAGCAGTCATTAGAGTGATTAAATTTTTGATCAATGCTCTTGGGAATGGGATATTTTTTCCTAAACAAAATTGTACACAATTTAGTCTTTATACTTATTTGGATTGGACTTCGTGTCCTCTTACAAGGAGCTCAATAACTAGATATATTACCTTCATTAGGTGTGCTCCAATTTCCTAGAAGATTAAAAAATTGCCTATTGTTTCCTGCTCACCTACTAAATCAGAATATAGATCATTGGCATACAAAGTATGTGAAATTTCGTGGATCATTAGTCTATTAAAGGACTTGACTATTTTTTCACAATTTGTATAGTGTTATTGTCAGAGTTAGTCAATGATACATATCTCTATAAATCGAGTATTTTATGAGATGACGAAGCATATTGAAATTGATTGAAAATTTTCAAAGAGCAAATACAAAATAAAGTCATCAATTTACAACATGTCTTCTCTTATGATCAAATAGCATATATTCTAACAAAAGCTCTTGCATATGAACTTTTTTTTTGAAATTACAAGGCAACTTAATGCAGAACATTTTCACCCAAACTTGAGGGGGGTTGTATTGAGTTAACCACACTATTACCCATTGTTGTTGATTAGGTTGCAATAACATAGAAAGACTATGTTGACTTGAATATTGCAATGACCTATTACACATAACAAACTTATTCTTATACTTGTTTTACATTCACATTGTCAACAACCATGTAATATTGACATTGACCATATATATACATAACATGTCTTAATTGAGTTTATTGAGCTTTCCATTGAGTAACAACATTGTTCTCTATTTCTTGTTCTTGTTTCGATTGCTTTTTCTTCCTTCTTGTTCCAGTAGTCATTCATTTTCTCCATTGAGCCTTGAAGCACTGCAATGATTGTGGCGTTTGTGTCTTCTTCCTTATAGACTTTAATGCTATATGAATGAACACGACTTCAAAGATTAAATATTGCAAAAGTTCTTGAAGAGTCTAAAAGATATGGTCCACATAAAAATGAGACTTGGTAGGCGATAAAGAATAAGAGAGGGTGGTACAAAAGATTCTCTAAGTGTGATAACAATAAAGCTTATGAACAATAGTATAGGATAGTTAAAAGGGGAGCAAAAAAGACTATTTGATGAGAAAGAGATGATATTTTTAAATATATGTATGAGAAACTTGGAACTAAAAAAGTGAAAAGGATATTTATAGATTAGCAAGAATGAGAGGGAGAAGGTCTCAAGATGTTAACCAAATTAGATGCACCAAGGATAAGAAGAGAAAAAGTTTTGATCAAAGATGATGTTATAAAAAAGATGAAAAAACTATTTTGATACTTTTTTTATAACAACTTTACTAAAAACATAGACAAGGTGAAAAAGTTTGATTTGAATTATATTATTATAATTTAAATTTCAAATGTTAAAGAAGCATTTGAAGATGATGAAAACAAGGTATGTGATCCGGATAATGTTTCTATTGAAGTGTGGAAATGTTTGGAAGCTTTAGATGTGGAATTGTTAACTCGACTGGTAAACAAAATCCTAATATCAAAAAGAATGTAAAATGAATGGAAGAAGAGCATCATTGTACCTATTTTGTTAAAAAAAGAAGATATACAATATTGTTCAAATTATAGAGCAATCAAACTCTTGAGTCATATTATAAAAGTATACGAAGGAGTTATTGAGTGACGTATACAAAATTGTACAAATATTTATGCTTCGTTGTGTAAGGAATTGATCCAATCAGATTGACGCATAGGAAGATTACCGATTCCTTGTATATCAATATCTTGGTCTCGATCGGAACCGAACGATGTTGCCAAACTCAGTATTCGAAATGATTTTTAACACATACCTTTATGGGATTCAAATAATTCTTATAGGTTAGAGAAAATCGAGCATTCTCAAGCTCTTCAAGCTGCTCAAGCGTGTGACCTCTAGTTGTTTTCACACGAACTACCTCTGAAGTTGGGTTCTCCTTCATGTCGGCGTCGACCACTCGTCCCAAACGGAACTCCACCATCCAATGGCGATTGCTAGGGGGAGATAACGAAGGATGGTGGCTGGAGCACAGAGAACTCTCTTGGCTTGATAAGATTTGTGCTCTCATCACTATTATTGATAGAACTTTCATAAAACCCCTCCTTATTTTATAAATTAACCCAAGCCCCCAAACTTACAAATTAGTCTTTATGTGTATGACCTACTAGGCCCAAGAGTCTATTTTATTGAGGCCTAATTAAAAGAATAACTTCTTTTAAATTAAATCTATTATCTCATAATAAATTTAACGACCTATCAATCATGAATGGTACAAACCACATCCTATGATTCCAAACAACTTCAGAGATGAATTGTTCTCCAAAGAGCATTTTCATCATCAGTTATCACACGGATATAAATATTCGTTTATTTAATGTCACGATCAAATTAAAGTACAACATTGACTATCAACTCTTAAATATACCGACACTATAAAATTTTGTAATCGTAATTGGATCAATTCGAAAATATTTTACCTATTATTCTATCTACCTTGGCCAAAGATTTAAAGTATTATTCATAGGACATTCTCTCTCTCACGAAGAGTGGACAATCTCCTATTGTTCGCTCAATTGCCTTTACCAGATTTCCTATATACCCAATCTATTAACTGTACATGACCACAATACTAAGTGATCTATAAGCCAATAGTCAAAGTGCATGGTATGCCTAACAAGACATCTTGGCAACTCTGGTCAAAGATCCAACTGTGCAACCGTAATGATAGAATACCCTGTTCGACAGTTCGGTAAGATACTATTTAGGGATTCTATATTAGTTATTTTAGTGAACTCATTTTTTAATGAGCACCTGTATATATATCTTAGTTTCCCCCACACTGATAATCAATGATATCTGACATCCTAATTATATGAGAAGATATCATTGTTGTCCTATCTCAAGAATCCTACGACTAGAAACATTTAGATCACATGCTTCTAAATGATTGATCTCATTATCATGATCTTATCATGATTCAATCATCATTATATGTAATTTAGAACTTCATTACGATAGATGCATCTAGATAGTGTAAGTAATAAAGATAATACCATTAATATTTAATAAGATATATTACAATAAATGTAAAATCATATCACATATGATTGACTTATATGGCATATATTTCTATTAGATTGATCGATCTACAATTGAAACTATTTTTATTATTAGAAGTTTGAAAGAGAAACATCGAGATATGAAGAAAGATATACCTGTGTCGTTTATTGTTATGGGAAAGATTTATGAAGGAGTTCCGAGAGTGGTTTTGCGATGGGTGTTGAAATGAAAGACTGTAAATGTTAGGTATATACAAATGAAAAAAGACATGTATAATGAAGCAACCACTAGTGTCTGCACAATTGGAGAAGAAATAAGACTTTTTTTTATTTCAATTGTCTTATCAAGGGTCTACAATAAGCCCTTATCTTTTTGTATTAGTCATGAATAAATTAACAAAGACTATACAAGATGATATACCTTGGTGTGATATTTGCATATGATATTGTGTTTATAGATGAGACACAAGAAGGAGTGAACATGAAGTTAGAATTATGAGAAAATACTTTAGAGACTAAGAGTTTTAAGATAAGTAGAAGTAAAAAAGAATATATGAATTATAAATTTAATGAAAATCAAATAGAAGTAGGTGATGTTGTTAGTTTGGATGAGGTAATATTATCTCAAAGAACTTGGTTTAAGTATATTGGTCAATTATTCAAAAAGACGATGAATGTGACAAAGACACTGATCATATGATTAAAGTAGGCTGTATGAAGCGAAGATTAGCTATAAGAGTTTTATGTGATCGTAATATTTCGCTAAAGTTGAAAGAAAAATATTAGAAGAAATTAACAAGAGGCCTAGTCTAGATAAATGACTTTAACAAGGGATTTGGTGTCGAAAAACCTTTCATGAAAGGTTCGATCCTTTGAATTATTAAAACTTCTTTTCCAATCCTTAAGATTAATGTTAAGCCCTCTTAAAAAATAGTCAAAATGTTCACTTAATTTGCTCCTTAAATAAGCCATGACCCGCCAGACATAGACTCGTTAGGGAGAACAAAATCAAATCATGTGGATGGTGTTGATGCCGGTAGAGACTCGCCGTCGATCCCCATTAGAAACCTCTCGTGATGGCTTCACAATCACTCGGGAGTCTAGTTGATTTATCAAGGTTTGCACGTACGTAGGCATCCTTCCTTGCATGGGATAGATCGATCGTGTAGCAACATGAAGTCATGTGTTAGTACGCGAGCGTATCCTCCCTCGTCGTCACCATAAGCATGGCAAAAGGAAGGTTATCCTGCCTAACATAATATGACCTTCAGCAAGTGGTTATATATCATGCATGGTTCTCGTCGTTGAGAGTGATCTTCCTACACCAAGGCTTCCTCTGGTGTTCCTATCTGCCAGCACATCGATCCATGTTGGCTTCCCCAACCTATATATTGGCATTGAGAACCAAGATTTCCCCCTCTCTCGTATATATCATCCCCAGAGATAGAGTCCGACAACTATCCAGAGCACCCTCATCAGCACTGCATTTGCCAGATCTACACAATAGAGAAGCTCGGAGAAGAAGAAGAGGATGAGTGTAGGAAAGAGAGGAAGAAGTACTCTCTTGCCTCATTCTAGAAATAGGGGAAGAAGATGCTCTGGTGATGGCATGTGTGACAGATTGAGTTGAGTTTTTATCAAAAGAATTAATCATTAAATATATCTGGTCAAACGATTTCTCATCAAAGGTGATTTTGATAACTGGCCTATTTTTAATATTTTCAAAGTTTCACGTCATATTTAGAAGATGATGTAGTGAATGTCGGACAATAAAAAGGATATACTTTTAAAGTAAGTTTTGCTGAAATGAAAATGTTAGGATGGATGAATAATTATACTGTATTAAATAGAATAAGAAATAAATATATCGAAGAAAATTTAAGAGTAACGTTAAAAAAGTAAAAAATATTGAAATAACACGATAAAAAATATTGTGGCAAACCTGAGTTAACTTCGAAGGATGATAATTCAATATGATTTGGATAATTTAAGTATCTCTAAAAATGTAAATTTGACGTAAGTGGTGAAAGAGAATCCATATAACCGATCCTGAGTAATTTGGGGTCATTACCCGAGTTGAATTGAGTATGACTACCCGTAGCATAGTTTAAATCTTTCTTTTATCGGCTTCGATCCATGTATATGCTTAAAAACTCGTGTAAGATTTAAACTATGCTAAGGGTAGTCATGCTCTTCTGTGACAAATCTGTTCTTAAACAAGATGCAACCAAATGTGAGAAGCACACCATAAGAAAGAACCATATAGAGTAGGGATGTCAATATGCTGGGCCCGGATGGACCTGCAGCTGACCCAACCAAGACCCCCTCCAATATATAATGGGCCGGCCCGGCCCGGCCCACTTTATGTCATTGGTCCGACTTGACCCGACCTGTATAAAATATAGATTTGGCCCGGTCCAGCCCGATCCGGCCTGATTTTTCATATTTATAAATATATCATATTCTAAAAAATTTAAAACATCTCCTACCAAAATCTTGATATGACATACAAAATGTCAATTTTGCTCGTAGAAAAAATAGAACAAAAAAAACTACCCTACTCAAAGATTCTTTTGATAAAATTTGGGATACCGCAGGTTCTTGATAGAAAGGAAATGGAGACACGATCGAAATATATAAGAATAGTAGATGGACCGTGCACATTCATATTTTCCTAATTGATCATAAGATATATAGATTTGGCCAGCCCACTTCAATTTTTCTAGTCTATGATAAAATATATATCGTGTTTTTAAAAATTTTAAATATCTAACCAGCGGCTAAAAGAATATTTTGAATCTAAAAACAAAAATAGACAGAAGCACATAGTTTAACGCCAAAATAATCTTAGATATCGATCCAGTAAAATATATGCTTTATTTATTTAAAAACATTTTCTTATTTTTCTTCTTCTTTGTTTTGATCTCTCTGGTAGCCTACCTAAATGTCTCTGGTATATTTTGAATTATATTTTGATTTTTTTGGGCCGAGTAGCAAGGAAGGCTGTCAACGGAACGGCGACGTCACGGATGGTCCGCGGACTTGATTTTTTCTGGCCCGAACAGCAAGGGAAGGCTTCATTTTTCTGCCCCAAAACAAGGTCTAAGACTGACCAAACCCGAGGGCCCGTGGGTCAACCCGATCCATTGACAGTCCTACAGAAGAGACGATACATAGTCGGGGAGAACGGGAGGCAAGGGCGTAGGCATAAAAAAGAGGTGATAGAATACATTCATAATTAAAGAAGTTACGTAGATCCAATCAACCATTAAAGATATCTAGTAGTCGGCGAATTGCTTATTAAAATAATTTTATTTAAAGCAGGTGGGGTCGGGAGCCGAGATCAGGTCGGTTGGGTCCAAAGTTGACTCGAGTCCACTGGAGTCGAGACTCGGGTCGGGTCAGGGTCCGTCGGAATCATGACAAAATAATAGTTAAAATAATAATCTTAAAATATTTACATCGGGAGTTTTGGGGTCAGGACCGAGTCGATCGACCTCAAAATCGATCGAGTCGTGTCCGAATCGTGACTCTCTCTGCGACCATAATAAGCCGCTGGTCGACTCTCTCTGCGAGACTGTCACGACCCGGATTTTTAACATGCACAGCGGAAGATAATCCGGCGACGTAACGGGAAAGGATATCGGTCTGGAACCAAATAAGACTAAAATCAATAATTCCAAACTTTACACTATAAACAAACACCTATCTAAATAATTTAAATACCGACATTGAATGAGAAATCCACTAGCTCCTCGAATTCCACAACACCACTACGTTTCTGCTGCGCTAAACCTGCACTCCTGAAAATATTAACAACGGAAGGGGTGAGTCACCACAGACTCAGTAGGACTTACACTAACTACCCCACTATAATAATGATTCTAGTGGTATACAATACATAATAAACCTAAAAATCAGATTTAATACATAGGGTGTAAACTAATTATATATCTTCCATTAAATGATTACAAGATCATTCTACTACCCCATATGATAACAAGACTCTATATGCATTAAAAATCATCACAACCTGCTCATTAGACTACTCTAGGTATGCTCACAACATACACAACCTGACATAAAACCAATGACACATCTAGAACACTAACATCTATGCCAAACACACAACTAGACACCTGTCTGAGTAAATATCATGCTCCATCTGATAAATGCAGTCACATCACAAAACTAGCACCAGATTTACCATATAGTAGGAAGTAACATATAAGAATTAAATCCCATGGTACCCTATAGGCGAAGTACTTAGGATGAACCGCGGTATCGGGATCGAAGGATGCTCGGTTGATCTAATTCATCTGCTGCCCACAGGACCGAACCATAGTCTGGTGAAATATATTTCCATCACAATGCAGCTCACTGCACTAACCACATTCCACACCATGCAAGCATACAATTAACTCAGACAGTAAACATGAACATTTAATTGGCAATCAAACATGAAATACATAGATGAACACCCATGGTTCTATGCACCACATATTTGCATACCATACTACAGTCTATCACAAACTAATGCATATAAATAAGATCATGCAATTTACAACCTAATTATGACAATTACATGCTTAAACAGAACTACCTATAAAAAGAAAATAAACTAAATTCTAACAACATTATGCCTAAACCTTACATCGGCTTTTTATCAAATCGGGATATACATATTAAAGATTATCGCGATGCAACCATCTAAACTAACTAGGTTAAAATATATAAAAACCTATCAGAATCTATCATGACAACTAATATACATGAACACTAAATTAATCTAAACATGCATGGTTCAATCAGACTAATCTAACTCAATATAAATATGCTAATAAATCAAAAAATGTACCCATTAATTACAATCTTCTAATCCCGGTGATCTAAACATGATTCTTACGGTTTAATCAAATATATTAGAGTGCTAAGAATAAGTAGACGCTACCCTTAACGACAACGGTGAACGGCGCACGGAATAACAAAAAAATTGAATCGGGGCGACGAAATCCGTCAAGTTGCGTCGGCGACGGAAAATCGAGCCGGGTAGGTGTTTTTCAAAAGTTGGTAGAAGAAAAATCATGAATTATGGAGTTAAATAGAAAGTGATAGGAGAGAGAGGATAGGAGAGAGAAAGAGAGAGATACCGCGCGGTGGGAGAGCCGGCGCACGGCGGCGCAGACAGCCACGCGGCCAGGTGGGCAGCGGTGCACGGGCGTACGGGGGCGGGCGTGACGTGGCGGCGGGCGGCCGCGGGCACGCGCGCGAGGGGTGGCGGCGGGGGTCGGCGAGTGCGGCGGCGACGACGGCGTCGCGGCGGTCAAGGCGGCGGCCGACGCACGGCGATGACATGGGGGCCGGGCGGCTGTCGCGGGTCAAAGGCGGTGGCCGAGCGCGGGCTCGAGGCGGTGGTCGGCGGGCGATCGCGCGCGCGCGCGCGGGGCGCACGGGACGAGGCACGTGGGAGAGGTGGGCGGCGCGCGCGGGGAAGCCGAGACGGGCGGCGGCCGGTCGGCGACGAGGCGGCGGCTGGTCGGCGACGAGGGTGACGCGGCGGTACGAGGAAGCGCGGTCGCGCGGGCGAGGCGCGCCGGTTGTCGTGGCGGAAGGTGACGCGGCGAGCGCAGGAAGGCGAGGCGGCGGGTGGGCGCAGGCGGCGCACGCGGGGAAGGAGAAAGACGGGGGGGGGGAAGGGCGGCTGCGCGACCCGGGGGGAAATAGGGTTCGGAGGGGGGGAGGGAGGTTAAATAGGGGAGGGAGGAAATTAAAATAATAATATATAATTATCTATTAACTATTTTTTTTAATTTATTTAAATATCCGGAGTATTACAGAGATGACCACCGTGACCACAAAAAAAAGGAGGAGATATTTTCAGCTTGTCGCCTTCCAACAAATTTTTTTGGAGAATTCAACGGTCAAAATTCCTATTTAACAGGAAGCCCGATATTTTATGTTTTCATGTATTTCCAGTCCAGAGATGACGGCGAAGGAGAGTCGGACGTTGAAACGTAAGATAAAACATAAAGTTTACAAAATATATTTCCAGTCCGATATTTTCTGTACTCCATTGCCGTGTAAGAGATAATGGCTTATTATTTTTGTAAATATATTTTTGACATTATAAAGTTTACACGATGTTTACTTATGAAATAGACCGGATATTGTAATTTTTTGGGTCGCTCGATAGACTGAGTTTGGTAAACGGACTTACCATTAAGGTTATTTTGTTAATTGGAGCCGAAATTAATTTTCCTTCTTTTTTTTTTCTCCTTCTTCCCAGCGGCCAATGAGACCGTGAGTAGATGTCAGCCATGGCGGCGCTGAGCCACCGCAGCCAGACACGTCCCAGAGGTTGGTAATTGGTGGCCACTGCGACGCCTACGCCTCGACGGCCGGTAGTCCCGATGACTTCTTGGCCGCGATACGACTCTGTCCGGGCGGCGGAAACTGTGCGTACGCCAGACGGCGACCTTCTCCTTCTTCCTTGGAAGGATGGCGCTGGCTTGAAGAGGTCTCTTTCCTTCACTCCCTCCCCCCCGTGTTTATCTTCGTTTTATCTGCGGACGAAGAACCGCGAGCAACGGGGGCGGCGGACAGGAGGAAGGTGACACGCGGCTTCGGTATCAGGAGCAATTTGGTGTGCCTTTCGGTTGAGGGCTTATTCACAGTCCGCTGGGCCATTTAAGGTTCATGTCCCGATCTCGCGCTCCGTGTTCTTGTTCTGTTTTTAGAACTCATGCTTTGCTTCCGCACTCCATCTGCTTTTTCGTTCTTTATCCCCGATTTGGTGAAGGAAATGCTTGATATGAACGCCTTTGGCATTTGGTATCGGCTCATTTGTCAATTAATGCATGATAGGAGAAAATCATGAGAGCCAAGCTTTGTTTGGTTTTAAACATCATCGTAGAACGATAGAAAGGTAGAGACTATACAAGCTAGGAGGTTGTAGATGTTCTTTGGCGGCTCATCTTGATGATCGTCAGTGTAATAAGCTCCCGTGAGGGTTCTGTACGTTTATGGACGTGAACATGCTTGAGCAGTAGCTCTCTCAAAAAATAAAAAGGAAGCAAAATTTGCTCACTTTACGCGAATGTTGGTGTTATTTCACGCCAAAACTGAAACAGGTTGCTGCTACCCAGTACCCACACTTTTGTATGAATCCGATGGTACAGCACATTGAACTTGTCACTGGAGTCGTGGGTTCTTCTCACAATAGAGAGAAGGTTTCCTTCTTTGACATTTGATATTTATACATCTTCAGGTAGTAACCTATCTAGAAAGTTGCTTCTCAATTTTCATACTCCAGCATCCTGAAGCTGTGCACATTTCCAGATTGCTCAGGCAGTGAAACCTTAAGCAATGGGATGCAACTGCTTTGGCAATCTATTGTCAAGGATTCCCGTTGAGAACATTGAATTATTTACCTGGCAAGCAGCTATAGTTCATCTGCATTTGTTATAACCGGTGGCGATAAGCAGGGGATGATGAATTTTTGCCACCGAGCCAAACTTCTGATGGTAATGAATTTTTGGTTGCCTTGAAAAGGTTTACCTGGATGAGTTGCTATAGCATTCCAAAAGCTTTTCATCGTGGGCATAGAACTCATTTCTGCTGCAGATTAATTTTTAGTTTTCAAATGTTGAAACAACTATCTAAGAAAGGAGAGAGAAACATTTTGGTTTTGGAATACTGTGCAGTGAATTAGCTGCTTAGGGTTGAGACAGTAGAGACCATTTAGTTGCATTTGATGTACCTAATGAAAAAACTGTCTTCCACGACGCATGTTAAAATTTAAGTAGTTTATTTGAATGGGATTCTGAGGCCATTTCCTTTTATGGATAGTTATTATATAACTGTCTTTCTGTTTCCTTCTTTGACATTTGATATTTATACATCTTCAGGTAGTAACCTATCTAGAAAGTTGCTTCTCAATTTTCATACTCCAGCATCCTGAAGCTGTGCACATTTCCAGATTGCTCAGGCAGTGAAACCTTAAGCAATGGGATGCAACTGCTTTGGCAATCTATTGTCAAGGACGTCCTTACAGCAAGATTCAAAGGGTAATAAGTTTATGATGTGTCTTTTGTGGTATTTAGTTTCAAGTGTTTAATTTACATAAAAGCTACACTGTCAGGTAGCAGGATTCAGCTACAGCAATATCTGTGATGGGGACCCGGTCCGGTCCATTTTGGGGTTTATTTGCATTTACGTCCATTTGGACATGTTTGTAAATATTTGAAGTTTGTTTTAGTCTTTTCTTTTTATTTGGGTCCTCAAGAGGACATGTATGTAATTAGTCATCTTTAAGGTCTCTTTGTAAACTTAGCTCCTCTATTTAAGAGTGAGCTCATTGTTTGGAATAGAGAGAGTGTGTTATTGTCCAATTTTTGGAACCCTAGGGGCTGCCCCCTTGTGCTGGGGCGCTGCCCCTTCCTCTTCACCCCCTCCACGATGGAGGTCATCCAGCTCCACCTCCGGTGCAGACCGGTCCCTTCGCGACCCTCCGGCGTGGGTGCCTTCCCCTTCTCCTCCGTCCAGCGGCCTCCGAGCCATTCCTTCCCCTTCCCCCTTCACCGGTTCGAGTTGAAGCCCTATCGACACCGTTCACCCCCGTTTACGTCCGTTTCGACACCTCCGACCGCGTCGATCTCCACCCCTCCGTCCACCCCCGCCTCCGGCGATCCCCGAAGTACTCCCATTCCCCCCCGGACCTCCTACCAGATGGAGAAGAAGGAGGAGGAGGAGGAAGAGCCGCGTCTGCGGCTCTGTCCGTGCGCGCGGCCCCGCTAGGGCTCCGGTGCGGCTCCCTCCACTACGGCGTCCTAAGGAGGCGAGAGGAGGAAGAAGACGACGCCGTCGGCCCAGTTGGAGCCCCCCCCTTTCCGGCGACGGCTCCGGCGACGGCGGCCTCCGCCGGCTCCGCATCCTCCGCCGGCTCCGCATCCTCCGCCTGCGGCCTCCCGGAACCCTCGCGCGGTGGCCGCGGCCGCATCCGCAAGGCGAAGACGGCGCCGACGGCGCCTTTGGAGGCTCCCTACCCCTCCGACCACGGCGATGGCGGCGTCCGGCGCCATACCTGGCGTCACCTCCTCCCGCAGCCGTGCCACCGCGGCCGCGGCCGCATCCGCGAGGCGAGGGTCTCGCGTGCTCGCGAGGGAGACGACGGCGCCCCCGAGGGGTACGCGGCGGCCGGCGAGCCGGCCGCGTCCCCCCCCCCCGCTTAAGTCGCGGGCGAACCGGGCACCGGTTCGCCCCGCTCGCCCGGCCGGCCTGCCTCTCGCTCGAACCGGCCCGGTTCGTCCCCAGACCCGGTTCTGGGCCCGGTTCAGGCCGGTTCAGGGCCGGTTCGGCCCGGTTTGACCCTCCAGAGACCGGTTCAAGGCCTAAACCGGCCGGTTCACCATATTTTGGGCCGGTTCAGGCCGGTTCAAGCCATTTTGGGGCCGGTTCAGGCCCGTTTTGAGCAGTTCGGGCATGATTCGACACATTTTGGGCCCGTTTTGACCGGTTTAAGTCCGGTTTTGCTTGTTTACTGCATTTTTAGGTCTTTTGAGCACCTCCACGGTCCGCTGCAGCGCCCACGTCGCCGGTCCGTCCCGCCTCGTCCCGCATCAATCTGGTTATGGTAGTTGGTTATATCCAGATTTCTCTTGCAACCGCTATATACATATAAAATTGATACAAAGTTCTATGCTTAAGATGCTGAGGAAAAGAATATTCTATGTATTACTCTATCTGCTCCATTCCATCATCACATATTTTGAATGGGGGGGGCATGCAAGATTTCTGCCTTCTTATCCTCCAAACCCATTTTGTTCACTCTTCACAGCAAGAAACAAGGATATACCTGATCTAACTCATCCAATGAGAGGCTTAAAAACAGGCAATTGTGTTCTTACTTTTCCAAAGATGACCTACCATTTCACATGATAATTAGCAACTTGGAATAACATATTGTTGCCACTTGTGTTTTCCCATGCCTCCTCAATCGTGAATATGGTTTGCAGGATCTGCTGATCTGAATAGGGTAGGTAAGTGCTGGCCCGATTCTTTGGGGGAGCCTAATCCCAGGGCCAATCTCAGCAGGATTACTGGGATACAGCAGAGGGCTGTGTCCCCCATGTCTTCCCTGCCCTAAAGGGATGAAGAAAAAGCCCACATATAGGGTCCCTAGACCAGATAAATGTGGATCTGCCAAGATGGAGGATTTGATTGTATCAGATCAGGACCCAACACTTGCCTTCTTCCCCACACAATTAGGACAGGGAAGGCAAAGGGCAGCAGCCACCGCCCTTTCACCTTCAGGAGGATGCAATTTCACCAGATCTGGGCCACACCTCCACCGGGGAATGGTCCTAAATGTTTTACTTGTTTTCTTTTGTGTTTTTCAATTTCAAGGAGGATCAATCTAGGCCAATTTTGGATCAGTTTCCTTTACTTGGATCATCCAAGACAGTCAATTTGATCCTGCTTTGGATTGGGATCGGCATATCAGCCCTGGCTAAATAGTAAATACCTTGATCAAGAAGTACCCGTATTTAAGGTAGATTAGGATTATTGCAAAGAATTGTAATTTTTAACTTTAATGTAGTGATAGTATATTAAATTATAACTAAGATAAACATAAACATGTATATTTAACTGTGTTTTCTTACAAGTATTGCCATCTCGTTCTCGACATTGCCTTAGGATGGTTGAAGAGACAAGATGATCAGAGAGACAATATCTCACCAAGATGTCATGAGATTGGGGTTGGGCAAACATCCTGGAGGGGAAGATATGGCTGATGGTGGATAGCAGCTGGAGGCAGCAGCCTAGAGAGAAGCCTCTTGGTGCCACCCCTTGCGTCTTCCCCACTGAATTCTTGGTCTCAGCAGTGGTTCGCAAAGTTGTTGATTAGGGTTGAGGCATCCAATGTTTCTCAGCAGCTGCCAGGTCCTAAAATCTGGACCATCAGGCCCATCTTCCTTGCCTTACTGCACCCTCTAGTGTCGTGTCGCTGCCCTCTCCGGCAGCAGGGCAGCTTCTCCAGTCATGTCACAGACCACTTACATATCTCAGATCTCAGCAGCCCACTGAGATTGAGAATGTTTTCTTATTATCATGCAAACTATGATTATGTAATTGTAATATATATTTCCTTTTAAAAATCGATGTTTTATCACTGCATGTCAAGCTAAATCAAGTAAAAAAAGAAATAGTTTCTGTGCACATGCATCTGCTGTTCTATCATGATTAGATGTTCTTTTTTCAATTTTAAATTATTTATCATGACAACATAATTAATTCCACTTGAGTGTAAGATTACTTGTGCTTTACTGGTCACAAGTCCTAATAAAAGGGGAGGGTTGTGGTAGGTGATAGCTGACATAACAATATTTTTTACGTCTAATGAAAGGGATTCAAATGATATAAAATATTGGGGTGTTTTTTTTTACAATGCGTTGCACTAGAGCCCAAGTGTAGTGTAAAAATAGCAAGGGTGGAGGATATTTCTCATATGCTATGCAACACATAAGTGTCTGATTATGTTA
Organism: Cryptocoryne crispatula var. balansae; assembly: GCA_036172225.1. NCBI lineage: Eukaryota > Viridiplantae > Streptophyta > Magnoliopsida > Alismatales > Araceae > Cryptocoryne > Cryptocoryne crispatula. The sequence continues at coordinate 11,393,642 of CM069925.1, read as the reverse complement.
AACAAGTAAAGATTCTCATATTAAGGACATGTGTGAGTAAAGAAGTTAGTCTACAATGCATATAATGTAGAGTATAAGTTTTAGAACAAACTTAAAGACAAAGAGACATTTTTACAAAAAAAATAAAAAAATAAAATATTGAAAGAATGATGAGAATATGTACTTGGAATGTTGGTCCCTTAGGGGAAAAATTATAGAACTTGTTGATGGTTCGAAGAAAAGAAAGATTAATAGTGTTTGTATTCAAGAAACCAAATGGATAAAAGAGAATATAAATAAGTAGGAAATACATGTTATAAACTTTGAGATATAGGAAATAAGAGAAATAATATAAGATAGATATCGTTATTAATAAAATATTAAATGATGTAATGGTGTCGGTAAAAAGAGTAGGAGATAAGATTATTCTTGTGAAAATGATTATAGAAAGAGAGACAATTAATATAGTTAGAGCTTATGCTCTACAAATTAGATTAGAAAGCGAGATTAAAGAAAAGTTTCGAGAGGATATGGTCCTATGGATGACCTTATATAGAATATACCACATGAAGAGAATATATTTATTTGAAGGTATCTCAGTAGACATGTTGGAAATGAATTGAGGAAGTTCATGGAAGTTTCGAATATATAACTTTAAATGCAGAAAGGAAAAATACCCTGATTTTATTATAACTTACAATGTTCTACTTATAAATACTCATTTCATTAAAAGAGAATCCCATTTAATAATATTTAAAATAAAAAAATAAAAATAAAATTGACATCATTCTTAATAGAAAGACTGATCACCCTTGTTGCAAAGATTGGTAAGTTATTCCTATTGATGTTTTAACAACTTAACATAGGTTAATGGTCTTAGATGTTAAGATTGAACAAACAAGATTTCACATATTATAAAATGGTGGAATTAAAAGAGATGAAATAAGAGACATTTAAGAATGGATTTTTTAAGATATATGATTAGAAGTCAAATGTAGAAGCCAATATTACGACTGGTTACAAAGATTAGAGAGATAGCTAACAAAATAACCGAAGACTCTAAATGACATTGTTTACCTAAAAAGGAGAAATGATAGTGAACTAAAAAGTGCACGAGAAGATAAAAATAAGAAATTGTTATAGAAGATTGTCTTAGCGTGATAACAACAAAGTTTATAAAAAATATAAAACAATCAATAAAAAGTGAAGAAAACAAAACTGTTAAGCGGGTAAGAGATGAGGCAAACATATATATGAAAATCTTGACTAAAGAATACGAAAAAGATATTTATAGATCATAAAAGATGAGAAAGAGAAGATCTTAAGATCTTAACTAAGTTAAATATACCAAGGGCAACGAAAAAATGTTTTGATTAAAGATGTTGACATTAAAGAAATGTGGAAGAGTTATTTTGATACTATTTTTAATGATAGTTTTACAAGAAACATAGAAGATAAAGAGGATATAATATTGTTTAATATGAATTGTACTATAAAAGATTAAATTTTCAGAAGTTAAAGATACATTGAAGAGGATGAAAACTAACAAGGCATGTGACCTCGATAAAGTCCTTATTGAAGAATGAAAATATTTAGAATATTTAAGATTGAAGTGGTTAACTAGACATTTTAACAAACTATTAATATCCAAGAAAATGTCAAATGAATGAAGAACAACACTATCATCATACTCAATTTTTTTTAAAAAATGAGATATACAAGATTACTCAAATTTTAAAGGGATCAAGTTTATGAGCTATATTATGAAACTGTAGGAAAGAGTTATGGAGTGACGTTTACGATATATTATAAATATTTTAACCAACTAATTTTATAATTTAAGCTATTTTATTATTAAAAGTCTGATAAAGAAATATCATGATATGAAGAAAGATTTATATATGCTACTTATTGACTTGAAGTTCTGAAAGATGTTTTGTGATGGATGTTGGAGTGAAAGATGATATCTGTTAGTTACAAGTGATTAAAGATGTGTGATTAAGCAATCACTCGTGTTGCATAATTAGAGAAGTAAGAGATTTTCCTATTTTAATTTGTTTACATAAAAAGTCTACCATGTTCTTACCTTTTTGCATTATGGATGAATTAACAAATAATATACAAAATGACATGTCATGATGTATGATGTTTGTAGGTGATATTGTTTTGATAGATGAGGGTAAGGATTTAATATGAAGTTATAACTTAGGAGAAACACTATAGTCTAAAGCCCTATTTGGTTTGACTATAAAAATTGATACTAAATCAATTTTGATATTGATATTTCTAGAGGTTAGAGTATCAATATCAAAATTGATGCAAGTTAACACTTGTATTACATAATATGCTTTGTTTGTACCGTAAGTTTCAAAATTGATATTTTTAACCAAACATCTTTCGATGATTCTTATTAATGTCAATTTTAAAATTGATATTGATAGAGGTATCTAATATTGTTACCAAACAGGTCTAACACTTTCATGATAAGTAGAACTAAGATGTTTTATGGTTGGGATTAATTATTAAAGAATATACAAGATGATGACATGATGTGTGATATTTATAGATGATATTGTTTTGATAAATGAGTATAGGGAGTTAATAGAGCGTTTGAATTTTAGAGAAACAAGTACTCTAAGAATTTCTTGATAAGTAATTAAGAAAAAAATATATGTATTATAAATATAACAAAAATTACAAATAAAATTGGTTTTAAAGTATCCATGTAATAAAATAATGTAATAATTTTTTTACATGGAGTAATAATGTAATATTATTTTAAAGTATCCATTTTAAATACATTGGTTTTATTATCCAAAAAGAAGAAGAATGTGATAAGGACTTTAACCATACAATTAAAATAAGATGGTTGAAGTGTAGATTAGCTATATGCATTTGATGTGATTATAAGATTCTACTAAAGTTGGAAGAATAGAAAAATTTTACAGTACAACCATAGGACTTACAATGCACCATGATAATAAATGTTAGACAATAAAGGAAAAACATGCTTTTAATGTAGGTCTATTCAAAAATACCATCGAACCGGTAAACTGAACTGAATCAAAATGACTACTTGTTTTTTAAACCAAACCAAACCAATACAATTTTATCTGTTTGATTTTATTCGGCCCCTCTCTAAGGAGTCAGTAAACTAGTTGACCTGATTGACTGTACCCTTCCACCCTTTTAGTCCCATGTTTAGTCCCACATCAGTTGCATCATTTTGCCTTGGCTCCTCCTTGGTGTATATAAGAGAATGGATGTTAGCCTAGTGGTCATGCTAAGTCCAAATAAGATAATACTCGTGGGTTATTATTTAATGATTTTTACTTTTTTAAAAATGAGTTAACTATCAATTTGACATAATGGTTATACTAAGATTAAACAATTTTATTGTTATAAATTTATAGCTAATAATTGTGAAACCTCGAGAAATTTATATATATAAAAATATATGTATGGTTTGAAAATTCATTTGATTTCCGTTTATTTGGGAAATGAACTTTCATTATTTTATCTTTGGCTACTATGAAAATATATGATATTTCATAGAAGATATTTGCCAAAATATGTGGTATGCATATAAGATATATATATCGAGGTTAGGGTTCATAAAGTTTGTCTTTGGACCTATCTCCATCGGAAGTTGCGAATTTCCGATGTTAATTACATCGAGATTCTCGAACACCCTTGATTAACCGTCGTAGCAACTCGTATATAAAAGGAAACAATCATCCACAAAACATAATCACATCATCATTTGGGAGGCTTAAACATAGCCATAATCCCATCATACTATGTCATTTCATACATCTCATTTGAGGATATCCCGTCTTATGTAGACATGGACTTTCCACTTAAATCATAGAGTTTTGGTCTATAATTGACCTCACTCTAGATGAAGTGGGAATTTCCCTAATGGATTGAGTGCATGTACTCTTCCCACTTTGGGATGGATCGATGACACCGAGTGCATATTCGGAGCCCCGTCCGGACCAAACATTTCGGGACGTATCCGATAATATTTGTTCAAGTGTCATGAATATTGCCTAAGTATAGGCTCATATTATGCATCTTAAATATTTTTATGTGTCAGAATATTTAAGATATATGATTTTTATGTCATTTGGGCCGCATTTGGCCTTGTCATCATGTCATTGTCATATCTTGGTCCGGGTGACCAAGTCTTCATTATCTTCTATGCCCAGTTGGCCATGTCTTCATGTGCTTCATATCTTCAACTTCATGGTATCTTGGCTTCATTGAGGCTACTTGGGATGGCCCTTAGTCCATCGTATAGGTTCTAAGGGGGCCGGATATCGCCTTATCCCTTGGCTGCAGCCCATCTTCCTTCTCCATGTAGATGACAACATCGGGAGCTGTTTCATGATCAGCTGGGGATTTATAGAGGGTTTGAAGAGAACCTGTTATGGGGTTCATATGGGTTCTGGATATGTGACCTGTTATGGGGTCAATATAAGCTAGATATATGACCAGCTATGGGGTTGACATATAGCTAAACAAAATGACCTGTATGTAGGTCGATAGGGACTGAATATGTGACCGGTTATGAGGTCAATATATGGCTGAAAGTGACCTGTATATGGGTCGAACAGGGGGTTGGTATATGTTTCGTGTATGGGATGATGAGGGGGCAGGTATATGACCTGTGTATGGAGCCGATATGGGCTGGATATGTGACCTATTATGGGGTCGATAAATGGCTGAAAAAAGTGACCTGTATATGGGTCGATATGTGGGCTAATAGATGACCTGTATATGGGTCGAATAGAGGATTGGATAAGTGACATGTATATGGGTCAGGTAGAGGGACTGTTTTGCATGGGTATATGGTTACCGAATGTGAGTATGCAAAGAGGTAAACGTCCTGCATTTGGTTGATATCGGATCATGTATATGGCTAAATAGAGGACTGCTTCTGTGAGATAAAATAGTCATCGAACAAGGTTATGTGAAGGCTTGAAGATGTGACCGGTTATGGGGTCTTGAGGGGACCAGAAATTTGACCAGTTATGGGGTCAACAAGGGCCTATATGATGAGTGGGGACTGTGCATAGATCTTCAGCCTTCTAGTTAGCCTTCCCATCGATACACTTCACCATCTTGGACAGGTGGTGACAGAGGGGACAGCATCTCCATCTTTTATTGACAACATCTCCTCCTATGTCTTCGTCTTTATTTGCTGCCACATCATCTGAGGATTCGACTAGCACTGATAGTAGTAGGAGAAAGCGGACATGAAGATGATTTCCATCGTAGGCTTCTTCTCAACAGCAGCGTCCAGGAAGGGAGAGAGGGGCAGCGGCTGGGGAATCACCCCATGGTCACCTCCTTAAAATATTTGACATCTGGTCTTTAATACTTTGTTTGCATGTCTGTCAAAGTGCTACATCTACCTTGAACAAAGTTCGAAATATCATGCAAAACGAGGCTTGTCCAAACCTGAAATGCCCATTATCCAAGTCACTCAAGTTCGGCCACAGTTCTGCCTATCAGAACCCTTATGTAAACCATGGAGTGTTCATCTTAATCTCCTGCACAAGCCTTCAGATCTAAGGCCAACTAAGGCCTTCTTATCTTCGGATTTGGCTTCTTCAATGATATTTGATACCATTCCGGTCCGGTCATACGGTTCATAAAGATTATGCATATGCTCCTCGACCATCAATACATGGGCATCAACATATAAGTATCATTTATGTATGACATATCACTGTATGGGGGGGGGGGTTTAAGTATAACCACAATCCCACCCAAGGAGGGTTGGGTCGGGGGTCGCGACCGGGTCGCGGGACCCCCAGGCCGACCCGGTCGCGACCGGGTCGCGACCCGGTCGCGACCCCCTTATTTTAATAATTTTTTTTTTGAAAAATTCAAAAAAATAAGAAAAATGCGGAAAGAAATCTGAAAAAATACAGAAAAATTGGATAAATTAAATGACATGATTTAAACAAATAATGCATCAATTTTATTCCAACATGATGTGTTGTACAGTTTGTAGGTAGTTGATGTACTCTCCCCATGTCATTTGGGTTGAGTACAAAGCTTTACACATGACGATCATATTCGTCTGTCCCCATGTCTTTTGCTAGTTCCCTTCGTTTGCTCCATCGCTTGTAGGTGCCTACGAAATTGAGCTCTGACCTCCGGCGGAGTCCGTGTGCAAGGAAGAACATTTCCCTTCATGCCTGCAAGATGAAATTTTAAACGATAAATACCGCCGAATATTACTTTGTCGCAATATTTACATTGCACTTTTCTCTCTCGCTACGGAGATCAAATTGCAATGCAACCAAGCCGGATCACTCCGGGTCGCGCCGTAGTTTGGGTTGTTTGGCTTGGAGAAGACATTTTTTAACTAAATAATTACTTACGTAAGTAATTAACTATTTAAAAAACTAATGACGTTAATTAGTCACTACTAATCTAAGTAAACTTTTAATTATGTAAAATAAATGACTAACTAATTATATAATTAAATAAGTAATTAACTATACCTTCCAACTAATGATGTGTTAAGTAACTACTAAACTAAATATCTAACTAATCTTCTAGCTAACTAAGTATGCAAGTAAGCAAATAAGTATTAAAAAGAATAAACTACTTAACCCACTAATCAATGGAACTAATATTAAATAAATATACTAAATGAACTAATCCAATGCTTGATGAAATAATTAAGTAAATGAGACAAAAAATTTGAGCAATGAGAGCAATGAGAGCACAAATGAGAGGTTGAGAGTGAGAGTGGGGGGGTGGGAGTAAGGAGAGCCCTCGGGGGCTTTAAATAGCCCCGAGGGGCTGAATGGGGGTCACCCCCGGGCGTTGGCAACGGTCGTATGACCGTGCCAACGGTCCGGCAACGGTCGCGGACCGGTTGCCGGTCGCGCGACCCGGCCGGGTCGCGCGACCCGGTCGGTCGGGGCGCGCGACTCGCGCGACCCGGCCACGACTCCGCGACCCGGCCGGGGGAGTCGCCCCGACCGGGTCGCGACCGAGCCGGTCGGGCCTAAACCCGACCGGGTCGGGGCCGGGTCGCGACCCGGGTCGCGACCCGGCATACCATGATCCCACCATCTCGTGGTCATCTCATAGACCTTCTTAAAGAAGGGTGTCATTCCGATCTTAGAGGTCCGGTCCATGATTGGCCTCCTCTTTATATGAGATTGGAATTTTCTTCCGGTAGGTTGAGTTTATGTACTCTCCCACTATGAAATGGATCAGAAAAAGCTGAGTGCATGCTCAGAGTTCTTGTCCGGAACAGGTGCATTGGGACATGCCTGAAATTGTCTATCAATCTGCCACACATGTCTTAGCATAGGCATTTATCTTCTTATAGGCTCCCTTGACCTTTCTGGTTTCATGATCTTCTAGCTGACCGGGGCAGTAAACAGTCTCATTTTTCTGCTCAGCCGGTGTGAAGTCTTCAAGGCCCTGCTGGCCATCTTCTCTTCATATTCTTTGTTTTATCAAGGCTACCCGGGGGATCTTTGGTCCATCATGTGGGTTCCAAAGAGGCCGGGTATAACCTCACTTCCATTGCCACCTTGAGGAACATATGGTGCTTCACATTGGGGGCTATATATGGAGTCGATATAGGCTGGATATATGGCCTTATCTCTTCTTTATATTCTTTGTTTTATCAAGGCTACCCGGGGGATCTTTGGTCCATCATGTGGGTTCCAAAGAGACCGGGTATAACCTTTCTTCATTGCCACCTTGAGGAGCCTATGGTGCTTCACATCGGGGGCTGTGCATGAGTTGGATAGAGAGGCTGTGTGACCTGTATATGGGTCAATGTAGGTTGGATATGACCTGTTTATGGGCTGATGGAAAGGCTATATGTGGCCTGATAAGTGGTCGATAGGGGGACTGGTGGATGACCTATATGGAGGCCAAACATGGGGCCGACAGGTGACCTGTACAAGGGCCGAACAGTGGCATGTAGAGAACTGTCCTTGTGACCTATATATGGATCAACCAGGGAACTGCATGATAATCGGTATGAGAGTTGAATAGGGTAGTATGGTGACCTACGTATGGGAGGTCAGACAGAATATATAAGCTGCAATCTGGCCTTATATGGGATTCAAACAAAGGGGCTGTGTGGGTTTCCGATAAACCATGGGGCATAAGTCGATGAAAATACCATTGGGGAGGGAGAAGGATGAAGATAGGGACTCCGTTGAGGTCATGGAGAAATATGAGAGCCTTTGGACAGAAGGGGGAATGGATCAGCCTTCATGGGAGCTTACCTTTATTGCTCTCACTTGCCCCTCCTCCTTGCCTTGATCGATCTTCCTTGGTGAGATGTGCTGATACTGTCATTCCGACAGAATCTCCCCCCCCCCTTCTGCCTCTGCTTTCTTAACCGCGGGATAGCCCCTTTTATAGCAGGTGCTGGGCGGGTGATCCCCTGGTACGTGCAGCTCATGCACAGCCGCAAGTGGGGCCATGTTCTCTTGATCGTGGGGGATGCTGTATGGCCACGTCTTTGCTGGTCGTGGCTGAAGTGGGAACGTGGGGGAAGTGGGGTACGTGGGTAGGGAGTGGGAAGGTGGAGACATTTATAATTATTATTATATCTACTTCTCCCCCTGTGGTATACGTGGAAAAGGCAGTACGTAACCTTCCTTTTAACCTAGCATCTCATCCATATCGACTGATCTAAGTGCTGTCATTGATCCTTCTCTTAAGTGAGATCCGAGCCCACTTAGAGACCCAATAAACATAGGATCTGGATCAATTCAATCTTGACCGTTCCTCACTTAAATAGGACCCATTATCATGAAATACCCAATGAGAGATGATCCATTACTCAATAAATATACATCCGGACCTTTAAATTAGTGTTCCATCATCATCAACGACTTGATAGCCGATCCAATGGCTTATATTTGTCATTTCATTTTATCTGATTTGTACATCATACAGATATCCAAATAAATATGAGAGACATAACTGAGCTTCGATCGGACTTGATTTCATGTATCTTTCCGATCTATCATCCTGAGCTCTTTAATTGTGTTATGATCATAATGGAAGCAACATAATCTGTCCCAAATAATCTCAATTAATGAATTTTGTACTTATTCTCCATTTTATATGTGGAGAGACGTACAAAAATATTCTTTTTGGCTCGAGGATTTTCTGATCAATATATCCGACATCGGACTTCAATTCTGGCTCATATGGACTATTTTTTTATCACTCGGACCATTTTGCCCCTGGTCTGGTGGGTTGGCGAGAAGCACAAATTTTGATTTTTCTTCCATAACTTTCTGAATATGGGTCGGATTTCTGATCTGAATCAATTTTCCGCATGTACTAACTTTCCTGCATCATATGAGCCCACAAGTTTGTTAATGGGCCGAGTCCGGGTCTTCCGAACCGAATGTGGCCGAGAAGGGGCATTTTGGTCATTTGGACCCGTCTCAGGTGTTTTGGCCCATAACTTGCCAAATATTAGTCGGATTTTCAATCTGACTTCAACGTTGCTCAATATGGAGCTGGGCAGACCCAATGATGTGCCCGTGTGTTATCGGATCTGTCCCGAAGTGTCCAAACCTACCAAGGGCGAAAGAGGCCATTTTACCGTTTGAGGTCCATCCGACTTCGGATTCTGACAATCAAGGTATCATTGCGAAGCCCTCGACAAATATAGTCTCATGGACCCACTTGTTTTGTCTTTCAAACCTGATATGCCCATGATAAGGCCATCCGAAAATTGACTTTCGGTGTTTTCTGCATAACTTTCCAAATATGCATTGGATTTTCGATCTGATTCTGGCATTGCTCAACATTGAGCTAGGTGGACCTGATGGTGGTGCCTGATCGTCATTGGGCTGACATTTGGTTGCCGGGACGAATAGGGGCAAAATGGTCATTATGCCACCCAGAACCAGATTTTGGCATTCAAGGCATCATTGCAAAGGCCTTGACCAGTACAGTATTGTGGACCAACTTATTTTGTTCTTTGGGTCCATTAGGCCTACCAAAGGCCAGCCAGAAGTCCATTTTCACTGTATTGCTCGTAACTTATCAAATACAAGTCAGATTTCCAATCTGACTTCGGCACTACTCAAGTTTGAGCTGGGCAGACCAGGTAATGGCGTCTGATCATTATCGGCCAGTTATTGGGTCGATCATGCCCAATAAGACTTATCAGGTCCGTTCGGCTCGTTGGTCCCAAATGTGGTATAATGTGGGTCATCTCTATCTGTTCATTTTTTCCTTACCCTTTTGCCCAAAACTTGACATATTTAGGTGCTTATGAATTTTTTTGGTGCCAACAATAATATATATATTATTAGCTATAAATTTATAGATGAACCAAGGTTTGGTTCACTATGTGTTTGGCATCTAGTCAGACCGGTTCAGTTTGGTTTGATTTTGTTATATATTTGGTCTCAAGTTCAGAAAATTCATTCTAAACCCGAATTGAACCAAACCATAGACACCCCTATTCAAGTGTTGTTGAAATGAGATGAGAATGTTTAGATAGATATGTGGTTATACTATATGGGATAGAATATTTAATAAATACGTTTATAGGAAATACTGGAGTTACGACAATTTCACATAAATTGAAAGAAGAGAAATTGTGACGTTTGGACATATTAAATGTAAACCTACAGAAATTCTGAGTAGAAAAGTGAAAAATATGAAAATAATACATAAAAAAGTGACATGTTAGACATAAACTAATAGGGTGTTTGGTAGCGCTTTTAATTTTAAGACAACCTTATTTTTGAAATCAAGATTATTTGACTTCTCAATTTTATTTTTAAAATCAAAACAGTCTAATTACTTTGTGTTTGACAAAATTATCATAATTTTTAAAAATTAGACAATAATGTTTGGTTATAATCTGCGGCTCTGCGAAACTCTTCTGAGCTCCTTCCGCAGAGAGTACATGCAGCTCCGCGAAGGCTCCCCCTGCGGCGTCGTCTGCCTCCCTCCTCCCGACGGCGGCGTCGTCGGCCAGCGAGACCCCCCCGTGCCCCCGTGTTGTCCGCCTCGCTCCGCCCCCGCCCCCTCCGCAACGTACGCATGTATCGCCTCCCACGTCCTGCCTCCGCGTCTATCTCAAAAATAAAACAAGACCTGTCTTGTTTTTATTTTATAAGAGATTATGTACATGGAGTATCTCACTTTTAAAAATGAAACAGTAGTTAAAAATTGCAACCAAAACACTTTATCTCTTTTATTTTTAAAATTTAGATCAAAAAGAGGGAAAAAAACGTAACCAAACACCCTATAACCTAGAGGAGGAGGAGGATTCATATGTTTTGGATGATTTAAATATATCTAAAAAATAACTCCAAATCTACATGAGCGAATAAAAAGAATTTATATGGCCAACATGAAATTATTTGGGATTAAGGCTAAAGTTGAGTTAAGTATCATGACAACCTACTTTTATTTTGGGCATCAAAGGTGTATAGCTCTGTATTAGAAGTTTTAAGAATTAATAACTTATATTTTATTTTTATCTAATTATATGCTACCCATCTTCTATTGTTATTATTTTTGTTATACAATTTTAAAATATCTCATATATTGTAATCTATTTGTCGAAGGATATAATTCCATGGAAAACAAAGAATGGTTGTGGGAATAGAGTGTGGTGTCCTTGCTAATCACTGGAGGCGTGTGCACCTTTTCCCCTTCTCCACATTTGTGATCCAAGTGGTAGTACAGAGTTACTCCGCATGTGAATGGGTATGTAGGAGAACATAATCACGGGAAATAAATAGTTGTGACTTGTGAGAACTATGCTGGTTTCACATTTTTTATCTCATTAATAGCACAAGTCATTATACTTGCGTAACAAATAAGGTAATGGACTTGGGAACACCAATCATGTCAAGGATGTGGATGGGAATCGTTTGAAATTCCAGTTCATGGTTACTGGCATGGAAAATAAAGCAGGAAGCAAACTGAGAAATGAAACTGAGAAACAGGGCTCAGACATTAAGATCTTAAAAAGGTCAAGTTTGGACAGATGAAAAGTATGATAAATGAAAATGGAGAAGGGGAGGGGGCTTATCCGCAACTATGATGCACTTCCATACCAGGGTAGATATTGCAGGTATGCCCTCACAGGCAACGTTTTGCTACTTCGGCTGTTTATTCATTTATCTACTGGTTGACTTGTAATTTGAATCTCACTACTATTTTTTCTTTTTTCAGTTCATAATTTATTTTCTTTATCCACCAGGATTATCAGCAGGCAGCAATATGAGGCTTTTCTCTTACAATGAGGTGATCTCAGCCACAGACAACTTACACATGAGTAATAAGGTTGGCCAAGGTGGTTTTGGAGTAGTTTATAAGGTACATGGGGTCAAAACTACAAAACCTTTTACTTGTAATTTCTCTCATTGATTGATCTGTTAATCTTTTGTGATTTATGTTACCAAATAGCTTTTCCTTGCCACTTATTTCTTTATTATTTGTCTAGAAGTATAGTGACTCTCTTAAGCTTTTCTTTATAAAGAAGTTCGAAATCAGCCAAAAAGTTTAATGTTGTACACCTTGCCACTTGAGATAAGAGAAGGCCACACTTTATGGGGAACCTAGAAGAATGTGCTTCATTTACCTCCATGATGGCTACAAATTTGTATTTACTTCTTTCTAAGGGAAATTGAAACTCAGATAATGCATGTACAATTATTTATCAGTCTGCAGACTGTCGATGGATAGTAACTAGACAAGCAATGGTAACAGAGTGGGACAAGCTAGTGTGAAATACAGAGAAAGTGAAGTTGGGACAAGTTGGCATGGAATGCGAACAAAGGGTTGGGTAATAAGAATATAGATGGATTCATGGAAAATGGAATTGGAATCGGAATTGGTCAGCATCGATCTTGGTAGAATTGGTCGATTCCATGGGAGAACAACTGATCCGAATGGTTCTTCAAAAAATGAGAAAAATAAAAAAATGACAAAATCAGTGCCTAAATCAGATTCCGGTCTGATCTGACTTTTGGAGCAATGATCAATGCCGAAATTGCCCTGGAATGAAGCTCACAGTGTGCAACGATCACGGGATCGGAATCGACACTTGGATCGGTGGGTGTCGATCCAGATCTGGATCTGGATTTGATTGGTGATCCTGGCCAATTTTTCGGGAGGAATCTCAATCTAAAATCAGTCCGGATCAGGATTATTTTCTAAAAATTCTGAAATATCAGTAAAAATCATAACAAATAGGAAAGCCCCTAAAATTGTTAAAAATAAAAATGTAATACCTAACACACTTTTATGTCATTATGAAAGATTTTAAGACTACTGGATATACGTTAACACCAATGATCATTCTAATAAAACAACAACATAGTACAAATGATATGAAATATAAAATATACGTTCGTATCACCAATATTTATGGAACTGTCCTTCGTAGTTCTCGTTTTCTAGATTGTACGAGATGTTTCATTCAGAATTGTTAGTCATGGTTGGCCCGTATATGTATGAAAATAACGATTTAGTTATCTGACTAAAATCATAAACACCATCTTGAGTTAGAGCTATGGGTGGAATATATGGTTGCAATTCCTCAGGAGATTTTGGTTACCATTGAGCCACATACTCATCAAAGAACCCCATTTGAGTCCAACATTGACTTTTGCCACTTTGAATGTTGTATTTACCTCAAATCATTAGCCATTGCCCCACTAGTACATGCACTATATTTGATCCTCCATCTCCATCTTCACCTCCACCTGAACCTCCTATATTTTGCAGTTGAGTTAGTGGAACAAATTCTTTTTCATTATCATTAGAATAAGATGCTTGGGTACAATCTGTGGGACTCAGGTGTTACACCTAGCAATTATCTTCCTCCTCTTCCCACTTCTTCAGTTCTTCTTGCATACTCTATCTAATACTGTGCTGGCAAACCTTCTTCAACAATTTGAATCCTACAATTCGTTCTTTCTTTTGAGAACTTTTCTTAGTATATAGACCTAAAGCTACATGAGAAGCTGGACTTGGAGCTATAGATGGAACCTTAGTACCCAGTACTTCTTCTTGCATTTCTTCATTCTCACTCTGTATCATGTCAAGCTCACTTTCAGCCTATGCACAATCATTCGGGTTGAACTTTGGAGCTGGTACAACATTCTTGTTCTCTGTCCATGCACCAAGTGGATGTTCTTTTTGGAAAAGATATTCCAATTCAACATTATTTCATGATAAGTCTTGACCACTTGATTTAACTCTTTGCTTGTAAAGGTCACTTGCAAATCAGACAAATCTTTCTTTAGAATTTTTTTGACGTTCCTAATGTCCTTGATTCTCAACCGCATATTATAATGGTACAACTCAAAATTTTCTAATATATCACTCTTCAACATGTTCCATCTCTATGTATAAGGCTAAAAGTGCTCCAATTTTTGCCACACTACGATGAACTTACGTTTTGGCTTAATATTCGAATTGCAATAGTGGCAAGTGGATTCGATCTACTTCAACTTTTTAGTTTTATTCATCATTCAGTTGGAAAAAGACTATACCAATACAATTATGTATCATTGTCATTTAAATATTTAACATGTACCGAATGTGATATCAAATACGGATCCTTGTCATATGAATAACATAGATATGAATCTCCATACACTTCAATTCTCATCTTATATAATTGCATTTGAAATATCATATGAAATATAAATAAGTCAATAACAATAAAACAAGTTGGTCTTAAAAACTCAATTACATGTATTTTTAATATTCTTTACTTACTTCAAGTTTTACTTTTGTTTTGTTTTGTTTTGTGGAGTCCTAACTAGATGTTGTATCATTGACAATGTATTGTGCATAACCTCTGCTTCATAGTATACTTGTCTGCCTTATAGTGTCATTGGGTTTAAGAAATATCCTGCCACAATGGAATATAACGATTAACATATTGTTACAACACTTATATGAATATAAAATATAGACAGATACCTGTTGCTTGAACGTCATGGTGAAGTGTTTTACCCCATGTATTTTTTTATAATTTTCCACCATTTCTGATAACCCTTTGAATACTTCTATTTGATTTTTAGCTTAGATTTGTCCATCACTTCATAAAAGTGCCCCATTTCATTTTTTTATCATTGAAATCCATCAATCTCAACACTTGTATCAAGGGCTTCACGAAAAAGTAGTATTGCATTTTCTTTCATCACCTATTATCTTCAATAAGATGCTCAATCATAGTTAGGATCTCAAATTGGTCCATTCTGCCATGTAGGTCAACTATGTATAGGATGTATTCGTCAGCATGAATGAATTTCTTTAATTCATGCCGCTGTCTATACAGCTCTCAAATGCAATAAAATATGTGGCAAATTTGGTAGGATCAGGTCCCACTAGATCATGACTATTGGCATGCTCTCTCATGATGTGGAGCAATTTAGGATGATCACAAATGAAAGATATAATCAATTGATCTTGACTAACTAAGGAGCTTACACATGGTTCCTTCTTAATATCCTCAAACATCAGATCGATAGAATGTGCCACACAAGGAACCCAGATAAGTTTCTTCTGACCTTCATCAACTTCTTCCCTGTTTTTTTATATGAAGTTTTATTGTTTGTCACAAACTAAATAATGTTGTCATCACCTATTTCCTCTACAACATCGTTTATGAGACCAAACATGTAATATACATTCTTGTTTTACCAACATGTGTCAATATTGTTCAAGATGTCGGTCCTCATAACAGTAAATGAGAAAATTTATCATAGATCTCTTTGTAATTCCTCTATCCATCCATTGCATATTATAATGTAACTATTTTTTTCCACACTGTCTTTAATCCATCTATCCACGAGGACAACTCATCAACCTCTGCATCCAACCCACCCTCGTGGATGTCGAGACTTTTAATCACAGTCTATGCTCGCCGCTACATCAATCATAATTTGAAAATAAGGATTGATGGCTATATGGGTTGAGATGCCTACGTCAATGTGAAATAAGACATAAATGTTAATGTTTGTGGCAAAAATTTGTAAGACAAATATAAAAGAAGTATAATTGTCAAGGTGCCTGCCTAGGTGGCAAGGTGCTATTCTACCAGCGTCTTGCTAGGTCGTCTTTTGGGAAGCCCCAAAAGCACCCAAGGTGCCCGCCTAGAAGCTCAAGGTGCCTGCCTTGGCACCCAAGGTGCCCAAGCTAGGTGCCCTAAATATTTATACACAATAAAAAAAAAATGTCGACGGGCTTTGCCCCCTAATATCTCCCATAAGGGGTGATGTCCCTTTGACCCTGACCTAATTGCGCAAGTTGATTCGCGATTCCCAAGTGCCCATATATGATAGTGTAAACATATTAATATATTTCATTATCACTTATATTATCACACATATATATAAGATTCATAATTATAAATAGATGTTATATACTTAAATTTTATAACAATCTATTTTAATTCTCTTCTCTTTCTCACACACATACACACCAACTTTATCAAGATTAATTATTTTACAAAATAAATATATACCTATGTATACATAATTACACAAATAAAATAATATTTAAATATATGAACATATAAACATACATATTCAATTATAACATGTAAATATAATTATATATATGTATATATATTTGCATGTATACATAAATATATATAATACTAATATCTATTTATATATATGTGTGTGATTGTGTATATGTATATGCACATGTATGTACATGTATATATAAACATCCAATGTTACCGTTTTGACTGCTTAGGCGACACCTAAGTGGCCGCCTTGTCACTTAAGCGGAATTGACATCCTTCAAGGTCTTGGACGCCTTGTCTCCTTGACAACTATGAAAATAAGTTAAGACTTGATCTACCTACATGCAAAAATCATTTACAAATATGTTTTATTGTTTTTTGTAGCTCTTGTCGTAGTCTTAACATCTTTAAAGGACTATTTTATCATTATTTGACTTCTATTTTATTACCTATATATAGACATGTCTGTTGACTGAACTGATTGTGACATACAAAACTTACTATCTTAGCATGACTGAGGTATAGGGGGAGTGCCCTTCATATTTGAACTTTTGACAGTAGATCCTCCTACTTTTTTTCTCTCTCCTCATCTTTACAAGACACTGTTTTGCATTCCTCTCATGATTTGTGCATCTTCTTCATCTTTTAAATTTGATGCATCATCTCAACTTAAGGCTTCTTTATGTTTTTATGGGTTTCAGATGTAAGATTTTGTCTCTTTGTCCAAGCAACTCATCATGTAATTTGATTCTCTACTCAATATGTATCTCCCTTTGTGATGCTCTCTTCTAATTTCTTCTTGTTGCTTTGTCAATACTTTGTCACATTTCTTGACATTTCCACTAATTCCACTTATGTGTTGTTTAAGGCGGTAAATTCATTTTTTTTCTCACACCACTTACATTTCTTTCTTTTTTGTCAATATCTAGTAAATATTCGTATTGCCATCAAACATCAGGAAGTGCAGTCCTTGTTCGACATTTTCTCTGTACATAGAACACATAGAAAAATAGTACTTACGTTCCGTAAATCTTTAAAAATGTTAAAGAGAGGGAGATTTCGGAATTTTAGACAGGGAGATGACTTGGGGGGTGCACCCTCAAGTCTCAAACCCAATGAGGGGCACAACTTGTTCTAGAGTCACCCCTCGGGGTGACTATGGCGGGTTCCCTCCAGTTGCCAGCATCTATGGCTGGTGGAAAGGGGATCAGGAGAGGGAAGGAGGCAGCAAGAGTGACGGGGACAAAATTTCAATTTTAGGAGTCTTTTAGAAAATTCTAGTCTAAGTCTGTAAATAGAAGAAGATGAGGGTCTTTTCTTTAATTTTGTCCTCCCCTCTATATAAAGAGGAACGATGTACATATTATACAGTTGATTAGTTTTGATCAACAGTGAATTTTTTGGAAGGCCTTCGGGCGTGTCTCTTGCGCAGGGGGCTGCGGCCCCCGTTCTCCCTCCAAGCCCCGGCGTCGGAGCGCCGTTTCTTCTCCTTCACCTCCTGCAGGTGGCCGGCGTTCTCCCTCCTCCTCCTCCTTCGATCGGCTGTGGGCCTTCCCCTTCCATCTTCCAGATCCAGCAAGTAGCCGATCCCCTTCTTCCTCCTCACCCTCCGACCTCCGTGCCATTCCTCCGAACATTCCCCCCTTCTCGGTTCTTCTTTCACGGCGGCAATCGGCCCGCACCTGATCGTTGCAGCCACCTGCCTGCCCTGCTCCACTCGCGTAGCAGCATCCGGACGAAGGACGACGAGGGAAGAAGAAGAAGAAGAAGAAGGTGAAGGTGAAGGAGTTGCAAAAGGGGGCAGATTCGGCGATCCCCGGATCATGGAATGTCATTTCGTCGAGATCTTGGTCTCACCAAGGGGGCGAGAAACGAGATCGCCGAGATCTCACCCCATGTAGCGCGATCCGCGACTACTCTGCGCCTCCCGTTTATGATAGTGTAAACATATTAATATATCTTACTATCACTTATACTGTTACATAAAAATGTGCTACATGTTTAATACCATATTAGTATTTAAAAATGATTGTATACAAGTTTAATTTTTTAGAAATACAAAGATCGTCTTTTTTGTATTGAGAGTGTTTTGTAATTGTTCATTCACACAGTTGATGTATAAATGTGTTATATATTTTCATATAAATTTATTGATGTACTTCTATCTTTATAAGATATTATGTTATGTTTCATACATATATACATTTTGATCCGAGAATTCAAGATCCGATCTCTCAAGATTTTTTCGAGATCTCTTCTCTTTCACCCCCCCGAGACGAAGTTGAGATCCGAAACGACAATCCTTGCCCCGGATCTGTCCTTCCGTGCGATTTCCTCCCACAGCGACGGCGCAGCCGGACCTGGCTTCCTCCAGATCTATTCGCACGAAGACAATGGTACGGTGGCGAGAGCTTCAATCTCTCACGCCCGGACAACCGACGTCAGCTCGTGGGTGCCCTCCCTGCTCTGCTTCCTCCTCCTGCACGACACGGCTGCGGCGGACGAAGCTGTGCCCAAAGACGACGCCCGCGCGGCCCTCGTGAACGTGAGGTCGGCGTCGCCCAACGGCGGTACGCAGCGCGTGACCAGCTGGCTGCGTCTCCATCCTAGGCTGCCTTTCCACGAGCGCCACGACCCCCCCTCGAGTTGCACAAGCGGGCGAGCCCCGCGGTTCCCGAGTTTGTGTCGTCCTTACGAAGCCTAGCGTCCGGCATATGTTCTCTAGAAGGTTCTGTCCCACGAGCGCACCCGAGACTCTCCTTTTCGACGATGCCACAACATCAACGGGTTGGAAGGAGCAGTCCACGTCACCCGGCATCCTTCTTCACATGTGCCACACCCGGACGGCTACGCACTTGTCCTCTCTTCTGCCACCTCGCGCGCCTTTCGATGACGCTTCTGAAGATGCCATGAACCCCAATAAACAGGATCTTGAACTTTTAAAATTTTAATTTCGGCACTTAGATTTTGATTTCAGCATTTAGGTCCTTTAAATTCGGTTTTAAAACGTTGATTTTCGATTTAGTCATTTTAGTCCGGTTTTAACCGATTTCATCCCGCATCAAAGAGGGACCAGTCCTTTCTTCCGGCAAAGGGGAGGATGAGGGATAGGGGAGAATTGGGGGAGGGAAAGGATGAGAGGGCCAAAGAGGGGGGAGGGGAATAGGGGGGCATAAGAGGGGATGGCCCGATTTCCCCCCTTATTTGGGAGGGGGAATTGGACGGAATTTGGCCTGATTATGATTTTTCAGATCCCATGGAATCGGCTAAGATTGACTGATTCCTGATCTGGTATGGAAAAATTAGTCGATTCCTCCAAGAATCAGTCCCGGATTGGCCCTCTTGGCCAATATTGGATCAACAGATGCCGATCCAATCCGGGAATGAACTGATTCATCAAACTATGCATGGTGGTGTCTTCGGCCGGTGAAGTAAGTTGTCAGATCCAGGACCTATCAAGGCCAATAGACCCAATAGGACCTTCTTCTCCATTTGATAGGGCAGGGAAGGCAATGCGGCACTGTAGCCCCACTGTGGCGGTCGATTCCAGAATCAGCTGATTTGGCCAGGATTGGCTCATTTTTAAATCAGTCTCCCTTCCCTAAATTGGATTGGCTTATGGCAATAGGATCTTGGAATCGGTTGATTCTGATCCACCAACCATGGTTGGATCAGTTGTAGTCTGAATCATGGTTTAATAACATTTTTTTTACATTGAAAGGTTTCTTCTGGTCTTCCAATTACCAATGAAAGGTTCCTACTAATTGTTCTCTTTTCTGTTCTGCATTTCCAATAAGAGGGCATATTGTGTTCTCTTAGTTTTCACTATGAAAATGCATCATAAACATAAAAATTTTGCCAAACTGAGCAGGTGGCTCTTGAACTGTCTAACACGTCTGGTTTCTGAAGTCCAGGGTTAATTTCATGATTAAACATGACATCTCCTGCAATGTACCAGGCTGAATAGCCGTCTCTTGAAATGCCCATCACAAGTCTGGTTCCCAAAGTCCATATTTAATTCCATGATTAAGCATAAGATTTCCTTCATTTCGTGTTTTCAATTGACTGCATTTTTTATGCTTAATGTAACTGCTATTTCCATGGTGTGATATACCTTATTAAAGACATGTCATTCATGATATGTATACACGTTCATGTTCTTTACATTTCTCAGGGAATACTTAGGAATGGAAGGCAAGTTGCTGTAAAGGTACTTTCTGCAGAGTCAAGGCAAGGTGTCAATGAGTTTTTGAATGAGATTGACACAATAACAAATGCAAAACATGTGAATCTTGTTGAGCTTGTTGGTTGCTGTGTTCAAGGGAAGGAAAGGATCCTGATTTATGACTATGCAGAAAATGGGAGTCTTGATCGTGTGCTACTGCGTAAGTTTAGTAATTGCATTAGTACCAAGTAAAGTGAATGTGCTGTATTGCAACTGCATTCTCATCTCAGTTGTTTTTTATTCATAGGTTCAGAAACATCGAAGCTAGATTGGAGTAAAAGGTCCACTATATGTTTAGGCACTGCCAGAGGTCTCATGTTCCTTCACGAGGAGCTTGAGCCACCAATTGTTCATAGGGACATAAAAGCCAGCAATATTCTCCTTGGCAAGGACTTTATTCCGAAGATTGGGGATTTTGGCTTGGCTAAGCTTTTCCCTGACAATGTTACTCACATTAGTACTCGTGTTGCTGGAACTGTGTGAGTATTTCATTTTATAGGAACATGGACATTCTATCTGCTGTAGCTTATTGACAATCAGGCTTCTTGCTTCATCAGCCTTCCAAATGTGCCTAGTGATAGGTTTAGATGTAACCACGGAAAGAAATGATTCAGTTTCTATAAGTGGATTTATCATGTATTAGTTTAGCATAGGCACTTCGGTCCATGTGTTCAAATAGGCTAAGAAGACTATGGAAGGCCTTTTAAGGTAAACCTTCTGCTATAAGTCTACCTGAAGTGTGAACATGGGAAAATTTTACCATAAACCCAAGTTTATTGTTTACCTATTTATTGTGACTGGAATTCAGGTTATGCTTAAAATTATAGATGTTTTTGCATTTTTAATTATAACATACAAGTATTTTAGTGTTGAAAAGTACCGCTTTATGTGTCCATGTAGTGTTGCTATGTTTGGAGCGGAGTGTGCTAATTGCATGCCCTCAATATTGATGAATTATTTCGCAGCTTCTGTCATTTATTTGAAAGTCAAATTGTCTTTAACGCATCCTTTCCAGATGAGTGTTTGTGTATTGCCCTATTGAATATGAATTTAATAAGAAAAGAGGAATTTAGTGGCATTTTATTACTTAAGGAACTCTGCTGTTAACTATCTTGATACTCTTTGGTGTTCTATATTATCTACTGGAGGTATTTGTACAACTTGTCTGGGATAGGAACATAAACGTGCTGTGTTATCAATGGTGCTTGAGGTGCCTGCCTAGGGGATGAGGTGAGGCAAGATGTCCTCTCCTCACCTTGCCCCGCCCTCTTGACACATGCCTTGAACACTTTGATGGCCATTCCATCCTCTAAAAATTAAGATAATTATTTGCTATCGTAGTTTTCTTTGTGCATTTCATAGTTTAATGATTTTATAGTAATAAATTGATGAGACTAGTAAATCTAAAATGTACTGTGGCCTAGATTTATCATGTTATCAGCACAATAATAATTTTTATATACTTTAACTTTTAGTTTTTGTAGATAGAATCATAGAATGATCGGCATCAATCTGATAACATTGAAAACATGTTAGAACTTGGACAGGGATGCAATATTCTTCACAGTGAAGGAAGTAAGGAGCTGAATAGATTATATCTTACTACATGGTTTCTTGGATAACCAAGGTTGGTTTTATTAATGAAAAACTGTATACTTTTTCTACCAAAAGGTGATTTATTTTCATGGCGTACTCCATTAAAACTGTCACAGTGATAGAAGAGGCATAGTCTTGGGGTATTATAGTTTGTTGGTCTACATTTATTTCTGATTATTATTTTCATGGCGTACTCCATTAAAACTGTCACAGTGATAGAAGAGGCATAGTCTTGGGGTATTATAGTTTGTTGGTCTACATTTATAGTGATCCCCTAACAAACATTTATCTGTTCGTGGGTTAGATAATGAAGTTTGAGTGATGTATGAATCATGTAGTTCATCTTGATTAAGAAACATTTTCTTTAACTGTTATAATCTGACTTATGGGGTTCAATTTTGCCACCACCTAAAATACCTCTCTCATGGATCAGTTTAAGAAGAACCAAAATTAGGATAACTAGATATTTTTTGAGTCCACAAATTCAAGCTGTGTTCTCTAAAATATAGAAAAAATTCATACATGTCTACTTTTGTGCAGTGGTTATCTGGCACCTGAATATGCTTTGGGTGGGCGTTTAACTAAGAAGGCAGATATATATAGCTTTGGGGTCCTTTTACTAGAAATAATCAGTGGCAGAAGTAGTACGAAGCCATCTTGGCTCTTGAATGAGAAATTACTTCTTGAATCGGTTAGTTATTTCTAAGCTGCAGTTCTATCCTCCTGTTTCTATTTCCAGTTCAATTTGTTTTGTTCTTTAGATGTTATACCTAGAAAGGGATATATAACAATGCTGGACTGTTTGTTAAATAATTTACTATTTCATCTTTATGTTTGCAAGTGAAGAGTCTCCTGGTTTTTAGGTATTCCTCTGTTTTACCCATCTTTGTGCGGGTTCCAATATGTTTGCAAGGGAATATGTCTTTTTGGGGGCTTATTTTGGATTTTTTTGCTGGTTCTTTTACCTTGTTGGAACTTTTTGAATTTTTTACTTTAAGTATTAATGAATGAATTTTTGGGTGCTCAAAGAAACATGAACAGAGGTTCACAAATCTTCTTGTCACTCCTCATTGAGATAATGTTTTTAAAGATTTGAGACAATGATGGGGTGTCCTTTCACAAACCCTCATGAGGCACAGCCCTTAAGACTCTCTAAGGTATAAGCCTTGATTAAAATATTATGTAATAATTTTGATGGGTGATGGGTCCAAGCATTTTGACAATCTGAACAAGATAAAGTACAAAAACTATCATTAAAACATCCAAAGTATTTCTGAAAACCAGTCAATCTCTTTATTTTTTGATTCAGCACTATTGCTAGAAATCACAAGTTAAATTCTTTTGTATTTGAGATCACCAGGATCTAGCTTTGGAAAACAACTGTTTAATATAAAAGACTTTACTGCATACCTGGCAGAAAGGTATCTTCTCCATGGTTGCAGTAAAACATTCCCAGCCCTTCCTTTTGCTTTGTCCTCTCCTTAAATTAAGGCACATTCTAATGTTTGAGCCTCGTTCATCAATCTTCAATTTTTACTTCATTTCCAGTTTTTTCCCCATGCAGGTGATTATGATTGCTTCCGTTCAACAATGCAGGATCAGCTGTTTCAAGAAAGGCTCAGTTGGTTCTGGTTCAACTCTAGTAGGCAAATCGATTGTAACTTTTATTTTAAAAGAATAAAAATCACTTTAAATCATATGTCAGCTTATATTTGGCTAAGCTGGACGTATTCCAGGCTATTTTGCAATCAAAAGATGGGGGGTCTTTTGATGTGTTAGCAGGATCCTTTTAGCAGAGAAAGAAAACCATGTATGGTACACCCGAGTTCTAAACTCTTTTGGCATGTTTCAGTTAAGACCATTTTTTATCAAATACAATATGTATGTTCAGATATATGACTAAGTTTACATTAATAATTATTAAATATTTATTTTATATATGTGAAAGGATAGATAAGTAATATCAATACACCTAGTGTAGATCAACCAAACAGATGAACTGAATATAGCGAATCAAACAAAACTGAACTCTACTTGTTCTATTCAATTTTTCTCTTTGAACCAAACAATTAACACACCTAACTAATCCTGGCAGTATGGTTCTCCAAAAGGTTCAGGTGCATTCCCAGGAAATTGACAAAGCTCTAGTACCTAGAATTTTCAAAAATTGAAGGTTCTGGTACCTAGAGGCTAGAGGGAAGATTTAGCTGATTAGGGACCTTAGGTAATTTTTTCTAAAGCTGATTGTCATGATGACACCAGAGAATTGATAAGCCTAACCTTTTGTGGGAGAGAGAGTGTTAAAAGAAGATTCTGAAGAGTTTCAGGAGAGATGTGACTATTTCTTTTAGTATCTCTAGAAACCACACTAAGGGAAGTGGTGTGATTGGTAGAAGGAGAAGGGAAGTGGATTTCATCAGAAAACATGTTATTAAGACGGTTGGGCTGAGCCTCCTAAATGGTAAGGTACAGGGTGCAAGTTGATGTTCCTGTGAAGACAATGCCATGGTATGCACGGGGTATCAGTGGCAAGGACAAGATTTGAGCAGTCAAAAACTCTCTTATGATAAGATAGATATTGTATGTAGAAACTAAGGCTGTCAACATCAGTCAAGGATTCCGGAATTGGAATCGGAATCGGCTGATTCCTGGGAAGGGAATCGATTCCGGATCGGCCCGGAATAGGTTTTTTTTTGAAATTTTTTTTTCGAAAAAAAATTTCAAAAAATTCAGAAAAAATTCTAAAAAATAGGAAATGAGTTAGGAAATTTTTTATAAATAAGATTAGCATTCATCCACAGGACCACATCGAATAAATACTAATGAACTCCAATTGAAGTTAAGTACATATTCCATTGATTCAAAAATCAAATAGTAGATACATCATGAAAAAAAATATACATTTACATCATATCAATATACTACCAATATCTAGGATATAGATATTGGTCTTCCTCCTCTCCCTGCTGCTCTCGATGCTCCTCCCTCGTGCTCAATCTTGTATACTGTCCGGGACCATATCCATATGAAAATAATGCCGACGCCATGCTATCAAGGTTGTACGAATCGGACTGCGGGACGACCGGGACGTAAGCAGAGGATGGTGGAGCTAGTGGTGTAATCCACTGCTGGTCAGCCTGGCCAAATGCTGGATACTGTGGCTCCTGTATATAAGAATCAGGTGTATCCGAATCCAGCGTGTAATACGGCTTTGGATGCCGTGAATCAGGAGACTCGGCTGCTGCTGATGGCTGCGTCGCTGGTATGCACTCCTCGTCATCATCACCTGAGGAGTGAGAAGGGGCCTGCGGGCTGTCATCCGGGCTGACAGGCCGCCTGACCTCTACCTTCCTTCTCTTCACCTCTTCAGCCATCTCTGAAGTACCAGAAGGTCCAAAACCCAAAGTTTTTTTCAACTTTGCAAATCCTCCTATTTTCCGTGCAGTCACTTTTGTTTTCGTTTTCCCCGGACTGCGAATGGGCTGGGTAGCGGCGGCTGGGACTGGAGCTGGAGCTGGGGCTAAAGCTGCAGGTGGCTGCTCCATAGCTGTTGGGGCAGAAGAAGGCCCTGCCTGAGCCTGAGAAGTAGGTGGAGGTGGAGCTGGAGCATCCTCCTCGGCTTCAACACCATCCAACTCTTCTTCAGCCCATGCACGGTCATCGGGATCAAACTCAGTTGCATGATCCCTGGCTTCCCTCTCTTCTATCCAGGAGGCAAGTGCATGCTCCTCCTGGAATATCTGATCCATGTCCACCTCCTCAGGTGGTGGTGTGGCGGAGGAATGCCTCTGCTCGTATGGACCACCTGCAAATCGTGCAAATCGCTCCTCACTGATCTTCTGTCGATCCTTGATATTCTTGATGCTCGATCCTAACAGCCCGTTGAGAGGCTCTACCTGTTATGTAGCCTCTCATCTCCTCACTTTTTTCCCTCGGCACCTTGTCACATTTCTTTACATTTTCACCTGTTCCGGCAATATGTTGTTTCAGCCGGAACACCCCCCCGTTCATCTCCTTCCCACACCATTTGCACTGTACCCTCTTCCTGACTGGGTCTACCATGTGTCCGTGTTCCCAACCCACGTCGGAAGCACGTGCTGATGCTGCATCACCTTGATCGGCCATTGCTTATATCTGCAAAAATTGTAAACAATGCACTAAAAATGATTAGATAACATAAAAATTGCTTTAGACGCTATTCGGGAAGCAGACAGCCCAAGTAACACACCATTCGGTATGTTTAAAGGGTTACGTATTTGCCGGAAATGGTCGTAAATTAACGTACGGGGTATCCAAAATTTTTCCCGTACAAAGAACATCCAATCGATGTTCAAACAACTTGAGCGGAGTTGTTCGATCAAAAATCACCGAGTTTAACTCTGCTCGGATTCATCGGAAACGTGTAAAAATAGACGTACGGGATATCCGGAATTTTTCCCGTGCAAAATGGACTTAAACGGATAGTTCAGAACTTGGACGGACTTGTTCGGTCAGAAATCACAACGTTTAACGACGCTCGGACTCGTCGGAAACGCGTAAGAATGGACGTACGAAGTTTTCGGCGAAGAAATCTTACCAAAAACCTTATAAAGATCGAAGAAGAGGTTGATTTGAGGCCGATCCGAGCTTGGATCGGCGGAATCCCTTGAAGACGTTGCTTGGAATCGCCGGAATCGCCGCCGGAATCGGTGGAATCGGTGCTGGAATCGCTGGAATCCTTGTGGAATCGGTGCTGGGAGCTGGGATCGACGCCGGAATCGCCGGAATCGCCTGGGAATCGCCGGATCTCCCTTCTTCCGCCGCGGGATCGACGGAATCGACCGCCGCGGGTCGATTCCGGCCCTAAAAGGGCCGGAATCGGTTTGATTCCCGGTCCAGAATCGAACCGGGAATCGAACCGGTCCAGTTGAGCCGGTCTTCCGACGGAATCGGTCGGATTAACCGATTCCACAAGGAATCGGTGGAATCGGATCGATTCCGACCGATTCCAAGCGATTCCGACCGATTCCGCGGAATTCTTCCCGGAATCGGTCCTTCCGCACGATTCCGGAATCGGTCGGAATTGGACCGATTCCACTGATTCTGCAATCAATGTCATCAGTAGTAATTTGGCTGTGAGCACTTGTGATTTAAGTCTTCAAGGTTGAACTGTCAAGAAATTAGGGACTGGTAGCGTATGCTCTTTTATTGTGGAGTTTGAAAGTCATTGATCTGTACAATATTCAGTCTCATTATTCTGGATTTCAACCATTTTTAGGCAGAAGAAAATAGGACTGATGGGGGACAGAATCGGTTAAATCCGAACTTAAACGATTAAACGCTCAAAAATCATCTGAAAATGGATAAAGACCAACTAAAATTCCTAAATCAAAATTAAAGCAACGAAATCAAGTTTATTTTGCCGCACTGGGACCGATCAGCATTCTTTAGGCCCATACGAACGCTTCGTCGAGCCAGCTTCAAGAGGAATCACGGCATGTCAGGAGGTCGCGGAGGTGGCCGCCTGTGAGGATGGCGTGAAACAGCTTTTAGGGGAGTTGTGGACGCAGTTCCAAGATCCACACAGCCAAGCTTGTATTGGCGGTGGCTATTGAGGTTCGTGGCTGAAGCAAGCCGCGTGAAAGGGTCACGCGGAGGTCGCCGCTGAGCCTTCTGGAGACGGACTCGCGAATGCGGGATTCGCTGAACGAGACAGGGGAGCATCAGAGAAGAAGGGATGTGCACGCGTGAAGAGGTTGCGCAGACCAGTGGAAGCTGGACAGCGCATTCAAGACTCTGCAGACGTGCCTATAGCACCAGGACAGGGGAGATCGGGCAGATCATCCGTGGTTGAAGCTGCTGACACTGCGAGAGTCCGGGGATCGCCGGAATCCTCGTTTCATCAGGTGCAGGCGCGTGATGGAGAGAAACACCCACGCGTCGTCCCCGTTTGGTTACTGATTGAGAAATGCCGAGATGATGAACAGAAACTGCAGCAACATGAAGATCTGCTGAGAATCGCCTTCCGGAGGACAGATTCCGGGGTTCGCCGGGTTCATCGTGCTCCAGATCTGACGATGCGAGGAGGTCTTTACACATTTGAAGTAGTCGGCTCTAGAAGATGATCGCCGGATCAAACCAGACCAATGCTCTTCGAAGCCTGACGAGGGAGTTGCCTTGTTGTCGGATCTGTTTGCCGTGGGCGGAGAACCGAGAAGAGGAGGGTTGGAAGAACGGCACGGAGGCCGGAGGATGAGGAGTAGACCGGCCACCTGCCGGATCTGGAAGGTGGAAATGGGAAGGTTCTCCTGGCCGACTGGTGAAGGATGAAGAGGGAGAACCGGGGCAGAGCCCCTCAGCACGGCGAACAGCCAAAAATGCCCAAAAATTTCAATTCCAACTTGTTTTTTTTGTGCGTACATGAGGCCCTTCCTTATATAAGGAGTTCTGTCTATTTACAAAAAGACCCAACTAATTTGACTATTTACAAAAAAAGGACTAAACAGTAAAGACATGACTAAAATTTCAATGCACTCTGAAAATCGTCCCCATCAAGGACAATGTGGGGTCTGGTCTTTTTGATGTTAATCAGGAGCATTTTTAAGAGCCTATTGTTTTAAGAAATGATTCTGAATGGGTGATTTTAGTCTACGTCCTCTTGAAATTCTGAATGAGGACGTACAGGCACCAGGCAGTGGGTTGATATTTGATGATAATGCCCTGACGGAAACTAATTTTTATAACGGTAGGTCCACCTGGGTCAATGCTTATTCTAAATCAAAGCTTGTCCGGATTTCAGACCTCACGTCAGTATGGGAGGCCTTGTGGTATTTAATATTTATTCCTATTTATTATAATATTTATTTATGTTAGCATATTATATATATACTGTCATTTTTAGTTTATATTATAATAGTTTAGTAGATTATTAATACTTTAATTTTTTATTGATAATATAATTATTTAAATGGTTAATATCTAAAATATTTATGAATTATTATTTTATATTAAATTGTGATTATCATTTTGTATCAAACTATATATGTTAAATTGTACTTTACATTACTTTTATTTTATATATTGAGTATTGAATTGTATTATATGTTGAGTACTATTAAACATTTTGGGTATTAGATTGCATATAAAAATTACAGAGACTTTAAGACAACTCTTTTTTATCTTTAGGAAATATAAGAATGGTCTTTAACATATTTAAAGAAAGTGGTCTGTGGTTATGAATTTGGATGGTAATATATAAAAGTAGCTGCTTGGTTGGGAAGGCAAAAAACCAGTTCATATTCATAATTCTTGTGGTTTGCTGCCCATCTATCTGCAAATAATATTCATAATTCTTGTGGTTTGCTGCCTGAGGGGTGCAAATGCAATCTTTAATTCTTAGATCCTGATTCGATTTTGATAAAAAATAATGGATTCAAAGCCTCTTTATGTTTTCTATAAGCTAACGGAATCGGAATCAGATCCTATAGTTTATTAAACCAGAATCGCAAACAGTCCATTCTGTATTCGTTTACCCGATTTCAATAAAAAATCATTATGTATCTTTAAAAATTAATTTATACTCAACTCAACTTGAGTCTTAATCTCAAATTATTTAGAGTTGGCTATATGGATTCTCTTTCTTCACTCACATCGGTTTTCAGTTACTTCTTCAAAGATATTTAAATCATATCAGATTACCCTTCTCTAAGTTAACTTACGTCTAACATGTTTTTTTTATTTTGATATTTTTTTACTTTTCTAATTGGAAGTTCCTTAGGCCTACGTTTGATATTTCTGAATCATCTCAATTTCACTTCTTTCAACTTGTCTACAACCGTTGCATCGCTCACATTTTCTCTAATATATTCCTTTCTTATTTTATTGAATCTAGTATGGCTGTTCATCCATTTTAACATTTTCATTTTACTAACACTTATTTTGCTGAAATATTTTTTTTATTGTTCAACATTCACTACCATACAACATTTTAGCTTTTATAATTATATGATAAATTTGTTCTATCGACTTTAGTAGAATCTTATGGTCACACAATATCCTTGTAACTAATCTCCACTTCATCCAGCTGGTTTTAATCCTATTGTTAACATTTTCATTACATTCACCATCTTTTTTGAATAATTGAGGCAAGATGCTTGAATTGGGTACTTTGAGATAATCTTACCTCATGCAAACTAATTTCCTCATCTTCCCCTATTTGGTTTTCCTTAAACTTGCAATACATATATTCTGTCTTGCTTCTACTTATCTTGAAACTCTTAGTTTTAAAGTATTACCCCATAGTTCCAGCTTTATATTCACTTTTTGTCTCATCTATCTATATGATATTATATGCAAACATCATACAGCATGGTATATCATCTTACATAGCCTTTATTAATTCATTCATAACTAATTCAAAAAGGAAAGGACTTATTTCAAACTCTGGATGTAAGCCAATTGAAATAGAAAAAACTCTTGTTTCTTTGCCAATTATGAACACATTATTTGTTGCTTCATCATATATGATTTTTAATGGGTGCCATCCTTTGCTCCAACACCCACCATAAGACATCTATTGGAAATCTATCATAAGCCTTTTCCAACTCAATAAGTATCTGTTGGCGTCCAGATTTTTCAAAAAAAAAAAGGAAATCAGGCCAAAGAAAAAGTGGGCTTAAGTGTAGGGCGGACAGCCCATGATTTAGTCAAATCAGGCCCAATTGGGTACTCCAATAGCTGTTCTGGTCAGCTAGCACATGAGCCCATGCAAATCAGGAAAAAGTCCAGCCCATGTGGAGGCTGGCGCACAGCCCAGCAGAAGCTGGACCTGGCTGGGCCGCGGCTGCCCAATGCAGGCCCATTTTGGCTCCTTCCAGCCTGCCAGCGCACCTGGCCCACCTGCCACCTCCAGGCGCACCATGCCAAGCCATCAATTGGTCAGGTTATGGGAGAGGGAAATTGAAGAGGCCAGGAGGAGGCCAAGAGACAGCCAATCAATTAATTGGGTTAAATGGTGTAACTCCTAATGGGGGAGGTCAAAGGCCACCGGTTATTGTGCACCTGCTGGCCCTTCATCTGCCCCCCACTCTCTATAAGAGAAGAGGGGCACGCCAGCCACCAAGGGGGGAGACTGCTGGAGGAGGCCGCCAGGCTGCCGAAGTGTCACCTGCTGTGCCCTGCTGCTGCGCCTGTCACCTGCTGCCAGGAGAAAGAAGGAGAAGAGGAGGAGAAGAAGACAAGGTAAGAGGGGATAGTTGGTATGTCCATGTAGCCCTTTAAAGGGCCTTCTTTCTATCGATTCTACCTGTTATCTTCTACCCTTATCCACCTTCACAAAATACCCCATTTCAGTCCATTCAAACCCCCCTAGATTGGACTGTAAGCCCCTTGAGCCGAACCCATAAATCTGGCCCTTTCTGGCCCTTGTCCGGAGCAAAAAAAACCAGTCCCCTTGTGACCCGGTTTCAGCCCCAATCAAGGCCCAAAAGAGCCCCATTTCGGCCCATTTCCAGATCTACCATCAGGCCCATAACCGCCCACCTGCAGGCCCAGGTTAAGCCCGTATCCGGTCCCTATCTGACCCGGTTTAAACCACCTGCAGGTACCCCCAATCCAGGTCCATGGATAGCCCGTCCGGCCCACCTGCTGGCCCTTCTACAGGCCCAGTCCGAGCCCACATATCAGGCCCAAATCTGGCCCTTGCCCAGTCCAATTCAGGACCTGTTCAGCCCATCCAGCAGACCCCAGACTGGTCCATAATCGGCCCATTTCCTGGTCCTTACCCAGGCCTTGAACTGTCCCCAATTCAGCCCAAGTCTGGCAGCCTTCATGTGGCTAACTTCCAGCTCCTTTAGCTTACCCAAAGCTGGCCCAAAACAGGCCTTTAGGCAGCTCATTTTCGGTCCTTTGTAGCCCATCCAGCAGACCTCCAAACAGGCCCATATACAGCCCATGACCGGTCCCTTTGTGACCCGGTTCCAGCCCACTTGCAGGCACTCTAAACAGACCCCAAACCGGTCCATTTCCAGCCCATGTTCGGCACCCAATTCAGGCCTAAAACAGGACCATTTTCGGCTCCCTTGCAGCCAGGTTCCAGCCCCATTGAGGCTCAACCTAGTGGCCCTTTCACGGGTCCAATCCGCTTCCCAAGAAGCCCACCAGCAGCTCCTTTGCAGCAGTGCAAAAAGAACGAAGAAAAAGAAGGTCACAGCAGCCCCCTTGTGGCTTGAACCGGCAAAGAGAGGGATGAACCTCAACGGCCCTTTCACGGGTCCAGTTCTCTCCTCAACTCATCAAAAGAGGGATGAACCTCAATGGCCCTTTCATGGGTCCGGTTCTCCCCTCAACATATCAAAGGAGGAGTGAGCCTCAACGGCCCTTTCACGGGTTCGGCTTGGCCTCAAAGAAGCTGTCCTTCCAACTCAAGCAAATTGAAGCCCGGTTTTGAACGCTGAAGGAATGAACCGGCCCGAAGTGGCCTTCAAAAAAAAAATCAGAAAGTGAAAGCAACATCTAAATTAAGGAGCTTCACCCCTAGCGGGGAACTCCACCTTGGACAGGACGCGGGCATGTTCCCGTAGTCGTCGATCCGGACGGGGGCGCGGGCAAGTTCCCGTAGCCATAGATCCTTCCCCCAATTTGGCTAAGTAAAAGCTGGCCATTTTGGATAGGTAAATTTCACTAAGTTGGAAAATAACCGGCATGTCGTCGTAATGCCGAAAATTTTCCAAAGTAGTGAAAAGAAACCTATATTGGGGGAAGGATCAATCATATTGTACACTGATGTACCCCAATCTTCAATGAAATGAAATCTTGATGTCATCTTATGGTGTGTAAAGCTGGGCACTCAACAGTAGCCCGATGGGTCGGAGGCGATGCAAACCGTCAAACAAAATAAGCAACACAAAATAAATCTGAAAATTCCATACCAAAACAGAACCAGATCTGAAAATTCAAACAAAAAGCAGAATTTAAACAAACCTGAAATTCAAATTTAAAATCATACCAATTCAACCGAGTAACCGAACCCCAACCAAAAGTGAACCGGTTCTGGATTAAATCAATCAGAATCTGAAAACATAAGAATTGCCGATTTAGATCAAATCTGTCAACACCTGAATTTCAGAATTTGGAAACACAAAAAAATCAGATTCAAACAATCTGCAAACACACAAAAAATCAGATTTGATCCGATCTGTAAACACAAGAAATTTCAGATTTCAAATAATCTGTAAACAACACATTCTAACCCACCTTAAAACACATCCAAAATCAGGTTTTTACAATTTGGAAATTCATTTAAATTCATCAAACCTCACCTAAATGAACAACAAAAGATCAAGCCCCCAAAAGAAATCAAACAGGCAACGTTTCAAAACACTTAAAAGTTAAAACACACCGAAACCAACATAACAAAAAAATCCAGATTGTCAACAAAAAATCTGAAAACTCAAAACATCAAATAAAAATTCCAAAATGCTTAAAACTCTTTAAACACATCAAAACTGAAATCAAAGCAAAACTTGAATCGATCAAGTCCAAAAATTAAACAAGTAAAAACTAAACCAAAACAACAAATCAAACAAATTGATTCAAAATCAATAAAAACCGACTTCAAGTCGATCAAAAAATCAAACAACCAAACAAATAAAACAAACCCGAAACAAATTGGTTTGCATCTCATCGGACCCAAAAGGCCGCTGCCCTTTTGAGTTCTTTACTTTTATGTGGATGTGCATTTCTCCAAAACAGGTTGTCACGACGGTTAATCAAAGGCGTTGTAGCCGTTGCTTGATGTAAGATAACACCGGATATTCACACCATCCGGCGGAGAAGGGTCAAAAATCAAATTTTCAAAGAACCCGAACCTCGGTTCTAATATTTTTAAACCTATCACTGCACTACTTAATATTTTTAGAATATCATCTACTTTGCTAGATAAGTCCGGGAATATCTTTCTTTTTAAAGAATAGACGCGTAAAAAAGAGGTTCACATAGTATCATATGTAAATGTCTTTATATTTCAATATTTCTTTATTGAGCTTCTAATAAGAAAAAAATGTCAATTGAAAATTGAGCAGGCATAAACAAAATTGGTTAGCTGAAGTATCTGTACAATCTCTTAATTGTTGCTAATTAACTTTTTCATAATCTTATGGTATGATTCATGAGCTTGATCCCTCTATAATTTGTGAATCTTGTAGATCTTTTTTTTCTTAAAAATAAGTATGATGATGTTCCTTCTCTATTCATTTAGTATTTATTAGACATTAAGATTTTATTAAAAGGTCGAGTTAACCTCTCCACTCTTAAATCTTCCAAACATTATCATACTTTAATAAGGATGTTATATGGATCTCATGGCTTGCTTGTTTTCATCATCTTCAAAATTTCTTTAACTTATGAAAAAATTAATTCTCATAATATAATTCAAATTAATTTTTCTTATATTCTATATTTTTAGCAAAGTAGTCATTAAAGAGTATGAAAATAATTCTTTTATTGTTCTTCAATGTCATCATCTTTGATTTGAATATTTACTTCTTTGATTATTTTTACTATATATAAAATTAATATTATAATACATAATAAGTACATCAATAACTACAATTTTGATATAAATGATAAAAAATTTAAGTAAAATTTTAAAGTATTAGATCAAAATTTAGCAGTATTGTGAGATTTATTAGCTTATTATTTAATAAAAATAATTTATAGTAAAGAATTCATAAATTATCATATTGTTACGAAGGAAATCAGAATATCATGATTCTAATAGGAATCGGAATGACTTAAGTCTTATTGAAATTAAAATCAGAAACAGATAATTCCGCTACCAAATATGACTGTTTGCAGCCCTAGCTGTCTGCTATTCTTTTCCTTGAGTGATTTTGATTGTAAGGAGGCTTTCTGGTAATACTTGAATGGAAGATGTCTTACAGCCTATTTAGTAAAAATTTAAAGCACCTCTATCACTATTAATTTTGAAATTGATGGTGATATAAATCATCGCAAAGTATGTGGCTATTAATATAAAATTTGGAATTTATAATACAAACAAGGCATGAATTGCAACGCTGAGTGTCTTCTCGTATCAAATTTTTTTATTGAAACTCTATCTTATAGAAATATCAATATTAAAATTGATATAGTATCATTTTTTAATATTCAATTGTGTTTCTAGAAATGTGGGTTATTGCTACTAATTGGGAGTCTAGTTGGTTAGATTAACTTGCATGATTGGTTTTTTATGTACTTCCTCTGGTTTTGAGTTTGTCTTTTTGTTGGTTTTCATGCTCTTGATAGAATCTGGCATTCTTTTTATCATGGAACTATTCTGCAGTATTCTATATTGATAAATTGTTTACCTTGCTTTGGATATTTCAAGAGAACAGAGGAATCACCTTCATATTGAAAGCATATTTCAATCACCTTCATATGGAAACTGTTCTCCATTTCTTGATATTTCTATGCCAAACTTTTAATGAGAAAGTAGCTTTCATTGTAAACCAACCAGACATAAATCCAAATTGTTGACTGAAATAGTTGCAATATTCCGCAGCGGCACTCCATAAGTTTATTCAATATTCAAAGGAAATGGTCAATGTGGGCATAGATTTGGATGGTGATATTAAAAGATAAATGCTTGGTTGGGAAGACAAGGCCAGATCATGTTCATAATTCTCGTGGCTTCCTGTCTGTCTTAAAATCATATAATTCTTGTGGTTTTCTGCCGTCTTGTCTCCTACTCTTTGTTTACGTGGTTTAGCTTGAAATGATCTTTTGATAGGACTTGTGCGAGTGAAAGGTCTGGAGACATTCAGTTCTATTAGGTTGCTTAAAGCGTGGGTAATTGCTAGCAATTGGGATTTTGGTTGGCAGGATTGACTTTCATGGATGCTTTTTCTGTACTATCTCTGGTTCTGAGTTGGTCTTTTTGTTGGTTTTCATTATCTTGATAGAATCTGGCTTTCTTTTTGCTATGCAACTTTTTTTTTTCAATTTTCTATATCGACAGATTACTTGCCTTGGGTATTTCAAAATACAAGGGGAACTACCTTCATATTGCAAGCATATATCAAGCTCAGTAGATCCTCCCAAGTATACATGCATAAGCAGTCTGATTGGTCCCCTCAGATTGGATTATGTTTATGTACTATAGAAACTCGAATATCTTAACATTTTTGCATGATCGTTCTCTGGTTCCATCTTAACACAGCTTTTCATAAAGTGAAGGCATGGGAGCTTTACAAGGAAGGGAGGCTGGTGGAACTGGTTGATCCTAACCTCAAGGAATATCCTGAAGAGGAAGTCTTTCGGTTCATCAAGGTGGCACTTTTCTGCACTCAGGAAGCAGTCAGTAGAAGACCATCCATGATACACGTTGTTGAAATGCTGTCCAAGCCAGTGAATCTGCGTGAGCTGGAGCTGGTATCCCCAGGTTTCATCAACTGCAGGCAAATCGATGAACATTTGATAGCCTTGCCTTCAACTCCGGTGAAATTTTCATCATGTACCACTTCTGTTGTCCATTTCAGTGAAGTTTCGTCCGAGATATTCCCAAGATGAGGTCCCTATGTGTATACATAAATTCCTTGTTCTCAGGATGGAAGAGATGTGCACACTGCACAGGAGTAGTCTAGATGAGAACTGAAGGCATTCTGGAAAGTGAATGCTATATTCTTTGAATCGTTGGAAGGGCACGAATTTCTGAGCCCTTATTGTTTTTGTGTTATAGCATGTCTTAAATCTGTGTGCTTCGTATCTAGGACAGGCATGGAGTGTTCTTGGTCATGTTTCAGTGAAACAAAATCAAGGGGCTTATTTCATTCTCTCTTTGAAAACACAATGCATTGGAAACAATCTGTATTTATGTTTTGTTCACTCTAAGTGGTTGAGAAATAAATTTCGTCTTTTGTAGCTTATAGAGATCTAAATATAAATGCTCAGGATATGGAGAGAGTTATAAATATTTCGTGCCTTAAAAGACATGAAGATATTGTAATAAGTGTAAATGGCAATCATCCTTCTGATACCCACTTGGCAAAAATTTCCAATCTGCTTTTCCTTTTGGATGGGTCAAATGGATGACTCTATCCCACAGTTGTCGTGTTCTATGCCTTCTACGGGTATCTTGAAATGGCTGTTTCAGCTGTGGGTCTGCCTATTTCGACACAACTGGTGGAAATATCAGGTAAGTTGGGAGTAGACGCGAAAAGGGTAGATTCCAGGGATATAGATGCAAATGCAGATAATTAAAGGGGCAGATGCGAAATAATCTTAAATTTGAATGCAAAAGACAGATGGCTAATTATTGTCTCCTTTCCGGTGATCCTGGCAAATATTTTCTTGTCCTTCTTTCTACTGAGATGACATTAAAATAATATTTCTTCAAGTTAATAAAAAAATATGATTATGCCACAAAACATTAATAAGAAAGTGGTTTCATCTTATTGCCAACATGTTTTGTACCACAAGAGCGGATGATCAAGCTCGACTGCTGTAATGGACTTCCCATAACTACCAATACTTGCAAGACGGTTGAGCAACAATCAGTGTTAGTTATAGTGTTGAACATCCAAGCTGAAGTGTTTACCATCCAATAAGTAAATATGCGACACATGTTAGCTGCAGAAAAAAGAAAAAAATAGGTACGAAATGAGATGATATTGTTGGTCAAGAAACATAAAGGAAACCAAGCCAACCCTGTCAACAAAATAGGGGGAAATAGGGGTGGGCACAAAACGGTTCAAATCAAGAAACCAAATCGAATCAGCCCATTCGATTCGGTTTGGTTCTGTTTGGACCCCTTTCGGTTTAGTTTGGTTTAAAATTTCTTCAAACTAATTTAAACTAAATCAAGTCGTTCAACCGATTTAATCAAAAAATTATAAAAAATTATTATAGTATTAATAAAAATAATATTTTATAAAATTTATAATAAATAATATTTATTTTGATTATTTTTAACTTAAAAAAATTATTATATATATGTAAAAAATAATTAATTTAAATATTTTTATTTTTTCGATTTAAATCGAACCAAACCAAATTGAAATCAAATCGGTTTGGTCCGGTTCAATTTGAGAGGTTGATTCAGTTTAGAAAAAAAATGATCCAAATCAGATCAAACTGAACCGTAATTTCTCGAGCTTTTGTTCTAATTTTTAAGCCAGGTGCGGTAGCATAAGGGCATGTTTGGTTGGGATGGCAAACACCAGTTACCTTCTAAAACCTCTAAAAGCTCTTGTTGCCACCTACCTTACTAAAATCTCTAAAAGCTCGTGGACATGAGCTTTCAGAGGTATTTTTCTGACACAATTTTAATGTGCCAATCTCTCTCTAACTCTTTAAAAATCTTCTCGACTTTTCTACACTGGATCCAAAAAGTGTGGTGCATTTGGTTGCGCCGGGATTTTGACAGTGATTTCTGACAAGAGTCCCTAAACCAATAGCACAACCAAACTCAACCTAAGAAAGAAAATAATCAGAACAAAACAAAAGGGGCACATCACATATGAAGGTGCCTGCATGGAGCACTTAGCGCATACAACAATTTGCTTTTGTGCTCCACGTCTAGTGCAATGCTCGACCAAACATGTCATCTAGTACATTCCAGCTCCGTCAGTCTCATATATACTTAGCATAAGCACCAATCAAAGTGGAGCCATGAAGCAGCTGACATAAGAGATTCTTTGTGTTATAACACACGTTTAGTTCTGATTCAAATAATCTTCATATTTGTGGTCCTCTGTATCTTTAATATGCTCAGGACCAGTATGTTTTGACAGTAGCAAGGCATCATCAAACGCTTTCTGTATTCTCTGTATTGCGTAGCACTGCTATTCATCCATATGATTCATCTGTGGAGAAGAATCACCAAGTTGATTAGCAGTATCTTTTCACTTCTTCCAATATGCACTACCATGTTTGGGAAAAGGGAACAAAATGAACCTAATAGAATTAAAAAAAATAAAGGCAATGCAATACCCGATGGGACTAAAACATAAACCGTCCCTGCAAAATAAAGGCCGAAGTTTGGTGGCATATTTGAGCACTCTTTGGGAACTTCATAAGACATGGCGATTACTGAGAAATGTTTGACTAATTATATTAATTTTGAAATTTATAATGCAAACAAAATATGCTACGTAATAGAGATGTCAATTTGTATCAATTTTGATATTGATACTCAACTTTTAAAAATATCAACATTGATATAATACAATTTTTGAGACTCTAACAGCATGTCATTAGACATCGAGACTGCTCGAACATTGTGGACCTCTTTCGTCTTATTCATTTCTCTCAAGCAGCTTTTCTTGTGTTTTTGCTATGGGTATTAAAGGTGCTCATTGTGGCCATTTAACATTAGACAATTGCCCAGATATAATTCACAACTTTACCATACTGTTTTTATAACATACAGCTAAAACGTTGGATATGGGGGATATAGCGTCGTTTGCTTGTGCATCAGAAAATTGTTAATACCTATAGTAATTCATCATGAGTCTAATGCAGATATAAGAATTATACGTAAATTCTATTCCAAGGATGGGCTCATATGCAAAAAGGAACAAATTAACAGTATGAACAGAGATCATAATACTCGATTAGAGATGCATAACAATGAAAAGATGAGTACTTCACAGTGCTTCTATTCAAATAAATAACCCCAAGTGAATGGAGAAGTGCATAACCAGATAAAATTTGAGTTAACCCCAACTACATTATGGGCAGAGCAGTTTTCCTTCTTCTTCTTCTTCTTCCCTGAGTAGGTCAAAGGGGAGATGGTAGAGTGAACAATTTGAATGAAAATAAAATATGAATTTACATGTCGATGGTCATTTGCACCCTTGATTTTCCGATACATGTGTTTTAATTGTCACTCATCTTTCCTTTCAAAATGTCTTGCATGAACGCAGTAACTGATCGGAACTGTATGAAATCTTCTCTTGCCCCTTCAGGTTTTGTTTTAGGGGTAAAGGGGATGGCATTCAAGAAGACTGGACCTGAAGCATTTCAGAATCTAGAGAATTGGTGTCCAAAAGTGAACGCTT
Source organism: Cryptocoryne crispatula var. balansae (assembly GCA_036172225.1). Taxonomy (NCBI): domain Eukaryota; kingdom Viridiplantae; phylum Streptophyta; class Magnoliopsida; order Alismatales; family Araceae; genus Cryptocoryne; species Cryptocoryne crispatula. The sequence goes on along the minus strand of CM069925.1, from coordinate 11,353,270 downwards.
TAGCCATCTGCTTTCATGTGAATCTCACGTTTCCTCAGCAGCTTCTTTGTAATTGACCATGTAGATAGCAATAATGGTGATTAGAGCACCAACTAGTTGAAATGGTGAAAAGGTCTCGCCGAGGAACAAGAACCTGGAAAGACAAACTATCTACGTTTAGAGCAACCAACAGGACAAATACGTGAATGTCCTGACTTTTAACTGCATTTTTCTTGTTTGCAGGCAGTTTTTAATTTCCAAGAAAATTGCACTGTTCAATAAAATTCACATGAAACAGAAATACCTTGTACAAAAAAGAATAGGTCAAAATGAAATCAAACGCGAGATGGCATCCCTAATCACTATCACTCACCAAACGGAGAACAGCAAAACCAAAGAAACAACACGTAATCATCATATTTGCTACAGGAAGGAAATTAAACTTGCTCGCCCGCTGCAACAACTGTGCTATCTAATTTCAAGGTACTCACCCAAAAATTGACGCAAACATTGGAGTTAGAAATGTCAGGGAACTAAGCTTTGTCAAACTACCTGCAGCCATCCAAAGCAAGGTTGATTAGTTTTTATAAAGACGGAACTCAGATCAGTTAGACATTAGATTCAAGAAATTAACAATACCCATGAGTCCTGATGAATATTAAGACTCCACCTAAGTCAAGTACTTTCGTAATGACAGTACAGGTTATAGCAATAGCTCAGGTTTATTAATAGTTACAAAGCAGACACTACACAAAATATGAAAAAAGAACCTCTAGTCGCATTATAGAAGTACACCCCATAGCTGATGGCACTTCCAAAAACTGAAGTGTAGAGAAGAGCTAAGATATCACTCAAGGTAAGTTCAGTAAGACCACCATTCAATGCATGATCATGGTTAAGTATAGATACTGCCAACAGAGGGAGACCACCAATGATCATGTGCTGCAAGGGAAACAACCCAGTAAACCAATGTTTGTCAAAGAAATTAAATGAGTTAACCGAACAAAAACAGAGTAGAAGAAAACATTAGATCAATGCAAATCTGAGGTACAAAGGAAAAATCTTCTGTGGAAAGAAACAATAATGTCTACACTATTCACCTAGGCAACCATACCTAGACCAGAAGTTCTCAACATAATTGCTGGTGAGTTGTCCAGTTACTGAATTAAAGAAAAAAATATATAAAATATACAGAACCGTATAGCTTATTTCTTTTTCTAATTCTAGATTAAAGTACATAGAATACAATGGACGTACATAATGGGAGTTGACGGTGATCAGCTTTGGTTTCTCTAGAAATTTGCATATTTATGTCTTTAAGCCTTTTTACAACAGAAGACAATTCAATAAGCAGCAGAGCTTCTGGAACATAATTCCTCTATTTCAGCTTAAAATATTTGAAAATTGCATTAATTCAGAGATCTTACAATTGTGACAAAAATCTGTAGAAAGGACAAGCATGCTCCTCTTCTAGATCAACAATAACTAGCACGACCATCTCTAGACTTATGATGAATTAAAGATTTTGAAAATAACCTCAAATGTGTTCACTATTCATTAGTACAAAAAGAAAACAATGTAGCCTAGGAATACAAAGAGAAAAAGGAAATGACTCAGCCTATGATGGGGACATATTTTGGTAATTTTAGATTTTTTCTTTTATTTGTGTCCCTATGAGGACGAGTCTGTAAATAGATCATTTAGAGGTCTTTTCTTTAATTTTCCCCACCCCTTCTTTATAAGGAGGGTTGATGTACATGGAAAAACAAGTGATATTGAATTTTTGGAAGCCCTTCGGGCCCTGGTTCCTCCCGCACAGGGGCTGCGGCCCCGTTCTCCCCTCCAACCCCGACCAGTGAGGGTCGTTTTCTTCCCCACCTCCGGCAGTGAGGCCGGTTCCTCTCTTTCCCTCTTCCAGCGAGGTGCGCCATTTCTTCTCCACCCCCCCCGGCAGCTAGCCGGCTCTTCTTTCTTCTCTCTTATCCCGTCTCCGGCATCTGAGGCCGGTCTGTTTTCCCATTCCCCATCGCTCCCCTTCTCGGTTCAACAGCCCCTCACCAGCCGGACATAGCTGCGATACCCCTCTTCCTCCTCCGACGACCTCCTTCCTCCACGGCGGACAGCTTCAGTCGGTCCCCTTCCGCCGGCGGCGGCTCTCCTTCCCTTCGCGAAGGCAGACGAAGGAGAAGAAGAAGAAGAAGAAACGGAAGGAGAAGGCGGTAAAGCAGGAGGTGGATCCGGCGATCCCCGGAATCCTCTCCCCCTTGCGGCCTCCTCCCACGGCGACGGAGAGCTCCGCAACTCCCTCTCCTGTCTGCCCCAGCTCCGCCTTCGTCTGTGTGTGCGCCTCCGCCGGCCGGACAACGCCGTGGCTGCGGGGGACCTTCGCCTGCCCCCTCCTGCTCCGCCCCTGCGGCTCCCTCCACCGGACGACGACGACGTCGCGAGCGCGGGCGAATCCGGACAGCGAAGACGACGCGGGCGCTGCGCGGGTTTTTGTCGCGACCCGCACCCCCGCGGGACTGCTGCGATGCCGCCACGGCGACACACGGGCGACGGCAGGGAGACGGCCACGCGACCCTCCCGGCCGCGACCAGGACGCGCCATGACCCCCCCCCTTCGCGTTCACCCGCGACCACGCGCGGGACCGGTCACAGCGGTTCGCGCTGGCCGGTTTGCGGCCCAGACCGGCCTCAGACCCGGTTCGACTAGGTCCAGACCCGGTTCCAGACCGGTTCATCCCGGTTCAGCGCCTGAACCGGCCGGTTCAGGCCGGTTCGAGGCAATTTGAGCCTGTTTGGACTGGTTCAAGCCGGTTCGACTCGGTTCGGGTCTGGTTCGGGCCTGTTTGGACCAGTTCGAGTCCGATCCGACTCCTTTTGGGTTCGTTTAGGTCGTTTAGCGGCGATTAGCGCCGATGCGTTTCGTTTTCGGTCCGTTTAGCCCGGTCTAGCCGGTTTGTCCCGCATCAGCCTACCTACCAAGTTATCACGAACCAAGGATTATTACAATTCTAACTAAACAAGCAAGACAGGTAAGACTTCAACAGAGATAACAGAAAATAGTTCTTGAAGTGCCCAAGTCCTCTCTGATTCCTCATGGCAATCCACATTAGAAGTAAAAGTCAATCCTCAAAAGAAGCCAATGCAAGGTTGAAGACTTTTCCTATGTCACGATAGTAATCATTAAAATTCTTCTACTAATAATGCAACAAACAGACCATACGATTGATGGGAGGCATATAGTCTGGACAATCCAGATGTATCCCGCGACATCCATGTTGCCTCAATGAAGAAAGAGATCAGTAGCATCATCAAAATGTCCCACCTTTGCTTTCAGCAATTTGCATGCTGCCTTCCAAATGACTTGGACAATGTCACAATTCATAAACAGGTGATTCTGGCCTTTCTAAAATGTACTACAAAAAGGAGCATACAGACTGGTCATTAGCCCTTACTACTTTAGGTCGCTTTTAGTAGTCTTCTCAAAGCTAATTTCCACAAAAATACACATTTTCAATAGGAGGTTCAGGTTCTTATTCCATGCATATCTGAAACAATGAACTTTAACCCCCTGACTAAACATCAGAATAGCCAACCTTACTGAAATGAGAAACACGCTTGCTATCACATAACTACCACTTGTTATCTGGCAGGCTCTCTTTATTAAAAGTGGAAAGTGTTCCCAATAGATCAGACGCTTGGTTCTCCTATGAAGGCAGTAGATTTCGTAAAAGCAAAGGGAACCACAGATGGGCCATTAAACATCTGAGAGTGGAGACTGAACAGTTGCGGCAATATCTAATAGTGAATGAAACTTTCTGTGGAGCCAGTTAACCAGCCCAAGCACGATTAAGAATTTAATATCTTCTCCACTGCCAAGGCGTAATTTGGAAGCACACCTAGGAACAGAAACATTTTTCTAGAACTCCGCTCCAAATTCTAGAAACAGGATTGAAAGTTTTTAGGTTGTCAACCCTTCTGTCTCCTGGCTGCATTATTTGCTTCTGATAATTCTCATCCAAAGAGTATCATCTATCTCAGTTTTCCATAACCATTTGATTGACAAAACTTTATTCAGACTTTATCTTGCAGAGACCAACTTCCGCCTCAACTCTAGTTCTGCAAATAGTGCCGCACTTGATCAGAAAGTAGCCCTGCTCTTTTGGGTGTTTATCACTCCAAAAAAAAAACCCTTATCCATTTAATCTTATTGCAGACACAGTAGAACTTTGAACAGGAGAGCAAATATCCAATAATACTAGAGATGGCTGATTTAGTTAAAAATCAATTTGCCACCAGCTGATACTAGATTGCTTTCCCAGATTTCCTATCTATCGTCCATTCTTACACTGACAGAATCCTTCTCCATCCTCTTCATCTTATCAACACTCAAAAGTGGACCAAGACAATTGATAGGAAAAAACCCTGAGGTGCATCGGGAATTGATAGCACAAGATCATTTTTTTATAATTAGATTTTCAACCAATAACTGCTTCCAGTAGCTTAAGAGGAGCTTTTAATTGATGGCTTCCCACACATCATATTGAAGACAAATAAGGTGTCATAGTAAATGAGTTACCTCCACTTCGTCCCTTACTTCAATCAGACCTACAGGTCTAGCATTTCTTCACATGGTACTCAATACCTACGCCACAACAACAAACAAATAAGGACAAACATCTCCTTGTAGCAATCCTCTTGACCTAGAAAAGAAGCAAAGAAGAATCAAGAAGCCTGCTGGTCAAAGACAGGCGTTGATCCATCCAATCCATCTATTCTTAGAACCCATCAAATACAACACTAAACATTTTCAAATGACTTTATCATAAGCTTCCCCAAAATCCACCTTGTAGATTAGGCATCTGTGTTTTCTCTCCTCTGATGATGGACACACTGAATGTTGCCAATGAAGTTGTTCACAGAAACCTGTTTTTGACAAATTTTTGTAGCATGTTTACCAGAAGCTCGAAGAAGATCCTGCGAGCACCATTTACTAGACTTACTGGTTTGTAGCCCCTCAAATCAAGAGCATCTCTGGTAGCATTAAACTGCCTGATAGCCAGCAGATGCTTCTGAAGTTCAGAAATAGCAGCCGCAAAATGTTCTAAGCGGTTTTTGAAGTTTTAACACATTACCAACATGAGAATTTTTAAAATGAAAAATGAAACAAGATATGGCCTTCAAAAATAAAAGGGAAGAGAGACAAGGAAGGAGAACATAGGAGCAGCGCCTAGATTAGCAGGCTCAAGACACAGGGATGGCCAACCACTATCTGGATTGGTATATGGCACAAGTGAAACAAGGTTGACTCAAGCAGCCAAAAGAATTCAAAATCATGAAAGCAACAAAATAGAGTATAGGCACATGTTGCAATTGGTTGCCAATCCTCTGTCTTCTGTTCATGTTCTGCCAGTAATCTTGCATAAAAAGTGTAGAACAATTAATTCCTAAAGACCACCAGTTAATTCACTCTCATTGTGATTTTTTGGGACATGAACACAAATGTACAATTTGGATTAGACATGAAATGGCTGCATATAGGGGTGTGCATAGTTTGGCTTGGTTTTGGGTGTTTTTTTCCAAAACCAAACCAAACAGAATAGGAGGCTTAAACTGAACTGGTCCGATTTGGCTTGGTTCAGTTTAAAACCATATGCTTTAAATATTCAATTGTTTACTTATATACACCCATGGTAAGTTATAAATAATTAATATAAATATTATTTTATTAAAAAACTATATAAATATCAATTTGGTTAATGATATAGTATTATTTTATTATATTTCAGTTTATCAGGTTTGAAGTGTTCTAAAATTGGATAAACCAAATCACTCAATCAAATCAAACCAAATTGAGTTGAACCAATAGGGTTGATTCATTTTGGTGGGTTGAACTGAATAAGGCACAGCCCAGACTGCATCCCTTGATTGCAAAATCAGCCGGATCGGGGTCATATTAGTCGGTTTCGATCCAATTATCACTTAGAGGACCAATTTGAACTGGATTTCCAGCGGAATCAGTATTGATCTATGGAATCGGTTGATTTCTCAGAATTAGATCGGAATTGGCCGATTCTGTTGGAAGGACTTAAGTCTCTCAGTCAGGGATTAATCTTGAACCTGAGCCTCCCGATTCCCCTAGGCACGGCGATTCCACAAAGTAAGCAACAATCGGACGTTGATCCAATAATTCTCCGGCAATCCTGACCTATGGAGGGGCAATTCCCCTCGATCTGGTGTTGATCCAGCAATTCTCCAGTGCTCCCGTCCTGTGGAGGAGTTCTTGCCCCTATCCTGCCCCCTGCCTGCCCCTCGGCCCCCCTTAAACAGTCACCCGAAGGTGACTGTTAGGGGCTTTTCTTCCCCAAGCTGCCCCTCCCTAACCCCTTGAACAGTGACTGTCAACAGCCCCCTTAAGGGGTTGTTCCTTCCTCCCAACCAAGAGGGAGGGGTACCTTAATGTGTTACTATTACAGACTTTAGAGCAATGGCCGACCAAGGAGACAATAACACATTTGTTTTGCATGATACCAGGTGGGAACACAACACTTTGGTGGATGCTGATAAAAAATGGTACAATGTAAGTGGTGTGGCGAACAAATGAATACGGGAGTATTCTGTTTGAAGTAGCACGTATGTGGGGTAGATGGAAATATGAAGAAATGTGACAATGTACCCATAGAGAGTAGTGAATCTATGAGGGCACAGGTCTTTACTCACAAGAAAAGCCTTGCAGAAAGAAATTCACATTGGTCATGCAGAAGACTTGCACGAGAAACTGTTAGGAAGAAGAGATGAAAGGCCGAGCCAAAAAGGTAAAGGGTAAAAAAGAGTTGAAGCTGAGTCATCCACATTGTCTGATGAACATAGTCGTCAAGGTGACAAGGTGCCTAAGACGTTGAAGGATATCAATTCCACTTAGGCGACAAGGTGGCTGCTTAGACGTCGCCTAGGTGGTCAAAGCAGTATTATTAGGTGTGTGTATATATATGTATATATATATGAATATATACAATCATATATATAATCATATATTAATACAATATATATGCAAACATACAAACATATATACAAAAATATAATTATGTTTATAAGTTATAATTGAATGTATATGGTTGTGTACCTACATATAAATGTGATTTTATATATGTAATTACGAAAGTGTGGATATTTATTTTTGGATAAGGAGTTAATCTTGATAAATTAATTGTGTGAGAGAGAAAGAGGGAGAATAGAGAGCTAAAAGAGAATTTTATAAATTTTAAATATATAATATATGTTTATAATCATAAATCTTAAATATGTATGATAACATAAGCCATAGTGAAATATATTAATATGTTCAAACTATTATTAAATAGATGTCCCTTGTGGGAGGTATCTAGGGGTGAAAATCACAAAATTATTTTTTTAATCATGTAAAAATATCTAAGACGCCTTGCGGCCCTTGCCTGGGTGCCTTTTGGGGAGTCCAAAAAGGCGACCCGGCAAGGCACAAGCAAAGGCGACCTGGCACCTAGGCAACGCCTAGGCGTCCACCTTGACAACTATGCTGATGAAGTAGATAAATTTCAAAGAAGAGCTATGCATGCTAGCAAACAATCACATAGAAGATGAAGATAGAAGGAAGGGAGCAAGATGCTCTACAACCAGGGATCCGACATTTCGTCGGTCACAGTCATAGATCGCGGAATCGGCCGATCCGATTCTTGGCCGAAGGGCCGATTCGGAAAAAGTTCCGACAGAATCGGTCGGAATCGGATCGGAATTGGAATCGGATCGGCCGAATCAGTTGGGATCGGAATCGGATCACTTTTTCCTTTTTTTGCTATTCTAGTCGGATCGACCAAGATCGGCCAGAATCGGTCCAAATCGGCCAGAATCAGTCCAGAATCCGATCGGAATTGGAATCAGATCATTTTTTTTTGCTTTTTTTTCTTCGATTCTGGATTGATTTTCTTCCATTGGAACGGTTGGAATCGGTCCGGATCGGATCGGTACCCACCGATCCCGATTCCGATTCCGATTCCGATCTCACGATCCTTGGTCACAGTTGACCCAACCCACAACTACTAAGAATATCAAATCATGAGGGGACATTTCGTCAACCTACTTCGACACGACCCTGTTGAAACATCTGAATTTCCCTTTTTTTAGAAGAAAATTCTTTTTCTTGGGCTAGCATTGACTACTATGAAAATATGTGGTATTCATAGAAGTATTAATTAATTTGATGTGACATTATTTTATAGAAACACCGATGATTCCACAGATTTGCTAATTGTTGATATGGGTATCACTCATCAATTAGATGATTTGAACCACAATTTTATTTATGAGGTTGTATAAGTTCTTTGAAAATAAATTTTGACCTCTTTCCACCGGATTTACGATATTCTAGTGTTAATTACATCGAACAAATATTCGAACACCCTTGAGTAACCGTTACAACAACATATCGAACAGAAGTCATTCCCCACATAAACATAACGTTAGAAGACATATCCCTATGGCCTTATGAGATAAAATTAGCTTGAACTTAATTCAAACATTTTTGTTTAGGCTCATTGTTTTTTTTTTGTTTGAGATTTTGCTTTGATTTGCTTATGTCTTTGGTCATTTGTTGACGTCAAGGATTCCGGAATCGGAATCCGATTCCGATTCCAGGAATCGGCCGGGAATCGATTCCGGATCGGTTGGAATTGGTTTTTTTTTGATGAAAAAAAAAATTCAAAAAATTCAGAAAAAAATCTAAAAAATAGGAAATGAGTTAGAAAAAATTTTAAAAATAAGATTAGCATTCATCCACAGGACCACATCGAATAAATACTAATGAACTCCAATTGAAGTTAAGTACATATTCCATTGATTCAAAAATCAAAGAGTAGATACATCATGAAAAAAAATATACATTTACATCATATCAATCTACTACCAATATCTAGGATATAGATATTGGTTTTCCTCCTCTCCCTGCTGCTTTCGATGCTCCTCCCTCGTGCTCAGTCTTGTATACTGTCCGGGACCATATCCATATGAAAATAATGCCGACGCCATGCTATCAAAGTTGTACGAATCGGACTGCGGGACGACCGGGACGTAAGCAGAGGATGGTGGAGCTAGTGGTGTATCCGAATGCTGGATACTGTGGCTCCTGTATATAAGAATCATGTGTATCTGAATCCAGCGTGTAATACGGCTTTGGATGCCGTGAATCAGGAGACTCGGCTGCTGCTGATGGCTGCGTCGCTGGTATGCACTCCTCGTCATCATCACCTAAGGAGTGAGAAGGAGCCTGCGTCTTTGTCATCCGGGCCGACAGACGCCCGACCTCTGGCTTCCTTCTCTTCACCTCTTCGGCCATCTGCGAAGTACCGAAGGTCCGAACCCAAAGTTTTTTTTCAACTTTGCAAATCCTCCCATTTTTCGTGCGGTCACTTTTGTTTTCGTTTTCCCGGACCGCGAACGAGCCGGGTAGCGGCGGGGACCCAGCCGGGGCTAAAGCCGGCAGTGGTCGCTCCATAGCTACTGTGGCAGAAGAAGGCCATGCCTGAGCCTGAGAAGTAGGTGGAGCTGGAGCTAGAGCATCCTCCTCGGCTTCAACACCATCCAACTCTCCTTCAGCCCATGTACGGTCATCGGGATCAAACTCAGCTGCATGATCCCTGGCTTCCCTCTCTTCTATCCAGGAGGCAAGTGCATACTCCTCCTGGAATATCTGATCCATGTCCACCTCCTCAGGTGGTGGTGTGACGGAGGAATGCCTCTGCTAGTATGGAGTCTATGGACCACCTGCGAATCGTGCAAATCGCTCCTCACTGATCTTCTGTCGATCCTTGATATTCTTGATGCGCAGCCTCATGTTGTAATGACAGAAGACCAGCTTCTCCAGCCGGTCTGAGGTCAACCTGTTCCTCCTTTTCGTATGTATCAGGTTGAATGTACTCCAGTTCCTCTCACAATGGGAGGAACTGGTGCTCTGGCTGAGTATCCTGATACCGATGGCAGCAAGTGGATTCCATCCACTCCTGGTGTTCACCTGAACCCACCACTCAGCTGCAAGAAAAAAAAAAGAGAAAAGGTAAACAATTAGCCCATCATCTTACATAACTTATATGAAAAGAAAATAAAATCTTCATCAAGCTATTACTATACCAGGTGACACTTTGTCAACTGAATATTTCAGATCAGCATCTGAGTATACGTCGACCCTCATCTTATACTTCTGCATCTGAAAAATTTATAAAAAAAAACATTAGATGCCTGGTAAGGCTACTCCAAGGTATTGAATGAACTCTGACTTACTTCTATCTCAGCCTCTATCCTGTCCTGCTGAGATCGGCACAGACGCTGAATAACAGCAAGTGCACCCCGCATCACCTCGTTGTCGTTCACCACCTGTCCTCCATATTGGATTCGGGGGTTGAAAAAATATCATGCAAGAATTTATTAGATAACATTATGAATAAGACAATTATTCAGCAAAAATATTTTTTTAACCAACTAACCTGCAGCATGGACATCGTGGTGCAAGGTATTGTCCCATCAGTCATCTATGATTTTCCACCACTTTTTGTAACCTCTGGAATTTTTTTCTTTTATTTTCAATTTTACGCGGTCCATGGCATCGTACAACGTGCCCATCTGGTCCCTGTCATCTGTGTCTACCAACCTCAAGACAACTACCAGTGGCTCAATGATTGCCAAGTAGTAGGCAATCCTCTCCCAAAACCTCTTGTCAGTGATCTGCTTCTCAGACCTGACAAGAATCTCCAGCTGATCTTTTTTGTCATGCAGGTTGTTCACCATATAGTTATAATACTCCTCGGACTGTGTGAACCTAACCAATGCATGCCTGTGCCGGTGTAGACTCTCCAACGCAATGAAATTCGTAACAAATCGAGTCGGACCAGGCCTAACAAGATCGTGCCCTCCTGGCGTTGATCTCATGATATGCAGCAGGCGGGGATGCGAATAAATAAATGATGTGATCGTCTGCGCCTACCTGACAAGGGTGGATACACCCTCCTCCTTGCCTACATCCTCTAATATGAGATCAATGGAATGTGCCGCACAGGGCACCCAGAACATGTGCTTCCTCTTCTCCATCAACTTTCTCTCAGCCGCCTTATATGAAGGTTCGTTGTCAGTGACAACCTGAACCACATTGTCCTCCCCGATCTCCTCCACCACCGCATTCATCAGAGAAAAAAGGAAGTCGGCATTTTTTATCTTCCCAGGAGCATCAACCGACTTCAAGAATGTTGTCCCCTTAGAACAATACACCAAGAAGTTTATCATACTCCTCTTGGTGATACCTGTCCACCCGTCGCACATAATTGTGCAACCCCTCTCCTTCCACACCAATTTGAATCCATCCATCCACTCCTTCAAACTCCTGGACCTCCTCATCCAGGCCAGCGTCGTATATATGTCTGCTGCCCGGGGCTTGCAAACCCGGTCCAGCCTCACCCACGGCATCCACCATCGTCTGGAAGTAGGGGCTGGTGGCTGCATGTGCTGGGATGCCTACATTAAGTTAAAAAAAATTGGGATCAGGCTAAAATTAAGTTTAAGTAAATAAAACATAGATAAATGTCAATTTAAAAGTGATACCTGCATGCAAACACCACTTCACAATGTGGCGGACGGCTCTCTTTGCAGTCGTTCCTGTTGCCTTCACCCCTTTCATTGCTTGTTTAATCCCCATCTGCCCAGCACTCTGTTTCCTAAATAAATACTCATCACTCGGTGTAAATCGAGTGCTGGTAAAAGTAGAACGGCGGTATGGCTCCTGTCTCCTGGGGTCAGTCTCTCGGTCTCGGGTAGGGCGAGCCGATGCTGATCGGCCCAAAGCTGGGTCAACTCTGGACCCAGACCCTCCTGCTCCCCTCCTCCTGTCCTCCTCTTGTCCTCCTCCTCAGCAAATGCACGCTTGCTAGCATGCCTAGCACGTCTAAGCTCGGAGTCTGTGGACTCGTCCTCGCTCTCTAGCTCCGGCTCAGCTGGTGCCTTCCCCTTGCCTTTCCCTTTCGAGGTAGACAAATCGCGGTCCCTCCTCCTCTGGAGTAGCTCGTCGTGCAACTCCTCCCTCTGCTCAATCCTAACAGCCCGTTGAGAGGCTCTACCTGTCATGTAACATCTCATCTCCTCATTTTTTTCCCTCGGCACCTTGTCACATTTTTTTACATTTCCACATGTTCCAGCAATATGTTGTTTTAGCCGGAACAACCCCCCGTTCATCTCCTTCCCACACCATTTGCACTGTACCCTCTTCCTGACTGGGTCTACCATGTGCCCGTGTTCCCAACCCACGTCGGAAGCACGTGCTGGTGCTGCATCACCTTGATCGGCCATTGCTTATATCTGCAAAAATTGTAAACAATGCACTAAAAATGATTAGATAACATAAAAATTGCTTTAGATGCGCTATTCGGGAAGCGAGACGACGAAGTAACACACCATTCGGTATGTTTAAAGGGTTACGTATTTGCCGGAAATGGTCGTAAATTAACGTACGGGGTATCCAAAAATTTCCCGTACAAAGAACATCCAATCGATGTTCAAACAACTTGAGCGGAGTTGTTCGATCAAAAATCGCCGAGTTTAACTCTGCTCGGATTCGTCGGAAACGTGTAAAAATAGACGTACGGGATATCCGGAATTTTTCCCGTGCAAAATGGACTTAAACGGATAGTTCAGAACTTGGACGGACTTGTTCGGTCGGAAATCACAACGTTTAATGACGCTCGGACTCGTCGAAAATGCGTAAGAATGGACGTACGAAATTTTCGGCGAAGAAATCTTATCAAAAACTTTATAAAGATCGAAGAAGAGGTTGATTCGAGGCCGATCCGAGCTTGGATCGGCAGAATCCCTTGAAGATGTTGCTTAGAATCGCCGGAATCGGTGGAATCGATGCTGGAATCGCTGGAATCCTTGTGGAATCGGTGCTGGGAGCTGGGATCGACACCAGAATCGCCGGAATCGATGATGGAATCGCCTGGAAATTGCTGGATGTCAGTTGTTCCGCCGCGGGAGCAGTCGATTCCGGCCCTTTCGAACCGGTCCACTTGAGCTGGTCTTCCGATGGAATCGGTCGGCCACAAGGAATTGGTGGAATCGGATCGATTCCGACCGATTCGTATCGATTTCGACCGATTCCGCGGAATTCCTACCGGAATCGATCCTTCCGCAGGGAATCCACCGATCCGATTCCACCGATTCTGTAAACCATGGTTGACGTAGACAATTTGAGTTAATTTCTCTTTTTTTTCTCTATTTTTACTTGTTTATAGGAATTGATTTCTAATTTTTGTGTGGTGGTTAGTATTTTTGTTTGATTTAGGTGGATTTTTATTATTAAGATTTGTTCTTAATAATATTGATGTCTTAAATTTTCATGATTGATTTTAATTCAACATGTTTTTGTAGTCATTAATTGACATTTTTATGCATTATTTAATGGCATAATTTTGGTTGAATTATGTTAACATTTTATTAATATTTTAATCATTTATTTGATTTGAATTTTGCTATGCGTACTTATTTAATTAAGTAGCATCATTCATATGATTTGATTCGATTTTTTTCGTTGAGATGAATTCGAATTTAACATGTTTCATAACCGTTTGTAGTCATTTTTATGCATAATTTTATAATATGAATTTAACTTGGTTATGATGACATTTTTGTTAATAAATAAGTCATTATTTAATTCGATTTAATTAAATTTAATTCTTTGATTAAGTTTTAGATTATTTAAACGACTTAATTAATTTTATCCACCTCTCAAAGTTCATGGGGATTCGATGTCATTTAAAATGGCACATCGGGTCAATTGAACTTGAATTTCATTTCATGTTAATCTGAGTACATGGAAGTACAATAAATGAGGGGTCATGCAAGCCTTGCTCCTCAATTAAGTGTCAAACTTTGTTTGGTTTGATTGGCATTTCGATTTTACCGAATCAGATTGTTTTTATCACATTCGATTTTGTTGGCATTTTGACTTTACTAAATTAAGCTTTCTTTTTTAATCACATTCGATTTTGCTGGCATTTTGACTTTATTGAATTGGGCTTTCTTTTTGAATCACATTTGGTTTTGTCGGCATTTTAACTTTACCGAATTGAAATGGCACATCGGGTCAATTGAACTTGAATTTCATTTCATATTAATCTGAGTACATATAAGTACAATAAATGAGAGGTCATGCAAGCCTTGCTCCTCAATTAAGTGTCAAACTTTGTTAGGTTTGATCGGCATTTCAATTTTACCGAATCAGACTTTTTTTATCACATTCGATTTTGTTGGCATTTTGACTTTACTGAATTAGGCTTTCTTTTTTAATCACATTCGATTTTGCTGGCATTTTGACTTTATTGAATTGGGCTTTCTTTTTGAATCACATTTGGTTTTGTCGGCATTTTAACTTTACCGAATTGAACTTTTTTTTTGGATCTCATTTGAATTTGCTGGCATTTTGACTTTACCGATTTAAGCTATCATTTGAATCCCATTCGATTTTGCCGGCATTTCGGTTTTACCTATTTAGGTTTTCCTTCATGTATCCAAAAATGGCTTGATTGCATACGATATGTGACATTTCTAGAGCTTGTTCGGTTTCGCTGGCATTTTGACATTATTGATCTGAGTTTCAACTTTTCCGACATTTCGATTTTACCGAACCAAATTTTCTTCATATATCCAAGAATGGCTTGATTGCAATTGATATGTTACATTTCTGGAGCTCGTTCAATTTTGTCAACATTTCAACTTTACCAACCTGGGTTTCGACTTTTCTGACATTTCAGCTTTACCAATGTGAGTTTTCTTTTTGGATCTGGAGTAGCTTAGGTTCTCATTCTAAATGCGATCTACTTGGTCCCCTTTCCAAGAAAGTTGGGACCCGAATCGATTGGACTTTGAAGGTAAAGCGAAACCCTTCCTTCCTTTTCGAATGGCCAAAAACTGGTTCGAAGCGATTGGGATTTGCTTTGAACTCTGGACAAAATGCAACTAAGGAGACCTTCAAACTTTCTCTCTCTTGGAACTCAATTCCAAGAGGACCTTTACTAACAAATCCCTCTCCTCTTCCACCCAAAAAAAGGCCATGTATGTATGAGCCATAGGGGGGTGTTTATAGGAGTTTTTAGAGGGACAAAAGGGTCATTTGGAAGGCCCCATTAAAACCATTTTCGAGTTAGCGGAGAGTGACCAGATTCGAGGTGAAATTACCCCATTTCCTCTCCCTCTTTTTGGGATTGTTTGATCGGTGGTCAAACCAGGAGGTAACCACACTAGGGGTGACCTGATCCAGGGAGGTGGGCGCACCTCCCTGGCCGGTGGATGTCATGGGGAGGTTGGTTGACCGGGTCTCCCCCTTTTTCTTTTCTTTTGATTCTTTTCTTCACCCCTGTTTAACTGGGGGAGGGGGGGTAAGCGTGCGGCCAATTTTCCTCCCTTTTTTTGCTTTTTTGTTTTACCCTCCGGTTGATCGAGAGTTGACTCGGGTGCATTGTTCACTTGAGCCCTCTCTCTCGCACGACTCATTCTCTCTCCCCGACTTGTCTCTCTCATGATGGAATCATGCAGTGACGATAGTTGTAGAGGCGGAGGCGGAGGTGATAAACTTGGCCAGAGCAAGTGCTAGCGGCGATGAGGGAGTCAAACGGAGGTGGCGGTGGCTTTCTTCTCCCCATCCCCTGTTCCAGCAAACCCAACATGCAAGGGGTTCTCGTGGCGGCTTTTTCTTCTTCCTGGCGACCATAGCAGTGGCGGCACTGTGGTCTGGCAGTGGTAGCAGCTCGTGAAGACGGCAGTGGCAACTCCTCCTCCCGTTCATCTCATTTCCCTCTCTCTCCCAATGCCTTTTCCTCCCCCGTCGGGCTGCTTGTGAGGGTCCTTGCTGTTGGCTCTCTTTCGGTAGTGCTTCATGACAACGGTTGCGTAGTTTGGTTACTACAACAATGAGAGGGCAAGGCCTTGGCAGCGGCGGTAGGGTTGTCTGATGACGATGATGGTGAGAAGGAAAGGTAGCGATAGCGGCGCGGTTCAGCGGTGATAGCGGGGAGGCTCCTCTCGGCCCACGATTACAACCAGAGCTTGCGAGGGCTCCTCACAGCTGCTCCTTCTTTGGCCGACCTTCACGGTAGTAGCGGGCTTGGCAATGGAGGCTTACGAAGGCAGCAACAACAGCGGCTTCTGTCTCTCCCCTCTTCTTCAATAGTTTTTCTTCTTCTCCGGAGAGGTCGTAAGCACAAAGTCCTGTAAGGACTTCTTTGTGGTGTCTCCAATTGGCAAGGATTTTCCAGTGGCTCTCCCTTGCGGAGACAGCGGCAATAGGGGAAGTTCTTGACCAGTTCCCTTTTAACAAAATTTCTTCTAACAACTCCCTTCTTCTTCTAGTCATCCTAATGAACAAGTACCCTTTGGGCAGTGATTTAACAGTGGCATCGACATCGTTTATGACATTGATAGTGGTGAAAGGCCTTCGGCCTTCGCTTTTCTTTGCTTTCGGCAAACAGGGGCCCTTCGGGCTTTGTTCGATAACGGCATTGACGTCGTTTTGCAACATCGGCAGTGACGACAGCGAAAGATCTTGGTCTCCATTTGGCGATGTCAATTTCTACCGAACATTGGTAACACCCCTCCCTTTGCTCTTTTCCATTCGACAATGATTTCGTCAATCACCAATTTTCGATCGGGTTATCTTATTCCGGTGGAAGATCTTGTCTACCTCTTTTGGAGGGGACCCATCAATTTCAGCAAATTGCTGAAGATTTAACCAGTTGGGGCTTATCTTTTTCTAAATTCGATTTTGACATACCAACATTGATATTTGTCGATCGATGCATGCATTTATCCACATGTGTTTGACCCCTTTTTATAGGTTGAAAATTTTCCAGTTTCACAGACCCTAAATGATCACTTGTTTAGGAGACAAAATAGTTCGTAAAGAACAATTAATGCATCATTTAAGAGGGTGAAGGCAACCATTGCAACTACAAGGTGAGTAGTCAAACACATCTATATGTGATTTTTACATGCATGTGGCAATATTAAAGGTCATCTCAGACATGTATATTATCTATTTCTTGAGTGGGACAATAATATTTTTTATCTTAACATAATGTAGGCGTTCTAGCACATGCCACCTTTCATTCCTATTTTCAAACCATGGTTAATGAAATTGAGGAGGTTAGTTTGGGATTATGAATCCCAACTAACATGCATATTTACGTTGTCGTGGTAAATGACCTGAAGGCATGGATAGATAGATTTAATTTGGTTTGGGGGGAGAGGGATGTACAATCACGTGTGATGGGTAAATAGGTAGACATGCATCACAAAGAAAGTATGATAAATATTCTTATTTATTGTTATGAGGGAACAATATTTTTGAACTATATCGATGCTCCAAGTTAAATAAAAAATGTATACTATATATTTTCACTTATAGATACCGTTGTAGAAAAGATTGGGAAGAACAACATTATACAATTTATCACAACTAAGGAGCCCTCATATAAGATAGCATGAAGGAAGTTGACGAAGAGGAGGTCACGCCTCTTATGGGTTTCATATATAACACATTCCATCGACCTCGTATTGGAGGATATTGGTAAAGAGGTATCCGCTTCTACACTTGTCAGCCAAGCACAAATCATCATGTCATTTCTAATCATATCTACATTTGCACCATATAATGAAAGATCATACTAAGAGACACGATCTTATTAGGTTTAGTCTGACTAGGTTTGCCACATATTTTATTACCTTGGAGAACTTATACTGACACAGACATGAATCAATCTTTCATAGTTCCTGACACGCACAACATGATAGATCAACTAGAAATCCTTGCCCAGATGAAGTGTGTAATAATAGGTAAGTGTTTTTTTAGGAGAGAATGCAATATTATGTATTCATCATTAAGTCAATTATACAAGTGTTGAGATTAGCGGACTTAAATGAGAGGAACCAAATGAGATACCTCTATGATGTATGGACAAAGCTAAATTGAAATTAAAAGAAAATCACCGTAAATGTTATAAGAAGTGATCACAAAATCATAGATGAGAGATGAGACCGGACACTACACCATGGCGTGAATGCAACAAGTAATTCTCCTTATCTTTAATTTAATCGTTGGTTGATGCATAAAGGCATGTTCTCACGTGATACGGAATGAATGCAGAATGTTTTTTAAACCCTTGAACACAGTTTGGTGACCAAGTGTACAATGAGAGTTGGGGTTTTTAAACCCCTCAACACAATACCCCTCATCACTTCTTGATGGGGTTATATAGACCAGAATGTTTTTTAAACCCCTGAACACTAGATGCAATGGTATTTATATAACAAGATTGCTCGTACTATGTTGAAAAAATAGACATTCTATGATGATAATTGATATTATTGTGAGGGTACCATCATTAACTCATTGTCTATTGTTCTCTCTTGTAATCGTGTGGTGAGCACAAGTTAATATAAGTGGATGGAATCCACTTGCTAAAATTGTCATTTGCATTCTGAGTTAGAACACAAGTTCTTCTCAATGCGAGAGAAACTGGAGTATATTTAGCCTAATCTATACCAAGAGAAGGAATATGCTAACATCTAATAAGTTGGAGAAACTTGTGTTCTATCATTACAACATGTAGCTAATGATTAAGAACATCAAGGATTGCCAGAAAATTCAAAAGAGAGATTCACAATAAAAGCAAATGGAGCCTCCAAAGAAAGAGTAGAAGCACAAGCACGTCAAGAAACTATTAAAGATGTTGACGTAGAATATCTTTTCTCGGAGGAGCACCCACTTGCTGTGTGGGTGGAGAAGAGGCCAAATAGAGCACCTCCAGAGTTCGATCATGAGGATCACAGATGGGATGAAGGCATGGAATGCAATCTTGCTAGGATCTCCAAGATCTCCCAAGAATCTCTCTCCATATCTCTAAGAAACAAGATCACGACTCCAACTTTAAAGCTTCATATTAATACAAATTATCCATATCATTAATATTATCTCTTATTCTCTTTTCTATTATTAATTCAATTAGATGATTTTATGAAATTTTCACATGTTAACAACTCAATTGTTACATCTATCCAAAGTCTTAACTAAGTGTTGATTCACTTCTACTATAATTATTTTTATATGGTTATGTAAGTGATTCAAATTGCCACACGGCCTCTCAATTTTCAAGGAGATTTCTTCTCTTGATATTACTCAGCAAAAAGTTTAGATACACAAGGGAATCTATTGATGTATCTCTTATTGATAATGATCATCTTTCCTATATCTATCTTAATTCCTCATGTCAACTTGTTCAATCTTAGTCCTTAAGTCACATGTCCCTAAGAGATTATTGTCATTTTACCCTAGTATGCCAAGATCCAATATCCCAAGATTTTGCTGAGATCTTGGAGAGATTTCTTCTCTCCAATCACTTAAAGATGAAACCTAGATGTGAGAGACAATCCTTGGATCACACCAAAATCCAACGAAAAACCTATAATGGGGTGCATTTTTTGATTTTTTTCATTTTTTACAATTTATATTTTTACATAAAATATATCCTACGTAAATTTAATATGATATCCAATCTTCCGAGATACTCCAGAGATTCTTGTGAGATCTCTTATCTTTCATCCTCTCGAGATGAAGTCAAGATCCGATATTGCAATATTTGGCTAAAGGGGAACTAGATGATGGTTGAACCTAACTACTACTTCAGCTCTAGCTTCAGCACCAATTTTAGCCTTAGCCCCAGCGCTATCATCACAAACAACCTCTCACCATGACAAGCAAATTGGATGCTTCAAACAATCATAGAATGATATCTTGCCGAGATCTCGCGAGATCTCGGTCTCGCCAAGGGGGCCGAGAAACGAGATCGCTGAGATCTCACCCCATGTAGCCTAGTTTGAAAAAAAAAAAATCTTCGGGGCTTTGCCCCCGTGATACCCCCACAAGGGGAGCTGCCCCCTTGACCATAGTTGTCAAGGCGACAAGGCGCCCAAGGCGTTGAAGGGTACCGATTCCGCTTAGGCGACAAGGAGGCCGCTTAGGCGTCGCCTAGGCGGTCAAGGCGGTATTCAAGTAAGGCTGAGTCGGGAGGTTGTTATATATAAAAAAAACATAAATATAATTATATTTTTTATGTTATAATTGAATATGAGTGTTTTATCAATGCACATAAGTAAATATGATGTGTGTAAAAGAGAAGAAAGTTAAATAAATATTTGTAAAATTTAAGTATATAACTCATTTATGATTATAAAATTTATATATGTGCAATAGTATAAGTGATGGTAAAATATTGTTATAATATTATTAAATGGGGGGGCACAGAGTAGTCGCGGATTGACCTGCGCGGTCAGGTCGCGGGGATCGGGGGGCGCCGCCGCGGGGTTGTCGGGGGGACGAAGCCCCGAACCCCAAAAAAGTATGTAATAGTGTGAGTGAGACAAAGAGAGAGAGAGAGGAAAGAGTTGAAAAAGAACTTAATTAAGTATATAATATATGTTTATAATCATAAATCTTAAATATGTATGATAGTATAAGTGATAATACAATATATTAATATATTGAAACTATCATTAAATAAGTGTCCCTTGTGAGGGGCATCAAGGGAGAAAAATCCCTCAAAAACTTTTTTTAATGATGTAAAAATACCCAAGGCGCCTTGCTTGGGCGCCTTGGGCGCCTAGGCTAGCGCCTTGGGCGCCTTGGGCGCCTTGGCGGGCGCCTTGGGCGCCTTTTTGGCCCCAGACAAGGCGCCCTGGCAAGGCGCCCTGGGAAAGGCGCCTTGCCGCCTAGGCGACGCCTAGGCGCCGCCTAGGCGGGCGCCTTGACAACTATGCCCTTGACCCCAGCGACCTGACTGTGCAGGTCAATCCGCGACTACTCTGTGCCCCCCGTTTATGATAGTGTAAACATATTAATATATCTCACTATTTCTTATACTATCACATAAAAAATGTGCTACAAGTTTAATACGTTATTAGTATTTAAATGAGATTGTATACAAGTTTTAATCTTTTAGAATCACAAAGATCATCTTTTTGGTATGGAGAGTGTTTTATAATTGTTCATTCACACAGTTGATGCATAAATGTGTTATATATTTTTATATAAATTCATTGATGTACCCCTATCTTTATAAGATATTATGTTATGTTTCATACATATATAAATTTTGATCTGAGAATCCAAGATCCAATCTCTCAAGATTTTTCCGAGATCTCTTTGAGATCTCTTCTCTTTTACCCCTCCGAGACGAAGCCGAGATCCGAGACGGCAATCCTTACAAACAATTGAAGAATGCGTATGAGTGGCATGAGAATTGGGAATTCTTCATCACAAGTAGAAATGAATCACAGACATCTTCTCAGATGATGATGAGGAAGAGTTTATACCACCAACACAACATCAACATTTAGTAAGTTTAGGTGGAGGTAGAGGAGGGGAAGAAGGTTCTTTCAGCAGTGCATATAGTAGTGGGGCATAAGCTAAAGATTTGAGTCAAAAACAACATTCGAGTGGTAAAAGTCAACATTGGAATCAGATAAGATGTTTTTATCAGTACGCGGCAGCCATTTATCCAGAATCCCCCGAGGACTTCTAGCCAGATATTCCACTCACAGCTTCAGTGCAAGACGCTGCGTATGATTTTAGTTAGAAGGTCAATTCATTATTTTCATATAGATATGAACTAATCATGACAGACAACTCTCAATAAAACATCCAAAAGAATCTAAAAAACAAAGAGTACGAAGGTCAATTCCATTGATATTGGTGAAAGGAAGGTACATTTTGTATTGCATATCATTTGTAGCATGTTCTTTATTTATTAGAATGATTATTAGTGTTAACTTATATCCACTCATATTCAAATCTCTTATAATGACATGAAAGTGTGTAAGATGTTACATTTTAATTTTCAACAAATTTTTGGGGGTTTCCTAATTTTTATATAATTTTTAGTGATTTTTATGAATTGTTATAACAATAAAAAAAATTATCAATCCGAACTGATTCTGAATGGGTTTGTCTTTTGAATAATCAACCAATTCGATCCGGATTGGACCGGTGGCCACCAATCTAGGTACCGATTCGGATCTGGCGATCATTGGCTACATTTCAATCCAGTAGGCAGAAGTAGCTTGATGCAACGAGCCAAAACCTGAATCACTTCTGGCTGGTCCATATCATTTTTTCTTTTGATCCTTTAAATTTATTTTTCGTTCTTTTTTCAAGTCAATAAAGATTAATACACTGCAATGCAATGTTGTTGGCACTGGAAAATTTTCAAAAATTTTAGAATAGCATTAGGCTAATATAATACTCAATTGGTCCACAAGGTCCAATGCTCACATTTTACCCAAAATAAAAACATATTTGCCAATCCATTTTGAAATAACCCATTTTCAATGTCAATTTCTCAACCTATCTATGCCCCACTTAATGGGCCGGCTTCCTATTTAAGAAACAAACCCAATTTTATTATCAAATGATGGCCCACATGCCAACTTATTTGCGCCACGACCGTATAGTGCCAATTGTATTAGGATTATCGTTTAATCTAAATCTCAAGTGGCCCGCAAATAATCCTCAGATGTTGGCCCTTTCTCAAAATCCATCATGGGCTTAATACAATGAAGAATTTACCTATGCGGCAGCCAATATGGCCCCATTTTGGGGCTGAAATTGGCCCCAAAGGGCCTAGATCCAATCAGATCGGAATCTAATATAGGCCCTGTTTCTGTTATTTATTTCATTTTTGAAACTTTTTAAGAATTTTTTAGGGTGTTTTAAGAACACATCCGAACCGATTCCATATAGGTTTTCCTCCTGAAAAATTGGCCAATCCGATCTGGGTATCGATTCCGATCTGGCAAACTATGCACAGGGGGCACTTGATGACCTGTTTTGGGCCTTGATCAGAGCCCATATTCAACCCATTCGGCTCAATTTCAGGCCCATTCCAGAGGCCTTCAATCAGCATATTGAAGGGCTTATCAACAATATGTTTTGGGCCCATTTAAGAGCAATCATGTGGCTCATTCTCGAACCTGTTTGCAGCTCAGTCAAGGGCCATGTGCAGCCCATTTATAAGAGCTATCTTATGGCCTATTCATGGGGCCCATCTTTGGCCCATTTAAAGTTAATTGCTTGGTCAATTCTCTGGCCCACTAATAAGCCCAATTAAGGCCCATCCTCAAGCCCTGCAAGCAGCATGTTTAAGTGCTGTTCTCAGCCCATATAATAGCCCTCAGCCGTCACTGATCTTAGTTTGTGGACTTTGGGTCATACTCATATGAATGACCTATTAATGGTTGGATTAGGGTCCTGATTCCAGCCTATCATAATTTCAAAACGTATTACATGTTAGCTTAATCCTTGACTGTCCTTGGCCCAAAAATCAAATTCCCGTGCTGAACGAGGGTAATTGGGTAAGTGATTGGGGTATATACCTGGAAGGGGATCATTAATGGACCTTAAGCCTAAATTAGAGGGGGGGCATACCTCTGTTGAAGTCCCGGATAAACGAACACAAGAGGATAAACCCCTGTTGAGCCCCCTTAGGGGGGCACCTTCCAATGATCTTGGACCTGTCATAGAGGGGCTTAAACCCCTGTTCGATCTTCCTTGCTGCTGCCTGATGGGATAAGAGGGATAGTATACACGTATACGTATGCATTTATGTGTATGTGTATGTAACATAAATAGTTGATCGACTTAGGCATAAAACAAGATGTGATAGGATGCCTATAAAATGAAACTGATGGCATACCCATCCAGTTGCCATGATAGGGTCAGAATACTTAGAAACCCAACGAACCATGACAGTGCCTATTGCCATGCTTTGTGCAGCAAGAAGCATCCACCATTCTCCACTTCCCCATATTGTAAAGCTACTCTCTTCAAGTGCTGGAACCTGTAGAACCAAGTTGATGATAATTTTAACAACCAAAAAAAAGAAGCAACCAACAGAAAAAACAGTGAATCCAAGGGCATGTAACTCTATAAGAAGAGAAAGTCAACATGATAAAAACAAAAATTGACTATTGAGCACTGCTTCGTCAATCAACATGACAAAGTCTCTTATAGTCTTATTCAGAATAATCAGAACCTGAAGGTCATGAACAGAGTTCTCCCAACACTCCTCGAAGTTCTTTTACACAAATAAAGATTCCTAATAAATAAACAGTACCCAGAGGAAAAAAGAGACGACCAGTTGAATGTTAGAACAGCATGTTGAACAGCTTATACAATATATTGAACATGCAAAGTTGACGTAAATAAACTGAAACAGAAATAATAACACTCCTATCATGTCCAGAGATGACAGTTGGAGACTTCACGAATGTCATGTTTGTAAGGTTTAACTTGCGCAACAGTACAGTTATGAAAGAAACAAAATACAAACATGACAAAATTGCAAAGAAACTTTTAACTGGTCATCAAGGGAAGAAGCAAGAACAAGTACACAAGCAAAAAGAAGTGGACCATAAGATTGAAAGATAAGCACAACGCATAGTTCTCGAGATGATAAGGCAACCAAGATCTTAAGCATACAAGGTGCCCGCCACATGACCCAAGATAATGAATCTTAGATAAAATTATCACTACAAACATTAGCATCTAACATAACATACGACTCCTTAAATTATACCCATGTATACAAATGAAGAAGAAATGAATTTTTGTACTCAAACATCAAACCTACAAATAATTAGGTTGGATGATGAAAAATAAACTTTTTTCACAGTAATAAATGAAACTCGAGAGCAACTAAAATAAGAAAAGAGCAAGATAGGGAAGAGGGAGAACTGGGGTAGAAAAAGAGTGGAAGATTCAGAAGAAAGGAATAAGAAAAACTTTTGAGTGACACCAAAAGGGATAGAGAGATATCAGGAGGCAGAGCTCCCCACGGAGGCGGAACTCCTCAAGGAGGCGGATGTCAAGAGTGTGTCTTCATGGTCCCAGGTGGAGTGGGGGAGATCGTAAGGGCTGTTGGTGTTGTTGGTGGTCTTGTGGGAGGTCCGGCTCCTTCTCTTTTGGCTGGTGGGACATCTTTCGTCCCCACCATGAGGGGAAGGCTGTATTGGCCGTCGTTAGGAAGGGCCATGCTCCAGCTTCCTATCATGATGCTCTTCTCTCTATCCAAGGGTTTCTTCGTAGCAAGCCTTGGACCTATGGTAGGTGTTTTGGCTTTGATCATGTGCAATCCTCATGCAGACATGGATTGAGGTGTCATAAGTGTGATGGGTTCGGCCACTGGGAGAGGTTCTGCTCCTTCGTTCCGGTGAGAACTCTTCATACCTCCTTCAATTTTTCCTCTTCAAATTCTTACTCTACTAGCAAGGTGGTCCCTGGTATGGTGTCGACTCCTCATTCTGATGACAGGAGGTCTAACCATGGGTGGCTGCAGCAATGTCGGAAAGCCTCCATGGGTGGGGCTCTATTTCACCGGAGGAAAGGAAAGATGTTTTGAACCCTTTTCTCAAGAGGAACTGGCTAGATACTCAATCATGGTGAATTGGGACTTCAGCAAATGGAGATTTTCTAATGCGCAACAATTCTTTCACTAACTGGCTAAGTTCAAAGGAGGCTATGGTGTTCACCGTCAAGGGGTGTCACGATTCTATGTTGGAAATTGTCATCAAATGGTGGACTGAAGTGATGTGTGGTTCCATTTGTTTTGATCACTCCAAGCACAATTGGATATAAGATCAATGGCCAACCGGTTTTTGCCTGATCAATCTCCACTATCTCTGTCATTTTGAAGCTCTTTGGGAAGATTATTTCTATGAACAGACAACTCTTACGGTGACCCAACTTTGAAGTCGTGGCGGCTTGTAATCACAGCAAGGTTGCCTTCAAAGAGTATTTCTCCTTACCAGTTTTCATTCGGGATGTTTAGTATAACATTTGCTCAGCTGTAGGGGTGCAATCGAGCCGAGCCGAGCCGAGCCGAGCAGGGCACTGTTCGAGCTCGGCTCGTTCGATTATTTAGCCGTTCGAACTCGGCTCGATACTCGACGAGCTTTCAAAAGTTTTGTTCGAACTCGACTCGATTTAAGCTCGACGAGTTCGAGCTCGGCTCGTCGAGCTGCTCGTTTATGTAAACGAGTCAACTTAGCTCAAACTCGATTCGAACTCATATTCGAACTTGTTTTTGAACTCGAGATCGAACTCGTTTACTTAAAATTAGAGTTCAAATATTAAAAAAAATATTTTAAACTACTATTTAAAAATAAAAAATAAAATTTTACATAATATTAAAAGTATAAATATATAATAAATATAATATATTTTAATTTAATTATTTAAATAAATAGTTAATCGAGTAATTAATCGAATACTTAATCGAGTATTTTATCGAACAATTAAATGAGCTGCTCGCGAACTTATCGAGCTGAGCAGGTCTCTGTTCAGACTCGGCTCGTTTATAAGTCGAGCTTTTTTTTTATTCAAACTCGTTTATTTAACTTAATAAACGATTCGAGTCGAGCTTTTAACGAGCCGAGTAACGAGCTTTTAACGAACGTATTGGTTCGTTTGCACCCTGTTGGCATACATTTTTTTCAAAAAAAAAAGAGAAAAGAAGAGAACAGTTGGGCTGGCTTAAAAGCTGGGCCGACAGCCCATAAGATCAGCCACAATTGGGCCCCATTGGGCACCCCAGCAGGGGCCTGATTTACCTGGCCCATAATTGGCACATTTCAGCCAAGTTCAGGCCTTGTGCGCAGCCCATGGGAGGGCTTGGGCCGCAGCCTCCTGCTGGCCCACAAACCAGGCCCAAGTTGGGCCAGGCCCACTTCAGCTCCAATGTGAACAAGGCCCAGCCGCACCCACCTGCCACCTCAGCAGCCTTGTGCGCACCATGCAGCCACCTCAGCCTCCCAACAGTCAGTTGAAGGAGGGGGAAGTTGAAGGGACAGCCACTCAATCAATGGGATTAAATGGAGTAACCTCCATGGGGGAGGCCAAAGGACACCAACGTACATGCACCTGCTGGCTCTTCATCTGCCCCCCACCCTCTATAAGAGAGGAGGTGCGCACCAGCCCCAGGGGAGGCTGCTGAAGACGCCGCCAAGCTGCTGGACTGCAACCTGCCCCCCTGCTGCCTTGCGCCCTGCCCCCTGCACCTGCTGCTGCTGCCCCCTCTGCTGCCCTCTGCTGTGTGCCCGCTGCAGGAGGCCACTTGCGGCCAGGAGAAGAGAAGGAGAAGAAGTGAAGGGGAAGAAGCAACAGGTGGGTGAAAATTATCTAAATATGTAGTCTCCCTCATTTTCTTTCTCTACTTAATCTCCCTCCAATGGATTGACCGACCCAAGGCCATCCCTGAACAGCCCTCTCGGCCAACCCTTTGCCAGCCAGAACATCCCCTAAACAGTCCTTGTTCTGGTCCCTTGTGCACCTCATTGAACAGGCCCAACCCCCCCCCCCCTGCTGAGGACTCCGGTCAGCACATTAGGGAAACCCAAACAGGTCCCAATGTAGCCCAATGTAGCCCCCTTTCAGCCTGCTCAAATCCCCCCATACAGGCCTGTCTCAGCCCACTTGGAGGCACCCAATTAGACCCCAATTGGTCTCCACGGCAGGCCCAAAATAAAGTCCTGTCCAGTCACCCAAACAAGCCCCCTGACCGGTCTCCAAAAATCAGACCCAGGTCTGGCCACATTGCCCTTTGTGCAGGCCTGTTTTTGGCCCACCGATCAGGTCCCAAATCAGACCCCTTGTGCAGATCCCATTCCGACTCAAGAAGCAGTCCTCTGAAACGCCCTATGTGCAGACCCAAACCGGTCCACTCAAAGCCACCTGAACAGACCCCTTAAACAGGTCCAAGGCTGCCCTTGTTCAGTCCATGTTCAGACCCCAAAACCGGTCCCAAATCAGGCCCCTGAAATGCCCTTTGTGCAGGCCCATTTCGGCCCACCTAAAACCAAACCAAACCAGCCCCGTTGTGGCCCAACCGAATAGGCCTCAGACAGTCCTGTTTACTCCAAAAGAAATATTTGAAGTCCCCTCCGGCAGCCCCTTTGCGGCCTACTGAGAGGACAGCAGCCCAGGGAGTTCCAAACAGGGGGACAGCAGTTTGAAGGCAGGCCGGCTTGAAGGTGACGGCCCGGCACCCCTTGGAAACCGCACGACGGGCCAGGGGCATAGCCGGGTGGCCTTCCAAGCCGGTTCAATCAAGAAAATCCAGCAGGACAGCAGTTTGAAGGCAGGCCGGCTTGAAGGTGACGGCCCGGCACCCCTTGGAAACCGCACGACGGGTCAAGGGCATAGCCGGGTGGCCTTCCAAGCCGGTTCCATCAAGAAAATCCAGCAGGACAGCAGAATTTCCAGCAGGCCCTTCCGGCCCGAAGCAGTTCAAAGCAGGCCCGTTGAGCCTATAAAAATTGAAGCCTGGCTTTGAACGCCGAAGGAATGGACCGGCCCGAAGTGGACTTCAGAAAATTAACAAATAAAAAATCAGAAATGCGAAAGCTACATTAAATTAAGGAGATTCACCCCTAGCGGGGAACTCCACCTTGGGCGGAGGCGCGGGCATGCATCCCGTAGCCGGCGACCTGGACGGAGGCGCGGGCATGAATCCCGTAGCCGGCGATCCTTCCCCCAATATGGCTAAGCTAAGGCTGGCTATTTTGGATGGGTAAATTTTCACTAAGTTGGAAAAATAGCCGGCATGCCGTCGTAATGCCAAAATTTTTCCAAAGTAGTGAAAAGAAACCTATGTTGGGGGAAGGATCAATCACATTGTATACCGATGTACTTCATCCCATCTTTCAATGAAAATGAAACTTTGATGTTCATATTGACGCATGAAACCGGGCATTCAAAGTGACCCGATGGGTCGGAGGCGATGCAAACCGCCAAACCAAATTAAAACCATTTCAAAATCAATCTAAAAATTCAAACAGAAAATTAAAACAGAAAATCAAATCTGAAAGTCATAAAAAAAAATCAGAACCAAACAAGATCTAAAATTCAACTTATTCCGGTTCAACAAACAAACCGATCTTCAACAAGATTGAACCGGTTGTGAAACAAATCAAACCGAAATCAGATTTCAAACAAAAAAAATCCGCCAAAACAGAAAATCAGGTTTCAATAAAATCTGTCAACCACAGAAAATCAGATTTTTACCAAACCGAAAACACAAGGAAATCAGATTTCAATAAAAAATCTGCAACCAAAAAAATTCAGATTTGAACAATCTACTAAAATAAATTATAACTGACTTCAAAAATCTGATTTTTGGTAATCTGAAAATCCATTTAAAACCTACTAAACTTCTCCCAAAAGAAATCAAATAAACAACTCCAAACACCCAAAATGGATCAAAAAACCAACTCAAAACCGAAAAAATCAGAAATCTGAAAATTCCGAAAATAAACCAAATAAAAATCCAAACACGCTTAAAACACTCCAAATTCATCAAAAATCAAAACCAAAACAACTTGAATCAACCAAATTCAAACCAAAACAAACATCCAAAACAAATCAAAAAAAAACCAAGCAATCAATCAAACAAATTGATTCAAACCCCAAAAATCAACAAAACCGACTTTCAAGTCAATCCAAAAATCAACCAACAAACAAATAAAACAAACCCGAACAAATTGGTTTGCATCTCATCGGACCCAAAAGGCCGCTGCCCTTTTTGAGTTCACTTTATCTTGTGGATGTGCACGTCTCCAAACACAGGTTGCCACGACGGTTAATCAAAGGCATTCGAGCCGTTGCTCGATGTAAGTTAACGCCGGATACTCGCACCATCCGGCGGAGAAGGGTCAAAAATGAAATTTTCAAAGAACCCGAACCTCGGTTCTAATATTTTTAAAACTATCACCGGACTACCTAGTATTTTTAGGATATCACATATTTTCCTAGAAAAGTCCGGAGATGTTTTTCTTTCTAAAGAACAGACGCAGAAAAAAGAGGTTCACACACACCCCTACTCAGCTGCATCCTTGTGGACTCTACTGTTGGAAGAAATTTCGAAATTGTTGAGTTCCCCATGCTCCAGGGAGAAACATCCTCACTTTCCATTCCTAAAAGAGCATATTTTAGCAATGATTTGAATCGGAGTCACATTTTTTGCAAGTCAACTGGGGGGTTTTCCATGGTTGGCGGCAG
The DNA here is from genome assembly GCA_036172225.1 of Cryptocoryne crispatula var. balansae. Taxonomy (NCBI): domain Eukaryota; kingdom Viridiplantae; phylum Streptophyta; class Magnoliopsida; order Alismatales; family Araceae; genus Cryptocoryne; species Cryptocoryne crispatula. The sequence continues at coordinate 11,323,126 of CM069925.1, read as the reverse complement.
AAATCACGTCAACGTTCTCCAGATGATTTATTGGGCTCAAGGATTTCCGAATTGGAATTGGTCACCGAATCGGGGGGACCAATCCGATTCGATAGAATCGGATCGGTCCGATTCTGACTTATTCTCAAGAGAAACCTATCCAGAATCGGGACTTTTTTAAAAAAATTAAAAATTCTGATTCTGATTCCGATTTGGACCGATTCTAGTCAATTCAGCCTGAATATTTTTTTAAAAAAGATCTAAACAAATCAGGACTCCAATTCTGATTCCAATCCGATTTGATCAATTCAAAACCGATTCAGACCGATTCCGGTGGAATTCAGGTCAGAATTGGTCTTTTAAGCAGGAATCAGATCGAAATCAACCGATCCGATTTGACCAATTCCGCTATCTATGACAGGCGGAGGGGGGATCCATTGGAGAGGTTGTCCAGTTCTCAGGTTTTGAAGACCCACTTTGCTCTGGTAATGGCCCGGATCCAAATGACTTATCCAAGTCAGCCGAACCGGTTCCGGCAGGAGTGGCCCTGGTCTAGAGAATGTAGGTGTTGGGTACTGGTTCAAGCTGCTTCAGCCACGGGCAGCCCTTCAGGAATCAATTTTCCAGTTCAGGTGCCGATCACCGGCTCACCGATTCATCTTCCACGGTGTTGGCCCCGACCTTCTGGTCCAATGTTCATGCCGACATCCCTTCATTGATGCAGAACTCTACAGGTGGTCTGCTGCCTGTCGATTGTCCCCGGTCGGTGAAACCAGGCCAAAGAATGTGTCTATTGATCACTTGGTGTTAGAAATAGAGAAAAACGGTGCCAAGACTTCTTTCAATCTTGTTACAGAAGTTTCAACACGGTACCATGGGCCCGATGGTTCAGATCTTGTTAAGGATCAAAAATTTCTTGGCAGTGTGCAACCTATGGGTGTGGAACAAGAGCAAGTAGGTACTGACAGTGGCGATTATCAGTTTAGTAACTTTTATGTTGAGCAACCAGACCTTCAACTTGTGATTTCGGCTGCCATTAATGATGCTGTGTTCATGGAATGGCTGTGTAGACATACAATTTTGGCACAGTTGTAAAGCTTAAAACTATTGTTTTGACAGAATATATTCAAGTGTTTTACCTAAGAAACTGAATTTTCTGAACAAAACTGAGTTTTTTGCACATTTCGGCACTTGCAGGCCCTAGTGCCCCCTTAGGACCAGGACCAGTGTCCTGGTGCCCTCCCCACTTACAGGCGCTAAGCACCCCCTAGGGGGGGCCCTTACTTTTTTATCTGAAATGGATGGCTGATTTGACCTTCGAACGGCATAGGTCAGAGGCATGTCGGAGAATTAATTGCACCTCTCCAGTCAAAACATCCAACCAAGGGGGTGCTTGGTACAAAAGCTCAGTTTTAACCCCAACAAAACAGCCTTTTCGTACGTCTCATTAATGAGATGTTGCATGTGGCCCATCATAGAGCTCTTGGTGCCCTGTTAGCAGGGCCCTTAGGCACAATCAACCATTTTTTGTAATTCTGAGTTTGCCCCTCTATGTGACTATATAAAGAGACCATTCTATAACATTTTAACTGTCCCCCCCCCAATACTCCCAACTTCATCTCAAGAGACCCTTAAGCCCCCACATCCCCTAGAGAACCCCTCCAAGAGGCTAAGAAAAAGCAACATTTCCCATTTCTTCCCTTATTTTTCTCCTAACTTTTGGAGGTTCTCCACTTCAACCCTTATTTTTCCAAGGCTCATTTCCTTCTTCTACACATTCTTTGGTGTCACGAGAACTCCAAGGAGTCATGTCGACGCATTAGAGATTGCACACGAGCCCAGAGCGAAGTGAGGAAAAGTCTCCAACGACCAACCAATCCTACCTCTTGGTGCCCCACCGGGGGGCACTAACCAAAGAGCCCCACAAATAGGGCACTAGGTGCCCCGCTAGTGAAGCACTCGGAATCCATAACCTTGCTCTCTTTAGAACATTTTTGCCTTATTTTCCGATCCCCTATGACTTTCTTTATTTTTCACTTGTATTTTAATATTGTTTAGCATATATTTGAACATCCATTCGCATCTTCATGCATCTTTTAAACACTCAAAATAGGGGTTAGAATCTAATCTCAATCTCGTCCATTCTTAACTTTTTGTCATTTCATGTTCATTTTTTTATTAAGTTACTACACACCTTTTAGTTCTAATCTTTATTTCATTTGTTTTCTTATTTCTTACGGATATTGTATGAGAAATCCGGTCGGAGTGAGCTACACTCACCTTGATCGGATCAAACAAAAAGAGAACTTCTCAAGCTTCTTCTTCTCGGCCAACCGAAGAAAACAAAAGTTGGAACCCACTAAACACATCTCCCACTAAGGTGCGTTTGTCAATATTTTTATTCCTCTTTTCATTTGAAACCCGCAATTCCTATGGACCACAAACATATCACACACTCCATGGTTCCTACACCGTTTCATTTCCTTTCACTTCCGTTTCCTCTTCTTTGATCTCCCTCTCTTCCATATGACACATTCGGAGATCAAAGTGTGTGTGGAACCACTAGGTGTAGGAGGAAGAGCACTTCCATCCGAGCACCGAACGGTGTCCCCCACGAAATCTGTGCTCACAGCTGGGAGAAGCGAAAGGGGATTGGACCATTTCAGATGAGGACATCAGGACAATTGGCAACATTATTGGCCTTAGTTTCTTGGGCAAGGAGCAAGACATCATCAGTTTTTTTTTAAAATCCAAAAAAAAATAGACATTCAAGGGGTGACGAACAAAATCAAGAAAAGTAACCAACCTAGAGTAGGTTCAAGAGAACTCAACTTTCTGTTATGCAATGGTGTTATGGCTGAGGGTGGTAAGAGAAGAAGAGAAGGAAAAAGTCTGGTTATTTTCTAATGATTAATATCTTAAGTTGGAATTGCAGGGGCATCATGGGGATGGAGAAAGGCAACTGGAGCAAAACAAGCAACGACCCTTATCCGGGGTACTGTGGTAAAAAAATTGGGCAAAAGTAGCATACCGTCAAGGCAAACAAAGGCAGTGGTGGACAAAAGCAGCAGCCCATGGCAGCAAGGGTGCTAAGGTTGTGCAGATGGGCGAGAGAGAGAGTCAACATTCATTTAACCAATAAGAAATGAGTCCTAAATCAGTGCTGAATTGGTAGCAATTAGTACCAGTTCAGCGCTTAAGCACCAAAGCAGTCGGCTTAGGGGCCTTTGGTGCTCGTGTGGGGTACCTTGCCAGTAAGGCAGACCATTGCCTTGGGCCTCATAAGATGCCTTGGCGTTTATGCATTGTGTCATAATCATATTATTGAATATGCATCAAATATCAATAGAGAATCGCGGAAACCAAGACTAATCAGAACTCACATGAACATGTCAAACAGTTAAGAACTGCCATTTGTGTCAACTCCAGAAGAGCCTTCTCGACTATCTGGAGAAGCAGTAGGATCATATTTTTCATTAACAAAGTACAACATTTGACATACATATATTCTAGCTAAATTGATCAGATGGAAGCAACAAGAATTTAACTATTCTCTAATAGATCCTCAACACTTAAGCTTTGGTGATTCTAGACCCTCCAAATCCAAGCTTAAAAAATATTCTTGAATATACTCAAAATGCACAGATCAGTTTCTGCAGTGACCTCCAGAAGTAAAAGTCCCACAACACCAAGAGCAAGTCCCACTGCACCAACACCACCGATTGATTCACCAAACACCAATGCAGCAAGTATTGAAACCGTCAATGGTTGAGAATCAATAATGACCTGGTCATCAGACAAAAAGGTAAAAATTAAGATTTAGTTAACACCCATTGGATTCAAATAAACTAGAAATTTTCTGTAATTATCATATAAGTACATATAACAACAATTTTTGACTTCACGCATCAAGCTTATCACAAAATTGAAACATCATTTATCAAATTCAGAGGTTTTCTAGTTTCACTACTGTAAAATAATCACACACAAGTATGATACAAAAGGGCCATTGATTTCCACCTCAGCCTGATAACGCAACATTAATTCCACCTCGGTTTGATAACTTGAGATTATCAGTCTTGGTGGGCTTCTAAAATCTGAGGGAGGTAAAGTAGGTTGTCAGAGGTGTGAAGCTTCTGGATAAGGTGGCAGCATCAGAGGGCAGCGTCTTTCCCCTCCCGGACCCAATGGCATGTGCAAGGAAGAAGCAGCAGCAGCTGCAGAGCTGCGTCCCTCCTTGCTGCCCCCCAACGCAGCCAAGCCCTCCTCTAGCAAGGCTTTCCTAATGGCTCTCGTGACAATATCATGAGATCTCCATCTCTCTAAATCTGAGGGGAGGTCGAGATCTGAGTTGATGTTCAATTGCAAATGGTACTTCTATCAAAATATTCCAGGTCTGGATCAACACCATGATCAGCTAGAGCCAACTTTGATACAGAACGAAATTGGATCGACAAACTCAACTGATCCAATGAAAGGAAATCGCTTGGATCAATCCTTCAAAAACTATAAAATATATACATTAATTATTTTGGCCCAATCCTTAGTGAATTGGTGGCCCGGATCCAATGGAATCACCACCTCCCAAGGAGGGGCAGCACCACCTAAGGAGTCTAGGATGCTAATATACAATGGGATTTACCACCTAAGGAGGCTAAGACCCATAGTTGTCAAGGTGACAAGGCACCCAAGGTGTTCAAGAGTGCCATTTCAGGACAACAAGGCAGCTGCTTAACCATTGCCTAAGAGGTAAAAAATTATATGTTCATACTGCATATATATACATAATATATGGAGGGAGTTAAGAAAATATAGAGTAGACTTTAAAAGGTTTAAATATAAGAGAGAGAGAGAGACATACAATTGTATACACATCTGAATATTTTAATTGAATGTGTATTATGCGTGGATGTAAGTAATGTATTTTATGTACGTAACTATGTATTTGTGGGTATATATTTAAAAAATAATAATATTGATAAACTAAGTGAGAGAGAGAGAGAGAAATGGGGTTGAGAAAGAATTTTATGATTTTTAAATGTATATTTATAATTAAAAATATTAAACATATTTAATAGTAAAAGTGATGATGAAAGATTTTAATATGATTTCTCTATCATTAAATGGGTAGCCACGATTCGTGAGGGCTTAGGGCATGTGGCCAAGTGGCTTGGGTTGGTGAGCACCTTGGTCGCCCAGGCAGGTGTCTCATGGGCTCCTAAAATGATACCTTGGCACCTTGGCCCTACGAAGGAGCCTCAGTGCCTAGGTGGTGTGCTCATTGACAACTATGCTAAGACTAAATACGAAGGGATCAGGTTGGCAGATCCTGATAAGAACTGAATTGGGATGTAAGAACTGATTAATGATGAGTAGCGAATCGGGACGCAAGAACCGATTAATAGATTTCAAATTTCATGTAAATTTTGATTTTAAATAGATATTAGGTCCATCTAAATAATTTGTCTAAATTTTAGGATTTTTCTAAGATGTCTAGCCATTTTTCATTATTTTATAGGCATTTTAGAATCATGAATGTGTTTTTTCTAGTTTTAAAGTGTTTTCCCGTTTTTTTATATTAGCCGCTCGGTCCTATAAATAGGACCCGAGCCCCCCTTTGTAAAGGGATGATACAATGAATTGAAATTATGTGAGTTTCTATGTTCCGATTTTGCCCTTCCTGAACCCTCTTAACCCTCGGTTTCTCCCTCTCTCTCTCTCTCTTCCCGACGGCGATTAGGCCGCGTGCTGCTTCTCTTCCTCCCCTCGCGATGGTGAACCCTAGCAGACTCTCCCTCTTTGATTCTCCTCCTTCCGGTGGTGATCTTGCCAAGCGCCAGTGAGGAGATCTCCCCTCGTCCTCCTCTACGGGTTCTTCTTCAGTCCAATTGGTAATTGAGCACTTCTCCAGCCGATTCCGACGAGCTCCTGTGGTGGTGTTCCATCACTCGACGGCAGCTTCCACCCTTGGATCAGCTCGATCCCTCTCTTCCGGAAGGTGTTTTTCGACGAACTCCTGTGCCGGTTCTTCCTTCACTCGTCTGGTTCATCCTCCCATCCCGGTGTGGTCTTCGTCAGTTTAGTGCCCTAGTTGGTGCTCCTTCATCGAGAGCAAGACCTGGAAGCCTTACTGCTTCAGTGATCATGTCTTGAGGTTGGTATGCCGATGATGAACGGATCTATGCGGTCCTCCTCTTCTATTTTGGTTGGCGGTATATTCATTCTTTAAAGAGGTTAGTGATGCCATCGACGTACATTCTGGATTACTCCGATCTGGTGACACTATCCTCCGGTGATAAAGTCCCGCGGTATGTCTCCTCCCTATGAGTTCTAGTGGCTATGGCTTTTGGTTCAGTCTGGTTCCGAAGGTATCTAATCCGTAGGGATTGACATTTTACTGTCTATGGATCTTTGGCTGGGAACTGATCTTATTGGTTGTTTGGTACTGCTGGTTCCTTGGATTTTGTTGACACCAAAATTTTCACAATAACTGAAGCCCGCCTCAATCTTCATTCAATTAGAATGGCCCAAGATATTTACCCTTATGCAGTCTGTGATGCAAGTGCTTAATGGGCTAAGGCCCATTTCAAGATAAGCTCATGTCAATGTCAAAATTGGCCCATTAAAACTAAGGCCAGTCTACCCTTCATGTGATTTCATAAGAACAAGACCAGGCCTATTTGGCATTTGGAGCAGCCAGAACATGGGCATCCGAAGCCCAGTCTATGTCTGCAGTGCTTCCAACGGTTGAGGCAAGAGATGAGTGATTAGAGCCTAGAATGGCCCAATTCGGCTAGCAGTCGATGGGGCCAGCAATTGTCAGCCCATAATAGACCCATTCTGGAGGAGGCCTGCAAAAAAAAATGGGCCGGACAGTCTTCTAAATAAGCCAAGTACGCAGCCCACAAGCCTGCTCAAAGAGGGGCTCGGTGAAAAAATAAAAAAGGGAAAATTTTCTGTTTGAACAAGCAGGAGATCGGTTGTTTAAGAAGGAAAAATAAAAAAGGAAGGGGATTCTCGTGTCCATAGCAGGACTGTTCCGAGTCCTTCTTGGAGTAGGAATGCCTTTTTACGGAAGGTGCCCCATTCGCTGAAGGAATCAGAGACTGTAAGCAAGTCTATCCCGTGTGATTCGGAGTGGTTCCGAATCCTACTGGGAATTGGACTCCGCCGCGGAGAAGGACTCTACAGGGAGCCCCATATCCTTCGGAGATGGCAGGCAGATCAATTAGAAGGTTCGGAGTCTCTCCTAGTCCCGGAACCAATTTCCGGTAGGGGACGGGGGTGCCCGCGATGCCTATAAAAGAAGAGGCGCAAGCCGCTGTGCAGGGGGGGGGGAGACAAAAAAAAAGGGGATAGAGAGATAGAGGCGGACGGTGCGGAAACCAGAGAGGGAAAGAGAGATGAACGGAGAGAGGGGCTGTCGTTGAGGCCTTACCTCTCCTCCAATGCCATCGCCGGACGCCGCAACTTCTTCCGCAGGCTGCAGGTGCCGCTGTCGAAGCCAATAGCTCCTTCTCCCGTCGCCGGAGAAACCTCCTTCCTCCTCCCCTAGGGCCGACGGCTCCTTCTTCTTCCCCTGCCGGTGCCGTCGCCGTCGAACAAGGCCGGGAGCTGCCGGAGAGGGCTCGCGCTGCCGCCGGGAGCCGGAAGAATGTCGGGAATGCACTGTAGCCGGGGGAAATAATATCCCCCGGACTTATGTCCACGGTGGAATTGGGGTGGGGCCCACCCGATGAAGAAAAGGCAAAAAAAAAGAGGGAGGCGCGACCGGGCGAAGCCGGCCGGCCCACCCCCGAGCGTCCGCGGCCCCTGCAGGCGTATCCACCGGTCCAAGAAGAAGAACCGGCCCGGTCCAAACAGTGGACCGGGCCCCATCTCGGCTGAAGCAAAGCCCTGCACACGCAGGCCCTTCAACAAAAAAAGGATTTTTTTAAACAATAAAGTGGAAAATAAATAAAAATCTACATTTAATTCAACAAACCGGACTAGTTGGGGGGTCGACTAACCATCCGCCCCTACGTCTCGACTTAACTTAAAAGAATTCAAAATTCGGACTAGTTGGGGGGTCGACTAACCATCCGCCCCTACGTCCTTAAGGTAGACATACAAAGGTCTATAAAAGACCCCAATGTCTTACCATTTTTTAGCTATATGAGACCGTGCATGGTCAACATGCTGCTAAGCCGATTATATGCTAATGGAATCATCAAAACAGTTGGGGATGCCCATAAGTCTATCAAGACCGGGTACATGCCGCCCATGAATGACAGGTTCATCAAGGACTGAAGAAACCGAATTGTTGGTCATGACTGTAAATCATGTCTCATGTTGAGAAGAAATAATTGAAAGTTCATGTTCGGTGCATATGCTACAAGGAGAGGACAATCACATGAAACTCCTGGAAGGCAAGGCAAAAGAAAGTCTAAAAGAAAAACATCTGAAATTTTATAGCCTGAACCGAGATAAACCAAAAATACCCAGGTTTGTAACTAAATCTGATACGTGAATCTGTAATCAAAATCTGAAAACTGAAAATCCAGAAAACAGAGGTCTGAAAGTCTGAGGTCTGGAGCAAAAGTCTGGAAATCAGAGGTCGGAGACCAAAAATGTGTAAATCAGAAATTCTGCCAGAGGGTCGATTCTGGAAGTTCCAGATCTGAAAAATTTTGAATGTACAGAATTTGCAGGGGAGCCGAACTAAAGAGAAACCCAGAATCTGAACCAAGTCATAAAACAAACCCCAAATCAAACAAATCTCAAAACAGAGCGTGAATCAATCACAAATTAAACCAAACTTGATAATAGTTCTGTCAAATAAACTCCCAGTTTAAACAACCTGTTTAATTTCAACCAAACAAACAAAATTGAACAAATTTAATTTAAGCAAACCAAACTGACACCCACAAACAAATTAAATTCAAAATTAATAAATCACAATCAATTATAACCAAATTAAACTTAAACAAACTCTAAATTTAATCAAGTTGCAAGCAGAATCTAAACAAAACATAATTGATCAAATAAACTCAATTCAATTTTCAAATCAAACTCGGATCAAATTCCCCAAATCCAATCAACCTGAATCAACTCCCAAATAAATCCAACTCAAACTTAATAAAATCCAAATTAATCAAACAAGGCAAAATTCAAATTCAACTCCAATCAAACTAAATTTAAATAATTCAATCCCAACAAAATCCATTTCAAACAAAATTCAAATCAAGGCAATTCAAACTAAAATCAAACAAATTCAATTCAATTCAATCAAATAAATCTCTCAAATTAAATTCAAATCAATTCAATTCAAATCAAATCCAAACTAAACTCAAATTAAATTCAAACCAAATTAAGTGCTTGCATTCCATCAAATTCATGGGATTGCTTTCTCCTATGTGTGTATGTGAATGTTTATGTTTATGGATGCATTGTCTTCTACTTCAATGAATTGCTATGACGCTTAATCAAGGGTATTCGAGTAATCTCGATGTAATTAACGTCGGATCTTCGCACCATCCGATGGGGAGAGGTCAAAATCAATTTTCAAAGAACCTAACAGCCTCAAATTATAATTTTATAATATCATTGACCCTAGTTAGTACTTTTATAGAATACCATCTAATTTCCTAAGAAGTCAATGCTAAGGTCTAATCAAATCAAATTCAAATTCAAAAGGAAAATGAATTTCCAAAACCTAAATCTTTAAATTTGAGATTTTTGAGGTTACATCAGATTCCTAAGTGGTTTGTATCCTATTCTGGCTCTTCCAATGAGTTTTTAATGATTCTGATTCTCAAGTTGCTGCTCCTATTGATGCTATTTGAAATGGATCTTCATCCTCTGAGCTGGTTCATCTAGTTGGTTTGAGAAATATTGGGAGGACTGGTCCATTCCAGTCTATACTCAGTTGCTAGTCGTCTCTTGTGGTATGGCTCTATCGAAAGATTGTTTATGATTCATACAACCTTGGTCTATTCTGGTGATCTCCTGTTTCTGATTGAGTTCTTGAGTTCCACAACCCTACTATGCTGTAAATATTGGTGATATTATTTCTGATATGCTTGCTCCTGTTTTAACCCTGCTTTGGATTTCAATATACAAGACTGGTCCTCTCCAGTCAAATTGGTTCTAACCGCAGTTGTTTTGTGATGTTATCTTGTTGTTCATTTTGAGTTGCTGTGCATACATTGACTGGTCCACTTCCCGTCAGAATCTGAGTTTCTGATCTTGTTACTACTAGGATATTAAATTGTTTACTTCTCGGAACTGACCAGGGTTGATCTTGAGTTTTCTTGGAACCCACAGTAATGGCAACTTCCAGAATTGCCTACATTTTAAGAATGGGAAAAGGATGATGAAACCAGGTAAATAGTGCCTTGGTAGCTTTAATTAGTTGCCGGTACCGTTCATTGGGAGGACTCCTGATAGATGATGATATTCCCTAGTTTCCCTGATTCCCCATGACTGGGATGAATTAATTCTCTGAGCCATCGTCCCTCCTAACAGATTGCCCTCTTGCTGTTCTTTCCTGCTGATATGATTAATATTTTCTGAGGGCTATGTTATTTGAGAATTTTTTTTCTGTTGCTGCCACTGGTTGTCCTGTTGGTTTAATTGCATAAGTCTCTTGGAAGTCAGCATATATATTACGCACATTAAACTGCTGAATTCTGGTTGTTAGTATTCCTGTTAGCATCCTGCTTGTTGTGGCATTTTAATTGTTGCTTGGTACTTTGATTCCTATTTGGCCTTTCTACATGCTGGGTTATTCTCTGGGTTATTTCTGAACCTAGAAAAATGGGACCCCCGGTCCCGTCCCGCATCAGATCCCATATGCTCCTCCTTCCCCACCCATTTAGGGTGAGAAAGGGGCAACACTGGCATCCATTGTTAGTCAATGTCATACAAGCCACATAGTTATCGAGGCGGGCATCAAGGCATTTTTACCAATGCCTTGGGCCCACTCCTAATCAAGAGCCAATTAGGAGTCAGTCGCCTGGGAGCTAGCGCCCAGGCCGACTGGTCCACCCCTGAACTGTTGTGCTTAAACTGGAAACTGGTTCAATTTTAATGAATAAAATGCCCGGTTTTTTCACCTGATGGGGCCGACCTTCCCACCTCTCACGAACACACTGGAAGAAGCCCTAGACAGGCCATTCATCGCTGCTGTTCTTCACAGCCGGTTGTTGCCGCCTGTCCTGCCCTCCATCATCCTCCGATGAAGCCTTTTCCTTTCTCCTTTAAGTGCCCCTCCGGCCAAGACGTTCTCTTTGTTAAACCTCTTTAATCGATGGTTTTCTCTTCTCTCTGCAATTTTCTCATCTAGTAGTCTAGAGATGGTTTTCTCTATTGTTCAAACACTCCTGGCCCAGCCCTCTCCCTCCTCTGTCGAGTTCACATTCCTCAAGCCTCTTCCACCAAGGTCAGCTTGCCAGGTCTACTTCACTTGCCTCCCTCTTCCACAGTGGCAGCCCTTCCCGCCTCCTCTTCAAAATGGTATTGCAGTCCATGCACCTTTGACAATCTCCAATACAACCTTTCCTACAAGGTCTGCAGGGCCAGATTCCATGTTTTTCTCCTTGTTCATGCATTGGTGACGATGACCTGGTGGAGGATCCTTCCTCAGTCATTCACGAGGAAACAATCCCCCTCCTCCAACAAGACTCGGCTCCATCTTTCAGCTTCTCCGGCATTTTTAGTAAGAAGGAGAGTAAACTGGTCGCAGATGGTATTTCTAAGTTTCTTGTTCTAGGAGTGACAAAAAAAATAGTTTGATGCAGCCTTTAGCAAATCGTCATTGTTGATTGCCAGTGTCTTTCTAATAGCATCAAATTCTTATTTTTATCATTTGCATATATTGAGAATAATATTTTGCAGATTTCTAGAGAAAATTCCAAGTACATACAATTTGGAAAATCAACTTGATTTATGTTTTCATTTTAAAATTTTGCATAGAGGTCTTATATACAAATTTTGATCTTGCAAAATGTCAATTTTATTAGTTATTATAAGTTCTTATTTAAATTTTTATATAATTATTTATGAAATAGAATCTTCCTTAGGTTGATCGATACTTACCGCCTTACTGACTAGGCGACTGCCTCATCACCTAAGTGGTAAAATATCCTTCGCACACCTTGGACATATTGTCGCCTTGGCAACTATGGATCATAATAGTGACACCTACTCTCTATAAACATAAATCCTAAATATTCACAGTTGTAGATTACTTAAGATGGCTATCAAGCTAATAGTATAGATTGGTGTACTATTTATCCGTTCATACGATGAAAACAATAGATCTCATAATTCCTTGTGTGAAGATGCTACAGATATTGTACAGATGCTCATTGGAGAATGAATTCATTGAATAAATCTACTATCAATATATTATCTAGTATGTGATATTTAATTATCGGATAGGGGTTATGTTATCTCAGTTGCACGATTGATCAATAAAAAATCATCCACTTTTAATATCATGAGAGAATATCTCACAAAATCTTACTCATAAAACATCTGACCATAGTAGATTGAATTGAGAGGGTAACAATTCTCCAAAAAAATATGTATGAGTATAGCTTTATTATGACTCCATATCAGTCTAACATATTAATCATATTCAACATACAAACTCCAGAATAATGTATGGATGAAAGATTATGCCCCCATCTCTCTCTCTCTCTCTCTCTCTCTCTCTCTCTCTCTATATATATATATATATATATATATTCTCCCCTCATGTTGCAGTTCTCACAAGCCCTGAGGTGCTCGAGGTACACAAATGTCAAGAAAAAAGAAAGACTTTGTTTTGCTCTCTATCGTATGGATACCATTAGGAGTGCGTGAGTGCTCCAAAGTATCACAAAGACCTCCATGCATCAGGTTATGGATCTATAGTTTCCACATGATGTTTTGATCTTCAAAAAAGTGTCAATCTCCAAAGTCTGACCCGACCCGATCTCTGTAAAAATTTAGTTCTAATAGGCCTAAATTATTTCCCCACAGAGGCTGCCTTTCCAGCGTCAAAGGCAGCAATCCCACCAAGATCAGCTCTTGATCAGTCTAGAATTGGCCAAGTTAAACCAATCTAACCGAATATAACCCAATCCTGGCAGACGTTGACCATGGGATCGGGCTTACCCTAGATCATGTTGGCACCTGATGACCCTGAGTCAATCAGCCAATACCGATCTAGATAACCAATCTTGCAATGGTTGCTATTCAACAATAGTCACAGTGCACACAGAAATAACAATGTTTTCAACATGACTTTCATAAGAAGCAGGAAAGATAAAAGAGTTGAAAAAGAAGGGACATGAATTTGTACATGTAAGGTTGCTTTAATGATTTTGCAAGCAAAGATTGTCAAAGATAGTAAAAAATAGAAAGAGCACCCATTCTAACTCACAAATCTTAACAGAAGTTTATTAGGAAACATAACATTCTGGTTTTTGTGATTGCCTGTTAGCATTGCTTTAGAAAGATGCCAACACTAAGGCATATGCATCAAGAACAGGCATTTCATCTCATGGATTGCAGAATCGGCCGATCCGGATTGGGATCGGCCGATTCTTGGATTGGATCAGTACCCACCGATCCGATTCTAGCCAGAACTACCGATCCGGCCCGGACTACCGGCCGGATGGTTGGAATCACTAGAATCGGTCGATCCCAACCGATTCCCTAGAACCCGGAAAGGTCCGGAATCGGATCGATTCAGGACCCAATTCCGGACCATTTTCCGGTCCGATCCCCCCCAATAAGGCAGAGATTGGACCGATTCTCCCTTCCCACCCCTCATTCTCACTTCTCCACCCCCCTCCCCTTGATCATCTAGGGCTCCGTCTGGACCCCTCCCTCGGACGATCCACCTTGAGCAAGAGCGATCCAGGCATTTGGAGCGACCGATCCCCCCCTAAACAAGTAAAGTTGGGGGGACCTCCGATCTGCAACTACTCTGTGCCCCACTTATGATTGTGTAAATATATTAATATATTTCACTATCCAATATATAGAAGATTCATAATCATAAATATATGTTATATACTTAAATTTTATAAAAATATATTTTAACTCTCTTCTCTCTCTTACATGATGCTTTGTACTTATATGACAATTTCTTGAAAGAAACTTACTTTGTATGACATTGTTTAATAGAATGTCATCCATGTTGTTTTTCATTTTTTTTAATTTTTTATTTATTCCTATGATTTTTACTGATTTTTATGGTTTTTTGAAAATTTTTATGTTTTAAAAATAAAAAAAATTGGCCGATCAAGGATCACCCTTTCTTTTGGAGGATCGGCTAATCCGAACAGATCCGGATCCGATCCAAATCGGATCGGTGGTCACCGATCCCGATCCTTATCCCGATCCCACAATCCTTGTTTCATCTTCTTGATGAGGCTTACATCTCATTAACAAAACAAGAGACTTATGCTTTTCTCTGGGTGAGGTGTTGTGAAGCGCAGGGTTGGTGCCAATGCATAAGCCACAAAGTCAAAAGTATTTTAGTAAAAAGGAGAAAGAAAGAGTTATAGACCATATGTGCATGCAAAGAGAGGAAGTAATTCGTATCGCCATCACACAATCTTTTGGAGCACCTTTTCCCTCTTAGGATGCACGTCGCATTTACTTTTTTCTTTGGAACACTTTTTTTGCTGAATCTAAAGATTTTACTTCAATGCAATACAGTTACACGAATAAAGGTTATCAGTACCGAGTGTCTTTTGTTATTTAGACTTAAATGTTTATGAAATAAATTTTACTCCCCTTGTATATTTTAAGTATTATTCAAAGTTTGTTTATTAATACAATGTAGAAGTTTAAACAGTTTTTAAGGTGATTGCGGTCATAATTCATTAATATGCAGGTAAGAAGTACAAAATAAACGGTAAAAAGAGAGAGAAGAGATGAATAGAAGCACCAGTAAATTACTACCAAGGTAGTAGCAGATGTTGAACCTCTATTTACAAAAGATCTTCCAATATATAAATCTATCCCACAATGCGCAAAATACCAATTCTTGACAGACATTGTCATCGTGTTGAGAGAGAGAGAGAGAGAGAGAGAGAGACTTGACAAGCAAGTGTGTGTGCTTGTGAGAGAAAGAGATGGGAAGGGAGAGGCATGTTTCTAATGAGGAGATAGACACCAAACACCAAATCAAAGCTTCCTATGACCCTGAGAGGGAAGCACAGCAATTAGTCCCAGGAAACAAGCAAACAGAACCCCTAGTTACCACACAAAGAAAGCCACACCCCTTATGATTTACAGCTGCCTTTCATTAAATAAAATGGGAGCAATGAGGGGATTACAGAACGAACAAAAGATACATCAGCAGAAGTCACCAAGGATCAGACAAGAGTCTAAGCAAAAAAACATAGGGGCCCACAAAAAGATCCCCCTTACAGAGCTAGACAAAACCATGCAACCAACATCAGGAAAAAATGCCAGGGAGCCAAGAGAGCAAATGGAAAAGAGTGTTGATATTTTGAGGCTTCCAGCAACAAACCCCTTGGATCCTCCAACAGAGCCTGTACCACCTGTCTAGGCCAATCCCCAGTGACAGTCCGATCTTTTCTTCTTCTTCTTCTTTTTTTAATATGGCAGGAGCCAAAACTCTATTGATTCAAAGGGTAATACAAGAAAGAAAAGAAGAAATACAAAAAGATGAGGGTGGCACACCTACCCTGGAGGTAGATGTAAATTGTAACTACAAGAAAAAAGGCCTGAAGGAAAAAACTTTATTCTTGAAAGAGGTTGCATCCACCAGAAGAATGGAATATGTCAAAGACCAGTCTCTAACAAATGAGCCCATCACATAAATAAGCACTCTAGGATCTTCAAAAAGGCCTTAAAAAATTCTTCTATTCCTTGAGTGCCATATGGACCATAACATTGATGGTAAAGCGAGCTCCCACCAATTAGGATCTCCCAGCCATGGGTGTTCAACAAAGCCAATGTGTCATAAGTGACAAAGAGGTTGCATCCACCAGAAGACTGGAATACGTGAAAGACCAATATCTAACAAATGAGCCCATCGCATAAATAAGCACTCTAGGATCTTCAAAAAGGCCTTGAAAAATTCTTCTATTCCTTGAGTGCCATATGGACCATAACATTGATGGTAAAGCGAGCTCCAACCAATTAGGATCTCCCGGCCATGGGTGTTCAACAAAGGCCAATGTGTCATAAGTGACAAAGTACTGTCTGGATCAACACCTTGAATCTTCCAGGCCTTGAAGATGGTTCTCCAGAGAGAATTAATAATTCCACACTTGAAGAAGAGGTGATCCAAGGTTTCCTCTATGCAGTCACAGAAGATGCAACCTATCGAGACCAAAAGGAAGATCTTCTGAAGGTGACATCTGGTTGGAAGTCTCATCTTAGCAATGTTCCATAAGAAAACCTTGATCTTGAAGGGTAGCAAAGGTGACCAAATGACGTTGCGCCACGGAACTTCCACCCCACCCAAGTTTAACTTGCTCAAGGCAGACTTCACTGTGAAGAGTGATTTTTTACGGGGCAGCCATGTCAATTTGTCCTCCTGATTCATAAAACACATGTTCTTCAAGAAGCGATATCAAATTAGAAAGGTCGTGAATCCCTTTTACATTTCTTCTGAAAGAGAAACACCATTTTGCACCAGCATACCAGTAGCTACTTGCTGCTTCAAGAAGATTACAAGAAAGTCTGTGAAGAGAGGAGAATAAGTTGACCAAATGGGCATGACCAATCCAATGAACATCCTATAAAGAAGTCAGGTTGCCATTCCCCACTACAATAGTAGAGAAAGAATAGAAGAACTTCTAGTTATGAAGATTGTCTTTCCAAATACTAGAGATTCTTCCATTGGCCCTAAAACCTTTGACCAACAAATCATTTCCCCCAAGGCCATATTTTGCGAAGACGATTCTGGCCTAGAGAGAATTTATATTAGTATTCAATTTTCACAGCCACTTAGAGAGAAGGGCATTTTTGATTGTTTCCAAGGGGATCAGACCTACCACCCCTCCTTTGGTTGGCCTGCAAACTTGGTTCTACTTGAT
Source organism: Cryptocoryne crispatula var. balansae (assembly GCA_036172225.1). Lineage (NCBI taxonomy): Eukaryota > Viridiplantae > Streptophyta > Magnoliopsida > Alismatales > Araceae > Cryptocoryne > Cryptocoryne crispatula. The sequence goes on along the minus strand of CM069925.1, from coordinate 11,306,093 downwards.
AAGGTGAAGGCCCTTCCTATCATTGTTACCATGCCAAAAGAATCTAGCGACAGTCCAATCTTGGAGATGAAAGCAAGCATTTGCAAAGATGGGGTAACATTCAAGCCTATGAGCTCCATCTTTGAAAATCAAATCATGTATGTTCTTCCATGGCTCAGATATTTCACATCAATAATAATCTATAAAACTTACCTCTTTCACTCCAAACTATCCTCAAAATCAATCCTTCAACGATGGAGTACAGATAGCTGTTGAATACAGATAGCCATAAATGTCAGTATAGATCCTGTGGCAACCTTCAACGGAAGAGTCAACATGGGAATAAAGTAGTGTCCCACACTCAACATGAGAAATCAAGGTGCAAGAGGGTGGAATGTTAAATCAATGATGGACCTTTTGGTAAAAGACATTTTTATATGGCTGGAAAAGAAAAAGCTTAATGCAAGTAATCATTGGATTCTTTCGATAAAGCGTGGTTGTTGATATTTATACAATAAACACAACATATAAAGTACAGTGGAATAATAACGTTGCTTTCTGTTTTATCCATTGTTTTTAATGCAATACTGGCATGTCGAGATGACAATTGTGAAGTCAGATGAATACTTTAGAGGCTGTGTCCAAGGCAGTTATCTTGCTGGCTTATTTTACTTAACACAGTGTTATGCTTTTTAACCAACCTAATATTGGGCAAACTTTGCCTTCTAATACTGCTCTCACACATAAGTTAGCTATCATTCAATCACATTTCAGTTCATTTTTATTTTCATCATCTATGAGAAACATCATAGCTCTCTGATTGTTAATTTGTCAGCAAACTGCCATCTAATAAACTTTGGGTACTACCATGTAACTCTGTGAATATCATTTTTTGTAGGTTATGCAAGATAACATGGTGTAGTAGAAATTTTCGATAACAATTCCCTTCAAACCATATATTGCTATATTATCTAGGTTTTGGATAGAGCATCAGCTTGTCGCCTAAATTACAAGATGGCAGAGCACTGGTCCAGATGTGTGGCACACTTTGGCAATCATGGTTTTTGCATTCAGAACGTTGCCACTGACACTGATAATTCCAATTCTGAACTTCTCTAAAAAGAAAGAGGCATTCAGAGCTTCGTTATGCAGATCCTTTTCGGAAATCGGATGCCAGATTTAACCTGTAAGCTTACAGGTAGATACCTGAACGTGTCCTGCAAGTGGATAACATAATGATACAGAAAGACCAAATTTGATTTCCGTTCTGAAATAACCCCAAGAGGTTTTTTGCAAATCACTTTCTAAAATGATGTATGAAATCATATGGATAAAATGTAGCCATAATCTTACAACAAGAGAGGATTAGTAAATATTTTCCTGTCAACCCAACTCTATCAGACGCTTGGTACCTAAGACTATAGAGAAGTATTTATAAAAGGTAACAAATTTACAACTTACGAGGTGTAAAAGAACACTTCCAGTGCAACACTATCTAACAGCAATTATTTAGGTAGAACCGAAAAGAAGAGAGGAAAAACAAATGTTTCGAAGGATTGTTATATTTGATAAGAAATTTACAACTTACACTACCCAATCCAGCGGATGTCTTCTGCAGACCCTCAGCGAGAAAACCCTGAATTTTCGAAAGAAAATGACAGAACTTCTTTTAAATGCAAGCCATACAATTAGAATACTAGGTAAAATTGAAGAAAATAATTTATTAGAGAAAGGTTAAGACGATGCAGAATCCGACCTGAAAACAAGCGGCATCAATGATTCCGAACAGAACAATTGAAATCCAAGCAAGCGCTCCCGATGGCTGCCGCCTCCCCCGCACAGCCGCAAATCCTATTAGCATCAGCCCTGCGGGAACCAACCGGAACGCGGACACGAAAAACGGCCCCGCTTTGGGGATGACCTCCTTCATAGCCACCATCGCCGTACCCCAGAAGAAGAAGGGCGACAAAAGTAGGGCCCACTCGAGCAACCCCTGCGCAAGCCCGTCCTCCGGACGTGCGTAGTCTCCACCTTCGACCTCGAAACCAATCACCTTCCCCGGGCGCAGCAGCCTGTCGACCTCGGAGTCGGCCTCGCCGGCGAAACACTCGACATCATTGCCGGTGCCGATGCAATCGACAGTATCCGACGACGCCTCCCGCATGCCAGTGGCCGCCATATGCCTGGTGCCGCCGCCGCCGCCAGTGCTGTTGCCACTTCGCGAGGCGCAGCAGGTAACCGTGCCGCCGGACCCAAGCATAATGCGAAGGCGCGGGATGGAAGAGCAAGCACAGAAGTCGTTGTCGAAAGATCGTCTAGGGCGTGGTGAACGTGGTCGTTGTGGAGAGGATAAAAAATTGGGGAAGAAGAGGAGGATGGCGGGGGACGCCATCGCTGCCATCCCTCTGCCAGGAGCTGCAGTGGCCGCAGCCTTAACTCCAGCAGCTGAGATACTCCTGTCCTGCTTCCAGCGCTAGATTTTAGGAAGCCACCTCACGTCAAAAACTTTCACATGTATGCCCTCTATATTCCCGTTATTTGATATACATATTAATGTGTCTAAATTGAATAAAAAAAGTTGCCAAATTTCTGTTTTTTTTTTTGTTCATGTGACCCCGGATGACCGACAAACTCGCAGCTCGAGGGAAAATAAAAATATATTATTATTTGTCTGTATTTAGTCTGTTTCGCTCAAGCTAAACTGCTTATCTTAAAAATATATATAAGAAGCTATTTATTTGTGAATAAATGTAAAATACTTATAACAACTAGAAGATAGAGTTATGCAAGGAAAATAATAATATTATAGCACGAATACACAAGATCTCTCGTAAGAAAGACTTCTTCTGTCTAAATATGTTTTCAAGAAAGAATGTGTTAGGATAAAATGGTAAATATCTCATTTCTACAATAATGTATAATCCTTAATACCATAAAGCATTTCAAATTAGGCATATTGTTCTACGATTTTCGGCAAAATCCTGACAACTTATTTCCTTCTCTATAAATAAAATATTCAATAAATTTTTGTTTTTGACCATCCTTAACAAAAGGTGTCCACTTGTTTTGTTCAACAAGATATTTAATAACTCTTTAAATATATTTTTTTTTCAAGTTGCACTCCAAGCACGAAAAGGACTTGATAAAAATATTTCGTGACTTGTTGCATTCTGTTTTTGTTTATTCGGTTTCAAGAAGATAAATATATGTAAATAAAATAAAGTCAATAAATCATAAAATATGATGTATATAAATTGATAAAATAATAAATTTAAAATCTTTAAAAACTATATCAATTTTTAGTAATTATTTATAAATTATTAACTTAATTTTAAAATAAAAATAAATATTAATATCAAGATAAAAATTTAATTTCGATAATAGAATAGAAATCCGATCACAAATGAAACATAATCATCTTGAAATCATTAGAATCGAAATCGAAACGCCTTAACTTTCATCTAAATCAAAATTTAATCACGACGGTGATTATGCTATCGAATCTGACCCGTCTACACGATACTTCTAGAGATTTATAGCCTATCTGACCATAGATTTAAAAGGATATATACCACATTAATTTTGATATTGATATTTCTAATGTTATTACCATCCGTTAAAAATGGCAGTATCTCCTTGTTCGACGCGCAAAGCACCTGGTCAACATGCCGTCCGCATACATCCGCCACCGTCGGATATACAAAGTAAGAGGTAGATGACGTGTCTTTGTTGCCCCCCTTGTGAGCTTTACAAGTTTTGTCGAGAAATTATCTATGCGTGTGCAATGCTCTCCCCAAAACTTGTTAGATAATTGAATAGAGAAATAAAATAAATAGAACAGATGATATATTGAAAGATTTAAGACCACCGCAACTTATTATAATATAATCGAATAAGTTGTGAAGGTAGAGCATTCAATTGATTATTTATAATTTAAATATAAATATTTTACATTGTTAAAATGGGTCCATAATGACCTAGATTTTACGCAAACATATCTTCCATGTTTACCTATCAAAATAGGTCCACGATGACCCCCACCCATTTTACACAACCTGTATATAACAGGACACAACCACTTCTATGGGGAGATCCCGTCACCCATTTCCTTTCTACAGAACCTGGTCAGACTTTTCTATGTTATTTCTTTGTTCGTCTTACCATGAATTGCTGTGTGATTTTCATATCATTTTATTTGGTTCTTTTATCGTATGTTTAATATTTGTCAATGCACAATGGATAGACAAATCGAATATTATCCGTATCCATTCGTATGTATCCGAGACATATTAGAGATTTATTATCTACTCTGTATTTAAATTCTAACTACAATGGATATTTGGTATTCGAATTTTCTTTCAGGGGCGGCTGCAATGACCCAAGCTAAGTGATAATCTTTTCATGACTTACGAGAATTTATAGAGCTATACGTTAAAATTTATCAAATTAATATAGTTTTTTATTCAAAAGTGGTAACTTGGGATCTATTTATTTTCAAGGAATACGAACTCTTGTTCGTTTTATTTGGATCCGCGTAAAAGTTGAAACAATGAAAACATGTTACCCGATGCCCGGTTTGATTAGAGTTTCATTTTTAGTACTATATCAATATTGATATTAATATTTTCAAATGTTAGAGTATCAATATCAAAAGCAATACAAGTTAACACTTGTATTACATAATATGTTTTTTTTTGTACTATAAAATTTAAAATTAATACAATTAATTAAACACTTCTCAATGATTTCTATCGATATCAATTTTAAATTTGATAGTGATAAAGGTACCTAATAGTGTTACCAAACAGGGCATAAGACGTAGTTTTCGTGAGAATGAAAATTTTTGAGATCTACTTGGATCCACATAAAAGAAAACTAAACTCTTACGTGAGATATTTTTTTAGAGAAATTAAAAAGAAGTATGGTTATCTGATTTCCAGGAAGAATGTTTTCTTGAAAATATTTTATTATTCCTTTTTAAAATTTTATTTTTAGTCTTGTATGTCCTTGTTCCATCATCTACAAGTAAAGTAGATGATATCACATTCGATAAAACGAACTCTAAAAATCAACTTAAAATCTGAATACTATTTTTAAAAAACAAAATGAGTTTTTTCGAACACATTACATTAAATATTTTTAACAGTATGAGCACTTTAACTCAGATAAATTATTTTAAACAAGATATTTTATTTAATAAAATAATTTCCTCTTACCGGTAAGATTGATATTTTTTTAGAATGTTTTTTCAACAATTAGATTCTGCATCCATTATATAAGAAAGTAATTTCTATTTAAAAATGATAAAGTTTACATTTATACACACATTCTCATCTACTACTTCTTTATGATTATAACAAGGTCATCTACTACTTCTTTTTCCGGAAAACTAATTCACCTGAAGTCCCTCCCATTACAAGCAACCAAACAACGTCAAGGCATCCTGTTTTCGGGAAAAGCTCTTGCAGAGCCCAGTTTTACGAAGAAACAAACGGACCCTCGGGAGACGCCTGCACGTCCACGTCGTGCCCCGCCGTCCGCTCGCCGTCGCCGTCGCCGTCGCCGTCGTGGCAGCCGGTCCCCTCGCCCGCAGATCTAGCCGAGGGGAGGCCGTGGTTGACCACAGAAAGGGGACACCCGGACACAGGGAGTGGCGCAGGCGGGAGGGGGGGGGACGTGATTGGGCAGATGAGTGAGGCGGCCATTGATCTGGCGCAAGGGTTCAAGGTCCAGCTGTAAAGGAGACGACCTCGCTTGCTTTTCACGCCGTCGGCATCTCATCTCCACGGGCCGGCCTCGCAAGAATCTTCCTCTCGCCGTCTCCGGTCTCCAGTCTCTGGTCTCCTCCATCTCTGCTCCGAGAGCTGGTCAGTGCGGCTGCAGGTGCCGCCGCCCACCGGAGAAGAACACAGGTATGCGTGGCCCTCCTCCCCTGCTGAGATGTTCGGGATTTCGGGCGTTTAAGCGCTTATCGAAGAGTCTTATCCCTGTTTTCCCATCTGATCTTTTGCCAGATCAGTAACGCCGCTTGCTTTCTCGTGAATGTATTCTCATTTCCATTTCCCCCCTTCCCTACGGAGAAAAGTCTTAGCCGGGTGCTCGTCTGAAGATTGGTAGTTTTCGTCGATCCAGGGCGGGATCTAGATGGCGAGCATCGATATAGAGGGGATACTGAGGGAGCTGCCGGAGGATGGGCGGGTGCCCAAGACGAAGATCGTCTGCACGCTAGGGCCGGCGTCCCGGTCAGTGCCGATGCTCGAGAAGCTGCTGCACGCGGGGATGAACGTTGCCAGGTTCAACTTCTCGCATGGGACGCACGAGTACCATCAGGAGACGCTCGACAACCTCGAGATCGCCATGCAGAACACCCAGATCCTTTGCGCCGTCATGCTTGACACCAAGGTCAGTCCACCCGCCGATCAGATCTTGTTGGAACTTGGTATTAATAGCCGCCCTTTTTTCCCTTGAATCTTGATTAAATGCGCGGTCTTTTTGCCCAACATATGTTAATGTTATCCAACTTTCGAGAGATTACAATGATGCTCTTGGATGTTAAAACAAACTTATTGATTGCAATACCCAGACTAAGTGGGGGGGGGGGGAGGGGGAAGGAGATTCAAGACCCTTCTTAAATGCTTGGTGACATGCTGTGGTTTTATTCCACCTCTTCCGGGGGAGTGTAGATCATCTCAGGCATCATCTCAGCCTCAGATCCCTCACATAAATGATTTATGTCTCAGCCCCCTCTCGAGGTGATCTGCACTCCTTTCGGGGTATGTGGGCCTGTGCTCGTGTCTATTTGTATGATATGTTTCTTCTATCTTCTTTTCTTTTCTGATATGGCTGCTGAGTAGAAAGAGGCCACTTCTCATTGATTAAACTTCCACAATGGAAACTTGGCTCATGCATGTAACATTTACATTGAATTTTGTGAAGAAGAGCAAATCTGGAGACTGGAGTGAGGTTTGAAGTTCATTGGTAAGTGGTTGGTGGTTTATTCAACAACAAAGTATCTCCCCAGAGCGCTGTTATGTCTCTGTTGCCAAGTTTAATAGTAGCAGCAGAGAGTCTAAATGCCTCTCTCTGGCCCAAGATATGTCCTCAAAAATTGGAGAATCTGCTCCGATGATTATGACTTGTGAGGACCCATCTATGATCAATCTGAAGCTATTTTAACTTAATGGCTTTTACCCAAAGAGCCTGGCTGGTGGCTATCTTAACTAAGTCTTCACGACTGCTTGATTTAAGGCTTTGCTCTCATTGTTGATTTTCCTTGTTTCCGGTTCTCTTACCCTACTGTGAACTTCCCAACCTGCCTTTTTTTTTCCAGAGATGGCAACCCTAATAGAGTCAAGAGTGAGCAACATTTCCCTTTGGATTTTGGAAATAGATAGACAATATACAGCCAAAGAAGACATTGTTGGAGAAAACCCATCTGTCACTGGCTGAGAATAGTCCACCCTTCCCCCTACTTGTCCTTATGTTTCTTAGAAGAGTCCAATCTTAAGCCTTTGTACTTGGGGGGAGCACACCAAAATACTCTGGAAATTCTTGCTGAGTTCCAAAAATTTGTGCACTGACCTCTTGTATAGCCGGGTTAACCACAAGTCCCCTCAATCCACCTTGCAAAAGAGGGACATTGTGGTTGTGTTTGGCTGGAATTGTTCTTCAATCAATTAACCCATAATTCTTAAGTTTGGAAACTTATTAGAGATTGTGTTATATCATCCATAATTTTCATTACGTTTGGTTACTACTTTTGTTGTTTGATTTCTTTCATATGTAACTGACTGTTTTACCCCTATACTATTGTATTGTGAATCTTGTGATGCTTTTGTCTTGCCAATAGCAACCATGACAAAATACTTCGAAATCCTCTTGTACCATCCGAAAGCAGTACAACATCTCTTCCTCCTCTCCTCTCTCTCTTAGGGCCTACTTGGTTAGAGTATTAAATTTATTATAGTATTGCTCTTGATTTTTATAATAGACACATCAGCATTAGATTTCACAGTACCTAATACCAAAAGTGATATGATATTTGTGGTTTATACCTTTATAATACCCTATCCAAACATGCCCTTAACTATTTAAAACTCTAAGAAGTCAAGGCACAATTGACAGTTTCGGTTGAAATTCTACCACATTATTAGAGATTTTAATGATTGGAATCTCTTTAATCCCTACCAAACAGCCAAAAACTGCCTGAGTCTCTAAGAAAAATCAGCAAAACCTACAACAAGATTTTTCTGGCTGTCGGCCGCAAAAATCTTTGCAATAAGGATCTCTAGCTCGTTACCATTTTCTGATCTTATTCTATGGATTGTTTTTCTCAAGACTGATCCTTGAATGGTTGATCGAATTGAACAATCTTGTAATACCCCGGTTATAAAATAAAAATAAAAATAAAAAATAAAAAAATAATATTTCCTTCTGCGGACTCCCCCCTCCCACCTGGACTCTCTCTCTCTCTCTCTTCTATTCTCTCTATTATTCTTCATTCAATACTATTCTCTTTTCCCAACAGATTATCAAGATATCGTTCGGTTCGGTTTTTCATCGCCGTCGTGACCGCGGCAACACACTCGTCACCCGGATCGATTCCGTTGGAATTCCATGCGCCGTTCGCCGTTGCCGTCAAGGTAGGCGTCTCGGCTATTCTTAGCACTCTAATATTTTGATTAAACCTTAAGAATCATGTTTAGATCAACAGGATTAGAAGATTGTAATTAATGGGCTGTTTTGGATTTATTAGCATGTTTAGTTAGAGTTAGATTAATTTGTCTAGATCGTGCATGCTTAGATTAATTCGGTTATTCAAGTATGCTAGTCATCATGATAGGTTTTGTTATGTTTTAATCTAGTTAGTTTAGTATAGTTGCATCACGATAACCTTTAATGTATATTCTGATTTATTAAAAAGCTGATGTAAGGATTAGGCATAGTGGTGTTAGAACTTAGTTTATTTTCTTTTATTAGATAGATAGTTCTGTTTGTCATGGTTAGGTTGTAAATTGCATGATCCTATTCATATGCATTAGTTTGTGATAGACTGTGGTCTGGTATGCAAATATGTGGTGCATAGAACCATGGGTGTTCATCTATGTATTTCATGTTTGATTGCCAATTAAATGTTCATGTGTTCTTATCGAGTTAATTATATGCTTGCATGGTGTGGAATGTGGTTAGTGCGGTGGTGCATTGTGTTGGAAATGTACTTCACCGTACTAAATTAGTGGCCCGTGGGCGACGGAGGTTAGTTGAATCTGGTGCATCCTTCGATCCAGATCCCGGGATTTATCCTAAGTACTCCCCTGCCTAGGGGTACTATGGGATTTAGTTACTATATGTTACTTCCTACTATATGGTAAATCTGGTGCTAGTTTTGTGATGTGACTACATTTTATCAGATGGAGCATGGTATTTACTCAGACATGTGTGTAGTTGTGTATGTTGGCATAGATGGTAGTGTTATAGATGTGTCATTGGTTTTATGTCAGGTTTATGTGTTTTGGGCATACCTAGAGTGGTTTAATGTGTAGGTTATGTTGGTCTAATGCATATAGAGTCTAGTCATCATATGGGGTAGTTGATTGATTTTGTAATCAATTAATTAAAGATATATAATTAGTTTACACTCTATGTATTAAATCTGATTTTTAGGTTTATTATGTATTGTATACCACTAGAATCATTATTATAATGGGGTAGTTCGGGTGTAAGTCCTACTGGGTCTGTTGTGACTCACCCCTTCCGTTGTTAATATTTTCAGGAGTGCAGGTTTAGCGCAGCAGAAGCGTAGTGGTGTTTTGGAGTCCGAGGAACTAGTGGATTTCTCATTCAATGTTGGTATTTAATTTGTTTAGATGGATGTTTGTTTATGGTGTTAATATGTTGTAAAGTATGGAATTATTTAATTGGATTGTGATTTTAGTCTTATTTGGCTCCAGACCGATATCCTTTCCCGTTACGTCGCCGGATTATCTTCCGCTGTGCATGTTAAAAATCCGGGTCGTGACAAATCTGATGCGTGGATGATGAACTGGGATGATCTTGAAAGTTATTTGTGCGTCGCAGGGCCCGGAGATCCGTACTGGCTTCTTGGAGGGCGGGAAGCCCGTCCAGCTGACGGAGGGGCAAGAGATCATCGTCTCCACCGATTACGGTCTCAAGGGAGATGGCAACACCATCACCATGAGCTACGAGAAGCTCCCCCTCCACGTCAAGCCCGGGAACACCATCTTGTGCGCAGATGGCACCATCAGCCTCGTCGTCCTCTCCTGCGACCCAGGCGCCGGGACGGTGAAGTGCCGGTGCCAGAACACCGCCGTCCTCGGCGAGAGGAAGAACGTCAACCTGCCGGGCGTCGTCGTCGACCTTCCCACGCTCACCGAGAAGGACAAAGAGGACATCCTGGGGTGGGGCGTCCCCAACAAGATTGACATGATCGCGCTGTCTTTCGTGCGCAAGGGCTCTGATCTCGTTCACGTCCGCCAGGTCCTCGGATCTCACGCAAAGAACATAAAGCTGATGTCCAAGGTAATACATACCTGAGCAGAATTCTGTGTTCTTCGTGTTCGGATTGGATCTTTGTCCGTGTTGATTCGGTTTTTGCAGATCGAGAACCAGGAGGGAGTGGTGAATTTCGATGAGATCTTGAGGGAGACGGATTCTTACATGGTTGCTCGAGGTGATCTCGGGATGGAGATCCCGGTGGAGAAGATCTTCCTAGCCCAGAAGATGATGATCTACAAGTGCAACCTCGCCGGCAAGCCCGTGGTGACCGCCACTCAGATGCTGGAGTCCATGATCAAGTCGCCCCGCCCGACGCGCGCCGAGGCCACCGACGTGGCGAACGCCGTCCTCGACGGCACCGACTGCGTCATGCTCAGCGGGGAGAGCGCCGCCGGAGCGTACCCCGAGCTGGCCGTGAAGATCATGGCCAAGATCTGCATCGAGGCCGAGTCGTCCCTGGACTACGCCGCCATCTTCAAGGAGATGATACGGACCGCTGCTCTCCCCATGAGCCCGCTGGAAAGCCTCGCGTCCTCGGCCGTGCAGACGGCCCACAAGGCCAAAGCGGCGCTGATCATCGTCCTCACCCGCGGCGGGACGACGGCGAAGCTGGTGGCGAAGTACCGCCCCCCCGTGCCGATCCTGTCGGTGGTCGTCCCGGTGCTTACGACGGACTCCTTCGACTGGACCGTGAGCGACGAGTCGCCGGCGAGGCAGAGCCTGGTGCACAGGGGCCTCATCCCGTTGCTGGCGGAGGGTTCCGCCAAGGCCACCGACGCGGAGTCCACGGAGGTCATCCTGGAGGAGGCACTCCAGTCTGCCGTGCGCAAGCGTCTCTGCAAGCCCGGCGACGCCGTCGTGGCGCTGCACCGCATCGGCGCCGCCTCCGTCATCAAGATCTGCATCGTGAAATGATCGGCGGGAGGCGCCGACCGATCTTCCGGTACTCCGCCTCCCAAATTCCAATAAATTCGGCTGGTTTGCCGGCCCTTCACGCGTGGATTGAACTGAGAGGAAAACTCCCCTTCGATCTGTCGAGATCACACATGAATTCTTTTTTTTTCTTTCCTTTTCAGCTCACATATAGGGTAATCGCTGTGATTTGCGGTCGATCATCGTTGCGAAATAATCGAAGATTTCCGTGTTCTTAGAACTCTGATCGGAACTCGGTGATCCCACCACCGTCCGTCTCCCGAGCCCCAGGAACATCTTAGCAAGATTTCGACCACTTTATTTGCAAATTCAATAACTTCGAAATGTCGTATGCTGTATCGTGTTCAAAATCATATATACAGCCTGTGATGCATGCATACAGCGTAAGGAAGTGAAGGTACTTCCAGTTCTTACATAGAACAGATCCTCTCATTAATTAAGCTGAACCTTATCTTGTGCTGTGCCGGAGTTCGATGGTGTTGTTCTCCGATTGCCTTGTCGCACGAACCAGACGTGACGAGGGCAAAGAAAGACATCTTCATGTTATCATAAGAAAGTCGAAACTATGAGCAGAAAGATATCCAGATAACGTCTCCTCAGCTTTTAAGTGTAAAAGAATGTTAAAAATCATCGATTTTAAGGATCTTTCCGAAGAAGTCCGTTACGAGAGAACCTTGCGTTTCTATGATCGGTTTTCCAAGGTTTCCCCCAGAAATTTAAATTGAATTTTGTTCCTAATTCTGTCAGGAGCTGTATGGGACGTAACGACAGGACATGTATCGGAGGACAATAACAATGCCGTTCATCATAATAATGTGTCTGCTCAGGTTAGATTATAACAAAAGGTCTTACGCGGTACCTCGTTGCACAGCAATTTTTTATATATTTTTATGATGAAAATTCACATTAGAATAAAATCTTAGATAGGTTGACACAAAAAATTATCGTGTTCGCGACGACAAAAAAGAGAGAATATATCACATATAAGTATATAACTAAAACAGGCGGTGACCACAACAAGCGGAAGTAGAAGACGAAGATACATCCCCTTTTTTTAAGAAGTTTTTTTTAATAAAACATTTTTTTGGTAATGACTGTTAAACACCTTTTTCTAACACGCAAGTTTTGATACAACAACACAACTTTTTCTCACGGGCGTTTAAACCCGTAATCTAGACTAAGATTCTAGCAAACACTAGCAAAATCAAAAGCAGAGAGGTCGACCAACCTGTGTCAAAGATGCTAGCATACATACATATATATATATATATAACATATCTTGGCCTGGGTAACTCACGAGCATTCAAATATAAACTTTTGTTCGTGTGAATGGCGGAGATGAAGGGCACGATGAAGGACCCCTTCGGACTGAAAGTCTGGAGGGCTATATATTCCCCCGATCCGAAGAGTTTCATCAATCACCTAGTTCACATACGCACGTATATTTATGCACATTCTGTTCATTAACTATATAGATAGATAGATAGTTACGTATACATATATATAGAGAGAGCATATACATTGGGTGAATGGCATGCCCTTGCTCATGTGGTCTTTTCCCGCTCATTCTCCTTGTCTTCCTCTTATGTTCTCCTCAACACGGCGATCATTTTTCATGGCCATAGCATTGCTTAGTTCAGCTCAAGATCTGAAGTGATAATAATCATCTTATTGCCTGTCTAATTTGGTATCAGCGCGAGGCAAGGTAAGATCTATTTTGAGCTGGTTTTTTGTCTCTCATTTTCGTGAATCTTCTAAATTTTTCTTTCTGCTACTATGAGTTAAATGGAGAAATCAATTATTTTTGCTATTGCATCCTCAATGCTTTTGAAATTTCCCTTTGTTGTAGACTCAATTTTTACCTCCTTTCCAAGTATTTCACATCGGTTCTCGGCCAAATTAAATGTTGAGAACTACACTGTATAGAGAGCACAGTTCGTTCCTTCTCTCAAAACCTATAAGCTCATGAGATTAGTGGATGGAAGTGTTCTGTGTCCACCTGATTTCATTCCAAATCCCTTAGATTCGTCTTTAAAAATGCCAAATTTGGATGCTGACCTCTTGTGATAGTATGAAATCTAATTATTACTGTCATAATGTCATATGTGAATGATTCTATTCTTCCTCTTATTGTTAGATTAGATAAATTAGCTGAGGAATGGAAAGCCATCTCTATGGTTTATGGTTCAACTTCTAAGACTATCTACAATTACGACCTCAATTACAACAACTTAATAAAAGAGCCGTGAGAATTGTTGAATATATTCAAAAGATGAAAAATATAGTCAATATCTTAGTAATGGCTGATGATCCGATCTTAAATAGTGAGTTGTTATTACACATTTTAACAGGTCTAGGACATGAATATGACTCATTTGTCACTGTTGTCACTAATAGAGCTGATGCTGGTATACTTACTATTGATGATGTACAATGATTACTATTAAACCATGAGATTATGTAACTTCAAAGACAACAAAATATCATTGAGCTTACTAGTAATATGGCAAGAGCCAATATTATAACAATTTAAGATTTCTTCTTAGAAGCAACAATTGGATGATTCTCATATCAATGTTGAATATCGATTTAAGAATTTTTCTTTGAAGCAACAATTGAATGATCAACAAATATCTTTCTAAGAACAACAAAGATTGTTCCAAGAAATTAGTGAACACTAACTTGAATGTATGAAAACATCAATTAAAGACTCCCAACATCAGATAGACCATCCACATCGAGGCTACCTCCAAGATAGACTCACGATGACAACAATGGAGAGGATGACAACGACGATGATAGTGAGGAGGATGAGGATTGTATCTCTTCTTCCATTTCATTATATATAGATATTTTACGTGTCCTCCTTTTATATATTTGGAAATGAAATGAATGATTTTTTGGTATAATTCCTATTGTATTTGTATACAAGATGTGAATCGTTTGGTTAGTTAATGAATGAAATGTGGTTTGTTTTAAATGGAATGTTGTTTTATTGAATGCGGATTATATAGAATAATTTGGTTTGTATGTAATTGTATGAAATACAATTTACATATTGATTGTATATTCATGAATGGTTGCAATTTTTATGAATTTTCTATTTTATAATATTAAAAAAATATATTAGATAGATTCAACCTCACCAATAATCTTTTAAGTGATAGAAATAGAGTATTGGGGAAGGCTGTGCTAGTACAATATTTTCATTCCCAACTTTTTTTGAGAAGATGAATGAGTGATTTGGCGACAACTTTTAACTTTTTGCCAATAAGCTTGGAAGTCATCACCATTATAGTATTTCCATTCTTGATGTTTTCTAGGGAGAGGAATGACTGATTAGGTGATGACTTTTAAGTCGTCGTCAATGTCCTCTCTCTAACCCAAGGATAAATTGGTAACAACTTAGAACCTTCACCACTAAGTCAACTAGTGATGGCTTACAAGCTATTGCCAGTTACGGACATAATGATGATGGCCATTTAGTTGTCACCCTTAACGTTACTAGCGGCAATTTCATCTTAGTCGTCACTAAAACCAATGGTGATGGGCTTATTTGCGACTGTCATGCAACGACTTTGGATCTATCGTAACAACCTATTGGCAACGATTCTTGACTTGTTGGTGATGGCTAGATCTGTAGTGTAATCCAATCCACACAACCAATCACGGATTATATCGATTGACTAAGCTAGACCCCAAAATTGTACTAAAGATCATTGATCAACAGTTCATTGAACCGAACAGTGAACAACCCTAAAATCGGAATCCGATCATTGTACCAACTAAGGCTATTCACTGTTCATTGAACCGAACAGTGAACAGCCCTAAAAGGGACAACAACCATAAAACTAATGTCCAACAACATCTTTATTCAAACCAACACAAGCAACCTAGATAAGGGATAATCACTCCTCTCCAAGTGCAGGAGACCCTGGTTCCTCCTACTTCACCTAAGCCTCAACCTCAAGACTTGGTTCTTCAAAATCTGCTGAAAAATTTATAACAACAAAGGGATGAGTCACCAATGACTTAGTAAGAATTATACCATTTTTTCGCCATTCAGATAACTAGTATAAGAAAGCAATGATACATAATATATCTAACTTGAAGCATAATTTAAGTATAGAATATCTTATATATTAACCTCACAAACACATAACCAAGTAATGATTATCTTTAATGGAAAAGTGATGCCAAAACTACACACTTCTAGTTCAATGCATAGTATACCACACAAGCTAGACAAATGTCTTCTAAATGACCTTAAAGCTTGACATATTATGATCGTAACATAATTGAACCAATCCGATTTCTCTAAATATATGATAGCATTTAAATGTCTACATGACATACCATCATGCATATTTCATGACCTATATGACACATTGAAAGTATATTTCATTTTCTTCAAACATAAATTCATATATTAAGAAATTTGTCATCTTACTTTCACACGTCACATGAACAAATAGCATCACCAACTCTAATGTATATAGTACACCTAGGCATGGGTGGCACTTAGGATAAATCGCGGTAATCCGGGATCTGTGAGATGGTTGGATTGTTCTATGTCTTCCATTGCCTACAGGACAATGGCTAACATAGGTTGGTGAACTTTCAAAATATGCCACTGGCAAGAGTTTATAATGTCATATTTTTACCATGCATACAAGACATAACTATCTAATCTCAATATCTTTTATGAAAAACATAACATATATCACAATCTAGACAAGTCTTATGTCAAACCGACCTAATTAGCATGTTTTAAATGAAACTCATACCATAAATGATCAAATGAACATAATTAAATCATAAAAAATGTAATCCCTGATCTGAAATATAATTAGACAAGATTTATATGAACCATACACATGCAATATCAAACAAGATGAACTATACATGTTCTAACTCATACAAAACAATTAACCCACTTCATACTTGGCATAAACTAAACAATTGAGATTCTGATTTTTACATATAAAATATAACATAAATAAGGTTTTAAAATTTTAATTTGATGGTTTTAAGATTTACTAAGTATAATTACCTAATTTTCAATAACTAGGTTCAAACTTGTACATAACTAATAATTCTATGGTTCATAAAACCATATATATAACAAATGTTTCTATTCAAGACATATACATGCTAAATAGGTTCCATAATGTACAAAATAACATATTTCATGTTTTGGTTCAAAGATTTTTGAGGGAACAATAAGTATTAAATTCATAATATCTAATTAAGCTAAAAAAGGTCATTAGGCCAATTCATGCATTTTTCTCATGATTATAAGGTCAAATTACTAGATAGGCTTGAGAAACCTACCTAGAACCTTCTAGGATTTTCCCAGAACTTTAAAATTTTTTTCCTATTTTTTGGCATTACTTTCTTTTCTACAATTGTTAAATCAAGAAAATTTGAAAAATGATGAATCTGCGTTGAACTAGGTTGGACTGGGCAGCTTGACCTAGGTGGCTATGGTGCTGGGCCGGGCTATTGGTCTGGGTGGTTGGGCTAGATGTGTCCATGGTGAAATGGATGCGGCAGTGACACTTGCGATAGGGGGGCTCACATACGCAATGGTCGACGGTGGGTGGGGCAGCGGTTGACGGTGAGGTAGCGGCTCTGGCGGAATCTCTAGTGACAACATAGATAGTCCTGACGATGATGATGGTGATGGTGGTGGCGGCGAGGGGAGCTCCCTACAGCCGCAACTTCTGGCATAATAGGGGAGGCAAGGCAAAGGCAAGAGAAACAATTGTGACTGTAACGACACTCGCAATGGCGAGAGGGAGGAAGGGGTCGTCTAAAGGAGGTTGGAAGACCCCGCACGAGAGAGAGAGAGAGAGAGAGAGAGAGAGAGAGAGAGAGAGAGAGAGAGAGAGAGAAGAAGAAGAAGAAGAAGAAGAAGAAGAAGAAGAAGAAGAAGAAAGGGGCACAAAGAGACATACGGATCAAGAGGTGTGGCAAAGTATTGTATATATATATATATCATTTTGTGACACATCTTTCATTTAATGAGCAATTTAAAGTTGAAAATAATGAGAAGTGACATGGCTAATTGATCGATAGAGTTAACTCTTGAGTATTGCAGTGGGAATGAAAATGAGGTTTGAAGAATTTTTGGAGAAATCAGATTTTGTGAGGACACATATACTTTGATCTAAGATAAATTATGGACATGGATACGTGAACATCCCTCATAAGAAGTTAATTCTAAATGAAAAAATATATGCTCTAACATTAATCTATGATGAAAAGTAAAAGATATATATGCAACTTTTATCCTTATCATTTCAAGATTACCAATATATATAGAGCAACTTTCACAAGTGTAGAACCCAAATTTGAACATGGCTAACATCACCAGAGACATTTTGAGAATATGTGAATTCTAGGTAATCAAGCTTAGAAGACAAACATCTTAAAATATTAATTTAAGATTAATTTGAGTTGAACAAAACTCCAAAGTATAGATAATTATAGGAGACAAGATCTGCATGTTAGCCACATGACACTTATTCGTATTTTTTAATCATGATCCTCACAAAATTTGAGAATTTAAAAATTTTATCTTATTTTGAGGCAGGCCATTGCCTTAACGATTAATTTGACAATAGTGTTCTAACACCTCTACCACTATCAATTTTGAAATAGACATTGGTACAAAACATCACACGAGTTTTTTTACCATTAACATCAAATTTAAAATTTATAATACTAATAAGTACTCATGACTTATAATATCAATCTTGTTATTGATACTTTACCCTCTCAAAATGCTAATATCAAAATTAATAGTGTCATCCTTACTATTCCAACCAAACATGACATTAAACATCTTTACCAATAAAGTTAACATTTTGGAGTTGTGACAGGTGTAAAATGAATACCCATATTTTACTAAAGTACCTGGTAGTTAAGTATTTACATGTAATATATATATGCACTTATCTCTATAGCCTATATGAGTAATTTTTGTTGGGTGTAACTTGATATTTTATTAAGTCATCCACTTATAATTAGGCTTTACTTAGCACACTATTATCTCCAGTTTAGTCCGAGATCCAACTATGGACACGATCCTAATCCTTATCAAACTCGTACTGATCTCTCCTTTCTATATAAGTTCAGATAGAGCTGTGACTTCCCATACGATTATAACATACAGACTCAATAGAGAGAGAAAGTCAGAGGGCCGTTTGAAGGAGGCGGACGATTCCTATCCGACATATCTCTCTCGTTCTTAGTCTTTATATATGGTTTGAATCGTCGTCGAGTATTCCTAAAACTCCGACAATTTTACCTTCGCTTCTTTGTCATGTAATAAACTTTCATATACATTTAAAAACCAATCATAATCAAGTAAATCTCCTGATCTTTCGGTCTCAAATGTTTCACGTGCGTTACATTCTCATTATTTCTTCACCATCTTCTTACTTACCCATAATAATTAAGATATATATAGAGAGAGAGAGAGAGAGAGAGAGAGAGAGAGAGAGAGAGAGAGATTGCGTGGAAGCTGCCAAGGAAGGTCGCGTCAAGGACTCCCAACGCGTAATGTCCGTGGGAAGAAGGTGCAAGTTTTCTCACCTTTCTTCTTCTTCTTCTTCGTCGTCGTCTACTTCTTCTTCCCCGCACACGTTATTATATATCTCAACAAACCACCGTGAAAGATACGCACGCTTCTTAATTTCTCTCCCCAACAAACCCACTCACTACTTAATAAAAGATTAGATGGTATGATATGATGCATCAAACGGGAATTAGGTGAAGCCTCCTCCCCCCCACCACCTGCTTCGCTTAGATATATCAACCGTATATATATATATATATATACGTGTGGTGTTGTGTGAACATATGTAATTAGGGATGCTGTTGCACGGCTTCATGACATTAACATTTTTACGAAGTAAGACGTTTGACCAAGTACTCCTGCCCCTACTCGAGCTTCTTTTTTTGGGCGCATCGGTGCGTACGTTCTTCTGATGTAATCTATTTATTATAGCAGTAATTAACTCTCGAGTATTTTATGGCAAGTGAATTAAATTTTCTCCAGCATATAATTAATCCAAGAGATCATGTGATTACAATTTTCTGATCTTTCCTTCACCATCACCCAGCCTACAAGATGATAATAATAATATTACAAGAGGATGATGATGATAATAATATTCTTACCCATGGACTAAACCCCCCCCCCTCTCTCTCTCTCTCCCCCCATGTGATTACAAATATCTGACCCTTTTCTTCATCGTCACCCATATTCCTCAAGATGATAATAATAATAATATTCTTACCCATTGCCTAAAACTCCCCTCCTCTCTCTTTCTCTCCGACATCGCGAGGCATCCAAGTCAACAGAAGGACCCACAAGCAGCTGACTTCTTCGCCCCGCTCCCCCCCAGAAGAAAGTTTCCTCGATCTATAAACGTACGCCGATCTTCTCCCCTTCCTCGAAAGTTGAAATTAACACGAAGGAGAAGGAAAAAGAGGGAGGAGGCAAACACACACACACATACATACAGAGAGACGTAGCTAGGCCTCCCCTCTTCCTCAAGCGCCCGGCCGGAGAAGAAGATACAGCAGCGGCCATGGCAGCAGCAGCAGCAGCAGCATCACCGGATCAGCAGAAGAAGATCCACCCGGTGGACGTGGAGGCCCCCGCCGCCTCCCCCTCCGCCCCCCTGGTCCCCCGCGATCAGCTCGCCTCCGAGAAGGGCGACCCCGCCGGCCACCCCGCTCCCGCCGCCCGCCCCCGGCGCCGCACCCTGCCCGTCTACCACTCCAGCCCCCCCAAGCGCCGCCGCGGCCGCTGCTGCCGCTGCCTCTGCTGGACCTTCTGCCTCCTCCTCCTCCTCATCGTCGCCCTCGCCGCCACCGCCGGCATCCTCTACCTCGTCTTCAAGCCCAAGGCGCCCAAGTACTCCGTCGACCGCCTCCGCGTCTCCGCCTTCGCCGCGGACCCCTCCACCTTCGCCGTCAGCGCCACCTTCGCCGTCACCGTCACCGCCACCAACCCCAACGAGAAGATCGGCATCTTCTACGAGGACGACAGCCGCCTCAGCGTCTGGTACTCCGGCACCAACCTCTGCTCCGGCAGCTTCCCGGCCTTCTACCAGGGCCACCGCAACACCACCGTCCTCACCGTGGAGCTCAAAGGGCAGACCCAGATCGGGAGCGACCTGCTGACCGCGCTGCAGGCGGCGCAGCAGTCGGGATCGGTGCCGCTGCTCTTCAAGGGCGACGTCCCGGTGAAGGTGAAGTTCGGCCTGCTCAAGCTGCCCAAGGTGAGGTTCCTGGTCAACTGTAACCTGGTGGTCAACAGTTTGACCGTCAACAACCAGGTCAATATCCGGACCAGCAGTTGCAGGTTCAAGCTCAAGCTCTAGATCGCCGGCCCATGGCTTGGTTTTCTTAGCTACCACCAGTCAAGTGCTAGTCTACCACACCACACATATATGTTTATATATATATATATCTATATATAGATGAGATTATCATGCCGATTTATTGCCGGATATTTGATGATGACGTATTATATATGCCTGTTCTTATTTTTATTTTTATTTTTCATAAAGTGGAGGAGGGTTTACATCTTGTCGGCTCCGCCCGGTACAGCTTGATCTGTATTTATTCATTTTTTGGCTGATATTACAGACATACACACATACCCAGCTTAGATTAAAACTGGTGTTCGATCGTGAACTGTTATTTTTTGTCCCTTTTCTTCTACTACGTACTCCGAGTTAATTATTTAATGCCTCCAAGGGATCAGTTTGTTTGGTTGCATGTTAAAATATATATATTTTGATGGAAGTTATCAAAAAAGATGATTGATAATCTCCATAAACGTATGCCTTGGAGAGACTTTTTCTTTTTCTTGTGGTTCTTTACATTTTGTTGTTATACATATATGGTCCTTCCTCAACTTAATTATGAGATAATATTTTTAGTTACTATCCATCTTAAATGTTATCTTAAATATTGTTATTTTGTCATAAAAATATACAAAATGCATGCTGTAACCCAACACCTCATTAGAGTAGGTGAATCAATTTTCATTTGTTCTTGTTAACTAGTTCATTTAGTATTATATCTATCCATGCATAAGCCACCAAATTGTTGGATGTTGAATGAGATAGTGTTTTCCTAGAAGCCTAATTAATGTTATACCGGATTTCTTTTTCTTTGACAAGGTTAGGGCATACGCGCGCCTCTCGTTGTTTGATGAAAGATAGTAATTACTAATTAGTTATATGTGGGATATATATGACAGTCTCTAGCTACTTGATATATATCTCTCATAAGTGTCTGTCTATCTTTTACAAGAAGTTGATAACTTCACTCAAATTCATCTCTCTTTACATATAGATTCCAAAAGATTTATTCTTGTAACAGAACTTTTACCATTTGATTTATTGCCATCAAATTTTAACAATGTGAAAAGAAGCCTCACAGACGGTTCATGTAGTAAGAGGAGAGGTTGATTCAGGGACAATTAATTCAAGAGGTCAATTCCTCCAATTTTTTAGGGTGTACCTAGTCAATCGATTTCAATATCATGGTACTTCACTAAATCTAGCTGGACGGTCAGTCTCTGCATCCTTCTCACTGCCAAATCACATGAATTTTAAGAGAAAGATACCTAAATATAATATTTGAAACATTTGAATATACCTTAACCTTTAAGTTCTTGGACTGATTTGCCTTCAAATTTCATAGCCATCACCTTTGCCTTCTCTCTCTCTCTCTCTAAGTATCATCACTGCACTATAATTGACCATCAGCCCCCCTCGATCCTACACTATCTCCGATCCCTCAAATGAATTTTGCAGGCCCCAACAATAGGTGACTATCTCAAGTTGGTTGAGCGTAGGTGGCATCCAACCATAAAGTTGATGAGACACAACTCTACCAGCATGACAAAGTAACAATGAAGGCCTTGATAGTAGGTGGTTGTCTAGGATGAACCCAAGTTTAGGCACATGAGAGGCTTTATCATGGGGTTGAGGAGGCATCACTTTGATATAGCAAAACAAGGAAGGATTCAGTCTAAAAATCATGGGGTATGGAGGACACACACATGAATGCAAAGGCTTGTTCCCTTTTAGGTTACTGAAGAGGCCATATCAAGTGGATGACAATGACAATAAAGGAGGTATTGTGCGAGGAGTCATGCTCATATCAACAAAGGAGTAAACACATTAAGTGGGGAAGAATATGTATAATTGCCATATTTCTAGTGACGGTGCACATGTCCATGATTGTCTGAATTATGAATAGTTTTTCTTATGGTAATCATCAAATGACCCTCAAAATAAACTATGTAGAGAGTTAAGGGTTGAAAAAGGTATGAATGAGCCTAAGATATATAGATAGGGGCACACAAACTTAGATTAAAGAATCGAGGTGCTAGTTGCTATTCATTTTCACCCAAGTCTATTTTCTCTAAGTCCACCTTTTTGTATACTCCTTCATCGATAATATAAAGTGTCTCTTTTATGTTGTTTCTTGTGGCTTCCATTTCATTGTATTTGCCGTGTCACATCTACATTGGTGCATTCAACAACATATTGGCTAGCCTATGCTTGTGGCATAGCACGAGCATTGTACATTCTTGAGGGTACAAGGACTTGAGGACATCAACATACACATGCATCTTTGTTCCCTTCGTGTCCCATTAGTGCATGCAACTCATCCTAAGCCAGTCTCATACCATCCTCACTCTTACCTTGCCCCCCCAGTTGCTAACATTACTCTATTTTCTATCAAATCTTGTTACAACCATTATCCCCTGTCCGTATATATATATATAGTTCTTTGATCACCCATCTAGCTTCCTTTCTCCTATCATATTGCATTCGCACCATACTTGAGGCCGACAAGCCTCTTGTGAAGTTATTGTGTCTTATCATTGTCCCACCCTTCTTCCATTTCCTTTTGCCATTCATCAATAGACCAAGCACTATCACGAGTCCCCAACCATTATTGATGCCTTCCTCTTCCACCCTACCTCAACCAGAAGCCCTCCTACAATCCAACGTACTGTTGTTGTCTAGATGTTCCTAGCAAGATCAAAGTCTACCTGCCTCTAGAGCACATGGCATCAAATTGTTTGCCTTGTGCAACCACCTCTCTTGCAGTTGAGTGTCATCATATCATACAACCCCTTCTAATGATGCTCCTACATGCTTCCATTCACTGTGTATTATTACACGTTCCTATCACACATTCCTTTGATTATATATATATGTATATATATTCAGACATAACCAACCTTAGATTGATGAATGTTAATGGTTTCTCTCATTGACCAATGTGAGATGTACTCGACATTATTGTGGTTACTACTCCACTCCTCTCTCTCTCTCTCTCTCTCTCTCTCTCTCTCTCTCTCTCTCTCTCTACACACACACACCCCTAGCTAGAGGTGTAGTGAATTAGTCTTAAACACATTCCCTACTATTTAAGAGGTACAAATGTGGTTCAGGGAGTGCTAAGATATTTAATGAAGGATTTATAGTATTTATAATGTTCTTATCCTTGTCTAAAACACAACAGCTCAAGGGTTATGTTTAATTGGTAGTCAAACCACCTAACGCAAAAAGTTGACCAGATGCAACACCCACTTGTCATTTCCTTAACACCGTACCATGTTAAGAATTTTGTGGGTTAAGTCACATTTATTATGAGATGGAAGTTTTTCAGTCCATATGTCTTGCATAATTTAAGTTTATCCAAGTAATTTTTCTTATATCAATTATTTTTTATGAACATCAATTTGTAACCTCTTGGACTTGAATGTATTAGGTTGCATTCTGAACATGCTCTATTCTGGGGTCAAATGTTGAATGCATCCTACTTAGGGGTCACATTCATACCAATGATCTAAAATCCCAATTTTCGTCCAATTCTCTTTCAAGGATTTCTAACAAACTTAAATTGTACTCTATGAAGTCAATCTTCTTTCTATAGAAAACTTTAATTTTACCTTTGAGTAGTCTTTTATCTATAGATGCAAATAACTTAAGACATATAAAGGAGATGCAGAAAAAGTAAATAAATTATTTTAAAAAGAATGTAAGAACATAATGCGTCACTACAATGTGATCTGGATCAATGTTATCACGTGTGGCATATGATGGAGAGATAATAATAAAGTAAAATTTTATCTTTATTTAAACATAATGTTTATAAATTATTAAAATCTTATCACTTTATTTGTAAGATTTAGTGTAAAAAATAAGGGTAATAGAGCTCATCTCGCAATGCTGTATAAAAAAAGATAAATATTTATTAATTTGAAAGAGAATTTATAAGTATTACCATCAATTTTTAATTTGTTGTTAATATGAGTTAATATCTATTATCACATTTTAAAGTGATGTAAAGAGATATAGAAAGAAGTATGCCAAAGGATGGTAAAGAGTTGATGGGTCTGTTGAAACGTCCAAAGATGTTCTAGATGATACATACTCATGAAGAAGCTAATGGGTTCAATGTCTGGAACAATGAAGAGAGTTGTTAAATGATGATAAATGTATTAATTTGTTTATATAAATTGTTTACTATTAATTACCAAGTGTTGAATTTTTTAAATAAAATTTTATAGTTGATGAATGTCCCACAATCAGATGAATCAGATGCTAGGATATCTAAAAATTTGTTCATTGCTAAGGAGACATTCATCACCATCTTCAGTAGAGATAAGTTGGGACAGATCCAATGTGGGGGTGATGAGACTCGCAACACCTGGTATGATGTAAGAAACGAAGGTGTCAATACCTCCACGATTTTGATAGTTCTGGAGGTGATGTGTAAGTTGAAGAAGCAATTCATTGAGATAGAAAAATAAAATATTCAAATTGAGAAGCAAAATAAAGTAATTGTTTCTCATAAACAACATATGTCCGATCAACAAAAGAGTTTTACAAAGATAATCAAATGACTAAATCAACAATTTTTAGCCAATATTGATCAAAAACATTGCATCTAGGTCAATGCCACCTCCCACATAGTGAGACAGACAAAGAGGATGAGGATGAGAAGAGATCATTTGGAGTGGATAAGTGATAGACAATATGGTATCTTTACTTTTTGGACATGACTTTCAATTTTTTTCTATGTATATACTATTTGGTTTGTCATTTGTGGTTTAATTAATTGAATGGATGTCCACAATGTGGTTTGTACTCTATAGTTTGTGGTTATGTATGATTGGATCATGAATGTAATTTGTGGTTTGTAGTGTGTGGTTTATGGTTTATATGAATGTACACGTAAATTATGTATATGAATGTAGTGTTTGGTTTGTGGTTATATGAATGTATTATTGAATGTATGGTTAAATTGGATCATGAATACACAGGTGATATCATAAATGTAAATATGTTTGTATAATCTAAGTAACAAACATGCATTTTTGTATTTTTAACCATATGTAATTTTTTAATAAAGTAATATTTACGATGGTTAAAGCCAACATTGTGGTGGCTTAAGCCATAGCAATTTATTAACGATGATAACTTAAGCTGTCGCCGATATAAAATAAAATGCTGACAAACCATGTCTAGGGGCATTTTGCACACTTACTGCCAACGGCTCAAATGAAGAGGTTGCCAATAAGCTAGTCATCATCATAGATGAGCAGAATGACCCCAATTGAGTATTTTGGAGATGATTTTAGCTGTCACAACCGTCTAGTTGACAACCATCGCCAATAAGTGATTGGAGATGACTTTGTAGCCATCCTGATTATCTTGAGTGATGATGGCACTCTTTAAGCCGGCACAAATACTATTAGCTACAAACTTATTTGCGATAACTTTTCACTTTATGAATTGACTTGAAATCGTCGCCATTAATCATTTTTCTTGTAGTAAGAGTCAGGCCATAATAAAGCATGTTATGTAAGAAGACTTAATCACAAGTGATATCAATCACTCGGATTTACATATGCTTCAAGATAATTAGTTATTGAAAATATCAGATGCTAAAGGGACCCACCAAAAGAAGTTAACGAATTCTCTTTGTATGGCATCCATTATCAATCTATACTCCACATTAAGGCCAAATGGGTCATCATATCATCTTGGGATGTCCACTTCTCAAAAATATATCCACAAAGAGATATATCGTCTACCTCAATTAAACTCGGCGCC